>JARQOD010000001.1:933182668-933224460 GCA_033576555.1 Oophaga sylvatica
TTTGCTCTTAATAATAGGGCTAGCTCTGCCACTTTGATGTCTCCATTTTTCTGCAATTTTGGGTTTCACCCTCGATTTTCTTCGGGACAGACGGAGGCTTCTGTCTGTCCAGGTGTTGACTCTGTTGTGGAGCGTATGCAGCAGATTTGGGACCAGGTAGTGGAGAGGTTGTCCCTCTCTCAGGAGAGGGCCCAGCGGTTTGCCAACCGGCATAGGACTGATGGTCCTCGGTTTGAAGTGGGGGACTTGGTCTGGTTGTCCTCAAGAAATATCCCTATGAGAGTTGCATCTCCTAAGTTTAAGCCAAGGTTCATTGGACCTTATAAGATCATGGAGATTATTAATCCTGTTTCCTTTCGTTTACTTCTTCCAGGAACATTTAAGATCCATAACGTGTTCCACAAGTCCTTATTGAAGAGGTTTGTCGAGCCAGTGGTTCCTATGGCTGCGCCTCCTGACCCTGTTTTGGTTGAGGACAATTCTTGGGTGTTTGCTTCGGACATCCATGCTAGGAGACTGATCCGTGCGTATCACAGAGCTCATCCTGACCGACCTGGTTGCCCAAGTGAGGGTTCGGTGACCCCTCCTCAAGGGGGGTACTGTTGTGAATGTGTTAGAAATGAGTTCTGAGCAGAAGCTCCCTCTGGTGATTGCAGACAGTGCTGAACCATTTAGTAAAGATTGGCAATCAGGAGTTACAGACTGGTCCTATATAAGGGAGGTTCCCTCCCATCAGGGTTGCCGGTGATCAATTGTTCTTGTCTCAACTGTGGTTCCTGGTTCACTTGGAAGCTTGCTGAGTCTTGCCTGCATCTTCTGCTCTCAGATAAGACATTTTCTGTTTTTATTTTTGTGCTTGCTTTTTGCATTGTTTCCTGCACTTTTGTGGAGGTCAGCCAGGTAACCTCCGGGGGCTTGTGCTCCTCTCAGTTTTTCTGAGCCACTGTTATTTGTTCATTTGCCTTTTCCAGTTTTTTCAGTGGCTGCGGCTTAGTTTTGTTACACCAGAGAACTAATTTAGGTGGTAGAGGTCGTGTGATCTCAGGTGTTTTTGCAATTGGTAGAGTTGGTACTTTTTGGGTTTTTTTGGGATTGCAGTGGGTGTCCTTCCTGTCCTTTTCTGTCTAGGAAGATTGGGCCCCAATGTTTGCTCATACTATGTCTGTGTCTGTATTTCCTCTTGTTTAACCGCCATTACATGTTTGGGGGCTTCCTATGTTCTTTGGGGATCTGCTCCGGGCAGATAGCTTTCCTCTTTCTATCTTTAGGTGTAGTTAACCTCTCAGGCTGTGACGAGGCATCTAGGACCAACATAGGTACGCTCCACGGCTGCCTTTAGTTGTGGTGGTTAGTCAGGGTACTGCAATCCAGTAGATTCCAACCTCTCTGGTGTATTGCCGTTTTTGCTTGCTCTCCTCAGCTACCAAATCATAACAGGCTGGAAACTATTGGATTGCAGTACCCTAAACTAACCGCCACACTAGAAGTAGCCGTGGAGCGTACCTACGGTGATCCTAGATGCCTCGTCACAGCCGGAGATATAGGTACATCTAAAGTCAGAAAGATGAAAGCTATCTGCCCCGTAGCAGAACCCCCAGAGAAATAGGAAGCCCCCAAACATGTAATGGCGGTTAGACAAGAAGAAAATACGGACACAGACAGAAAATAGAATGAGCAAACGCTGGGGCCCAATCTGTCTAGATAGAAAAGTATAGAAAAGAATTCTGACTGCAACCCAAAAAAACCCTGACAAAAATACCAACACTTCTGATTAACAAAAACCTGAGATCACACGATCTCTACCACCTAAATCAGATCTCTGGTGTAACACACAGCAATTCAGCAAATAAAAAGTGACAAAGAAACAGAGCAAAAGTGCAAATACAAAATGAGGACTATTGCAGCGCCAGACCCCAAAAGGGGACCAGGCTAAAGTCCACTGCAAGCAGCAAACAAACAAGGAAAATCCAACCAGAGGAAAAAAAAACAGCAAATCACTTATCTGAATGAGAGCAGGAATGCAAGCTGAGCTCCATGCAAGACCAGGAAGAACAATTGATTACCGGCAAGGCTGATGGGAGTTCAGGTCACTTATATCAGACCATTCAGAGCCAGCTGAAGGCCATTCAGCAATTAGCTCATCACCCTCTGCAACCACCGGAGGGAGCTCCAGCTCAGAAGTCGCCTCCAGAGTATTCACAACACAGAAGCGTACAGCTGTATACAGTGTAGGGGTAATTGTAAATCTCCGTATATATTTCCGGAGTCACACACAGACGCTCACAGGCTTAGCATGGATTAGACCTGAATACAAAAAGCAGAAAAATGGTACTGTATCAGAAGACACCCGGTGTATATAGTATAGGGGAAAATTGTAAATCTCCGTATATATTTCCAGAGTCACACACAGACGCTCACAGGCTCAATATGGATTAGACCAGAATATAAAAAGCAGAAAAAGGTTACTGTATCAGAAGATACCAGGTGTATATAGTATAGGGGAAAATTTCAATCTCCGTATATATTTCCGGAGTCACACAAAAGATATTCAGCATGTATTTGTCCGTGAGACCAGCCGGTACACGGTAGTGTGTGAGGAGCGTACAGCTCTATACGGTGTGGGAAAAAATGAACGCTCGGTAACTGTGCAGTAAAAAAGAATAAAAGTATTAGTGCTGTGTAAAAACAGTCTGCACAGCAGTGTACACACAGCAATACAGCTAGCAGGCAGCCTATTAACCAGTGCTGCTGCACACAAGAAAATCCTCCCCTGTCACTGCACACTAACTGTATAGCACAATTGCTATCAGCACAAGCACAGAAGAACTTCTGTTTCCAGCCCTAACTCTCTCCCTACTGATAAACAGCATCAGCAACCTCTCCCTACTGTTAAGATCGGCGGAAGTAAAATGGCGGTCGGTGGTCAGGGCTTTTATAGACACTATGATGCCCCCCAAAGCAAGCCAATCACTGCAATGCCCTTCTCTAAGATGGTGGTGGACGCTACACATGTCATCTCGTTGCCCAAAGTGTATGTCCTTGTTCATTGGCTGAAAAAAGGCGCCTGCAAGCATTATGGGAAAACCAACTTTGGCGCTCGGGTCGATGACCTTATGGCCGACTTCACACTATGGTCGGGTTTTGCTCGGCGAAACCCGACTTTGGCGAAAGTCGGCGACTTATGAATCTGACCGACCTGTTTCGCTCAACTCTACTCATATATTAAATTCTTTTGCCATTTCAGTGCTACCTGTCTGATATTCCCCATCAGTTATAGGTTTTTTTGCTACAGCAATGTTGTGTCATGTACCACACCTGACAGACTCATTGACTCCATTAGTACACAGCTAAGGCTGGAGGATGAAAACAGCGGTCATCCAGTTTAGCTGTTGGAATGTCATTGCTGCACCCAAGTAACTGTTTCAAAGGACATTATTGGCAGTCTCATTCTCTAGAAAATTACTAGAGAGATGTTTGACCATGAATGGCCAGCAGTCGATTTCAAGAGAGCATTTCAGAGCTTCATTCTCTGGAATGGTGGAGGTTCCGGGGGTCAGACCCGAACAAATCCATAAATTGTTACTTATCCTTTGGATAGGTGATATCTGTAAATTTTGAGAATAACCTTGTTGCTGGATCCCTCATTAAACTATATATTGCATCATGGCTGGGCAGCACGAATGACGCACAACAAGGGGGGAGAACACTCATCTCCAAAGAAGTTAACATCACGAGTGTGCTGGCCAGCTATGACATCTCCACCACCTCCTTCATTCACAGTGATTCCCAGAGTATCGGAGTTGAGGCATCCAACAGTGGACACAGCCAGTTCGGGTGCGGAGATAGGTGCAGTAAATTCGTATCACTAAAATGGTTTTGGAGATTGTAGTTGATTTCATCACTTTTATTGCAATTCATATAGTTCTGTAAATTATTTTATAATTAATAAAACTTTTGTTGTATTGAAGAGCGTGAAAAAAAAACTTATTGTCACATGATCTTCTCTCTCCAAATAAAAAAGGCAAACGTATAAATATTTAATATGAAAGAAAAAATGGTAGAAATGATGAAATGGGATCACTGTAAAATTTCGGGAGGCTGTAGTTTCGTCTTGGTCTTGCTGATCTTTAGCATTTTATTTTATCATTACTCTACCATTTTGTACACCTCAGCTCGGCATGTGGATTTTTTTTCTTTAGGAAATTGATTTGGTCATTGATTGAACGCACACTCTGCAGTTCCCTGAAGTTATTTTATCAGCTTACTACCTCATTTACTTTCCAGTGTGTTTTCAAAATGATAATAAGGTTATCCAACTTCTATGGAAGCTAATATGTAAAGGAACAGTGAGAAAAATATCTGCGGGGTCCCTTCAGGTCTATTTGGACAATCTGCACAACCACAGAATCAAAATGAAAACTATGAAACAGCTAGTGGACACAACATTCCATACACTTATTGACCCAGTTATAGGGACCCGCAGATTTTTTTTTCTGGTTATTCCGCAGATATTACTGAAGCCCACTCACTGTAAATTACGTAGAAGGTGAGCGTGAACTAATTCGGCAAGTCCTGTAATTGTATTTTCTTCAATATATAAAGGATAAACACTTAGATCCCACAAATTCGCAACATAAAACATAACCATACATATCTTTTCTGAATCTATTATGGGCCCGATTCATCAAAGCTTTTACTCCAGTTTTCTGGCTCTAAAAACTTTGAAAAGTTACAAAATTTTGGTAATTCTTGAGGTTGCGTTAAAATTTTGCGACTTTTGCCATTTTTCATATTTCAAGAGCCCTCATTTTTTTCCACATAGCTAGATGAGGCTTGTTTATCTCAGGTCAACTTATATTAAACCTATCAGGCGATTCATGCTGTACAACTCACGGGCAGCATGAATCGCATAGTGGGATATTATTTTCTGAAATGCTTCTGTGTTTCCAGAGAAAATAAACGTTGAAGATCCAGCCTAGTCTGGCATCGCCCACAGCTGACTCTTACCACCACTGCTGCAGGTGATTGACAGGTCTCTCGTGGATGTGTACATAAGAGAGACCTGTTAAACACTTCTAGCAACTCTGGGAAGAGTGCTATATTTTATATCTATGATCCCCGTCTGGATCTTCAGAGTATATTTTCTCTGAAACTCTGTAGTATAGGGGGGGAAATAAGTATTTGATCCCTTGCTGATTTT
Source organism: Oophaga sylvatica (assembly GCA_033576555.1). Taxonomy (NCBI): domain Eukaryota; kingdom Metazoa; phylum Chordata; class Amphibia; order Anura; family Dendrobatidae; genus Oophaga; species Oophaga sylvatica. The sequence goes on from JARQOD010000001.1 coordinate 933,187,869, forward strand.
GTAAGTTTGCCCACTGACAAAGACATGAACAGTAAATAATTTTAAAGGTAGGTTAATTGTACCATTGAGAGATACAATATAAAAAATAAAATCCAGAAAATCACATTGTATAAATTATTTACATTGGGGAAAAAAGTATTTAGTCAGCCACCAATTGTGGAAGTTCTCCCACTTAAAAAGATGAGAGAAACCTGTAATTGACATCATAGGTAGACCACAACTATGAGAGTCAAAATGAGAAAACAAATCCAGAAAATCACCTTGTCTAATTTGGCAAGATTTATTTTGCAAATTATGGTGGAAAATAAGTATTTGTATGTTCATCTCAATGTTTTGTTATATATCCTTTGTTGGCAATTACAGAGGTCAAACGTTTTCTGTAAGTCTTCACAAGGTTGCCACACACTGTTGGTGGTATGTTGGCTCATTCCTCCATGCAGATCTCCTCTAGAGCAGTGATGTTTTGGGCCTATCGCTGGGGAACACGGACTTTCAAATCCCTCCAAAGGTTTTCTATGGGGTTGAGATCTGGAGACTGGCTAGGCCACTCCAGGACCTTCATATGCTTCTTAAGAAGCCACTCCTTCATTGCCCTGGCTGTGTGCTTGGGATTATTATCATGCTGAAAGACTCATCCACGTTTCATCTTCAATGCCCTTGCTGATGGAAGGAGGTTTGCACTCAAAATCTCACGATACATTCTTTCATGTACACGGATCAGTTGTCTTGTCCCCTTTGCAGAGAAACAGCCCCAAAGCATAATGTTGCCACCCCCATGCTTCACAGTAGATATGGTGTTCTTTGGATGCAAATGAGCATTCTGTCCCCAAACACGACAAGCTTTGTTTCTACCAAATAGTTCTACTTTGGTTTCATCAGACTATATGACATTCTCCCAATACTCTTTTGGATAATCCAAATGCTCTCTAGCAAACTTCAGACGGGCCCGGACATGTACTGGCTTCAGCAGGGGGACACGTCTGGCACTGCCGGATCTGAGTTCCTGGCGACGTAGTGTGGTAGCCTTTGTTACGGTGGTCTCAGCTATATGCAGGTCATTCACTAGGTCCCCCTGTGTGGTTCTTCTGGCATTTTTGCTCACTATTCTTGTGATATATTGATCCCATAGGTGAGATCTTGCATGGAGCCCCAGATAGAGGCAGATTATCAGTGGTCATATATGTCTTCATTTTCTTATTATTGCTCCCACAATTGATTTGATCACACCAAGCTGCTTGCCTGTTGCAGATTCAGTCATCCCAGCCTGGTACAGGGCTACAATTTTGCTTCTGGTGTCCTTCGACAGCTCTTTGGTCTTCACCATAGTGGAGTTTGGAGTGTGACTGTTTGAGGTTGTGGACAGGTGTCTTTTATACTGATAACAAGTACAAACAGGTGCCATTACTACAGGTAATGAGTGGAGGACAGAAGAGGCTCTTTAAGAAGAAGTTACAGGTCTGTGAGGGCCAGAAGTTTTGCATGTTTTTAGGTGACCAAATAGTTATTTTCCACCATAATTTGCAAAATAAATCTTGCCAAATCAGACAAAGTGATTTTCTGGATTTGTTTTCTCATTTTGACTCTCATAGTTGTGGCCTACCTTTGATTTCAATTACAGGTCTCTCTCATCTTTTTAAGAGGGATAACACAATTGATGACTGACTAAATTATTTTTTTCCCCACGGTAAATTTATTTGCATTTTTCAGTGAGAAATAAGTATTTGATCCCCTACCAACCTTTAAGAGTTCTGGCTCCTACAGACCAGTTAGATGCCCCTAATCAACTCGTTACCTGCATTAAAGACAGCTGTCGTACATAGTGACCTTTATAAAAGACTCCTGTTCACAGACTCAATTAATCAGTCAGACTCTAACCTCTACAACATGGGAAGACCAAAAAACTTTATAAGGATGTCAGGGACAAGATCATAGAACTGCACAAAGCTGGAATGGGCTACAAAACCATAAGTAAGATGAGTGAGAAGTAGACAACTGTTGGTGCAATAGCAAGAAAATGGAAGAAATACAAAATGACTGTCAATCGACATCGATATGGGGCACCGTGCAAAATTTTACCTCGTAGGGTATCCTTGATCATGAGAAAGGTGAGAGATCAGCCTAAAACTACACGGGGGAACTTGTTAATAATCTCAAGCCAGCTGGCCCATCTGAAGTTTGCCAATAGACACCTGGATAATTCTGTGAGAGATTGGGAGAAGGTGATGTGGTCAGATGAGACAAAAATTGAAAATTGAGGTCTTTCGCATTAACTAATCTCTCTGTGTTTGGAGGAAGAGAAACGGTGCCTATGACCCAAAGAACACCGTCCCCACTGTCATGCATGGAGGTGGAAACATGTTTTGAGGTTGTTTCTCTGCTAAGGGCACAGGACTACTTCACAGCATCAATGGGAGAATGGATTGAGCCATGTACCGTAAAATGCTGAGTGACAACCTCCTTCCCTCCGCCAGGACATTAAAAATGGGTCATGGCTGGGTCTTTCAGCAAGACAATGACCCAAAACATACAGCCAAGGCAACAAAGGCGTGGCTCAAAAAGAAGCACATTAAAGTCATGGAGTGGCCTAGCCAGTCTCCAGACCTTAATCCCATAGAAAACTTATGGAGGGAGTTGAAGCTCCAAGTTGTCAAGCAGTAGCCTCAAAATCTTGATGATTTAGAGATGATCTGCAAAGAGGAGTGGACCAAAATTCCTCCTGACATGTGCGCAAACCTCCTCATCAACTACAAAAAATGTCTGATTGCTGTGCTTGCCAACAAGGATTTTGCCACCACGTATTAAGTCTTGTTTGCCAGAGGGATCAAATACTTATATCTCACTGCTAACGGAAAATAAATTTATATAATTTATACAATGTAATTTTTTAGATTTCATTTTTTATATTCTGTCTCTCAATGTTAAAATTAACCTACCCTTAAAATTATAGACTGTTCATGTCTTTTGTCAGTGGGCAAACTTACAAAATCAGCAAGGGATCAAATACTGATTTCCCCACTGTATTTCAGGGAATAATATACCTGACTGCAAGCAGTATGCAAAACATGATTTACCTGGCAGGTCTCCTTTAATGCATAGAATCAAGGCCAAATACAACTTACTAACTAATGAAAGGATACAAACACCTTGAGGGTATTATTTTAAAGGGAATCAGTCACCCCATTTTTGCCCTATGAGATGCGGCCACCGCCATCAGGGGCTTATCTACAGCATTCTGTAATGCTGTAGATAAGCCCCCGATGTCACCTGAAAGTGAAGAAAAACGAGTTATATTATACTCACCCAAGGGCGGTCCGCCGTCCGGTCCGGTCCGATGGGCGTCGCGGTCCGGTTCGGCGCCTCCCATGTTGTAGCGAAGCCGGCCTCTTCTTTCCGTCCCATCGCAGCTCCTGCGCAGGCGCACTGATCTGCCCTGGTGAGGGCAGAGCAGAGTACTGCAGTGTGCAGGCGCCAGGAAAGGTCAGAGAGGTCCGGCGCCTGCGCACTGCAGAACTCTGCTCTGCTGTTATGATTTGGTAGCTGAGGAGGACAGGAGCAAAATACTGCCAAAACAGTAAGACACCAGAGAGGCTGGAACCTAATGGGTTGCAGATCCCTAAACTAACCGCACAACTAGAAGTTTCCGTGGAGCGTACCTACGTTGATCCTAGAAGTCTCGTCACAGTCGGAGAGTTAGCTACACCTGAAGATAGAAATAGGAAAGCTAACTGCCCCAGAGTAAAGCCCCCAAAGAATAGGAAGCCCCCAAACATGTAATGGCGGTTAGACAAGAGGAAAACACGAACACAGACAGAAAATAGAATGAGCAAATGCTGGGGCCCAAAGCTGTCTAGAAAGTAAACTACAGGAGAGAAATTCTGTCTGCAACCCAGAAAAACCCTAATAAAAATACCAGCACTTCTGATTGCAAAAAACCTGAGACCACACGATCTCGACCACCTATATCAGATCACTGGTGTGACACACAGCTACCCAGCAAATAAAAATATCAATGGAACAGAGAACAAGTGCAAATACAAAATGAGAACAGAGGGCAGCACAAGCCCCCAAAGGGGACTCGGCTGAAGTCCAAGGCAAGACTGCAAGAAGCAAGAGAAATCCAACCACAGAAAAAAAAACAGAAAGTCACTTATCTGAATGATAGCAGGAAAGCAAGCTGAAATTCCAACAAAGACCTGGAAGCAACAATTGATTACCGGCGAGGATCATGGGAGTTCAGCTCACTTATATCAAGTCAGTAATCTACACCTGACACCCATTCCTTAATTGGTTCAATACCCTCAACAACGACCGGAGGGAGCCTCAGCTCCGAAGTCGTCTCCAAGACATTCACAACACTCTGCCCTCACCAGGGCAGAGCAGTGCACCTGCGCAGGAGCAGCGACGGGACGGAAAGAAGAGGCCGGCTTCGCTACAAGATGGGAGGCGCCAAACCGGACCGCGAAGCCCATTGGACGGCGGACCGCCACTGGGTGAGTATAAAAGAACTCATTTTTCTTCTTTTTCAGGTAACTTCGGGAGCTTATCTACATCATTACAGAATGCTGTAGCTAAGCCCCTGATGGCGGTGTTAGAATCTCTTGTACATCGAAGTCACAGCACCATGAAGCAATGAGGATGCAGTGGTCCCTGAGATGCCGCAGTTTGGTCTGTTTTTTTTCCTTTTGTTTTTTTCTGAGATTTGTATTTTGTGGTTTTGTGAGAGATCTGTATTTGTTCCGATGTCATGTCTATGGTCTGAATATATTAAGTCTGGGGAAAAGTGAAGAGTTGCACACCATCCAGAAATTTTTGAACAGTTCATAAAAATAGGCTTTGTTTTCCTGTTTGCAAAACAAGTTTGATGTGTATCAGGTTTTTTTTTAAGGTTGCACGGAGTACTATGACTGTAATTATCAGAATCTCACAGATTACAGTGAATGCTGCTAGTGTCTTCATAGCAGAATTATGGGCTTTAGACTCGTCACTTAAAATCTTAATGATTTCGTATGGTTTTCTAATAGGTCGGTAAAAAAATGTCAGTCAAAATTATTGGCTGTCTATAATTTTTCGATATTCTGTCCAGAAAAAGAAATGAAAAGTTCACGTTGCCAACTCTGATCTGGTATCTGAATGAATTTAAAGGTCCATACGCAACTGTGTGTATTCTATGCCATGTGCTACCATGAATGCTAGGAAAGGTTATAGTTAAAGAGTGTAGTGTATGACAGCTGTTTGTAATTGCATGCTGTGTGGTATTGTTGTCATATAGTTTTGTGCATACATAGAAAAAAATCACATGGCTTTTCTGCATTTCTCACACTATTTGGCAATCAAGTATAATTCACTTGGATTACCAGTTTAAAGGGAATCTGTCAGTAGGATCGTCCCTCGTAAGCTGTCTATATGGGCATGTAGGTCCTAGGAAACGGAATAAAATGATTCATTGATATTTGCAAACTGATGTCTTATTCCACAGAAATCCATGTTTTTCTTATATCTAAAGATAATCATTCCAGACTATGGGCCGGTCACTGTTCTGCATAACAATCTGCTTCCAAAGTTTATTTTACATGAAAGGGGAGTTACCAGTGTGATGTGTAATGGTTACCAGTGTTACCAGTTGGATGTGTAATGGTTACCAGTGTTACCAGTGTGATGTGTAATGACCACTCTCTGCTATCCTGATCTCACTGCAGAGCTGTGTGTGACTATACCTCTCAGCTTCAGTTACCATCTTACAGGCAGACGGGGAAGTAATATTGTTACAATACTGCAGAGCTCAGAGAGAAGCAAAAAAATATGTTTGCAAGAAGACAAAGTTAAATTTTACTATTCACTGTTAGTAACATGTTCCACACTGGGAACTCCCCCTTTTTTAAAAATTAAATAATCTCTGGAGGCAGATTTTCATGATGATCACTGTCTGGCCCATAGTCCTGAACAGCTCATTTACATATAAGAATATCATGGATTTTTCTGAAATAAAACATCCAATATCCAATATATCAAAGTATCATTTTATTCTGCTTCCCATGCCTTGCAGCGTGTCAAATAAGTATTGAACACATCACCAATTTTCTAAATAAGTAAATTTCTAAAGGTGTAATTGACATGAAATTCAATGCCTATGCTTCCCCCAAATAAAATAATAACAGCTACACTAACCCCTGGTGCCAGTACCATACCAAATGTGTCATCACTACCTCTCCAGTGGGTCACATTACCCTGTCACGCTATCCCTGTAATTAACTTTAATTGTTAATGCAGGAAGAGGCAGAGTAGGCATTTGACAAGGATGCCATTATAAAGGAGTACAATTTTTTGACTGAAAATAAATGAAAAAAAGTAGTTGGAACAATAAGTTGTGTTATGTTCCAAACTTGAAGAGGCTGCGCCCTTTCATCTATTTTTAGCCAACAGCCTCAGTGATGTGTCAAATATCAAACCGTGCTTTACCTACTCTTCCTGGGTCCAGCATTAACTCTGTGCCACTGCCCTGGTCTCTGTTCAACAGCTATACGGTGACTTCATTTTGACAGTCATTACAGATAATCACTGAGCTCTGCAGTTTAGCTGATGTAGACGGTATAAGCTGCTGAGCTCAATGATTAGCTGCAGCACTGTGTTAATGTGATGCACGACTGTGACCAATCGACAGGCAGCAACAGAGAGGAAATGCTGGACCTGGGGAGTGTAACTAAGGCCCAGTTTGTTATTTTACACATCACTGAGCCTTTGGGCAAGAAATTGGTGAAAGAGGACAACATCTTTAAGAAGAACTTTCTGCTAGGTTCTTCCACTCGATTCTCGTGCTTGACTTGCTTACTGATGCTTTATCAATGTTTTATCAACTGCGTGTCTTTCTCAGAATTACTCACAATGCTGTGTATGTATATAAGAGCGGCTCAACTCTGTTTGACTAAGAAATTCAAGGAAAGTCAAGTCTAGACTCATGAAAGTTATAGATAAAAACAACAATTCTTAATTTTGACATTTTGATTGGTGACCGTTGCATGCTTCGTAGTAATTATCTATGTGTAATATATTGACTTTCCAACAGCATCTGCCAAATTCATCATATGATTGTCATCGCTTCTTGATTGTTTTTGAGAACATATTTTTATGTTGTTAATATTTCATTGTAATAGAAAAACTTTAGACTTCTTCAGTAATGATGACTTTTTCAATTCCTTCAAGAATACCACATATTTTATCTGTGTCTAAAAAGTATATAAATCATTACTTTTCATTACTGTATCACATATACGTGACTAACAAATCTATATACTATTCCCACTGCCTACAGTGGATATAAATAGTCTACACACCCTTGTTAAAATGCAAGGTTTTTGTCATGTAAAAAAATTATACCAAGAAAAATAATTTCAGAACTTTTTCAACCATTAATGTCACTTATGATCTGTACAATTGTACAGACTCAAAACATAAATGCTGCCTCTACCATGCTTCACTATCGGTACGGTGTTCTTTTTGTGACGCATAGTGTTGGCTTTTATGCCAAAGATACCTCTGGTAATCATGGCAAAAAAGTTAAAGTTTAACTTTGGTCTTAGAGGGCAGCACAGTGGCTCAGTGGTTAGCACTGCAGTCTTGCAGCGCTGGGGTCCATGGATCAAATCCCACCAATGACAACATCTGCAAGGAGTTTGTATGTTCTCCCCATGTTTGTGTGGGTTTCCTCCTGGTACTCTGGTTTCCTCCCACACTTTAAAGACATACTGATAGGGAATTGAGTGAAATAAATATTTAAAAATAAATAACATTTTTTCCCACATGCTTTTTGCAAACTTGATGAAGGTTTTGGTAAAACATAGCTGAGCTTGGATATTTTTCTTTTGTAAGGATCCACTCTGGTAGGCAGGGGCAAGGCCGCAGTAATGAGGTAAACACACAAAGTCAGTGGTTTTAATGATAAGTTCAACAAAAGTCCAGATAACAAAATCAAAAACAAAACATAAATCACTCCAGTTTGGAGAACCACTGGTCCCAGACTCACCCTTGCTTGGGACAGGCTTAACTAAGCGGTGGAATGTCAACAGAGACCGCCAGGTGCCATTCCTGGGTGGTCTGGTACTCGCTTCCTGGTGTGCACTGACACACTGTCACGAAAACAATCTTCCAGGCTGACTCCAGCCAAACTCCTTCCTTCCTTCCACACCCACCAACTACAACAGCTCCTTATTTTATAGGCCTAGTCCACACTCTCAGGTGAGGTACACATCAGCTGACCTGATCACGTGACTATGACCTCATCACAGGTCCTTGCGATCATGGAAAACCCTGAGCAAACTTCAGTCTGCTAGAAGAAATATATCTCCCATCCAGCAAGATCCCCTTTGGTTTACCACATACCTCCCCCCTTTGTTCAACCTTAGGAGGGTGGACACATGACATACAGTGAACTCTGGACAGTGCATCTGCGTTCCCCTGTAATTTGCCTGCCCGATGTTCTACTGAAAATTTGAAATTTTGTAGAGACAGAAACCACCTGGTGACTCGTGCATTTCTCTCTTTGGCTTGACTCATCCAAGTCAGAGGGGAATGATCAGTTACCAACCGAAATGTTCTCCCCAACAGATAGTAGCGCAATGACTCCAGTGCTCACTTGATCGCCAGGCACTCTCTCTCTACAATGCTGTATCTGGTTTCAGCTGGAGTAAGCTTTCGACTCAGGAAACTAATGGGATGCTCCTCCCCGTTAACCTCCTGAGACAACACGGCACCCAGACCTACCTCTGACGCATCAGTCTGGACAATAAATTCTCTTTTGAAGTCAGGTGTGATCAAAACTGGGGACCCACACAGTGCCCCTTTTAGTTTTACAAACGCTTCTTCAAGCTGATCATTCCATCGCACCATTACTGACTTCCTGCCTTTTAGGCAGTCAGTTAACGGCGCCGACAGGGTTGCAAAATTGGGAATAAACCGCCGATAGTATCCCACTAACCCCAAAAACCCTTTCACTTGTTTTGTGGTGAGGGGGCGGGGCCAGTTTTGGATTGCCTCCACTTTGTTTATTTGGGGTTTGATAACTCCTCTCCCAATCACATACCCCAGGTACCGAGCTTCCTCCAACCCTATGGAGCACTTCTTTGGGTTGGCAGTTAGCCCTGCTTGTCGCAGAGAATCAATCACCGCCTGTACCTTGGCTAAGTGACTTTCCCAGTCTGTACTGTATACCACAATATCGTCCAGATAGGCCGCGGCATATCGGCTATGAGGACGAAGAACAACGTCCATTAACCTCTGGAAAGTCGCTGGAGCGCCATGCAACCCGAAGGGTAGGACTATATACTGGAACAGTCCCTCGGGTGTTACAAAAGCCGTTTTCTCTCTCGCTGCTTTGGTTAGGGGCACCTGCCAATACCCTTTTGTGAGGTCAATGACTGAAAAATACCGGGCCTGCCCAAACCGCTCTATTAACTCATCGACCCGGGGCATGGGGTAGGCGTCAAATTTAGAAATTTCATTCAGTTTACGGAAGTCATTACAAAACCTTAGGGTCCCATCTGGTTTTGGTATTAGGACTATTGGGCTGGCCCACACACTCTGGGACTCTTCAATAACCCCTAACTGCAGCATCTTCTCTACCTCTTCCGAGATGGCTTGTCGCCGGGCCTCAGGTACCCGATATGGCTTTAATCGGACTTTGGCCTGCGGCTCCGTGACAATGTCATGTTGGATTATGGAGGTACGGCCAGGGAGCTCTGAAAAAACATCGGTATTTCGGCTAACAAACTCTCTGACCTCCTGAACTTGTCTAGGAGACAAAGTGTCTGCTATTTTGACGGCGGAAAGGACTTCTCTTGCCTTCTCCTGAGGCAAGGGAGCCCTCTCTACCGGAAATGCAGGCCGTGGATAATCCTCACCAAGAGGGTCTCTGTCTTTCCATGGTTTGAGCAGATTCACATGGTATATCTGTTCTGGCTTTCTTCGCCCTGGTTGGTGTACTTTATAGTTTACAGGACCCACCTTCTCCATAATCTCATAGGGTCCCTGCCACCTTGCGAGGAACTTACTATCCACTGTAGGCACCAGTACCAACACCCGATCCCCAGGGTTAAAGGACCTTACCCATGCCTCCCGGTTATAGACCTGCCTCTGTGCCCTTTGTGCTGCTTCCATATGTTCTCGGACTAATGGTAGGACTGTCTCCATTCTCTCTTGCATTTTGGCCACATGTTCTATCACACTTTTGTGGGGAGTTGGTTGGTTTTCGCAAGCCTCTTTAGCTATATCGAGTAAGCCACGGGGATGTCTGCCATATAATAGTTCAAAGGGCGAGAACCCCGTAGATGCCTGGGGCACCTCCCGCACTGCAAACATCAGGTATGGCAACAAGAGATCCCAGTCCTTACCATCTTTAGAGACTGCTTTTTTCAACATGTTCTTCAGAGTTTTATTGAACCTTTCTACTAAACCGTCTGTTTGGGGATGATAGACCGATGTGCGCAACTGTTTAACATTTAACAAGTGGCAGAGTTCCTTCATGATTTTTGACATAAAGGGGGTCCCTTGATCTGTTAAGATTTCTTGAGAGATTCCCACCCGGGAGAACATACCCATGAGTTCTTTTGCGAACAGTTTGGCCGAGGTGTGTCGCAGGGGAATAGCCTCAGGATACCTGGTAGCGTAATCTAGAACTACAAGGATGTGTTGATGACCCCTTGCTGATTTATTAACCGGCCCCACCAGATCCATGGCTATTCTCTCAAACGGGACCTCTATAATTGGTAAAGGCACCAAGGGACTCCGAAAATGAGGCTGCGGACTGGTTACCTGGCACACGGGACAAGAGTTACAATACCGTTTAACTTCTTCATAGACCCCTAGCCAATAAAACCGTTGTAGAATTCTGTCTAGGGTTTTCTTTTGGCCCAAATGTCCCCTTAGTACATGCGCATGCGCTAAGTCCATTACCAACCTCCGATATGACTGCGGTACCAGCAATTGCTCGACAATTTCCCCATGTACTTTTTCAACCCGATACAGCAAATCTTGATTCAGCTCGAATTGGGGAAATACTGTAGTTGCCCCGGGGTGTTGGGGTTCCCCATTGACAACCCGTACATTTTCCCGGGCTCGAGTCAACGTAGGGTCCCGGAGTTGCGCCGTACCAAAATTGTCACCTGCCACATTTAAGTCTGACAATTCTGGTCCCGGTGGCAAGTCTTCCATCTCCCCAGCTAACACTTCTATAGGAGAGGGGTTTTCCTCCTCCACCGAAGGCAAAGGTACTCCTACCGCCAGTACATCTTCCTCTGGGCCACCAGGTTCATGCCCCCTTTCCGGAGAATGCAACCTGGTTGCCACTGGTGCCGACAACTGTTCTGTGGGAGGGGTAATTACAGGCCAAAGCACAGAAAATAACGGAAAATCTCTCCCCATTATTACGTCATAATGCAATTTAACCACCACCCCCACCTCGTGGCACCTCCTCCCCGCTGGCGTGTTTATCATTACCAGGGCGGTAGGATAATGTTTTAAGTCCCCATGTATACACAACACACCCATTTTCCGACCAGTATACTCGCTGATTTGGACGTGGCTGGCTCGTATCAGGGTCACAAGACTCCCTGAGTCCAGAAGAGCCACAGCAGGGTTACCCTCCACCTCCACTTTACACAAATGGTTCATACTGGGTCCCTCTGGTTTGCCCACTGCACACATGTGTTCGGCATAGTGAGACTGATAGTATCCATAGTTGGTGTCCATGGGCTCAGTCAGGTGGGGGCAATCAGCTCTCACATGTCCTGGTTCTTGGCACAGCCAACAGATTATGGGACCTCTTTCGTCCCCAGACGTGTCTTGGGCGGCCTTCCGAGTCTCTGCTCGCCGAACGGCGGGTGAAGGTTTGGGAAATTTACTCATTACCTTCCGGGTAGTCTCTCCCTGTATCTCTTTGGTAGCCCCATATCTTTCAATGAGGTCTACCATTTGGAGACCATCAGTAGGGGCTGCCTGACCAATCCAGGTTTGCAGGGTGTGGGACAAAGTCCTCCAGAATTTATCAGTTACTATCCTATCCCGCATAGCACTGGGTGACAACACCTCCGGCTGCAACCATTTATCTACCAGGTGTATCAAATCATAGTACTGGGACCGAGCTGGTTCGGAAGGGGAAAACTTCCACTGGTGTACCCGCTGGGCCCGGACCAAAACATTTACCCCAAGACGTGCAAGTATCTCACCCTTGACGATCTCATAGTCTTTCTGTTGCTCGGGGGCTAGGTCCCTATAGGCTTTCGCGGGTCCTGGAGCCAAAAACGGAGCCACGATTTCTGCCCACTGGTCCCGAGGTAGTCTCTCCCTCTCAGCCACGCCTTCAAACATCTCCAGGTACACCTCGACATCATCTGACTTTTCCATTTTTTGAATCGCTGTGCGTACCGCTTTCCGGACATCCTGACGTCCCGGGGCAGCTCCTGCTGTCTGCGGCGCTGTGATGTGCTGCATCAGTAGACGGTTGGTTTCCTGTTGCCGCTCCATAGCCTGCTGCTGTATAGCCTGCTGCTGCTGCATAGCCTGCTGTTGCTGCTCCATAGCCTGCTGCTGTATAGCCTGCTGCTGCATAGCCTGTTGTTGCTGCTGTATAGCCTGCTGCTGCTGTTGTGTAGTCTGTTGCTGCTGTCGCATGGCCTCCACCAGCATTTTTACTGTGTTCTCCATCTCCGGACAGTTCTCCACCGGGTTTTGCGTTACTTTTTTCACCCAGGACATTTACTGTCATGCAGGAAAAAAAAGAAAAAAACATCCACAAAAAAAACAGCCTGACCTAACTGCGTATGCCTGCATTAACGCCACCAATTGTAGGGATCCGCTCTGGTAGGCAGGGGCCGGGCCGCAGTAATGAGGTAAACACACAGGCATTCCGTTCAAAGTCAGTGGTTTTAATGATAAGTTCAACAAAAGTCCAGATAACAAAATCAAAAACAAAACATAAATCACTCCAGTTTGGAGAACCACTGGTCCCAGACTCACCCTTGCTTGGGACAGGCTTAACTAAGCGGTGGAATGTCAGCAGAGACCGCCAGGTGCCATTCCCGGGTGGTCTGGTACTCGCTTCCTGGTGTGCACTGACACACTGTCACGAAAACAATCTTCCAGGCTGACTCCAGCCAAACTCCTTCCTTCCTTCCACACCCACCAACTACAACAGCTCCTTGTTTTATAGGCCTACTCCACACTCTCAGGTGAGGTACACATCAGCTGACCTGATCACGTGACTATGATCTCATCACAGGTCCTTGTGATCATGGAAAACCCTGAGCAAACTTCATTCTGCTAGAAGAAATATATCTCCCATCCAGCAAGATCCCCTTTGGTTTACCACACTTTGTAAGGAAGTTCTTCCATCTTGCCACCTTACTACACCTTTCTGACATCTGGAGAATATCAGAAATTATTGTCACATGAAGTACACATTACAGTACTTGCCAAAAATTGCTGCAGCTCCTTTAATATTGTCATGACTTGAGTAAGACTGTTTAGTGCAGTTGAAACGCGTCGACTGGGTCATGTCGACCATGAAAATTTTCTTTTGTATGCACTATATTTTCTTTTGAAAAGTAAAAAAAAAGAAAAATCCAGTCCTGTTGAGCCAGACTCCATTTTTTTCTATTTTCCTTGATGGAAGGCCAGGGTGAGGCCGGTGTCTGAGCCCCAGGTGCATGAGCATAGAACAACTGGGTGAGCTGGAATCAAGATTTTGTTACTCCTTTAATATTGCTTGGCAGCCTCCTGGACCATTTTTCTTCTTCTATTTTCATCAATTTGTGAGGGATGTCCAAATTTTAGATAATATCACTGTTCCAAATTTAAGCCACTTCTTGATGACCATCTTGACAGTGTTCCATGGCATAACAAATACTTTAGAAAAAATTTGTACCCTTCTCCTTGACTGGAAACATTTATCAATCAGATCTCTTTGCTGCGTTAAAATATGTTTATAGGCAATGGCTGTTGCTGTAAAATCTTACTAGAAAACCTATACAAAATGCATGAGCAGCAAACACTTCATTCTGGCACTTAAGAGCCACATTGTCCTTTGGATAGACAATATCTTTTAGGTTATTGGAGAACTGGCCAACCATTGATTCCACTACCTAATCAATGGAACATTGAGTTCTTAGTATACCAGGAATGAAGACTAGTGGGGTCCAGCTACAATACAGGATACCATCCCACACTGTAATCATGGGATTAGCACCAGTGAGATGTTACCTTGTGAAGGAATCTTATTGGCATTGCCCATGAGGATTTCAGACCAATCTCTGACTATTATTTTGTCCAAGACAAAAGCGAAACACATCGCTGAAGAGGATAGCCATCTATTCCAGTCACCAATGCTCCATTCCAGCCTTTGATATCTATCTGAAGACCGTGTGGGCAATAGTATAAAGAGGCCTTCATGAGAGAATGTTTCCATGGTTCTACTCCTGGGGTAATGGTGTGGGATTGCATAATGTACTCTAGTCTGCATTCTAGGCACAATATCAGGTCAACGTTACATTTAATTTGATGTGGAAATAGTATTACAGCCATTTCTACATCTACACTAGGCTACATATTGCTTTGTGCTACAGCGAGCAGTCTGAGTGGCCTAAATGTGCTACTAATACCTTCAGCGTTTCCATACTTTTCTATGGTATAGCACATCTGGGATGTCAGGTCAGCAACTGCAAAGGGAGCTGAAGCAGCAGATTTTGATGATTTACCCAAGTGCATTTATAGTGACAGAACATTCCTTAGACAACCAGTAATAACCTCAATGATAGTATGTCAAGTGTGTATGTTACTGCACATGGCACTTATACTCTATAGTGATTATATTGAGATGTTTTGAAAAATTTGTTCCATTTTCATCATCTGCATATCAATAATATGTCTGGAGTCCAGGAAGTGATGCTCTAATCTTAACATCTTTGAGTCTCTCTGGGATTACATAAAGATTGCACAAGCCTATATCCACAGAAGATATGTGGTTAGTTCTCCAAGATGTTTGAAACAACCTCTCTCAGGATCATCTGTGGATGTAGGTTTTTGCAAATCATTCTGTCTCTTCATTTAATTCCATACAAACTTTATGATGTTTACCTTGTTGCTTTTTGCTCTGTGGAAGCCATATCATCGCTTCCATAACTGTTTCTTTTGTGATGCTTAACAAAGTTTTGAATGACATTGGCTGTACGTTTGGGATCATTTTACTGCTGCGGAATAATTTTGGAGCCAACAAGACTCTTTCATCTTGGTACTGCATGATAAGTAAGTATCTACCTGTATTTTTCAGCAGTGAGAAGACCCGGCATCCTTACCAAATCCCCAACTCCATTGGCTAAACTGCAACCCTAAACTTGCAAGGAACCTCCACCATGCTTCACTGTTGCCTTTTGACATTCATTGTACCGTTGCCTGCAGACATTCGTTGTACTTCTCTCCAGCCCTTCAGAGAATGTACTGATTTCTGTTACAGTTAAATAATTCAAATGTTGACTCATCAGACTAGAGCACTTGCTGACACATTTTCTGCACCCAACATGCTATATTTTCGTGCATAGTGGAGTTGCTTGACTTTGTTTCCATGTTGAAGATACTGCTCTTCTGGACAGATTTTTCCAAAAGTAGATGGGAATAGCTTGGTCCCACAGATTACTACCAGTTCTGAGTTGATGGCACTGCTGAAAAACTTCTGGTTTCAAAGAGAAGTAAGCATGATTTGTCTTTCATCTACTGCACTAAGCTTCCTTGCCTGATCACTGCATCTATAGTCTTCAATCTTTCTCATTTGCTGGTGCTTCTTCAGACTACCACAACTACCTTGTGTTTTGTTTGCTATGCTCCGTTTTGTCATGGTGCATAACCTGTGACATGAAATTGTCTTCCACATCCTTATCATTGTCGCAGAGTTTGGCTGTTACACACTCCGTTGTAAATTTCATACACAGTTGTTTCTGTTTCAGGTAATGACTATGTTTCCACTCATATGGAAATGATCATTATCACCTGTCTATGAGCCTATAAAATCCCAGATTTTGTGCATGTGTACTTAGCAGAATTGATGCTCTTTTGAAGGCAAATGGGCGGTCACGCCAAATATTGGTTTGCTTTATATTTCTTTTTTGTTCATTCACTTTGCATTCTGTTAATTGATAAAATAAGCTACTAATAATTATATTTTTTGACACCATTCTTACTCTGCAGCATTTTTTACACTCCTGGTTAAAACTTCTGTGCAGTACTGTATGTATTAATAAATCGCCATAGAGGAGCGATCCCTGAAGCAGGCTACAGCTGTCTGTCATGCGAGTGGAGTTCTACTTAAAAGTAACAGACAGAGAGAGGAACTTGAACAGAGCTTACAGCAGCAAGTACCTCAGAGAATAGCGCTAGAAAGGAGGCCTCACAACTCACCTGAAATAAGGGGATTTCTAAATTGCTTTCATGCTGAGCGACTCCAGCACCATCTGTAACCTGAGCCCTGGACACTTCGCCTGCAGAACTGTGAGTAAAGCTTTGGAAACTGCATCTGACTGTGTCCTCTCAAGTTCTTCCTGCAACACCCTCTCAACACTGCTACATCCCTTGCTAAATACTACATCTTTACCATCTACCTTACATTACGTCTGCCTTAGGACTTAGTTCCACCTGCGGGGAATTTTACCAACTCTGCTGCATCACCATCAGTCCCAGAGGATCTGCACTGCAGCGCTGGTCACCACTGACCAGAAACCACAGGTGGTGTAACGAACACTTTATTACAAACTCTATTATCCCTTGTAAATATTCCCCTTTTACTGGACGCCCAGTGCCACGGACCGGGTCACTGCCGCTGTGACACTTCCCCCTTAAAAGCAAGCAGTCCGGTACCAAGTACCCCACTGCCCTGGCGGGCTATCCATAAACACATACACACACTCAACTCTTAGGGCTATCCATAAACACATACACACACTCAACTCTTATATATATTATGTAGTGTAGTTTTGGATTAAACTAGCAGGACATATACAGTGGCATGCAAAAGTTTGGGCCCCCTTGGTCAAAGTTACTGTTATTGTGAACAGTTAAGCAAGTTAAAGATGAAATGATCTCTAAAATGCCTAAAGTTACAGATGACACATTTCTTTTGTATTTTAAGCAGAAAAATATTTATTCTGCTTATAATTATTTATAAATATAAAAAAAAGTTTACAAAAAAAATGACAAAAAAGAAAATGGGTAGATGCAAACGTTTGGGCACCCTTGGAGATATGTGTGCTCAGATAACTTCAACCAAGGATTCAGACTTTAATTAGCCTGCTAGGGTTATGTTATGGTTTGTTCACTATCATTGTTAGGAAAGGCCAGGTGATGCAAATTTTCTAGCTTTATAAAAACTCAGCCTTGTCTAACCTTGTGCAAAAAAACAGCAGCCATGAATTCTTCTAAGCAGCTGCCAAGAATGCTGAAAATGAAAATTGTGGAGGCCCACAAAGCAGGAGAAGGCTATAACAAGATAGAAAAGCGTTTTCAAGTTGCCCTTTCCTCAGCTCGAAATATAAATATGAAATGGCAGTTAACAGGAAAAGTGGAGGTCAAGATAAGGTTTGGAAGACCAAGAAAAAATTCAGTGAGAGCTGCTCATAGGATTGCTAGAGAGGTAAATCAGAACCCCCGCTTGACTGTGAAAGACCTTCAGAGGGAGTAAGCAGACTCTGGAGTTGTGTTACTATGTTCTACTGTTCAGAGACAAATATGACCTTCATGGAAGAATCATCAGAAAAAAAATGTTCCTGCATCCGCACCATAAATTTCAGCATTAGAAGTATTCAAAAAACTAGCCTGATGCATTTTGCAAACATGTCCTGTGGACCCTAGAGGTTAAAATATAACTCTGTGGCCACAAGGATCAAACATATGTGTGGAGAAAAAAGGACACATAATTTAAGGAAAATAACATCTTGCCAACCATTAAGCATGGGGGTAGATCAGTCATGCTTTGGGGTTGTGTTGCAGCCAATGGCATATTAAACATTTCACAAAGTGGAGGGAAGAATGCATTCAATAAAATTTCAGCAAATTCTTGGTGCAAACATAACACCCTTTGTAAAAACGCTGAAGTTGAAAGTAGGATGGATAATGATCCCTAAACACAAATCAAAATCCACAATAGACTACTTCAAAAGGCACAAGCTGAAGGTTTTACAATGACCCTCACAGTCCCTTGATCTGAACATCATTGCAAATCTGTGGCTAGACCTCAAAATAGCAGTGCATGCAAGACAGCCCAGGAATCTCACAGAACTGGAAGAATTTTCCAAGGAAGAATGTACAAAAATCTCTCAAACAAGTATCAAAAGACTCTTGTCTGGCTACAAAAAGCGTTTTCAAGCTGTGCTACTTTCAAAGGGGTGCTACTAGAGACTAACCATGTAGGATGCCCAAACTATTGCATCGGCTCATTTTCCTTTATGTCATTTTTAAAATGTAAAAGATGAAAATATATATAACTTTTTTTTAGCCTAAAATACAAAGGAAATGTGTCATCTTTAACTTTAGACATTTTGAGATTATTTCATTTTCAACTTGCTTAACACTTCACAGTAACACAGGTACAAAGATATACATCTTTACTGTTTCACAGTAACAGTAATTTTTACCAGGGGTGCCCAAATTTTTACATGCCGCTGTACTACACATGCTTTTACTGTGTGAAGCATTGACGACCTCTTGAAATACCGTAATATTAAAATATCCACCATTAATAAGCCTTCAACACAAACTAGAGGAATTAATGACACTTCAGCTTCTACTTTTCCCATTTCCCGAGTATGAGCTCATATGATACATTGTACATATGGCATATCTGAACTAAAACTCCCTTGGAATGTACATGAAATATTAGCCGAGGTGTTCTTGTATAGCTGTACGTACCTGTCTTATGCACTTGGCAGCTTCATTCAGTATATACATTTAAAATGGATCACATGTATCAGATGAACACAACATTTCTAGGTACAATTAAATTGTTATGTCAAATACCATGCAACTAGAGATTAGGGAGCATCCAAGTTCATTAGTTTATTTATGTTGCTGCCCCATAGGGAGATCAGATGTGTCACACTTCTCATGCTTGTCTGATGCTGGGACCTGTTTCCATTTTTATCTGTAGATGGTGTAATCATTGTTTCAGACCAATATCTGGATGGAGCCAGCAATACTTGAGCTAGAGATCATAGGGGGAGTTACTTAAAACTGCAGTGAGATCATTTGTTTCTCCTCTGATACAGATTTCTTTACCCATCTACTGGGCTTACAAATTTGCTTATTTCTTTAGCAAATTGTCTTTTCAAAGAGGAAGAGGACTAGATCTCTAGTGCCACCTACAGGAAGTAGCAATCCTAAAAGTCAATATCGACCCTCTAACGAGCCTTGTCACATGACTTACTATAAAAACCAAAATCTCAATGTATTTCTTTTGGAAACTTTTGGCAGCATTAAGAAACATAGGGGAGATGCTAGAATCAGTTTAGAGTTACATCAAGGGTAGTGTACAGAGGTGAAGCTATAGGAGTTCACAGGTAGCTCAGGTAACTTTTTTAGAATGAAATAAAGTTATGTCAGCTGCACTTTTTCATACATTCTAAAAATGGACAAATATCACAACCCCAATTAATGACCTATTAATATAGTGGGCCTCTCGGCTTCATATTGCATCAGTTTAGCTATGGATCCATTTTGGACATGACTTTCATTAGTCTCTTCCTAAAATGTAAAAGATAAATCGACCAGGGATGTTATTAGGCTCTGAAAAGAAACATAAGCCATACATACTATATGTATTGCTACCACTTAAAAAATATATATAACATCATTGATATCAGTGATAGCTCTTTAATCACAGATAATGTAGTAGATGTTACCTGCAGTCTTGTAAGAATGGTGGACTGTACTGTCATGTTCCTGCCCCTGAAGACACCAAGCGCGTCAAGCAGGGGCGGACATATCATTGGTGCAGCCTGTGCGGTCGCACAGGGGCCCAAGAGGTTAGAGGGCCCATTTTTATATCCAAAGCAGGTGCAATTTTGTTGTGATGCCATTTTCCTGGTGATGAATTGAAAGTGCATGAAGTTGTCATCATGCAAGACGTTAATATTAACCAAAATGCTTTAGAATATGGGTATGGTCATTTACTTATAGAAAACTGACTGCCAAAAGTTTTGCATATATTATTTATTGATCACAACATAGAGTAATTTGTTGCTTACAATGCCATAAATTAGTGTTTTGGAGCATAACCTCTTGCTTTAATTACTGCACCACACCGACGGGGCATTGAAGCCACTTGGGTATTCAAGACATTCCAAGGGATCTTGCTCCATTCTATTTACAAATCTGCAAACAATTCATCTTTATTGCTATGGGTACTCGTTGCCCCAACTCATTGCCCATACTCATCCTTAAGGTGCTCTATAGGGTGTAAATCAGGTGATTGGCTTGACCATTGCAACAGGAGAACATTTTTCTTTGCTAACCAATTTTTGTCTAAATTGGAAGTGTGCCTAGGACCATTGTCTTGCTGGAATTTCCAGCCCCTGCCTACTTTGCTTTTACCATGTTGCCCCATTACATTCTCCAGTGTATCTTTGTCAATTATATGCAGAGGGTCAATGACAGACGCAAAAAAAGCAGCCTCAAACCATTACATTGCCACCGCTATGTTTCACTGTAGGTGTTTGGTACCTTACATCATTACATTTTCCAATTGGGCGGCATATATTGTGTTTGACATCACTACCAAACAGATTGAACTTGGATTCATCTGACCACATCTTAGATCAATCTGTCTCTTTCCATTGTCTGTGTTCTTTGGCAAACTCAAGTCAGACCTTCTGGCTCTTTGCAGAGATGAAAGCTTTCTTGACTAGAACTCTTGCATTCAACCCTACTGTTCTTAGCTATCGCACAACAGTTTGGCGACTCACTTTGACCCCATATTATTCGTTCATTTCGTACAAAATCTGTACAGCACTTTTATGGACATTGGATGCTGACTTTTTCTTAATAATAGCTACAAAAATGTCCAAAAACATATTGCAAATTAAAGGGACCTTCACCATGAAAAGGACTCCAACATTGCACCAAAGTAAAAGGATGTGTGATACTAATCAGAAATGAAATTGGATATAAAATATCCAAACACATCACTCAAAGAGGAATGTGTATAAAAATAACAAATTTTCTTCAAATGTAATACATAGATATCATAATCATAATTGACAACACAAAAAAAGAACACCATATATGAGGAAAGGAATACGACTCAAGTACAAAACACCAAATGGGATATAGGGAATGAAATAAAAGACTATGGGATATAGTGATATAAGATCAAGCACCAATAACTAATAAAGTGCAACATATGGCAATAAATCCAAAAATATATATACAGAGTGCATAGACATAAATTAGATGAACATTAATATCTCAACAGATCATAATATGCACAAATGGATTCTGCCAAACAGAGTCAAACGACATAAAGTGCATGTGCATGTGCAAGAAGTATATTGGTACAAATATAATGATCAACACATACCCATTGTAAGTCTCTCCTGCTATCTCCAATGTCCCGACGCGCGTTTCGCGTATCGCTTTTTCAAGGGAAGGTGTGCCTGTCATGTCTACCCAAATATCCTGGTTTTTATAAGGCAGCTACCTACATGTGGGCCAATAGTGTGTCGCGCACTGCACCACCGCCCCCGAGTCCCAGGTGCGTCGGCGTCCGGCACTCAAGTTCGGTGTGTAGGGAGGAAGTCCCCTCTGACGTCATATCCGCACACCGAACATTGTAGAGGCCTTATGCCGAACGCATGAGACCCGAGTGCGGCGCATGTGCGCGCCGCCATTTTGTTGTAGTCCACACAAGGTGGAAATCCCCACAGCGCATGCGCACCGCAGTACCAACCAGAAGATCATGTAAGTATGATAATACCTGACGCATTGTATAGTGAATGCCCAATGATCTATAGATAAATAAACTCCACTTGTTGGAATCATACTATCAAACCAATTATCATATGTCAATTAAACTCATTTACAAAAAAGGAGAAAAATAGTATAAAGAATATAAAGAAAACAATAAATAAACATAATCATAAAGATACGGTGCGCATGCGCTGTGGGGATTTCCACCTTGTGTGGACTACAACAAAATGGCGGCGCGCACATGCGCCGCACTCGGGTCTCATGCGTTCGGCTTAAGGCCTCTACAATGTTCGGTGTGCGGATATGACGTCAGAGGGGACTTCCTCCCTACACACCGAACTTGAGTGCTGGACGCCGACGCACCTGGGACTCGGGGGCGGTGGTGCAGTGCGCGACACACTATTGGCCCACATGTAGGTAGCTGCCTTATAAAAACCAGGATATTTGGGTAGACATAACAGGCACACCTTCCCTTGAAAAAGCGATACGCGAAACGCACGTCGGGACATTGGAGATAGCAGGAGAGACTTACAATGGGTATGTGTTGATCATTAATTTGTACCAATATACTTCTTGCACATGCACATGCACTTTATGTCGTTTGACTCTAGCAGAATCCATTTGTGCATATTATGATCTGTTGAGATATTAATGTTCATCTAATTTATGTCTATGCACTCTGTATATATATTTTTGGATTTATTGCCATATGTTGCACTTTATTAGTTATTGGTGCTTGATCTTATATCACTATATCCCATAGTGTTTTATTTCATTCCCTCTATCCCATTTGGTGTTTTGTACTTGAGTCGTATTCCTTTCCTCATATATGGTGTTCTTTTTTTGTGTTGTCAATTATGATTATGATATCTATGTATTACATTTGAATACAATTTGTTATTTTTATATACATTCCTCTTTGAGTGATGTGTTTGGATATTTTATATCCAATTTCGTTTCTTTTTCTTAATAATGTAGTAAACTTTGGAGGAAATTTTCTGTAGTCATCCACTTCTAGGCTTGTCAGCTTTTCCATAACCTTCTTTTTCTTCTATTTCTATCTTTATTATATGTGACAAGTAGGAGAGAAGATGGGAGACAAGTAGATGAGACCATGTGGCCTACTGGAGGGGGTTGAGCAGGAACCAAAGCCATGGACGGCAGCCTGTTCTAGGGCTAAGCGCCTGGAGACCCCGCAGGTCCACATGTCGGAGTTAAACCCCAATACGGGGTCCGCATCTCTTGGCACTCAGGCAAAGTGGATTGCGGAGATGGTCCGATCCAAGACTGAAAGGGAGCAGTGGGTCAGGGTCCATCTAGACAGCACTGATGGTGCTAAGTTAAGCTGGTGCTAAGTGAAAAGTCTTCATCCAAAGAGGTGCCAATTCATGTCCCAAACTATGCTTGGGGTCAGAACAGCTAGAGGCCTGCGGCCTAATGGAAAAATGAAAGAAAGTGGTCTGGCGGACAAGATAATCAGGTCTCTGACAAAAAGCCAGAAGCTGGGACAGAAGAAAACCAGGGTCTGAGCAAGGGTGTAAGAGGATTAGTAAGGAAAATGGAGTCAGAAGTAGAGAGGGCGAAGTTGTGCTGGTTGCAAATGTGTGTTAAAAAGTCCCAAAAGTTTCAACGGCTTGAGGACTCTGTCCAGAAAGGACTGGGTCCTGGTCATGCGGACCAATTTTTGAGGGGAGGATGGGAGGACGAACTGATTTCCAAACTGGGTTGAAACCTCGTGGATGGCTTGTGGGCTTTGGCAGAGCAAGGCCAATGTTGACGCCATAGGACTGTTGCCGGGATGGAAGGAGTTGAGTTACGCCCATGAACTGTTGGGTAGCTGTAGTTATGTTGGCCTGTGGGCCCACAGAACTTGAAGTTTATGTTCCATAGTTCCAAGCTAGTGGTACCAGTGTCAGTGCTGAGGCGGATCCGTTTTTTTCCCATTGAGTTGCATTAGTGACGGATTTTGATGGATGGGCGTCCGTTTGATCCGTCAAATGACGGATCAGTCAGAAATTTGGCATCCGTTGCCTTTTGAAAACGGACACTGAGACGTTTTTTGTGTGCGGCGAAATGGCAGACCATGACGGATCCGTTGTGTCCGCCGTTTTGTATAATGGATGCTTATGGGTGGCGGATCCGTCGTCAACCGTTTTTGACGGAATCCGATAGCGGAATCCGTTCTTGTATGCAGAGAATGCTCTGAACCCATTCAGGGGTCTCTCTCTCTCTCCCCTCCAGAGCGGCTCCTATACCCTGTCAAAGTTCATTTTACTTATTTTAACTGATCCGTCTAAAAACGGATCCGCTGCATCAGTTTTCACCCTAATGCAACGGATCCGCTATTTTCTGTCGTCTGGCAGACTCGGACTGACACCAGACGACTGAAGTGTGAAAGAGGCCTTAATGACGAGACTGAGAAACCTTCCAGAGACTATGCATAATCAGATAAGATGCCGAGTAATGAGAAACCCGAGAGTTTGCTAGTGCCAAACATAATGGACCTAAAGAGGGCTGACAGTGTGGAACTAGTGGTGGTCCTGAGCTGTAGATCCAGTGCGTCTATAGTAATCGAATGCGGAACCACTGAGCAAGTGGAGAGAAACTAGCTGATCAGCACTCTGGACTAGAAGGTGGGTTGTGGCGATGTAGAGACGAAACAGATAAGCTGCAGAGCCCCGAAGTAGCCTACAGAGGAAGGATATAGTGGGAATGAAAAGACTTCTTACTGTGAAGAAAACATGCTTAAGATTGTGTACCGGCGATCACGTGACAGAGACACCGATGGGCATGTCTTTTGACGTGCTTCCGGCCAACACGTCTTAAATGCCGAGGTCAGAGATTTAAAGCGG
The DNA here is from genome assembly GCA_033576555.1 of Oophaga sylvatica. Classification (NCBI taxonomy): domain Eukaryota; kingdom Metazoa; phylum Chordata; class Amphibia; order Anura; family Dendrobatidae; genus Oophaga; species Oophaga sylvatica. The sequence continues at coordinate 933,212,708 of JARQOD010000001.1, forward strand.
CATTTAACTTATTAACAGCCATGGGTGGATTGCGAATCCACCCGTAACTGTTAAGTGCACATGACAGCTGATGAGATCACCTATCATGTGCAAGGAAAGATGTGGGCTCAGAGTCACAGCTCGCATCAAAGGCAGGGACACGACCAATGACATGCCTATAAGTCATCAATCATGAAGATATTAAAGGGGTTTTCCACACAAAGTACATTTTAATCAATAGATCTTGGAATAAAAAAAATGTTGCACAATTGGATGTGTAAAAAAAAGACCCTGTGCTGAGATAATCTTATAAATGTGCCCCTGTTATGCACTGTGTAATGGTTGTGTCTAACCGTGAAGGATTTTGGTTTAATACAGCTCCTGTAATAAATTCAATGACACAACATATGATGTAACTGTACATTATATGTCATAAATGGATTATACATAAACAAGTGTTCACAAGACTCAATCAACTCAAAGGTGTGTTAACAAATTGTCTCTCGAGCAGCGCACAGCTCTTACTTCCTGGTTTCTGGCAGGGTGGGATCTCCTCCTTGAGTGACAGTTAAAGCTCAGTACAAGTTCATTGGATAAAGTCAAATAATTATTAACCCCTTTACCCAAAGGGTGGTTTGCACGTTAACGATCGGGCCAAATTTTACAATTCTGACTACTGTCTCTTTATGAGGTAATAACTCTGGAATGCTTCAATGGATCTCTGAGATTGTTTTCTCGTGACATATTGTACTTCACGTTAGTGGGAAAATTTCTTCGATATAACTTGCGTTTATTTTTGAAAAAAACGCAAATATGGTGAAAATTTTGAAAATTTTGCAATTTGAATTTTTATTCCCTTAAAACAGAGAAATATGTCACACAAAATACTTAATAAATAACATTTCCCACATGTCTACTTTACATCTGCACAATTTTAGAACCCAAATTTTTTTTTGTTAGGAAATTATAAAGGTTTAAAGTTGACCACTGATTTCTCATTTTTACAACAAAATTTACAAAGTCATTTTTTTTAGGGACCACCTCACATTTGAAGTCACTTTGACGGGTCACAAGTTTATAATGCCCGGGCATGAAAATAAAAAATCCTATTTTTTTCCCACTACGCTTTTCATTCTCAATCATCAGGGGAGTCTCAGGAAATGGTATATGAACCAATCGCTTCAATATGAACCAGCCATGGCTACAATATCTGAAGCGACTGGTTCAAATACCATTTCCTGAGACTCCCCTGATGATTGAGAATGAAACGCGTAGTGAGAAAAGGGAGGCCTGATAATTACTGGGGTCCACTACATCTTTGAATCGGTGAGACCGTTCCATATTTGTGTTTAATTAAGTCGCTATTTCCTGAAGGGATGCGTTATTTACATCCAGCAGCAACATTGGGATGATGCGAATATATGCTGTATACTGCTGGGAATGACAACTCCTATTGTTTTTGCCAGAGTGTGGGTAGTTGACTATTTTTTCTGTTGCGATGATATAAGTAGATTGCTATATGAATGCTCTTAGATGCATGAGGGTACTTTGATGTGTTAATATGATCCCATTCACGCGCAATGCACAGGCAAACAGTGACTAATCTACATATCACGTTATTGCTCAAGCATAAGCAGTTATTTATCTGTATATATAGTCTCTACCATTGGGCACAGTTACCCTTTCCATAATGATGATCCGACTCATGGCTTCAACTAATCTTGAGGTATCTATTGCTTATTGATCACGATACTGTGAATATATGATAAGCCTATTTCTTGTCACTCAAAGGCCATATAATTGGTGAAATAGGCTGTTTTGGGTACTGTGCAATAGTGTGCTCCCATGTGTGTCACTTTATGTGTTTGTTTCCTAAGATGCACGTGCCCTTTTAATGATTACTAGTAAAGGTTATGTTTTAATAATTATTTGACTTTACCCAATGAGCTATTATACAACACTATTTGAATTGGGTACCATATTCTACTTGTACTCAGTACAAGTTCTGTTATAAGATATGCAATTATGAATTATTTGTTCTGGAATCTACACTGCTCTCACATAGAGTTAACAGGGCATTTCAACATGCACACAGCTCAGGACAGCTACAGCCAAGAGCTATGATTAGAAGACCTGCTGTTAAAGCTGCTGATGCTGGAGGCTGGTGAGTTTGCAAGGCATATAACAGCAGCTCGCCAAAAGTTGAGTGGGAGGTGACCAACTAACTTCTATATTATAATCAATAGTCAGGAGAAAGTTGGCTTGAATGTTAAGAGTTGACTTTTCTCCTGGAATGAATGGAAAGCAGCTGCACACTATGAGAGACAAAAGCTGTCACCGCAGGAAAATAACAACAGATAGAAAAAGCATGTCAATTTATAAATTTGTTTATTTTCATGCTGTTTAGCTAATTAAAAAAATATAAGAACTTGAGAATTCACCTTAAAGCAACATTGTAAAGAAGAGTAGGCTAAAATCCCTGCTGAGTGATGTGAGAGACAGATAAAGTCATACAGAAAATGATTACCGTATATACTCGAGTATAAGCCGACCCGAGTATAAGCCAACCCCCCTAATTTTGCCACAATAAACTGGGAAAACTTACTGACTCGAGTATAAGCCTAGGGTGGAAAATGAGATTATGCCCTATATTCTGCCCATGTATTATGCCCCCATAGATGCTCCATAGACTGTGCCCCCATAGATGATCCATAGATTGTGCCCCATAGATGCTCCATAGATTATGCCCCCATAGATGCTCCACAGATTGTGCCCCCATAGATTGTGCCCCCATTGATGCTCCATAGATTGTGCCCCCATAGATTATGCCCCATATATGATCCATAGATTGTGCCCCCATAGATTGTGCCCCCATATATGATCCATAGATTGTGCCCCCATAGATTGTGCCCCCATATATGATCCATAGATTATGCTCCCATATATGATCCATAGATTGTGCCCCCATAGATTGTGCCCCCATATATGATCCATAGATTGTGCCCCCATAGATTGTGCCCCATATATGATCCATAGATTGTGCCCCCATAGATTGTGCCCCCATATATGATCCATAGATTATGCCCCCATATATGATCCATAGATAATGCCCCCATATATGATCCATAGATTGTACCCCCATAGATTGTGCCCCCATATATGCTCCATAGATTGTGCCCCATAGATTATGCCCCCATAGATGCTCCATAGTATAGGTCTCAATTGCTGCTGCCGCTGCTGCTGCAACTGAAAAAAAAAAATGACATACTCACCTCTCGTTGCTGGGGCCAGGTGCCGGTGTCCTGAGCAGGCGGGGACACCGGCGCACTATGGGGGACAGGTGCCGGTGTCACCGCTCGCTCAGGGCCCCGGCACCTGAGATATTTACCTGTCACCCGGTGCACGCCGCTGTCTTTGGTCCTCCAGCAGTCAATGATCAGGCAGAGGGCGTGGCGCTCACTAATGACGTCATCGCTCCCTCTGCCTGAACATCGCAGCAAGAGGGCCCGAGGACACGGGCCAAGTAAATATCGCTTATACTTACCCCTCCGCTGGCGCGGTCTCTGCCCTGCTCTTCTCCCACGGTCCCGGCGGCAGTGTTCAGCGGTCACGTGTTACCGCTCATTAAAGTCATGAATATGTGCATATTCATGACTTTAATGAGCGGTACCAGCTGACCACTGAACACAGGCGCCGGGACTGTGGGAGAAGCAGGGGGGCTGCAGAGACCGCGCCGGCGGAGGCGTAAGTATATAGGACAGCTGCGCTCCCCTTCCCCCGCCGACCCCCTGGTATATGACTCGAATATAAGCCGAGAGGGGGACTTTCAGCCCTAAAAAATGGGCTGAAAATCTCGGCTTATATTCGAGTATATATGGTAATTTAAGTTACTGCTGCTAGAGGTGATTTAACACATTTTGTGATTTTCAAACATATGCTTCTGCATATTTGCCCGACTTTTGTTAAATAATAACATGGTAAAATTCATTACATGTTGTTTTTCATCTGAAGTTGCATGTACCTAGCTTTAAGACCTTTCAAGGACCATAAGTTTTTTATTTTCTTCTGATACGTAAAACCATTGTACTTTGTTTTTTTCATGTCTGTAGTTTCTAAACCAATTTTATATATTCTTTTACAAAATATTAAATTTCATCACAAATTGCAGAGCATTATGCAAATTGGTTCTTTCATAAAATGAAAAATATGATCTTGTACATAACATCTTGAAGAGCTGGCTAGTCTAGAAGTCCAAATCGATGTCTTCAGTCACTCTGTGTGACTGCAGACTTATGAATTCCCCAGCCAGTACACACACCGTGCACTGTGGCAATTTGCCGGTTTATGGCCCGGGACCGGAGGATATATATGCGTTATGCATACTCCCGGCCAGTGCTTATGGCCACGCCCACTAGACAGACCCAGGCCAGGAGTATGCATAATGCAGACCTACCCTATGGTTCCTGGTCACAAACCTCGCGAATCCTCGCAGCACACAGTGTATGTGCTGGGGAGATTCATAAGTCTGTAATCACAAAGAATGACTGCAGACTTATTGGTTTGGACCTGACAACCCCTTTAATGAGCCTTGCAACATGACCAGGGATAGATACAAAGCCAGAAATTTTTTAACAGTCAATTTCAGGGTAATTCCTTTTTGGTTCATTTTTTGAGTTTTGTATTTGTATATTTTTCTTCCATAGAATACTGCCCGTAAAATTCCATACTTATCTAGTCTCTGTAAAGAAGCACTCCTATCAAAGGTTTTATCCTTATACATTGCAATCATCATATTATAGAGCACTGTGCACTTGCAATTGCTCATTTTGCTATTCGACTCAGCTAGCTGTTCTCTTTTCCATCAGGCATATGACATCATGTGATTAAAAACAGACTAGCTGAATCCTTCTAAGCTCTATGTAGAAACAAGAAGTCTATTTTCCCTGCATGAGTCCTCCCTCTCTTCAATTCCAGCTTCTCAGCACCATCCCTCTTCCAGGGGCTTCTAAAGTGACTAATGACGTATGCAGTGAAAAGAAACATCCAGTTTCTACATAGAGCTTAGAAGGATTCAGCTAGTCTGTTTTTAATCACATTATCTCATAGACATACAGTCATGGCCAAAAGTTTTGAGAATGACACAAATATTATATTTTCACATGATCTGCTGCCCTCTGGTTTTTATGTGTGTTTGACAAATGTTTTTATCACAGACAGAAATATAATAATTGCAAACATATGAGTAACAAAAGCTTATATTGACAGTTAGAATGAGTTAATGCAGCAAGTCAATATTTGCAGTGTTGACTAGTGTTGAGCGATACGATACCGCAAGTATCGGGTATCGGCCGATATTAGCTCTATCGGCCTTTCGATACTTTGTTTCGATATTTTCCATATATCGTATACCGGAATCGGAAGTTCCCATAATTCTTTGAGAGGCAATGTGATTTTAGTCAGCCAATGAGGAATCCTAAGAAATGTGGGCACATCCTGTACTGCTTCGGTCATGTTAACTAATGGCATGGCTGTGATTGGATGCTGAAATGATGTCAGAATGCACTATAAAAGGCGCCGCCGCCATTTTAGCGTCACTGTGCTGTGAATTCAGTAAGGGACAGAACGCTGCTGTGCTGACTCTGAGGGACAGTTAGAGATTGCGATTTAGTGTAGTGTGCTTTAGGCAGGCTAGCACCAACCGCTATGTAAAGCTTCCTTTTGCCTGCAGTGTTGTTTTAACAGCTCTGCAAGGTGTGTGTGTGAGTGCAGGTGACGCTGCAGTTTGCTCTGCATGCAACGCTGTCTGTAGGCATCTGCACGTGTCACTCACAGACTCTTTTTTTTTTCTTCAGTGTAATTCTTGCTGCTCCATGCAATTTAAATTTTAGTGTGACGCGCTTCCATCCGTATCCAATACATTGGTTGCAAACACTATAGAAGTAGACAAAGGAGTAGCCTTTCACAGATTGTGAACAGTTGTGTTTCAGTGTTCACTTCAGTCTGTGTTTTTTATTTTTTGAGTGCACATCACGCTCCGGTTACTTGTTCAAGCACTGCTGCTTGTACTCTGCTGAGCATGTCTCAGTGCCTCATTCTTTTCATTTCTCTCCAATTGGTTCTGCTCCATTCCATTTAAAATAAATATAATCTATTAGTGTGACGCGCTTCCATCCGTATCCAATACATTGGTTGCAAACACTATAGAAGTAGACAAAGGAGTAGCCTTTCACAGATTGTGAACAGTTGTGTTTCAGTGTTCACTTCAGTCTGTGGTTTTTTTTTTTGAGTGCACATCACGCTCCAGTTACTTGTTCAAGCACTGCTGCTTGTACTCTGCTGAGCGTGTCTCAGTGCCTCATCCTTTTCATTTCTCTCCAATTGGTTCTGCTCCATTCCATTTAAAATAAATATAATCTATTAGTGTGACGCGCTTCCATCCGTATCCAATACATTGGTTGCAAACACTATAGAAGTAGACAAAGGAGTAGCCTTTCACAGATTGTGAACAGTTGTGTTTCAGTGTTCACTTCAGTCTGTGTTTTTTATTTTTTGAGTGCACATCACACTCCAGTTACTTGTTCAAGCACTGCTGCTTGTACTCTGCTGAGCGTGTCTCAGTGCCTCATCCTTTTCATTTCTCTCCAATTGGTTCTGCTCCATTCCATTTAAAATACATATAATCTATTAGTGTGACGCGCTTCCATCCGTATCCAATACATTGGTTGCAAACACTATAGAAGTAGACAAAGGAGTAGCCTTTCACAGATTGTGAACAGTTGTGTTTCAGTGTTCACTTCAGTCTGTGGTTTTTTTTTTTGAGTGCACATCACGCTCCAGTTACTTGTTCAAGCACTGCTGCTTGTACTCTGCTGAGCGTGTCTCAGTGCCTCATCCTTTTCATTTCTCTCCAATAGAGTTGAGCGATACTTTCCGATATCCTAAAGTATCGGAATCGTAATGGTATCGCCGATATCACTAAAATATCGGCGATACCCGATACCGATACCGGAAGTCCCATGTAAGTCTATGGGAACAAAATATCGAAATTAAAAAAAAACCATTCTTGTCTTGTTGGTTAATTGTACATGAAGGAAAACAAGAAAGAGTAATGTAGAATGTATTGGGGGAGGTTGAGGAGACATTAAAGGCATAGATGTTTGACCCAATCCAATGGAATAGCATTATTTATTTTTTTTTAGGAAATACGTTCGGATTGACGAACAAATTGACAATGTTCTTAACCTTTTTTCTATTTTGTCAAATATGTCTGTTTCACAACTTCCATGGTCTTCACCTTTTTAACTTTTCACACACTTTCTCCTTCATAATTTTCAGCAGCATCATCTTTCTCATCAAATTATTCTTCATCTTCACCTTCTTAATCTTCTAAAACTTCTTGCTATTCATCTTTTTGTTAACATTACTTATATTGTTCTTATTAAAGAGTTATTATTCTTCATATTCTACTTCTTCATCTTCTTCCTATTCATCCTTTTCATCATATTCTTATTTGTGACAGACATTCCTGTACTTGTAATCTGTAAAACTCTGAATTTTCATCCTTCCGTTCTTGCTGTCACAAAAGATTTTAATTACAACAGTATTTGTCCGCGTTCAGTTTAGCCTGCAGCAGCATCAGGCATTTTCCAGGGGCACCACGAGGAGGAACGGACTCACCCCCATACACTGCTTAGTCTTCTTCTGCTTAGAATTTAGAGCATATATTTTGCTCTTCATTTTGGTCTTATACTTAATGTTCTTCTGCTTTTTGATCTTCTGCTTATTGTTCTTCTGTCTCTTGTTCTGTATCTTGTAGTTTGTCTTAACCTTCTTTGTCCTGTTGGTGATGGTACAAAAGCCAATGGAAGTAACGAGGACCAGCTGACTGTGCTGGAACCCGGAGGGTCAGTGTGTCGACCCGCCACCACAATTGTGGGTTACCAGGGCAATGGGGTACTCAGAGCCGAGCCCGTAGAAGTCTATGGGGATTTTGTCACAGGTAGCTGTGGCTCGGTCTGTGGCCCGGGCGGTCTGGCGTATGTTGGGGATATATTTACAGGGGATTGATTTATGTACAGTTCGTGACGCCACCTGTAGTATTCTGGTAATTAGTACCAGCGCTGCTGTAGATCTCTGAGGGGATGGTGAAGCAGCTAGATGTCGGGTCCCCTACAGGTGGGACTCTTCCCTCAGGTCGGTAGTTAGGTAGGGATTGTGCAGGCATGCAATAATAACTCAGTCTCACACAGTCAACGTCTTTCCATACCTTTACTTGCAAGATGATAAGGCAGGTCCCAGGGAGGCTGATGGGGTTGATGGAGGATGAGCTTTGAGGCAACAGCTAAGCAAGTTAGGGGCCTCCTTTACTTTCCAATGAAGCTGAGTACGACCAGCCTGAAGCGTAGTCCTCTCTATGATTCCAGCTAATCTTTAGCTGTTCTGCCCAGTCAAATTTGTGTTAGAAGCCTTCCTGCGAGGGAGCTGAATCCTTTTCTTGTTGTGCACTAACTCAAAGTCTTCACACCCCCTGACTCCAGCTACGTTCTGACTATAAGGGGCTTGTCTGCCGCGACCTAGGGTCCGGTAGATTCCTGGTTTTCTCTTCACTATGCTGTACAATAGTGATCCTTCGGTCCCCAGTAACCGGTGGCAACGTGCAGGACTTTTCCAAGTCAAAAGCACTTTTCCAATTATCTTCCTTCCACTTTGTCCTTCGCCTTGCTTGTCTCTTAATAGATAGTTCAGTCTTTCTTCCAGTGGGGCACAGCTCTGACTAGACTAAGGTGTATACAGACACCTACACCAGACTCCACTTTCTGAACTGATGATAGACTTAAACTGGACACGTCTACTCTGTCCAAGGACAGGAAACTGACTGACTAGAAATCACTCTCTTCCACACCCCTGCTGGGTGTGTCAGAAGTGTACATGATGTCATGAAGAGACCTTAACTGTTACCTCTCCACTCATCCTCCTGGTATTGTGTACCAGGGCTACACATTCCCCCATGGTAAATGACAGCACTCCCGGGCTGTAAAATATAAAGAAGACAGAAAATTTTGTTTATGCATAACAACAAACATTAACTTCTTCCCATCCGGGAGGTACGAATATCTTGAACGTTACGAACAATAACATTTTACATATAGAAATACAAAAGTATCAAATAGCATTTAATAAATATATATACAAGATACTTGTGAAGGACCCGCACCAAACCTTCAACGTGGGTCCTGGGTGGGCTGCAGGACATCCAAATGCAGACCTCACTCAGTGCCACACCACACGGGTTTTTGGTTCAGAGGTGAGTCAAGGTTTCATGTGAAACCATTAAGAAGGCACTTTAGTGCAACTATTTACAGGATACAGTTTTTGGGCTGGCTCAGTCCTCAGCCTCTGAGTCCATTGTTAAACGAAGACATAATAGGGAAAAACACATATATATATATAGACTTTTCACAATATATTTACATCAATTCGTTATAACTACTGCTGATATCTAATGGGTAATTTCCCTTTTGTGATTCTCTCTGATCTACGTGGTGTAGTTTCAGGTATAACAAGTTGCGATCTGTCTGCACTGCGTAACGGCAAACTATAGAACTGCCTTAATCTTTCTATGGATCTGGCAAGCGTACTGATGGCTGGGCGGTGTGAGTCAGCTTCACCAGGGGATCCCATAGTATGGGGCGCTGCTTCAGATGATCCATCTTGAGGTTCTACAGGTTGAGGTGTTGCTGGAATGGGTAACTCCTGGACGGGCTCAACTGGCACCACAGGCACAACTGGAGGTAAAACTTCCTCTTGTGGCTGATAAAACTGCAACACTGGAATTATCACAGCATCTCCCAGTCGGGGCCAATCCGCAGGAAAATCTCCCAGATCGGTGTGTAGGACCTCTTCCTTTCTTTCTCTTTGATTGAAGACAGGGTTCTTTTCACAACTTTTTAAGTGTTCTGGACACAACTTCAAATGATCTCTGGACACAGTGGTTGTTGTTCTTCCTCCGTCTTTACTGACGACACAGACTTTTCTATTGTCATATTTAGAATCTTGTATGACGTAGGGTTCTTGCTCCCACTGATTATCCAGTTTGTGCATCTTTCTTTTTCTTTTTAATACTACCTCTCCAGGCATCAAAGGCTTGGCAGGAGCATTTCGGTTGTAAACATCTTCCTGTTTCTCCCGTGCCTTATTGAGACTTTCCTCTACACAGATTTGTACTCTTCTGTATTGCTCTTGCCGATTGACGTCCCAGTTCTCAACAGCGTCGTCTGCCTCCGGTTCTACCACTCCAAGTTCTAGATCCATTGGTAGTTTTCCAGGCCTTGCTCTCATAAGATAGGCTGGAGTGCAGTTAGTTGAGCTTACAGGTATATGATTATACAAATCAACCAAATCAGGCAGTAAATCCGGCCATCGATTCCTGTCTTCCAACGGTATGGATCTCAACAAGTCAAGGACAATATGGTTCATCTTTTCACAAAGACCGTTGGTTTGAGGGTGGTATGGTGTCGTTCTTATTTTCTTGCACCCGTACATATGACAGAATTCCTTGAATAAATCGGCTTCAAAAGCAGGTCCCTGATCGGTTAAGACTTGCTCCGGATACCCATGCGGTCTGCAGAAACTTGCTTGAAAGGTCTTCGCGGCCGTCACTGCGGTCTGGTCTTTCACTGGAACGACTACCAGAAATCTGGAGTAATGGTCCACCATGGTCAAGGCGTATGAGTATCCAGATCTACTTGGCGACAATTTGACGTGGTCCAGGGCCACAATCTCCAGGGACGAGTCGTCCGGATAGGTTGCAGGGGGGCCTTCTGACTTCCGTAGTCCTTTCTTCTGAGACCACAGGGTCCACAGTTCCGACACCACCTCTCGATGGAGCTGCGCATCCCTACCCAATAGAACCGGCATCTCAACAGGGTCTCCAGCTTCCTCCAGCCAAAGTGTCCTGCTTGATCGTGGTATGCTTCCAACACCATTGGGACGTCTGCCTTGGGGACCACGATTTGCCAGACCATTTCATGGGTTCTGGGGTTGACGTATCTTCTGCACAACTTCTCACGGTATAGGAACAACCTGCTTTTCTCGTTCCACAGGAGCTTGGCTGACATAGGTGCATCCTTTTCCAGAGAGGAGCCTTCCTGTCTTAACAACTCCTTGATGCGGCTGACCACTGGATCACTGTCCTGAGTCTCCTTCCAGCTGTGATGGGGTAAAGGATTTAATGTTGCACCATACTGCTTTCTGTGGACTCGATGCTCGTGGACTACCCCATTTCGATGGAACGCGGGTAGCTCAATTTCTTCCAGGTCGTCCGATTCTTCTTCCGTATCAGAGTCATGCGGCCTTCGGGACAACGCATCAGCATTAGCATTCTTTCGACCTGCCCGGTACTTGATAGTAAACTGGTAATTGGACAACCGAGCCATCCATCGCTGCTCCATGGCACCCAGCTTGGCGGTTTCCAGGTGCGTTAACGGGTTGTTGTCTGTGTACGCCGTGAACTTATTGGAGGCCAGATAGTGCTTAAATCTTTCGGTAATGGCCCAGACCAGCGCCAGAAACTCTAGCTTGAAGCTGCTATAATTTTCCGGATTCCTTTCAGTTGGCCTGAGTTTTCTGCTAGCATATGCGATGACTTTTTCTTGTCCATTCTGCTTCTGACTGAGAACGGCTCCCAACCCTTCATTACTGGCGTCGGTGTACAACAGGAACGGTTGGCTGTAATCAGGATAGGTTAAGATCTCATCACCTGTAAGGATCTCTTT
>JARQOD010000001.1:933224560-933265801 GCA_033576555.1 Oophaga sylvatica
AGTTTTAGGGCACGCCAGCTCGCTTCCATCCTGGCGACCTCCTCCCGGTGCCGGGCCAGGCCTCTTAGGGTATCCGCCGCTTCTTGCAGCGTAGGAGGGTTTACAGGCCGGGTGCCCAACGGTGGTTCTGTGGCGATCGGGTCGCTTCCGTGGGGGGAGAGCTCTGACTGCTCCATCCCTTCACACTTCTGCTCGTGTCCATTAGCCATCTCTGCCAAGTCACATGTGTCATTAGCATCTGGAGAGGGCCCCTCTTTTGTAGGGAGGCGGGACCTTCGTGTTAGTTTCCACACACTGAGGAGGATGAGGAGGCGGAACTGAAGAGCTGTGGGGCACGATCTTACATTGCAGTACCATTTAGAGCCATCGTTTTCGCGTCACTGAGTGAGTGTACAGTACACCCATGAAGAGCACGCCCTTCTTCTTCACCAGTGCCTCGTCATGACGCAGATATGGCGGAAAAAATGGCAAATACATTCTCTAATGATTTTAGCAATTCTCAAGCACAAAACCAGTTCAATTCAGGCACACAGGACTCGCTTATAGCGAGCTACAGAATCCTGTTCGTGACGCCCAAGTTGAGTCGCACAGAGCCAGAGGTTTGTGGGGTACTCGGCACCGAGCCCGTCGACTTCTATGGGGTATGTCACGGCTTTACCCGGCAATTGAATCAGAGTCTATTTTACTATGTAGAAGTGTATAAACTATAAATATATGTATATATATGTCACAATGACATGTATACATATATATATATATATATGTATTCTATGTGTGTATATTTTGTGTTTACAATGTAAGAAAGGGTTTTTTTTGTTGCGATATTTTGTTCCCATAGACTTACATGGGACTTCCGCTATCGAAATCGATTATCGACGATATTTAGTGCTATCGGCGATACAATTTTGATACGATATTTTTAGATATCGAGCAATATCGCTCAACACTAGTCACGAAAGAACATTCTCAGAATCGCTAGGATCTGTTGAAGCGTTCCTGAGTTATTACCTCGTAAAGGGATACTGGTCAGAATTGCAAAAAATGGCCAGGTCTTTAAGGTCAAAATAGGCTGGGTCATGAAGGGGTTAACTGGTTGTCGGCCTAAGTATGTAACAGTACAGACACAGAGGGCTATTAAATGCATAAAGCATGTGAGAACATGATACGAGGAACCTGGTTATGGTAAGCATTTTGACTGGGAAACACGGGGATAGTTAGATTAATGCATTGAGGCGGTAGGCCAGTCTGAACAAATGCGTTTTTAGGGCACGCTTAACACTGTGGGGATTGGGAATTAATCGTATTAACCTTGGTAATGCATTCCAAAGAATTGGCGCAGCATGTGATAAGTCTAAGAGACGGTAGTGAGAGGTTCTGATTATTGAGGATGCTAACCTCTGGTCATTAGCAGAACGGAGGGCACGGGTAGGGTGGTAGGCTGCAATGAGGGAGGAGTTGTAGGGTGGTGCTGAGTCATGGAGTGCTTTGTGGGTGAGGGTGATAAGTTTGTACTGGATTCTGGAGTGGATGGGTAACCAGTGTAATGACTGGCACAAGGTAGAGGCATCGGTATAACGATTGGTGAGGAATATGATCCTGGCTGCAGCATTCAAGACAGATTGGAGAGCGGAGAGTTTGGTAAGAGGGAGACTGATTAGTAGAGAATTACAATAGTCCAGATGAGAATGAATAAGAGTTTTTGCAGAGTCGAAAGTAAGAAAGGGTCGAATTCTAGAAATGTTTTTGAGGTGCAGATAACAAGAGCGAGCCAGTTATCGGATGTGTGGGGTGAATGAAAGCTCTGAATCAAGTATGACCCCAAGACAGGGGGCATGGTACTGGGGAGTAATGGTGAAACCACACACGGAAATGGCAATGTCGGGCATAGGTAGGTTAGTAGAGGGAGGAAACACAAGGAGTTCAGTTTTTGACAGGTTCAGTTTCAGATAGAGGGAGGACATGATGTTAGAGACAACGGTAAGACAATCACCGTGTTTTTTTAAAAAGGCAGGTGTGACATCAGGAGAAGTGTATAGTTGGGTGTCATCAGTATAGAGATGTTACTGGAAACCAAATCTACTGACTGTTTGTCCAATAGGGGCAGTATACAAAGAGAAGAGGAGGGGGCCTAGAACCGATCCTTGAGGAACCTCAACAGTAAGGGGAAGATGAGAGTACGAGGAGCCAGCAAAAGATACAGTGAAGGAACGGTCAGAGAGATAGGAGGAGAACCAGGAGAGAATGGTGTCCTTGAGGCCGACGGAGTGGAACATAGTGAGGAGGAGCTGATGATCCACAGTGTCGAATAATGCAGAGATCCAAGAGAATTAGCATGTATTTAGCTGTTAGTAGATCATTAGAGACTTTAGTGAGGGGAGTTTCAGTAGAGTGTAAAGAGCAGAAACCGGATTGTAGAGGGTCGAGAAGAGAGTTATCTGAGAGATAGCGGATAAGACAGGAGTGGACCAGGCATTCCAGGAGTTTAGAGTTGAAGAGAAGATTAGAGACAGGTCTGTAGTTAGCTGCACAGTTTTGGTCGAGGGATGGTTTTAATTAATGGATGTATGATGGCATGCTTAAATGAAGAGGGAAAGATACCAGAAGAGAAAGAGAGGTTGAATATTTTTGTTAGGTGAGTGGTGACAGCAGGGGAAAGGGACTGGATTCGATGTGACGGAATGAGGTCACTGGAGCAAGTGGTAGGGCGAGAAGATGCAAGGAGCCTGATTACGTCTTCTCCTGTGATTGGTTCAAAATCAGAGAGTGAGCTAGATGCAGCTGGGGAGGGAGGACAGTGCATGGTATGAGGGGATTGGGAGATATTTTCCTGTCAGATATGGTCAATTTTTTCTTTGAAATAATTGGTCAGATCGTCAGCGCGTAGATCCGTGGTTGGGGCCTGCACTCTTGAGTTGAGTAGGGAATGAAAAGTGTCAAAGAGACGTTTAGGGTTATTGGACAGTGAGGTTATGAGGCTGTTGAAGTAGGTTTGTTTGGAGAGGTGAAGGGCCGTGTTGTATGTTTTAAGCATAAACTTATAATGGATGAAATCTTTGGGTAGATTGGATTTTCACTAGAGACATTTGGTGTACCTGTAGCACCGCTGTAGCAGCGTGTGCCATGGTTGTCGCTGTCTGTGCCATTTTGTTCTCTGTACAGGAGGTGCAGTTTCATCCAGGTCACATTGCAGTGTTTCATTGCAATGCTTCAGTGCTGAATCAGGACATGAGAGGGAGGAGATAGGGGCCAATGATGTCTACAAGTTCTTCATATTTTCCCGGGTGTTAACGGCCTGTATATTTCTATAAGTGTGGAAAGTGGGGGTAACCTGAGGGGATGGCAGTTTTTGATAAAGAATGAAAGAAGGTTGTGGTCAGAGAGTGGGAGAGGGGAGTTTGTGAAATCATCCACTGAGGAAAGCCAGGAGAAAACCAAGCCGAGAGAGTTTTCGTCTTCATGCGTAGGAGAGTTAGTAAGCTGCGAAAGGCTGAAAGAGGAGGTTAGAGATAAAAGGTGAGTGGCAGATGGGAGAGGGGAAAAGCAATGTGGATGTTGAAATCACCCATGATGAGGGTGGAGATGTCACAGGAGAGAAAATGTGGAAGCCAGGTGGCAAAGTAATCCAGGAACTGATGGGAGGGGCCTGGATGACGATACACCACCGCCACTAGCATGGAGAAGGGGATGTAGAGTCTGACAGCATGGACCTCAAAAGAAGGGACGACAAGTGAGGGTACTTGAGGGATAACCTGAAAGGTACATTTGGGTGATAGAAGCAGACCAAAGCCTCCACCTGCTCTGTTGTCCGATCTTGGGGTATGAGAGAAGTGTAGTCCACAATATGAAAGAGCAGAAGCAGCGGTGGTGTTTGATTGCTGGATCCAGGTTTCAGTAAGAGCCAGAAGGTTAAGAGAATCAGAAAGGAAGAATTCATGGTTGAAAGAGAGCTTATTGCGCATTGAGTGAGAATTCCAAAGGGCACAATTAAAAGAGAAGGCATGCAGAGAATATTAATGAGGTTTGAGGGGTTTCTGAGTGTAGCAGTTGAGGGGCTTGACTTACTATAACAAGGGGGTCTGGGTTGGGAGAGATATATCCTGCGACTAGGAGACGGAGGATAGATGAAGTAAGCGGATGGTTAAGTGATTTGTGAGAGTGTCTCTTGGATTGTGAGACTGAATGGATCTGTGCTGTTTAGCAATGTGAAAAGAGCATGAGTGCAATACATAGGAGAGGAGAGGACTGAGGGGCCGATATAGATGGAGTGTAAAGAGTAAGTGAAAGGATGGTGGAATTGAGTGAATACAGCAGCCAGGATATAAATTATACAAATGCATATGGTGAATATTTGTTGTAATCCAAGTAGATAAGGAATAGGTTTGTTTAATTGTCTTACCCATCTCCTGCCTTGTCTTAATGCCATGGTATAACTGCCAGGTATTTTGAAAGATGTACTTCAATTAAATGTACATAAATGCTTTCCCCTGCATAAATGCTTCCCCAGGCTAGGTCTCAACATATAGGAGGCTAGCTCTAAGATCTCTCACTATTTTACCTCCTTAGCAATCATTCTAACTAAGTTAAGCCAGCAGGACACAGTAAATGTAGTGAACAGATAAACAAGTGTGCAGGTCTACATGGATCATATACCTCTTTGAAAAAAAGTTACATGACCTCACAGTGTTAAGGGACAAGCAAGTAAGATGAATAAGCTAAATATCATTACATATTCTTGCTGACATAGAATAGAGTGAATGAAGACATGCAGGCTCAAAGCAGGAATTGAATGGGGTAAATACCATTACATATGCTTGCTGACATAGAATAAGCTGATTGAAGACATGCAGGCTCAATGCAGGAATTTTAATGGGGTAAATACCTGTATCAAGAGAGTAGAGGTGAGTGTTAGATTATGCCATGGTATAACTGCCAGGTACTTTGATACATGTACTTCAGTTAAATGTACATAAATGCTAACCCCTGCGTATGAGTTAAATATGAGTTAAAGGATATACACAGCAGCTTTTGGCATGGTACTATCAAATATATGGTTGCATAAGAGTAAAAAAATGTGTTTAGACACACATCACTCCCACCGACACAATTGAAGATCGCTAAAACTTTTGGTTATGTACAGTACTATCACAGACATGGGTGCAGAGTACACATACAGAGTGTTTTTTTTAAAACTGCATACACGAAAGCCTGTAAATAGTTAACACTATTCAACCTTCTTGGTAAGGAACCTGGTAGCAAAGTGTCCATGTCCATATTATCAACAAAGGCCTATGGGCCAACAGTAGCAGTAGTTCTTTTATTGTTCAAAAACACAGTCCAGGAAACATACAGTCTATGCCCTGGAGACAGCAAGAAACAGTCTCTGGAACTTATTTCAATTGGCAAACAAACCAAACAAACTTTCAAACTCTATGAAACAGTCCTTTTACAATGGGGCAGTCCGCCCCCAACATGGATTTTTTTCTGCAGGTGTCTCAACTGACCAGATTGAAACATCTCCCTGTAAAACCGTCGATTTGGCAACAAAGCACATTGAGTCCCAGGTCACCTCTTCTCTCAAGACTTCTTTTGGGCCATTAGTCTCTCAGCTATAAAGGCGGTCAAACCAGTGGGGGAGGGCGGTCTCCTCCACTTCCAGTGCTGTTCTAGTAACTTGGTTGGGCCAGGGTCCTTTTCCCCGATGTGACGCTCCCACAGCCTACCTGAGTAGGGCCAAAACTGGTCATCCTAAACTTCTGGACAACCTGACCTGCTGTGGCCCAGTCATACCCACTGAGCCCTGACTTTGAAAAATTTAACTCCCCAGCCTGCAGGCCTGGCAAGCTGGATAGTTGCACCTCTCCTGGAGATCTGGGTAGTTCATGGCCCTCACCACGGGTTTTTCCAGACTTCTCGAGACCCTGCTAGAGACTTTTCATGAGCTAGCTTCCCCTCACAAAAGTCTTCCGTCCTTGACATTCGCGAGAATCTTTTGGGGCCTCTTCAGTCAACCTCTGTCGGGCCTTTCTCTGAGCTCTCCATTTGAAGACCTCCTGGTCTATTTCCAATGTGTCTCCCCATGTCCGAGGGCGCACCAGAGCCGCTGCGTACCAGCTCCATTGCCACTCTCATTTCACAAACTCCACAATCTCGCCCGGATACAGACTGTGGAGTCATGAGGGCAGGTACTTGTGCTTCACCACATCACAGCTCACGTAGACCTTGTCCCCGATCCACTCTTCTTTCAGGAATCTATATGCTTTTTCAATATTAAATTCAACGACCCGGCCCTGGGTTTGGGCCTCTTCTATGGATTCCTGCTGGGCACTGTTGGAGCTCTCTAGCCACTCCCTCAGAAACTGGTAGATCCATTTTCTGCATGACAACAGATCCATCTTGGCTGGTGTTCAGTCATGCACTGTGGTTTACAGGGGTGTTGAGAATGCCCCAATCTATAACTCTCTAGTTAGTGTAAGGGACCTTCTTTCTGGTAGGCCTTACTTCCTCCCGCTGGTCTGGGGCACGACTGAAGTTGTCTCCTGTTCAGGAATCCTCCTCATTGAGACTGGAACCGGGGCCAGCTCCATTAGAGTGTGCTTGTGCTCCTTCTCTGGGACCATTGTTTCCGCCCCAGCGCCCTCTGAGGTCTTTTCTCCCAGAGCCGAAGGAGTCTTACCTTCTGGCATTTGACTTCAGCACAATACCTTGAGCTTGTGTATCAGGAGACCCATGTCCAGCTGCGGTGTGTTCGTCCATTGAATCATTGGTGGCGGAGGTACCGGTCCTTCATATTGCCCATCATCTGGTGACTTCCCGCTGTGGTGATAATTTCCGGAATTTCTTCCTCCTCATCTCGGACAGTTGACAGACCCACAAGTGCTCCATCTGCTCTGTGCCATTACCACTCAAGGCTCACTTCTGCGCTCCTCACTCCTCATGTGCCAAAAGGAAAATGGCATTGTTTGCCTTCCAGTGATGTGCTTCCTGTGTGTCTGGCTCCTCCTCTTCCTGGATCAAACTTCTGATGGGACCACCGCATCACACTTCATTCTCAGCGGCTCCGCCTGTGGCCGAACCTCCTTCCATTGTCAACTTCCAATCAATGGGCCGTGCATGGCTAGCACTGAGCCGTGCTCTCCTCTGGAACATATCTCCCATACTGGGCTGAGCCCTGGCTGCTGGGCCCATCCTTCTTCAGGCTGACACTCTTGGGGGCTGGACACATTTTTGCACTTCTGTATGCCATCCACACCCACAATAGGCAGTTTTTCGCCTTCTTTCACTGCAGCTGTTGCCATTATTATTATTATTGCGCTATTTATTCCATTTCACTTTACATGTGAGGAGGGGTATACATAATAAATATAAGTACAGTAATCTTAAACAATACAAGTCATGACTGGTACAGGAGGAGAGAAGACCCTGCCTGCGAGGGCTCACAATCTACAAGGGATGGGTGAGTATACAGTAGTGTTGTGTTTCGGTAGCTGAGGAGGACAGGAACAACAGCAGGGCAGCAGAACACCTGAGATGTTGGTAACTGATGGGTTGCAGATTCCTAAACTAACGACACAACTAGAGGTAGCCGTGGAGCGTTCCTATGTTGATCCTAGACGCCTCGTCACAGCCTGAGAGATAACTACACCTAAAGGCAGAAAGATGAAAGCAGATCCCCAAAGAAAATAGGAAGCCCCCAAACATATAATGGCGGTTAGACGAGATGAAAACACAAACATAGGCAGAAAATAGATTGAGCAAACGCTGGGGCCACAAGCTGACTAAATAGGATAGGAAAGGAGAGATTACTTTCTGCAACCCAGAAAACCCTACAAAAATCCAACAGTTCTGATTACAAAAATACTGAGATCACACGATCTCGCCACCCGCTAAATCACATCTCAGTATGAACAAAACCAAGCTGCAGCCGCTGAAAAAACAGGAAAAAGCAAATGAGCAAATAACAGTGGCTGCAGATAAACTGTGAGGAGCTCAGGCCCTAGGAGGGGACCTGGCTGACCTCCACAAAAGTGCAGAAAACAATGCAAAAAGCAAGCACAAACAGAAAAGCAAAAAATATCTTATCTGAAAGCAGGAGATGCAGGCAAGACTCCAGCAAACTTCCAAATGAACCAGGAACCACAATTGAGACAAGAACAATTGATCACCGGCAACCATCATGGGAGGGAACCTCCCTTATATCAGACCAGTCAGAGAACCCAGATTTCCATTCCTCGCTGAAAGGTTCAGTACTGTCTGTAACCACCAGAGGGAGCCTCTGCTCAGAAACCATCTCTAGCACATTCATAACAGTACCCCCCCCTTGAGGAGGGGTCACCGAACCCCCACTTGTGCAACCAGGCCGATCAAGATGAGCTCGGTGATAGGCACGGATCAGTCTCCTAGCATGGATGTCTGAAGCAAACACCCAAGAATTGTCCTCCTGACCATAACCTCTCCACTTAACCAAATACTGGAGTTTCCGTCTAGAAAAACGAGAATCCAATATTTTCTCAACCACATACTCCAGATTGCCCTCAACCAAAACAGGGTCAGGAGGCGCAGTCATAGGAACCACTGGCTCGACAAACCTCTTCAATAAGGACTTGTGGAACACGTTATGGATCTTAAATGTCCCTGGAAGAAGCAAACGGAAGGAAACAGGTTTAAGAATCTCCATGATCTTATAAGGTCCAATGAACCTGGGCTTAAACTTTGGAGATGCAACCCTCATAGGGATATTTCTTGAGGACAACCAAACCAAGTCCCCCACTTTAAACCGAGGACCATCAGTCCTATGCCGGTTGGCAAACCGTTGGGTCTTCTCCTGAGAGAGAGACAACCTCTCCACTACCTGGTCCCAAATCTGCTGCATTCGCTCCACAACAGAGTCAACACCCGCACAGACAGAAGCCTCCGCCAGTCCCGAAGAAAATCGAGGGTGAAACCCAAAATTGCAGAAAAATGGAGACATCAAGGTGGCAGAGCTAGCCCTATTATTAAGGGCAAACTCAGCCAAAGGCAAAAAAGAGACCCAGTCATCTTGATCAGCAGACACAAAACATCTCAAATAAGTCTCCAAGGTCTGGTTTGTTCTCTCGGTTTGTCCATTGGTCTGAGGATGAAAAGCAGAGGAGAAAGATAATTGAACACCAAGTTTAGAACAAAATGTCCTCCAAAATCTGGAAACAAACTGGACTCCTCTGTCAGACACAATGTTCTCCGGAATGCCATGTAACCGAACCACGTGCTGAAGGAACAAAGGCACCAATTCGGAGGAGGAAGGTAACTTAGGTAATGGCACAAGATGTATCATCTTGGAAAACCTATCACAGATTACCCAGATAACGGTCATTCTCTGAGAAACAGGGAGGTCGGAAATAAAATCCATAGACATATGGGTCCATGGCCTCTTGGGCACAGGTAATGGCATTAACAAACCACTAGAGCGAGAGCAAGGCTTGGAGCGAGAGCAAGTCCCACAGGACTGCACAAATTCCCTGACGTCACGAGATAAAGTAGGCCACCAAAAGGATCGACTCACCAAGTCTCTGGTACCAAAAATCCCGGGATGACCAGCCAATGCGGAACAATGAATCTCAGATATCACACTCTTCTTCCACTGGTCTGGGACAAACAATTTCCCAATAGGGCAGCGCTCAGGTTTATCCTCCTGACACCCTTCCAAGGCCAGTCTCAAATTGGGCAAGATGGCGGAAAGAACTACACCCTCTTTCAAAATAACAGTAGGATCAGATAACTCAGGAGAGTCCGCAAAGAAACTCCTCGAGAGGGCATCCTCATTAACATTCTTAGTGCCAGGAAGAAAAGAAACCACAAAATTAAAATGTGTGAAAAACAAGGCCCACCTGGCTTGTCTAGGATTAAGTCGCTTGGCTGATTCGAGATAAACCAGATTCTTATGGTCCGTGAGGACCACCACCTGATGTTTGGCTCCTTCCAGCCAATGTCTCCACTCTTTAAAGGCCCACTTCATGGCCAATAACTCCCGATTACCCACGTCATAATTACGTTCAGTTGGAGAAAATTTTCGAGAGAAAAAGGCACAAGGGTTACTCTTAGAGGTCTCTGGATCTCTTTGGGACAAAACGGCACCTGCCCCAATTTCAGAGGCATCAACCTCCACCTGAAACGGTAGAGAAACATCAGGCTGCCGTAGAACAGGAGCAGAAGTGAATCTCTACTTAAGTTCCTGAAACGCAGAGACTGCCTCAGGAGGCCAATTCACCACATCAGAACCCTTTTTGGTCAAATCAGTCAATGGTTTAACAATACTGGAGAAATTACCAATAAATTTACGATAAAAATTGGCAAAACCCAAAAATCTCTGAAGAGCTTTTAATGAAGTAGGTTGGACCCAATCACAGATGGCCTGAACCTTGACCGGGTCCATTTCAATAACAGACAGAGACAAAATGAATCCCAGAAATGAGACCTTCTGTACGCCACAAAGACACTTTGATCCCTTCACATACAGTGCATTCTCTCTCAAAATCTGGAACACAGTCCAAACATGTTTCACATGAGAGTCCCAGTCATTGGAAAAAATCAAGATATCATCCAAATAAACAATCAGAAATTTATCCACAAAATCCCTGAAAATATCATTCATGAAGGATTGGAAGACGGAAAGAGCATTAGTGAGCCCAAAGGGCATCACTAGGTACTCAAAATGCCCCCCTGGGGTATTAAACGCCGTCTTCCATTCATCCCCGTGCTTAATGCGAATAAGGTTATACGCCCCCCTGAGGTCAAGCTTGGTAAACCAACTAGCACTTTTCACTCTAGAAAACAGGTCAGAAATCAAGGGTAACGGATATTGATACTTCACAGTGATCTTATTCAAGAGACGATAATCAATACACGGCCTCAATGAACCATACTTTTTGGCCAGAAAGAAAATACCGGCACCCAAGGGTGAAGAGGATGGTCTGATATGACCCTTCTCCAATGACTCCTTGATATAAGATCGCATAGCATCGTGTTCAGGTACAGTCATGGCCAAAAGTTTTGAGAATGACACAAATATTATATTTTCACATGATCTGCTGCCCTCTGGTTTTATGTGTGTTTGACTGATGTTTTTATCACAGACAGAAATATAATAATTGCAAACATATGAGTAACAAAAGCTTAAATTGACAGTTAGAATGAGTTAATGCAGCAAGTCAATATTTGCAGTGTTGACCCTTCTTCTTCAGGACCTCTGCAATTCTCCCTGGCATGCTCTCAATCAACTTCTGGAACAAATCCTGACTGATAGCAGTCCATTCTTGCACAATCAATGCTTTCATTTTGTCAGAATTTTTAGGTTTTTGTTTGTCCACCCGTCTCTTGATGATTGACCACAAGTTCTCAATGGGATTAAGATCTGGGAGTTTCCAGGCCATGGACCCAAAATCTCTATGTTTTGTTCCCTGAGCCATTTAGTTATAATAATAATAATAATAATAATCTTTATTTATATAGCGCCAACATATTCCGCAGCGCTTTACAGTTTAACAGTTTCAAAACACAAGTCATAGGTAACAACGTTAACAATACAATAATTAAAGCAAAATAAGCCGACCCTGCTCGTGAGAGCTTACAATCTACAATGAGGTGGGGGAGATACAAAGTACAGGTGTGTATATACAATGGTGCATTTACAATAATGGTCCAGCCATCTTGAGGGAGTGAGGCATGGATGGAGATAGTGAATGGGCTACACATACACACTTAAACATAGAACGACTTTGGTTAGTGAATGTGATAGGCCACTCTGAACAAATGTGTTTTGAGGGAGCTCCTGAAACCATGCAAATTGTGGATAGTCCTAATTTCTTGGGGTAGAGCATTCCAGAGGATTGGCGCAGCGCGGGAGAAGTCTTGGAGTCGGGAGTGGGAGGTACGGATTAGTGCAGAGGTTAGTCGAAAGTCGTTTGCAGAGCGCAGCAGTCGGTTAGGCCGATAGATAGAAATGAGGGAGGAGATGTAGGGGGGTGCTGCACTGTGGAGAGCTTTGTGGGTGAGAACCAGTACTTTGAATTGGATCCTATAATGAATGGGCAGCCAGTGTAAGGACTGGCGAAGAGCGGACGCGTCCGAGTACCGATTAGCCAGATGGATGACCCTGGCTGCTGCATTAAGGATGGACTGGAGAGGGGATAGTCGAGTAATGGGGAGGCCAAGTAATAGAGCGTTGCAGTAGTCCAGGCGGGAGTGGATCAATGCTACAGTGAGGGTTTTTGTTGTTTCCAAGGTGAGAAAAGGGCGGATTCTAGAGATGTTCTTTAGGTGTAGACGGCAAGAGCGGGCAAGAGATTGTATATGGGAGGTGAAGGAGAGATTGGTGTCAAACATAACACCCAGACAGCGAGCCTGCTGCCGGGGTGTTATTATGGTGCCGCCCACAGAGAGGAAAATGTCAGATTTAGGGAGGTTAGTAGACGGCGGGAGCAGAAGGAGTTCAGTCTTGGAGAGGTTAAGTTTCAGATAGAGAGCGGACATGATGTTGGAGACTGCGGACAGACAGTCGGTGGTGTTCTGTAGAACAGCGGGGGTAAGGTCGGGGGATGACGTGTATAGTTGTGTGTCATCGGCATAAAGATGGTACTGAAAGCCAAATCTGCTGATGGTCTGTCCAATTGGGGCCGTGTAGAGAGAGAAGAGAAGGGGGCCAAGGACTGAGCCCTGGGGTACACCGACAGTGAGAGGAAGAGGAGATGACGTGGAGCCAGAGAACGAAACACTGAAGGAGCGGTCAGAAAGATAGGAGGAGAACCAGGAGAGAACAGTGTCCTTAATACCTAGTGACTGGAGCCTAGAGAGTAGGAGACGGTGGTCAACCGTGTCGAAAGCTGCAGAAAGGTCGAGAAGAATGAGCAGAGAGTGGTCGCCGTTACGTTTTGATGTAAGAAGGTCATTGGTCACTTTGATGAGTGCAGTTTCAGTCGAATGTAGGGGGCGGAAGCCGGACTGTGAAGGGTCTAGGAGGGAGTAAGTGGAGAGGTAACGGGTGAGGCGGGAGTAGACTAGGCGCTCCAAAAGTTTAGAGATGAAGGGGAGATTGGAGACCGGTCTGTAGTTGTTTGTGCAGGAAGGGTCAAGAGCGGGTTTCTTTAGTAATGGAGTAATGATGGAGTGTTTGAAGGAGGATGGGAAAATGCCAGAGGAGAGTGAGAGATTAAAGATTGTAGTTAGGTGAGTTGTGACAACTGGAGAGAGAACTGGAGGAGATGTGAGGGAATGGGGTCGGTAGTGCATGTAGTCGGACGAGAGGAAGAGAGGAGTCTGGAGACTTCTTCTTCTGTGATGGGATCAAATGTGGAAAGTGAGCAAGTGGAAATGCAGGGTGGGATGGAGTCACAGCACTTGGTGGTTGAGAGCAGATTTCCTGACGGATAGTATCTATTTTTTCTATAAAGTGGGAGGCCAGGTCTTCAGCACAAATGTCTGTGATAGGGGCTTGTGCTTTTGGCCTGAGGAGGGAGTGAAAAGTGTCAAAAAGTTTCTTGGGGTTGTTGGCTAGTGAGGAGATCAGTGTGGTGAAGTAGGTCTGTTTGGCGAGGTGAAGGGCAGCATTATAAGTTCTTAACATGAATTTAAAGTGGATGAAGTCTTCTGGTGTGCGGGTTTTTCTCCAGAGGCGTTCAGCACTCCTAGAGCATCGCTGAAGAAGTCGAGTTTGCAATGTGAGCCAGGGCTGTTTTACTGTGTGTTTGGAGGTTCTGAGGGTGAGCGGTGCTACTTGGTCAAGGGTGCTTTTAAGAATGTCATTGTAGTGATGAACAGCCAGATCAGGACAGGAAAAAGAGGAGATTGGGGACAGCGATGAGTGTAGGGAGTCTGAAAGTGTCTGAGGGTTAATGGCTTGTAGATTTCTGAATGTGTGGTAGGTAGGAGTGCGCTGGGGTGGTGGAGGATTTGTGAGCGTGAAGGAGAGAATGTTGTGGTCAGAGAGTGGAAGCGGTGAGTTATTTAGGTGGGAGATTGAACAGAGGCGGACAAAGACCAGGTCAAGGGTGTTGCCATCCTTGTGTGTCTCAGAGGTTGAAAGCTGTGAGAGACCTAGAGAAGTGGTTAGTGATAGAAGCTGAGATGCAGATGTGGAAGTAGGACTGTTAATGGGGATGTTGAAGTCTCCAAGGATAAGGGTTGGTAGTTCTGAGGACATGAAGTGCGGCAGCCAGGCTGAGAAGTGGTCAAGGAACTGGGTGGGTGAGCCTGGGGGCCGATATATGACCGCTACTCTGAGGGAGAGGGGATGGAAGAGCCTGATGGTGTGGACCTCAAAAGAAGGGAATGAGAGTGATGGAATTGGGGGGATGACCTGGAAAGTGCATTGTGGGGACAGGAGTATGCCAACTCCACCACCATGTCTGTTTGTGGGTCTCGGGGAATGGGAGAACTGTAAACCACCATAGGAAATGGCAGCAGGGGAGACAGTGTCAGAATCCTGAATCCAGGTTTCAGTGAGGGCCAACAGATTAAGAGAGTGGTTCAGAAAGTAGTTGTGCAGGAAGGATAGCTTGTTGCATGCAGACCGTGGATTCCAGAGGGCACAATTGAAAGAAGGAGATGAGGGAGTGCAAGTAATATTAATAAGATTATTATGGTACCTTGCTTTATGGCAAGGTGCTCCATCATGCTGGAAAAGGCATTGTTGATCGCCAAACTGCTCTTGGAGGGTTGGGAGAAGTTGCTCTTGGAGGACATTCTGGTACCATTCTTTATTCATGGCTGTGTTTTTAGGCAAGACTGTGAGAGAGCAGATTCCCTTGGCTGAGAAGCAACCCCACACATGAATGGTTTCAGGATGCTTAACAGTTGGCATGAGACAAGACTGGTGGTAGCGCTCACCTTGTCTTCTCCGAATGAGGCGTTTTCCTGATGTCCCAAACAATCGAAAAGGGGATTCATCAGAGAAAATAACTTTACCCCAGTCCTCAGCAGTCCACTGCCTGTACCTTTTGCAGAATATCAGTCTGTCCATGATGTTTTTTCTGGAGATAAGTGGCTTCTTTGCTGCCCTCCTTGAGACCAGGCCTTGCTCCAAGAGTCTCCGCCTCACAGTGCATAATACACATATAACCAGAACCACCACATCCTAATAGCAACAATCAATAAGGCCCTATCATGGGAAGCTAGGAGTGGATATGGAAATGTGTGCACACATCAATTACTTGTAGAACGCAAACCACCTGGGTGGAAAAGAGATGTACTAGTCCATATGTAAAATAGAAATCTTTATTAATTAATTAGACAAACGACACAAGTAGTGCAGAAAGGGGCAACCCACATCCAAGATGGATGTAAGCACTGCACACATATAAGTTAAAAATACGACAAGGGGCACAACACCCCCCAATACCCTCAGAATTGTGTTATGACAAACAATAAATCACTCAACACCCAGGATTAATGTTTAAGACAATGAGGCGGAAATTACTGCCCTAAATAGCCCACAAGCTAACCTATGAATGCAATTAGAAGCATAGTAGAGAACAGTATAATTATCACAATAGATAAAACCTCCAACAAATATATATACTGATGGTCTATATTGAAACAAAAGAGGTCAAAATTGCTGCCCTTTTCATGAACTGCAGAATAGGCTCTGGGTGCGATATTGCAGAATGGGCTATAGTCGAGCGATATGCTGGTGTGTCATTTGTCAAAAGCTAGTGAATATTCTAATAAGATTGTTGGCAAGCTGTGCCATACAAGACAATCTATTTCTGTGTAATGCACCTTATCAACAATGAAGGTCCGGATCAAGCCGGAAAAATCTATAACACAGAAACTGGCATATTACCTGACAGCACAGAGAAGCAATGCACGAGTGTGGAGGGTGAAGGGGGGGTGTGTGTGCGCACCCCAACGCACGTTTCGGTCCAGTCCTTCTTCAGGGGGCACACACACCTCCCTATCAGCGCTCCTTAAATACCTTATGATAGAGGAACTCGTCCCTCCAGACCGCGTCACAGACCTCCGGTCATGTGACCGGAAGTGATGTCACCTGCCTCCAGTGACGCGCACATCGTCATATCAACATGACGCCCCCTGGCGTCGGCGTCACAGCAATGGACAGAATGATCTGCCATCGCCTGAAAGACGCCGAAAGCCAGAGAGCGGCATGTAAAAACATGACAGCGTGCGCGTGCCAGCAGGGGGCCTCACCGACCTGCAACCATATCAAACATTTTTCATGAAGCGCTAAAATTGACATAATAACAAAAGATGTATATCTATAGATGGAGAGCAGAAAATCTTGAATTAACTTCTGCTGAAATCATTGCTGGTAGGGAGGCTTCTGGTATTCAATAATGGGAATTCTTATAACGGGTCCAAAATGGTAAGACATTCTCCTGTTCCTGGACTTCAATCATATAATGTTCTTAGTCCTCATATATAGAGAATGATTCGAGATGGAACTACTGGAGCACAAGGAGGCAAATTAGTGGAATAATAAAAACAATATAAAAACAATAATATAAAAACAATATGTGTGTCTGGCAACAACCATCAAC
Organism: Oophaga sylvatica; assembly: GCA_033576555.1. Lineage (NCBI taxonomy): Eukaryota > Metazoa > Chordata > Amphibia > Anura > Dendrobatidae > Oophaga > Oophaga sylvatica. The sequence goes on from JARQOD010000001.1 coordinate 933,241,087, forward strand.
ACAAACAGGTGATCATAAGAATGGGGCATAGCTTAAATGTTCATTGAGTCCCAGAGGTTGCACCGTATCGAGCAGCCATATCCATTTAGATTCAAGCTGTGCCAATTTCTTAGAAATACGACCACCCCGAATATTCACGTCAATCATGTCTATACCTCTCACTTTAAAACTGCCACCATCACACCCATGGTGGGTCCTGAAATGACGTGGGATAGTTTTTAAGAGATGAACCTCTTCTTGTGTGGCTGCCGCAAAAATTCCCAGAACATGTTCCCTTACACGCACCTTTAGTTGACGCGTAGTCATCCCCACATAAATCTTGTCACATGGACAGGTAGCAAAATAGATAACGTTAGTGCTGGTGCAGGTGATTCGTTTGTCAATTTTAAAGGTGCGTGATCTCGAGGAATTGAAAAAAGAATCAGACTGTTGGATATTACGGCAAGCCACACAATGACCACATGGGGCACAACCCTTTGTTTTCACAATGTCATCTAAGAAAGTCCTATGTGGAAGGCCAACATAGTGACTATGTACTAATAAGTCGCGCAAATTGCGTGACCTCCGTGGTGTGATGGCTACTCTATCCGGGAGGAATCTCGATAGAACTGGGTCAGCTTTTAGAATATGCCACGACCTTTCTAAAACTTTTCTCATTTGGGGGAATTGAGAATGGTAATTAGTGATAAATCTCACTATCCCTCCATCTTCTTTTTTCTGAGTTTTATAGAGAAGATCTTGTCTAGACGAGTGTTTAGCTCTATTGAACGCCTTTTTTATCATCCGTTTACTATATCCTCGTTCTAATAGGCGATTCTTTAACTCATCTGCCTGTTTGAGAAAATCCTCCTCAGTAGAGCAGAGTCTGCGTATACGTAAGAATATTTCAGGGCGAGGCAACTATTTAGAGAATGTCAATTGTTGGATAGATTCTAAATTACAACCTTTGGTTGAAACCTTACCATCTTTTTTGAAAGATACAAGTGAATTCCTTAGAAGGGTGGATGGTCTCCATTTGGACAATGATATGATACTGGCCACAGCTGATGTGGAATCACTTTATACCAGTATTAGGCACATTGATGGCCTTAAAGCCATTAAGTTCTTTTTGTCCACATCCACCCTTCCAATAGAAATTAGACAATTGATCATGGAATTACTGGAATTCGCATTATCACATAATTTTTTATCTTCAAGGGGTCCTTCTACCTACAGCTCCAGGGGACAGCAATGGGGGCGTCTTATGCGCCCGCCTATGCTAATCTCTTCATGGGGCTGTGGGAGAGGGACCTACTCCTGTCAGATCGGATGTCATCAATGGACCGAGTCCTTTCTTGGACTCGCTACATTGATGACATTTTCTTGATCTGGCAGGGGTCTGTGGAGACCTTGAGGAATTCATAGGATCTCTAAATGACAATGATCGTAATATCCGCTTGACCCTTGTGGCGGATTCAAATGAAATCGAGTTTTTTGATGTCAAAATTAAAAGAGATTGCCGCAGTGAGATTCAGACTAATATTTTTCGTAAGGCTACGGCCTCCAATATGTTATTGCATGCCTCCTCATCCCATCCTAGACATGTCATCCAGTCTGTTCCAACTGGACAATTCTTACGTATACGCAGACTCTGCTCTACTGAGGAGGATTTTCTCAAACAGGCAGATGAGTTAAAGAATCGCCTATTAGAACGAGGATATAGTAAACGGATGATAAAAAAGGCGTTCAATAGAGCTAAACACTCGTCTAGACAAGATCTTCTCTATAAAACTCAGAAAAAAGAAGATGGAGGGATAGTGAGATTTATCACTAATTACCATTCTCAATTCCCCCAAATGAGAAAAGTTTTAGAAAGGTCGTGGCATATTCTAAAAGCTGACCCAGTTCTATCGAGATTCCTCCCGGATAGAGTAGCCATCACACCACGGAGGTCACGCAATTTGCGCGACTTATTAGTACATAGTCACTATGTTGGCCTTCCACATAGGACTTTCTTAGATGACATTGTGAAAACAAAGGGTTGTGCCCCATGTGGTCATTGTGTGGCTTGCCGTAATATCCAACAGTCTGATTCTTTTTTCAATTCCTCGAGATCACGCACCTTTAAAATTGACAAACGAATCACCTGCACCAGCACTAACGTTATCTATTTTGCTACCTGTCCATGTGACAAGATTTATGTGGGGATGACTACGCGTCAACTAAAGGTGCGTGTAAGGGAACATGTTCTGGGAATTTTTGCGGCAGCCACACAAGAAGAGGTTCATCTCTTAAAAACTATCCCACGTCATTTCAGGACCCACCATGGGTGTGATGGTGGCAGTTTTAAAGTGAGAGGTATAGACATGATTGACGTGAATATTCGGGGTGGTCGTATTTCTAAGAAATTGGCACAGCTTGAATCTAAATGGATATGGCTGCTCGATACGGTGCAACCTCTGGGACTCAATGAACATTTAAGCTATGCCCCATTCTTATGATCACCTGTTTGTGTTGATGGTTGTTGCCAGACACACATATTGTTTTTATATTATTGTTTTTATATTGTTTTTATTATTCCACTAATTTGCCTCCTTGTGCTCCAGTAGTTCCATCTCGAATCATTCTCTATATATGAGGACTAAGAACATTATATGATTGAAGTCCAGGAACAGGAGAATGTCTTACCATTTTGGACCCGTTATAAGAATTCCCATTATTGAATACCAGAAGCTTCCCTACCAGCAATGATTTCAGCAGAAGTTAATTCAAGATTTTCTGCTCTCCATCTATAGATATACATCTTTTGTTATTATGTCAATTTTAGCGCTTCATGAAAAATGTTTGATATGGTTGCAGGTCGGTGAGGCCCCCTGCTGGCACGCGCACGCTGTCATGTTTTTACATGCCGCTCTGTGGCTTTCGGATTCTTTCAGGCGATGGCAGATCATTCTGTCCATTGCTGTGACGCCGACGCCAGGGGGCGTCATGTTGATATGACGATGTGCGCGTCACTGGAGGCAGGTGACATCACTTCCGGTCACATGACCGGAGGTCTGTGACGCGGTCTGGAGGGACGAGTTCCTCTATCATAAGGTATTTAAGGAGCGCTGATAGGGAGGTGTGTGTGCCCCCTGAAGAAGGACTGGACCGAAACGTGCGTTGGGGTGCGCACACACACCCCCCCTTCACCCTCCACACTCGTGCATTGCTTCTCTGTGCTGTCAGGTAATATGCCAGTTTCTGTGTTATAGATTTTTCCGGCTTGATCCGGACCTTCATTGTTGATAAGGTGCATTACACAGAAATAGATTGTCTTGTATGGCACAGCTTGCCAACAATCTTATTAGAATATTCACTAGCTTTTGACAAATGACACACCAGCATATCGCTCGACTATAGCCCATTCTGCAATATCGCACCCAGAGCCTATTCTGCAGTTCATGAAAAGGGCAGCAATTTTGACCTCTTTTGTTTCAATATAGACCATCAGTATATATATTTGTTGGAGGTTTTATCTATTGTGATAATTATACTGTTCTCTACTATGCTTCTAATTGCATTCATAGGTTAGCTTGTGGGCTATTTAGGGCAGTAATTTCCGCCTCATTGTCTTAAACATTAATCCTGGGTGTTGAGTGATTTATTGTTTGTCATAACACAATTCTGAGGGTATTGGGGGGTGTTGTGCCCCTTGTCGTATTTTTAACTTATATGTGTGCAGTGCTTACATCCATCTTGGATGTGGGTTGCCCCTTTCTGCACTACTTGTGTCGTTTGTCTAATTAATTAATAAAGATTTCTATTTTACATATGGACTAGTACATCTCTTTTCCACCCAGGTGGTTTGCGTTCTCACAGTGCATGCAGATGCACTCACACCTGCCTGTTGCCATTCCTGAGCAAGCTCTGCACTGCTGGTAGCCCGATCCCGCAGCTGAAACACTTTTAAGAGACGGTCCTGGCGCTTGCTGGTCTTTCTTGGGCACCCTGAAGCCTTTTTGGCAACAATGGAACCTCTCTCCTTGAAGTTCTTGATGATGCGATAGATTGTTGATTGAGGTGCAATCTTTCTAGCTGCGATACTCTTCCCTGTTAGGCCTTTTTTGTGCATTGCAATGATGACTGCATGTGTTTCTTTAGAGATAACCATGGTTAACAGAAGAGAAACAATGATGCCAAGCACCAGCCTCCTTTTAAAGTGTCCAGTGGTGTCATTCTTACTTAATCATGACAGATTGATCTCCAGCCATGTCCTCATCAACACCCACACCTGTGTTAATGGAGCAATCACTGAAAAGAGGTTAGCTGGTCCTTTTAAGGCAGGGCTGCAATGATGTTGAAATGTGTTTTGGGGGATAAAGTTCATTTTCTAGCCAAATATTGACTTTGCAAGTAATTGCTGTTAAGCTGATTACTCTTTATAACATTCTGGAGTATATGCAAACTGCCATTAGAAAAAGTGAAGCAGTAGACTTTGTAAAAATTAATATTTGTGTCATTCTCAAAACTTTTGGCCATGACTGTACAGACAAGTTAAAAAGGCGACCTGTAGGAAATTTACCACCAGGCACTAATTCAATAGCGCAATCGTAGCTCCTGTGAGGGGGCAAAGATGCAGATTTACTTTCACTAAATACATCTGAAAAATCAGTCAAAAAGTCAGGAACATCCTGAGACTTGGGAGAGGCAGAAAAAACAGGAGTGTCGACATTAACACATTGGCAGCTCCAACTGGTCACAGACACAGATTTCTAATCCAAAACAGGATTATGAGACTGTATCCAAGGGAAACCTAGTACAATAATGTCATGCAGATTATACAGCACCAGAAATTTGCAACTCTCCTGATGATCTGGTTCAACCCTCATTATCACCTGAGTAGAAAACTGGGGTTTATTCTCCGCCAAAGGGGTAGAATCAATGCCCAGTAGGGGAATAGACTTCCGCAGGGGTATCATGGGAAACCCACAACGTTTGGCAAAGTCAAAATCCATCAGGTTAATAGCTGCTCCTGAATCAACAAAAGCCTGAGCAGAAAATATGGACAGGGAGCAAATCAGGGTAACAGTCAACAGAAATTTAGTCTGAACACTACCCAAGACAACTGAGCGTGCAAAACGTCTTCCCCGCTTAGGGCAGACTGAAATAGCATGAGAGGCATCACAACAGTAGAAACATAACCCATTGCGCTTTCGAAACTCATGACGCTGTGCCCCAGAAGTCACTCTATCACACTGCATGGGCTCAGAAGCTGGCTCACAAGGCAACACTATCTCAAGCATACCTCTGCGCTCACGCAAACGTCTGTCAATTTGAATAGCCAATGACATAGAATCATTGAGACCAGAGGGAGCAGGGAATCCCACCATAACATCCTTTACATTCTCTGACAGCCCCTTCCGAAAAAGGGCTGCCAAAGCATCATCATTCCATTTGGTCAGGACTGTCCACTTTCGGAATTTCTGACAGTACAACTCAGCGTCTTCAAGACCCTGATTTAATGCCAACAAGGTTTTTTCAGCTTGATCAGTGACATTAGGTTCATCATACAATAACCCCAGAGCCAGAAAAAAATGCATCAATATCATTCAAAACAGGATCCCCAGGTGTCAGGGAAAAAGCCCAATCCTGAGGATCGCCGCGCAGGAGAGAGATGACAATTTGAACCTGCTGTGCTGCGTTACCTGAGGACTTAGGCTTTAAGGCAAAAAACAACTTACAGTTATTTTTGAAATTCAGAAATTTAGCCCGATCCCCCAAAAACAAATCTGGCATGGGAATCCTAGGTTCCACAACCGGCAACCTAGCAAGATAGGTAGCAATACTCTGAACCTCAGTGGCAAGCTGATTGACACAGCCAGACAACTGTGCAAACTCCATTGAGAGAAAAAAAAAATCCTCCTCAGCACCCAGAGAAAAAGAGGGAAAAAATGCAACAGACAGAAAAAAAAAAAAATCTCTGACAACTTTGACAACTTTTTTCTTTCCACACTATTTTTCCCTTCTGTGAGTACCATAAAATTTTCAGTTAGGGCCGGTGATACTGTTGTGTTTCGGCAGCTGAGGAGGACAGGAACAACAGCAGGGCAGCAGAACACCTGAGATGTTGGTAACTGATGGGTTGCAGATTCCTAAACTAACGGCACAACTAGAGGTAGCCATGGAGCGTTCCTACGTTGATCCTAGACGCCTCGTCACAGCCTGAGAGATAACTACACCTAAAGGCAGAAAGATGAAAGCTATCTGCCCCGGAGCAGATCCCTAAAGAAAATAGGAAGCCCCCAAACATATAATGGCGGTTAGACAAGATGAAAACACAAACATAGGCAGAAAATAGATTGAGCAAACGCTGGGGCCACAAGCTGACTAAATAGGATAGGAAAGGAGAGATTACTTTCTGCAACCCAGAAAACCCTACAAAAATCCCTGTGAAAACATCACAAAACATTACCAGACCCCAATCAGAGGGTAATAAAACTTTCACACTCCTTATCTATGAACTGTTCCAATATTTATGCTCATCCCTCTACCATAATGACTATTCTGCTTCACGTCACTTGTCTTACCTATTGCATTTTTTCTGTGCTGCTTTGTGTACAAATATGTGATTCTTCAGATTTTGTATTAGTCTTTGCCTGATGAAGAGACCTGAGTAGTCTCGAAAGCTTGCAATTTGTTACCATCTTTTCAGTTAGCCATTAAAAGGTATCAACCACTGAGGACTCTCAACTCTAAATATTTTTCTACAAAAATCCAACAATTCTGATTACAAAAATACTGAGATCACATGATCTCGCCACCCGCTAAATCAGATCTCAGTGTGAACAAAACCAAGCTGCAGCCGCTGAAAAAACAGGAAAAAGCAAATGAGCAAATAACAGTGGCTGCAGATAAACTGTGAGGAGCTCAGGCCCCAGGAGGGGACCTGGCTGACCTCCACAAAAGTGCAGAAAACAATGCAAAAAGCAAGCACAAACAGAAAAGCAAAAAATATCTTATCTGAAAGCAGGAGATGCAGGCAAGACTCCAGCAAACTTCCAAATGAACCAGGAACCACAATTGAGACAAGAACAATTGATCACCGGTAACCATCATGGGAGGGAACCTCCCTTATATCAGACCAGTCAGTGAACCCAGATTGACATTCCTCGCTAAAAGGTTCAGTACTGTCTGTAACCACCAGAGGGAGCTTCTGCTCAGAAACCATCTCTAGCACATTCATAACACAGTAGGTGAGGGTAGAGCTGGTCGTGCAGGTTTGGTGATCTTGGAATCCTTGCTTCTGGCCTCCATCTTGGGCCATATGTCTTCCAACACTCCTTTATTTGTGCCATGGGTCGGCTCTTCCTCACTTTCTTCATGCAAGGAACTTGTAATGTACCCAAGCAAGATAATGTGGGAGTGCTCCTCCTGCCACTCGCTCTGGTACTCTACAGACAACATGTGTTCCCGTCCCGGTGTGCTGCTGTGTGTGGGGTGCCCTCAGGCCTCCATTGGCTCCAGATTTTCCTCTTCTGGAACATTGTCAGCAATCAATCCAGGAGACACAGGATTCGGAGAAACAATCAAACTTTTACTTGACAACTGGCAGTGTTTACAAACAGTTATGAAGGATAAGGCCCAATGGGTTGTCATCTTTCCCACAGGTACTGGACACACCTTCAGCCCTGGTTCTCGGTATGGGTAGAGTATCCCTCTTGTTATCTTCTCTAGCAGTAGGAATTCTTCTGCACCACTAGCAGTGCACAGGGATTGCAACACCTTCCGCCTCTTAGAGATTGAGTCCATGTTTCCCTGTATCTTCAAACACTGAGTGTGCCCACAGACCCCAGCATCCATCTCGAGGTTCCCCACGCCGGCAGATGGAATCACATGGAAGGGTGTTTTTAGCAATCTATTGCCCCGAGTAATATTCCTGCTACATGCCCGGCGCCTGCGCTCTGCCAACATTTCTCGGGCATGCGCCATGCGCAATGGCCGGGAACTTACATCAGGTGAAATGTTGGCAGAGCGCAGGCGCCGGGCATGTAACAGTAACACAGGAGGCAGCAACAGACGCAAGAGGGAGATGATTGACGGCTCTGAGGCGGTGGACACAGTGGGAGAAGACATACCTCCAGGACACAATAGAGGTAAGGCAGACAAATTATAAAACTGTATTTCATCGTTTCTAGGAATAAGAAACCTAAGAGACACCTTCACAGAATGCAGCCTTAGTGCTGCTGAAGGTGGCTCTTTTACTTAAAAAGGCCCTGGGGGTTGACAGGTTCTCTTTAATTATCCAAACATCTAATTTCAGTAGGCCAGGAGATATAGGCTATTATTTTTATGCTGACTATTGAATTTATGTGTTTTTCTTTGGTTGGTCAAGAAACACAGACTATTGTTCGTATGAGCCAGGAAATTGACTTTTGAGTTGCTGTTTGAGGCAACTCATTATCTGCTATCTTTGAGGGAGAGGGATGCAGGGTCATGGAACAATCAATATTTGTTAATATGTTGATTACACATTGTAGCAGGCCAGCTAGTTTGTTAGGCTGTAAAACAAAGGAGGACATACTAGGCAGATTGCTTAAATACTCAAACATTATGAATTAAATTAATTAATCTTATCACACCTTCCCCTTGACCTGTGGATGGTGGCTTGAAGCACATTTATGAACTATATAAGGGAGAAATGCCTCTGTATCAATAGTGACTTGATAGAATAGTCAGGACACCATGACTCCATAAAGGAATACTCTACCAGGACAACATGGCTCCATCAAGGGTGACACAGATTTAGATTCTACAGGATGTCTACTTAAGGGATCATGGCCTTGACTGGAAAGACCTGTTCCAATGACCATCATTGAACCTTCAAAAATGTTCAGAGAATCCAGGTTGGGACAATCTGATCACCTGGCCATGTACCTCAGACTGCCAGCTTCCTAAGCTTGCTGTTACCTTATCTCTGTGAGGACCCACCAAAAGCGGGGTGCCACTGGTGTTGGTAGTCGGCCCTGGAAGCCCAAAAGTAAGAGCTATTCTAATACCGATGAGCCAGCAGAAGGGTGAGACTCTGTAATTTGCACCATTTTGTGGATTTGCCAGAACTGTTCTGCAGTATATGTTACTGTTTGGTTGTTTACCCTCACCCTGTGCTGTCTGAATAGTATTGTGCCCATTTGAAAGGAGAGCGGGCGTTCAGTGGGATGAGCAGTAGTCCATGCACGCACTTACCCCTATATCTCCACACCTATTTTTTGGTGGCCTGCCCCAACACCTGTTTGTAGGGGGCCAATACATATTCTCTTGGGAGCAGAGATGGAGGAATCGATTTGCCGCTCCAGTCCTAAGGCGAGGTCAATAATCTTTAAAAAGGAGGTCTACAAATTTCCTTTCCTCCTGTCATTCCCACTCTTCTTCTCATTAGCTGTGCTAGCAAATTACATCATGCCAGCCCAGCTAATGAAAAACTGGCAATGTCAGGAGGTATGAAGATTTGAAGGCCTCCCAAACAGAGGTCACAGATTATTCGATTCTCCCATCTCTACCTTGGAGCCAACTCACAGTTTTTAAGCCACAACACTTTCAATTGTGCCAAATGCTTCTGGCTTTTTAGTTTACGTCTCGCATCTTCTGGAAAAAAGCCTTGTCAGCTGTTCGACAGCCTCTCCCAATGAGGTTGAGTTCTAAACTCAATCCAAAGGTTATCCTGACTTCCCAGTCAAGCAGCTTCACTAACAATGAGTGGATTCATGCAGTCATGACCATTGATAATTGCATTTTACACTGCCATATAATACATGCTAGTGACGCATTTGTCTGGGCTCCCATCGGGAAATTCCCTCTCTTATCATGACTGTAACTTAATACACTGTACACAGTCTGACTTTATTTCAGGTCTCTGCAGTAAAGTAGGTTCTCGTCAAAAACACTTCTAAGAAACGACCTCCATTGAGCGTCAGCAGTAGCTGCACTGAATATATTGCCTGTCTTCTCAGACTCGTGCTTCTTTGATAATTGATACAGTTTAATAGGGTATCATTTATAGAAAATCAATTATTTACAATATACTACAAATCAGCTGGCATTAGATATACAAGCAGTAATTCTATAATGCAAAATTAGAGCATTGCTTTTGCTCCGATAAAGTGAGTGGACAAGGAGTAAGGTTTGGGGTTCAGTGGTAAGAATAAAGTATTAAGGGAGTAGCCAGCTCACCCTCAAAGCCTGAAATCCTCCGGAGCACGGTGCAACGTCACCACAGAAGACCGAAAATACGGGTGCTTCTCACAAAATTAGAATATCATCAAAAAGTTAATTTATTTCAGTTCTTCAATACAAAAAGAGAAACTCATATATTAGAAAACGTCATTACAAACAGAGTGATCTATTTCAAGTCTTTATTTCTGTTAATGTTGATGATTATGGCTTACAGTCAATGAAAACCCATTGTTGGGTCTGGTGTCTCTTATCTTCCTCTTGACAATACCCCATAGATTTTTTGGGGGTTAATGTCAGGCGAGTTTGCTGGCCAATCAAGCACAGTGATACTGTTGTTTTTAAACCAGGTATTGGTACTTTTGGCAGAGTGGACAGGTGCCAAGTCCTGCTGGAGAATGAAATTTCCATCTCCAAAAAGCTTGTCGGCAGAGGGAAGCATAAAGTGCTCTAAAATTTCCTGGTAGACGGGTGCGCTGACTTTTGTTTTGATAAAACACAGTGTACCTACACCAGCAGATGACATGGCTCCCCAAACCATCACTGACTGTGGAAACTTCACACTAGACCTCCAGCAGCTTGGATTGTCTGTCTCTCCACTCTTCCTCCAGACTCTGGGACCTTGATTTCCAAGGTCTAGTGTGAAGCCTTACATATATCAACTTTATTTATGATTATGAATGCACCAGAAATGCGTTTGTGTACTCCTATTAGGAAATCATTTGGGTTAATAGCATCATTTTAAAATTAAGGAATACAATGTATGCTTTTAACTCCCATGAATCTGGATCTACCACCTTCTATGGTGGTAAGCCCCCTACAAAAAGCATGATGCAGCAAAACTAGGAGAGAACACAAGGCTCAAATATGATCTGGAATTTGGCTTGTGCGCAGAAGACGTTTGTATGCAGCTCTTCTTTATTTTAGAACATTAGCTCAGTTTATTGGGAGTATGTTATATATTACAAAAAAAATGTTTAGAAATCAGCTACAATTTAAAAAAAATTATATCAAAGAACTTACCAAGGCTGAGATACTACAAGGACATAAGGACACATTAGGTAAGGGGGTCCATCAGTGTCGGACTGGGGTGCCAAGGGCCCACCAGTAACATTGACTTTGAGGGGCCTACTTTTCAAGTTTCAAGTTACCGTATATACTCATGTATAAGCCGACCCGTGTATAAGCCGACCCCCCTAATTTTGCCACAAAAAACTTGGAAAACTTATTGACTCGTGTATAAGCCGGGTGTATAAGTTGTCGTCCTGCTCTGTGCTCCCCCATCCAGCTCTGTGCGCCCCCATTCTCCTCTGTGCTCCCCTCCTCCTGCTCCATTATCCTGTCCTGCTCGTGCTTTCCATCCTCCCCGTCCTGCTCCGTGCTCCCCCATCTAGCTCTGCACTCCCCCATTCTCCTCTGTGCCCACCCCCGTCCTGCTCCGTGCTCTCTGTCCTCCCACCGTTCTGCTCCATGCTCTCCGTCCTCCCCCGTTCTGCTCTGTGCTCTCCGTCCTCCCCCCTTCTGCTCCGTGCTCTCCATCCTCCCCGTTCTGCTCCGTGCTCTTCGTCCTCCCCCGTTCTGCTCCGTGCTCTCCGTCCTCCCCCCCCCGTCCTGCTCCATGCTCCTTGTCCTCCTCCATGCTCCCCCATCCTCCTCCATCATACTCACCCTCCCCGTGCCATCGCTGAACGTCCCGGCCGGCAATCCTGCGTTTCTCCCCCGGCTTCCTGCAGCTCTCCAGCGCTGAGCGGTGACGTAATACCGCTCATTAAGGCCATGAATATGGAGGCGACGCCCATGGGAGTGGCGTCGCGTCCATATTACATGACCTTAATGAGCGGGTATTACGTCACCGCTCAGCGCTGGAGAGCTGCAGGAAGCCGGGGAGAGCTGCAGGAAGCCAGCGAGAACGCAGGATTGCAGGGACGTTCAGCGATGGCACGTGGAGGGTGAGTATGATGTCCCAGCCACCGGCTCCTGCCGCCGCATCCCCTCCCCCGCTGGTTTCTGCCATATGACTTGTGTATAAGCCAAGGGGGCATTTTCAGCACAAAAAAAGGTGCTGAAAATCTCGACTTATACATGAGTGTATACGGTACCTATATCTCTATGTAATAATAAACTGGGTAGTTTGGTTAATGAATGATGAGTTACTGCTTTTTTCTGTACAGAGTGAATCAAGTGAATTATGCCAAGCACTGTGTGGGGTTGAGGACTAAGATCTGCACAGGGGCCCACCAGGGGATTCCTCTGTTATCCTATGGGCCAGTCCGAGCCTGGGGTCCATTGCCCACTAAAAGGAACTACGGTACTTATATATTATATTACATGTAAAGAACTGAGTATTACATAGTGCAAAATGAGGAATTGATTGGCAAATAGATATAATGGGGTGATCTATGATGAGCTATTGGAGAGCAGGGGTCCAAGCACATTTGTCACATGCCCTTGCAAATTGTGGTAGCGGTATCACATAATGAGAACATTGAACATTTATGTTTCTACCATTCAGAAATGTTCTGATAGTAAGTTGTTGATGTTCGCTGTATTTTATTGGAGAACTTAATAATCTATTTGTTCTAATTGGAAAAGCACACATTATTCGTCCTTACATGACACAAACCTTCAAAAACAGAAGCTAAACCTATACACAAAGTTTCTGGTAATCTTCCATGATCAGGTCACATTAACATGGGAGCATTGTGTGTTTCCAGTACAGGCTGTTTGACAGGAGCCCTCGCTCACAGGTCAGGCAGGATTCTACTGAGTGTTGTGTAATCTGGCGTCATGTCAGGCAGTTCTTTCCTGAGCTACAGATGATCACTAATGAAGAGCTGATGGATTGTATCCATTATGATATTTTATTGTTCTCATTTGTAAATTATGCAGTGTACTCACAGCAATGAAGCACTTTTCTGCACTATTTTGATCATCTATTTATATAATTGCGTTGTAATGTTTTCATTTCCTGTTCTGTCCAGATGTGACCATATCCCAGAATTCCAAGTGGAGGAAGTTCACTGATTGCCATACTGGGACACTTAAGTGATGGGTGTCTCAATATGGAAACTGCTGCTGGTACTAACCTATTGCGCGGTACGACCAGTGGAACACCGTCGCACCACACACACACACTCTATACGCTGTACGCATCACTCTCACATACTCTCACACTCACACACACTCACACACACTCATACTCACACACTCACACTCTTACACTCACACTTTCACACTCACTCACACATGCAGCCTCTGCGCTGTACCACCAGCGGAACACCATTGCGAACCCGCTGCCGCCGGGATCAGCTGAATGATTCATTGACTGCCGCCATCTTTATACAGGAGGAGCGCATGCGCAGTTTTAATGTGACCGCTGCTATCTGTCTGCACAAAGATGGTGGCAGCTTTTATCACTGAGATAAAAAGGGAGCCATATACTATTTTTGTACCTGGGTCCAAAACGTCTGTGTCTGCCCCTGGGTTACTCAGAGCCACATGGGAACCACAATTACTTGGAAGCAGTGGGGTCATATGTTAGTTTCACCTTTTACAAATTTTAGCCTCTCTATACCAATGGTTTTTAACAGCCTTTGACTCAATCTACAGCCATAGCTTGTTGGATGAGTGATCTGTAGGAAGATCGATCTTGTGCAAACCTAGATAGGTCCACAAAGGTCTTCTCCACCATTATCTTGATTGCATGAAGCCATTGGCTTGTTGGTCTTCCTCTTTGCCTTTTATTCTTCCTACCATGACGTCCTTCTTCAGTGATTGCTCTCTTCGTATGATGTGTCCAAAGTATACCAATGTAAACCCTTTTAAGAGTAGCTGAGCCACGTGACATAGTGACCTTCCAGGGCAGTACATATAAATTTTCCTTATAGAGAACATACAAGCTCATTGCCCTACATAAAATACTGCATGGGGAACCTGCGTTAGTTTAAATCTCTGATCCCTATCTGTTTAAACAGTGCAGTAAAAGTCATGCTCTCCAAGATGCAATGTACAGCTTATGTAGAATGTGGAAGGACATTTGCACACATACCATTCAGAATGGAAAGTTTTCTGTTCTTTATTCTAAAGCCAGGTGACACAGGGTGAGATAAGATCTCAGAGACCATAGCAGAAGTATGTTACTCTGAATGTTTCGGTTGACAGTGTGATTAATTAGCTGCTGTCTGCAAATATCATTTGGTCTGTGATTCAAGGCCCACAATTAGTAGATCATATTTATCATATGGAGTAAAAGAGAAAGAAATCCACCAATGAATCGTTTTGATTTTTAAAAAAAAAATTGAAAGAAGGCTATATTTCTTAAGAGAAAAAAAAATCCTTGAAAGAAAAAAGAATCTGCTTGCCGGGCAAGATTCACCTGCTTGAGCACATTTTTGACAACGTAATTGTCATGTGATGTTAAAATACGTGCATCACGTTACAGACATATCACTTACTGTCACAGATGGAACGTGATATTTTGATGATATTGCTCTAAGAATTTTGCATGTGTTGAGCAGCTCTCCTCATTATCAGGTATTTACGGCAAGTCTTCTTATTGGCGGCTATATGTCATGCTAAGGTTTTTCCTTTCTTGTTATACAATCCTTATTTCTAAGGCAGGTCGCCCTTTAAAGGATGCAGAGCGTGGAATGTCCCCCTGCTGGTACTTCAGCTATTAGCTGTAGTCTATGGAAAGACTGGACAGTAAAGGTTGGCTTATACGAGCAGATAATTCATTTAAACGATGTGAAGATATCTCACAACGAGCAAACAACCTCTGACAAGTGTTTATACAGGACGGAAATCGTTGAATAGGGATCGTTACCTCATAACATAAAAATTCATTTACTGTGCTCACACAGACAAATAATTGGGAATGTAGATTTGTTTACTGTTCCTATCCCATACATGAATTCATAAGGTATTGTACAAACATTTCCGTTTATTCTGCACAAAGAAAATGTACTCGCTCCAATGCCCTAGCTGCTACTAAACAATTGCCTGGTAGCATGGTCCAATGATAACTTTGTGAACTGTACAAGGCCAAGTGGTTTTTAAAAATTTTAACCCACCGTAATTTTACATAAACGATGTTAAACTGTATGGATGACTAATTAAATCCATGAAAAATTTTGGAAGTTGTTTTGGGAGTTTTATATACTACCGTAATGTAACAATAACTGTGTTAAACTGACTGGATGAATAATAAAACACATTATAATTTTTGAAAAGATATTTTGGAGTTTTATATACCACCATAATATAACAAGAACCGAGTTAAATTAAATGGATGAATAATTAAAGCCATAAACATTTTTTAAAGTTATTTTTTAGAGTTTAATATACCACCATAATGTAACAACAATCACGGTAATTGTATGGATGACTAATTAAATCCCTAAAAAATTTTGAAACTTTTTTAGGTGTGTTATATACCACCAAAATTTAACACAAACCACATAATACTGTATGGATGAGTAATTGAATCCAGACAAATTTTTCAGCGCTTTTTTGGGGTGTTTTATACCAGGTGTCCCACTTGCAACTGCAATGCGAGAAATTTGCTCGAGTCTCTCGCCTCAATATCCAGTACTGCCACCAACACTCAGGACCAGAGTGTACGGCTGCATTTATTTCTATGCAGCTGAATGCTCCCGCGTGAACTACCATCGGCAGTGCCGGGTATTGAGGAGAGAGACTTGCGTGAGTTTCTCGCATTGCAGTTGAAGCGGGACACCGGCCTTGATGTGACAGAAAGCACTTAATATTTTATGGATGACAAAAGGAACACAGACACATTTTTCAACCTTTTTTGGTGTGTTATATGCAACCCTAAAGTTACAGAGAGCACCAACTACACTATGGATGACTAATTGAATACAGACAAATTTTTCAACACTTCTTGAAGTGTTATTTAACACAGAAATGTACTACAACGCATATAATATTGTATGGATGAGTAATTGAATTGCTAAAGAAATTTTCAACGCTTTTTTGTAGTGTTATATGCCATTGAAATGTACCGCAGAGCATATAATACTGTATGGATGAGCAATTGAATTCAGAAAAAATTTCAATGCTTTTATGGCGTGTTATATGCCACAGAAATGATGTACCCCAGAGCACATAATACTGTATGGATGAGAAATTTAATAAAGAAAAAAATACCATATAGCTTTTTGTGAGTGTTATATATCACAGAAATGTACCACAAAGCATGTTATACTCTATGGATGAGCAATTTAATTCAGAAAAAATGTTCAACACTTTTTTTGGAGTGTTATGTACCAACTAAATGTACCACAGACTACATAATGCCATATGGATGAATAATTTAATCCAGAAAAAAAATTCAACTCTTTTGTGGAGTGTTATACAGCACTGAAATGTACCACAGAGCACCTAGAACTGTATGGATTAGTAATTTAATCCTGAAAAAAAATTCAATGCTTTTTTGGAGTTAAACAACACAGAAATATCCCATAAACCATGTAATGCTGTATGGATGAGTAATTGAATCCATAAAACAATGCAATGCTTTTTGGAGCATTATATACCACCCAAATGTACAACAGAGCAAATAATGCTCTATAGATGAGTAGTTGAATCCAGAAAAAAAATCAACTCTTTTTTACAGTGTTATATTCCACTGAAATGTAACAAAGAGTATGTAATACTCTTTCGATAAGCAATTGAATCCAGAAAATTTGTCAATGCTTTTTTAGAGTGTTATATACTGTAGAAATATAGCACAAAGTATATAATAATGTATGGATGAGTATTTTAATCCAGAATAAAAATGCAACACTTTTTGGGAGTGTTATATACCACAGAAATGTACTACAAAGCACATAATACTCTATGGATGAGTAATTGAACCAAGAACAAATTTTTAATGCTATTTTAGTGTGTTGTATACTACTGAAATTTACTACAGACCACGTAATACTGTAAGGATGAGAAGTTCAATCCAGACATTTTTAAGTGCTTTTTTGGAGTGTTATTTACCACCAAAATGTACCACAAATCATGCAAAACTCTATGGATGAATAATTGAATTCAGAAAAATAAAATGTTACAACTCTTTTTTGTTGTGTTATATACCACCAAAATATATTACAGATCACTTAATACTGTATGGATCAGTAATTGAATCCAGAACATTTTTGTAATTCTTTTTTGGAGTGTTATATAACACAGAAATGTACCACAAATTGTTATACTATATGGATGAGTAATTGAATTCAGAAAAAATTTTCAATGCTTTTTAGTAGTCTTATATACCACCAAAATGTACCACAAAGCACTTAAAACTCTATGGATGAGTAATTGAATCCAGAAAATAATTCAATGCTTATTAGGAGTGTTATATACCACAGAAATGTTTCACAAAGCATGTTATAAAGTATGGATGAGAACTGAATCAAGAAAAATGCTTCAACTCTTTTTTGTTGTTTTATGTATTCAAAACAAGAAAACATTTTTAATGCTTTTTTGGAGTGTTATAAATCACCAAAATGTACCATAGAGCATGTAAAACCACATAATACTCTATGGATGAGTAATTGAATCCAAAAAAACAATTATATTCAATGTTTTTTGGAATATTATATGCCACTGAAATGTACCACACAGCACGTAATTCTGTGTGGATGAGTAATTGAATCCAGGAAAAAAAAATCAATGCTTTTTTGCTGTGTTATATAACCACTGAAATATACCATAGAGCACTTAAAACTGTATAAATAAGTAATTGAATCCAGAATTTTTTTTAATGCTTTTCTCTAGCAGAGAAATGTACCACGAAGCATGTAATACTGTATGGATGAAAATATAGTAGATTTTTTCACCAACCAAATATATGTGGTTACATGCAGCAGATACATTGAGGACAATAAGTATTTGATACACTGACAATTTTGCAAGTTTTCCGATCTACAAAGAATAGAGAGGTGTGCAGTTTTTTTTTATCATAGGTACACTTCAACTGTACGAGACAGAATCTAAAACTAAAAACCAGAAAATCCCATTGTATGAATTTTAAATAATTAAATTGCATTTTATTGCATTAAACAAGTATTTGGTCACTTATCAACCAGCAAGAGTTTTGGCTCTCACAGACCTGTTAGTTTTTCTTTAAGAAACTCTCTTACTCTGCACTCATTACCTGTGTTAATTGCACCTGTTTGAACTCGCTACCTGTATAAAGGACACCTGTCCACACACTCAATCACACTCCAACCTTTCCACCATGGCCAAGACCAAAGATCTGTCTAAGGACACCAGGGACAAAATTGCAGAACTTCACAAGGCTGAGCTACAAGATAATAGTCAAACAGCTTGGTGATAAGGCAACAACTGTTGGCACAATTATTAGAAAATGGAAAAAACACAAGATGACTGTCAATCTTCCTCAATCTGGGGTTTGATGAAAAATCCCACCTCGTGGGGTAAAGATGATTCATAGAAAGATCAGGAATCAGCCCAGAACTACATGGGAGGTTGTGGTCAGTGACCTCAAGAGAGCTGGGACTAGGTTTCAAACATTACCAGTAGTAGCACATTACAACATCATGGATTAAAATCCTGTAGAGCACGCAAGGTCGACAGCTCATGCCAGCAGATGTCCAAGCCCATTTGAGGTTTGCCAATGACTATCTGGATGATCCAGAGGAGGCATGGGAGAAGGTCATGTGGTCAGATCAGACTAAAATATAACTTTTTTTATCAACTCCACTCACCATGTTTGGAGGAAGAAGAAGGATAAGTGTAACCCCCAGAAAACTGTCCCAATCATTAAGCATGGTGAAAGACACATCATACTTTGGGGGCGCTTTTGTGCAAAGGGGACAGGATGACTGCTTCGTATTGAGTGGAGTATAGATTGAGTCATGCATCACAAGATTTTGGTAAACAACCTACTTCCCTCAGTAAGAGCATTGAAGATGGGTCATGGCTGGGTCTTTCAGCATGAAAATTAGCCAAAACACACAGCCAGGTCAACTAAGGAGTGGCTCCATAAGAAGTTTTTTCTAATCTGTATCTTCTTCTTTCAGTTTCATTCCATTGCTTCTCATGTTTCCACATGCAAATGAGAGTAATGATGATCCCTCTGCACTGTGATATCCCTTCAGATATTTGTAGACAGCTATTAAGTATCCTCTTACCCTTCCCAGATCCTTTAATCGTTCCACGTAGAACATACTTTGCAGCCCTCTCACTATCCTGGTAGCTCTTCTCTGAACTTGCTCCAGATTTTCAATGTCTTTTTTAAAATGTGGTGCCCAGAACTGAACACAGTATTCCAAATGAAGCCTGACCAAGTAGGAGTAGATGGTGATAATTACTTCACGTGATCTAGATTCTGCTTATCTTAATACATCCTAGAACTGTGTTTGCCTTTTTGCTGCTGCAGTGCGTGATCTATTAGTATACCCAAGTCTTTTTCACACGTGCTGTTGCTTTTTTCTATTCCTCCCATTATATAGATGTAATTTTTGCTTTTCTTTTCCAGATGTAGAATCTTGAATTTCTCCCTGTTAAATACCAATCTATTAGATGCTGCCCATTGTTCAAGCTTATGAAGATTCTTCTGAATCCTTTCTCTCTCTTCTCTGGTGTTAGCTATCCCTCCTAGCTTTGCATCGTCTGCAAATTTGATTAGTTTACCTTCAGTTCCCTTATCTATATAATTTATAAAAAATGTTCAACAACACTGTGGCCAGGACAGAGCCTTGTGGTACCGAAGTGAAACACCTTTCCAATTGGATGTGGAAACATTTATTACCACACTTTGAGTATGATCACTGAGCCAGTTATGAATCCACCTAACCGTAGCCTTGTCATTCCCATACTTCATCATTTTTTAACGAGGATTGTATGAGATACTTTATCAAATGCTTTGCTGAGGTTGAGATACACTATATCTACTGCATTTCTCTGATCCACCCAGTCAGTGATTCCATCATAGAAGGAAATTAGATTAGTCTGGCATGACTTGTTTCCTACAAACCCTTGCTGGCTCTGGATAATTACTGTATTCTTATCCAAGTACTTAAATACATGCTGTTTCATAATTTGTTCAAAGATCTTTCCTGGTATAGAACTAAAGCTGACTGGACTGTAATTTCCTGACCCCTTTTTCCTTTTTTGAAGTTTGGGACAACATTTGCCCTTCTACAATCTTCTGGGACTTCGGTTCTCCAGGATTTTTCAAAGATTCTGGCTAGTGGTTCTGCAATTTCCTCTGCTAACTCTTTCAGTACACTAGGATGTAATTCATCTTAACCAGGAGATTTCAATTAATTTTAATTAGCTAAGTGTTCCCTCACCATCTCTCTGTTTATTTATAGAGTGGATTCTTTTATTCATTCGATGGCACCATGGAGATCAGTTGATGCTGCTTTTTCTTTCTTAGAGAACACAGATGCAAAATAGGAATTTAAAAATTCAGCCTTTTCAACATCATTTTTGACCATTTTACCCTTTTCATCCTGTAAAAATCCTATAGCATCTTTTGCTCTTTACATACACCCAAAATCATTTTTTGCTACTTTTGGTCTCCCTTGCAAGCCTTATTTCGTTACTGAGTTTAGCTCTTCTAAGTTCTTCCCTGAATTCTCTGCAAACAGCAGTATATTCTTGTTTAGATATGCCCCTCTTTCCATTTGATTTACATTTCTGTTTTCCTTTTTAACAAATGGTTAAGCTTTGTGTTCATCCACCCTTATCTCAATAAATGTTTCCAATGCTTTCTGGATTGTTACCGATTGTGCAATCAGATTTTCATTTAGTAAAATATCCCATCCTTCTTGGACATTTCTGTCTTTTAGCACATCCAGCCATAGGACCTTTCCTACCCTATCTGCCTTTCTGAAGTCCAACCTTAAAGTTTGAGTCCTCGCTGGTCTTCCTCCTCTTTTATTCCAAAATTCGAAGATAGCATGATCACTGCCCCCTGAATTCCCAGTCACCTTTACTTCCTAAATCATTTTCTCTCTGTTGGTAAGAATTAGTTCAAGATTGCAGATCATATTATTCTCTCTACCGTTTAAAAGATAAAGTTGTGAGCAAAAGAAGATGAGAATTTTCTGGACCCAGTACTTTTACATGAGAGGGATTTCCAATAAATATCCGGATCATTAAAATCTCCCATGATCACTATGTCATACTTTTTTGAGAACAGATACATCTGATGTCTAAAGAGTTCATCCATATCTTCAGTCTGTCCAAGTGGCCTATAGTAAACACCTATAAAATTGTCCTTTCTGTTTTTCTCTCCTTGAATTCTTACCCAAACAGTTGCTACAGAGCTACCAGTCTCTGAAGCTTGGATCTTTGTGGAGATATATGTTTTCTTAATATACAGTGCAACACCTCCTCCCTTCTTGATAATCCTGTTTCTAATAAATAAGTTGTAGCCTTCAAGGTTTGTATTCCAAGCAAGTGTATCATCTCACCAAGTTTCAGTGATACCTACTACATCATATCTCTCTTCCTATGTTAGTAGCTCCAATTCTCCTTGCTTGTTTAACATGCTCTGTGCATTTGTATAGACACATTTTAGTTTGTAGTCGGCTTCTCTTGCTCCTATATTTTCATTCAAAGTTTGTTGTTTTTGCTCTTCCTTTCCACTTCTAATAGCAGGGTTCTCAAAAGAATTAATTAGCTGCATATTTTTTACTGGACATTTATTTCTCATCCCATATTGCTCTATTTTAAAGCTCTCCTGATGAGCGTAGCAAGGTGAGTACCAAATATGTGTTTTTGTGAGGAACAATCTGAAGTACAGGAGCTCTGAGGACAGGAATTGCCCCAGTGATGCTTATGCTAACATGCTGGAACACGAGTTTTAGTTTCGACGCAGAGTAAAATCCTCCGTGTAGATGAAGTTTATATCAGCATCCTAGGTGCCCTGTTGAAGGTACGTTCTCTGGAGTGTGAAAGACTGGGTGCCCGGAGGGCGGCCCATCTCCGGAGGGGCTTCTCCTTCGGGGTGCCTTAGTCCAGTAGTACTCCTATATCCTGGTGGTGGGCTGATGTCTTTGCACCCTAGATTTTTGTTATGAATCTCTGTCTCCTGAATAGGTTTGCAGTCATTGACCTTGAGCCTTGGGTGGTGAGTTGTGTTTCGTAATGTTGGTTTATGTATATATTGTATATAGTGTATTGTATATATTGTATATAATAGCGGGTCTTAGTTAGGTTGGGTGGGGAGATTGGGGTGATGGAGGGTTCAACAGCGGTGATAAGAGACTGATCGGGCCTGACCCAGGCGCCGCCTGGGGAAAAACTTTGGGGCCTGATCCTAGCTCGGAGAATTCCTGAACTTTGTGGCTAGAGCTGGATCAGGGGTGGTGGTATAGTTAGTATAGGTTTGTGTTTAACCCCTTTCTGCCATCGGACGTACTGTCCCGTCCATGTGACCTGGGCCAATCTGACCATGGACGGGATAGTACGTCAGATGTGATCGGACATGCTCCTGGGGGAAGCGCGGCCAATCGCGGCCGGGTGTCAGCTGATTATCACAGCTGACACCCGACACTAAGAGCCAGGAGTGGTCAAGGACCGATCCCGGAACATTAACCCCTGGCACACCGCGATCAGACATGATCGCGGTGTACCGGGGGCACAGGGAAGCATCGCTCAGGGAAGGGGCTCACTGCGTGCTTCCGTGAGACCCTCAGAACAGCGCAACATATCGCGCTGTTCTGAGGGACCCTCCTCCCTGCAGGACCCCAGATCCAAGATGGCCGTGGGGTCCATCCGGGCCCAGCAGGGAGGCGGCTTCCTCAGTGCCTGCTGAGAGCAGGCGCTGGGAAAGCCTGCAGCACTGCCTGCAGCGATCTGACTTTATACAGTGATGTCCCACCCTGGGACAAAATAAAAAAGTTAAAAAAATTAAAATAACGTGGAAAAAAAATTTTCAAAATAAAGAAAAATATATATATTACCCAATAAATTCATTTCTTCATGTAAATAAAAAAAACAAAACAATAAAAGTACACATATTTGGTATCGCCACGTCCGTAACGACCCGCCCTATAGAACTGTCCCACTAGCTAACCCCTTTAGTGAACCCCTTTAAAAAAAAAGCAAAAAAACAATGATATATCATCAAACGGCCGAACAAAAAGTGGAATAACACGCGACCAAAAAGACAGATATAAATAAACATGATAACGCTGAAAACGTCATCTTGTCCCGCAAAAAACAAGCCCACATACAGCATCATCAGCGAAAAAGTAAAAAATTTAAAGCTCGCAGAATAAAGCGATGCAAAAATAATTATTTTTTTATATAAAATTGTTTTTATTGTATAAAAGCGCCATAACATAAAAAATGATATAAATGAAGTGTCGCTGTAATCATACTAACCCGAAGAATAAAACTGCTTTATCAATTTTACCACACGCGGAACGGTATAAACGCCCGCCCCAAAAGAAATTAATGAATTGCTGATTTTTGTTCATTCTAACCTCCCAAAAATCGAAATAAAAAGCGATCAAAAAATGTCACGTGCCCAAAAATGGTAACAATAAAAACGTCAACTCGTACCGCAAAAAATAAGACCTCTCATGACTCTGTGGGCCAAAATATGCAAAAATTATAGCTCTCAAAATGTGGTGATGCAAAAACTATTTTTTGCAATAAAAAGCATCTTTTAGCTGCCACACATAAAACCCCGCTATAAATAGTAAATCAAACCTCCCTTTATCACCCCCTTAGTTAGGGAAAAATAATAAAATTAAAAAAATGTATTTATTTCCATTTTCCCATTAGGGTTAGGGTTGCAGCCAAAGTTAGGGTTAGGGTTGGGGCCAAATTTTTGGTTAGGGTTTAAAGGTTGGGGTTAGGGTTAGGGATGTGTTTGGGTTTGGGTTTTTGGTTAGGGTTTGGTTTTGGGTTGGACTAGGGGTTTGGGTTGTTGGGTTAGGGGGGAGTTAGAAATTGGGGGGTTCCCCGTTAGGGACATCAGGGGCTCTCCAAATGTGACATGGCGCGACTCAATTCCCGCCAATTCTGTTTTGTTTTTGGAGCTGAGAGAAATAACAAAAAAACCCAAATTTACCAGAGAGGCTGGGTCCTATTGGGGTTTCAGTAACCGAACTAACCCACAACAGAGGAGCCGTGGAGCTTCCACGTTTATCCTAGACCCTTTTCACAGCCGAAAAAATAACTACACCTAAGGCAAAAGAAAAGCTATCTGCCCCGGAGCAGATCCCCAAAAAAAATAAGAAATCCCCAAACATGTAAAGGCGGTTTGACAAAAAAAGCCGACACAACCAAAATAGAATGACAAACGCTGGGGCCCAAACTGTCAGACAAAAAATACAGGGAAAGAATTCTGACTGCAATCCAAAAAAAACCCCCAAAAAAAACAACACTTCTGAATTTTAAAAAACCCAGATCACCGACTCAACCCCAAACAATCTCTGGGGTAACAAAACCGCCGCACCACTGAAAAAAAAAGAAAAAACAAATGAAAAAAATAACTGGCTACAGATAAACTGAAGAAGCCAGGCCC
>JARQOD010000001.1:933265901-933351537 GCA_033576555.1 Oophaga sylvatica
TTCCAGATCACTGCTGAGAACAATGAAGTCACACTTTTACTTTGCTTTAAGGGACTGACAATAAAACATTTAAAATCGACGAGAAGTTGGAAATAACAGGAAAAAAAAGTTGAAAAAAAACTTGTATATAAGGCAAAATTTAAAAAAGATTTAAAAACAAATAATTTAAGCAAACCAAAACTGAAATTTTTATTAAAAAATTTGAAATTTCAGTGTAATTTATGAAAGAAGCAAAAACTGAAAAAAATGTGATGAAAGAGGGACTCAGACACGTACTAGACATAAGGCCGGGATCACACATGCGAGGAAATCGTCCGACACTCGCATGTGAAATCCCAGGTCTGGCGCCGGCACTCGGGAGTGGAGAGCGTGGCTACATGTATTTATATGCAGCCGCTCGCTCCACTCCCGAGTGCCGGCGCCAGAGCTGGGATTTCACATGCGAGTGTCGGACGATTTCCTCGCATGTGTGATCCCGGCCTAAGGAGAGCCTCATACACATTTTGTTCAAATTGTGATGTAGTGGTACTCCTAGACTCATGAAGGTTATGCACTAAGTGCAAAGACTGCAAAATATTAAAAGCATGGTCATCCACACATCCATGGTCATCCATATACCCTTGAAGGCATTTCACTGAAATATTATGAACAAAGTATATTTGTGGTACTCGTACACTCAAAAGTTCTGTACAGTGCAAAGTCTGCAAAAAAATTACAAGCAGGGTCATCCATACACCTTTTAAGACACCAACTGTAGTACCTCCTTCAAATATTATGAACAAAGTATAGTTGTGGTCCTCCCTCACTCATAAAAGTGCAAAGTCTGCCAAAAAATACAAGCAGGGTGTTAGGGTTAGCGGATCTACAAAATATAAAATAATAATAAGGTGCGATTGCAACCCAGGGTCCACCGTGCAGAGATGTAAAACTTCTGCTATAGAGTAATGGCAGAACACACGGCAAACACACACCTAAACAAGACTGCATTAACTTCACGCAGTATGAACAGAATGCACAAGACACAACTCTGTTAACTTCACAGAGAGATGGAGCTAAGGGTTGAGCTCGCTCTGTAATTGACCCGTGCCAATCGCACACATGGCCGAAACAGATGCAGAGTCAAAAGGAAAATACTACGCTGATGCTAGTTAGCTGTAACATAACCCTGTAGAACTCACAGGGGAGCAAAAAGGCTCTGTGGTTGGACTTGCTCTGTAACACACAACCGGATACAGATGCTGGAAGCCAAGTGACAAGCAAAAACCCTAACTGGTACTGAGTTGAACAAGATCTCAACACACACATATGCAGTCAGAGTGGTAGCATATCCACTCACAAACCCAAATGATACTAGCGCACCCGCGTGTGTCAGTGGTAGCCTTTTAAAGCCAAAGCTCCACCCCAAACACTCGCACTGACATCGTCCACGTGCCAATCTGGAGCTGACACATCACCAGAGCAGATGACATAAGAGCATCAATGAGAGGACGCCACCTCACGGACATGCTCAGTAAGGTGATTTCTTGACTTAGAATCCGGTCACCATTGCTGATTACCATAGATTTGACTGGAGAGTCAGCAGTAACCAAATGAACAGCACGAGCCTGAGCAAGATGCTGGGACCGACGTCTATGCTCAGCAGCGGCCAAAGCTGAATGAGAGACAGCAGAGGAAGACAAGGCTTGGGATCTACCCGTCCAGCGGGAGAATCCCGGCGCCTAACACAGGGTCATATGTACAACCTTGAAGGCACCAACAGAGCACATAATAATCTATGGGTGATTAATTAAATCCAACAAAGTTTTTCAATGCGTTTCTGGAGTGTGATATACCACCAAAATGTACCTCAAAGCACATAATACTATATGGATGAGCAATTCAATCCAGAAAAGATGTTACAGCTCTTCTTTACAGTGTTATATACCACCAAAATATACCACAGAATGTGTAATATTGCATGGATGAGTAATTAAATCTAGAAAAGTTTTTCAACACTTTTTTTGAGTGTTATATACTACCAAAATGTACCACAAAGCACATAATACTGTATGGATCAGTAATTGGATCCAAAAAAAAATTTACAATTTTTTTGTAGTGATATATACCACCGAAATGTACAACAGAGCACGTAATACTGTATGGATGAGTAACTGAATCAAGAAAAATGCTTAAACTTTCTATTGTAGTTTCATGTAACACAACAAAATGTACCACAAGGCACGTAATACTCTATGTAATTGAAAGAAGAAAAATTTTGCAATGCTTTTTCATAGTGTTATATACCACTGAAATGTACCACAGTGCACATAGTACTCTATGGATAGTATGATGGTTCAGAATCAGCACCGGTATCAACGGTAGAGGACTCTGATTCGTTCAACTGTACACTCACTACCAATCTCAGTAAAGCCACCACCAAAATGGCTATGGCATTACAGTGACTCATAGGCAATCCTCTCATGCTTATTGGCTGTGTAACAGGTGACAAACATGCGGACCAGGGATTTGAGCATCAAATTCAAGCACTGGCTAATGCTTGCTGAATGCCGAGTGCATCCGAGCACCCAGATACTCAAGTGATATCTGAGTATCACTGAGCATTTTCGCTCATCCCTATTAGCATGTTAATTGTTTACAGGGAATCAGTCAAAAGAATCTGTATCACTCTGCTAATGCCCACTTTTATTTAAAATAAGCTTTGGAGGCAGATTATTATGCAGATCTGTGTCTGGCCCATAGATCTTAAAAACCTAATAACTCATTTGAATGTGATTTTCTCCAGAATAAGACATCAGATTGCAGATATCAAGGTTTAATTTTATTCAGTGTCCCATAACCCACATGCCCATATAAACGGCTTAGTAGGGTTGGTTCTACTTACAGATCCACTTTAACTTCATGGTAATACAATTAGAAAAATAGTGAATAAATATGGCTTGCTTGGAAAGGTTGCCAAGAGAAAGACTCATTTTTTTTTAAATGAGTTGCAGTGTTCCATCAGATGATAACAAAGAGGGGATGTTTGAATTTAATGACCTGCACCACATTTAAAAAACTAAATAGGGCAGCATGGTGGCTCAGTGGTTAGCACTGCAGCCTTGGAGCGCTGGAGTCCTGGGTTCGAATCCCACCAAGGACAACATCTCCAAGGAGTTTTTATGCTCTCCCCGTGTTTGTGTGGGTTTCCTCCGGGTTCTCCGGTTTCCTCCCCCACTCCAAAAACATACTGATAGGGAATCTAGATTGTGAGCCCCATCGGGGACAGCGACGATAATGTGTGTAAACTGTAAAGCGCTGCGGAATATGTTAGCGCTATATAAAAATAAAGATTATTATTATAAATAAAAAACAGCATATCAGAATATACGCCATGCTTCAAATTAGAGAGAAGCAACAGAAAAGGTTGCATCTTGTCACCATTTCTCTTCAATTCATATGCAGGAGCTATTTTCAGGAAGGCTTGACTTGCCGAAAAAGAAGGAATCCAAATTGCTGGACGAATCATCAACGATCTTAAATACGCAGACGATACAACAACAAGCATCAATGATCACTCAAGATGCAGCGGCAACACCGGAAGTTAATAGATAGGACAATGGGAGCATGACACCTAACACCTTCAACTGTTAGCAGCACAGTGGACATAGCTAGACCAACACAGCTCAATTTACTAGTGACCATTCATTGGTACTGCATCTCATCTGCCACTGAAGTGAATGTACTCTTAAGTTTCAGTACCCAAAGAAGGAAAAACACACAAAAATAGTCACAATGTGCAAAAATACCCCATGATTATGTCATCATGTATGTATAAAACCTACAATGCATAACACAGCGATAATGCAGTGATGTCACAAAACTAGAAAGATGGAAGAGGTGATGAAACAGAGGAATAATGCAAATAACATGTAATCATAGGGATTTTGAAATAAACTTTACCATTGTGAGGACATGGACTCCATAGCTGCTCTATGATTGCAACTCCATGCATAAGACCAAGAATCTATTTTATGAGATTCAAGATATAATGTATGGTTAATAAAAATGTGTGCGTTGTTCAGTCAACACTATCATAAATGACTTTTATTAGATTGCATCACTATTTGCATAAATCAAGCAGATATCAACTGATTAAATAAGCATAAGGACATTTACTGTACAATAAAGTCACAGTTTTTGTAATTTTCCTCTTTTTAAAACACTTAGCTGTGGTTTAATGGATAGTCGATGGCGCCTCAACAGTTCTATAATTAATAATTGTAATTACTCTGAATGCATTCATTTATGAAATGTCCTTTTCTCTACTGTAAAGGAAAATACTTTGTGTAACATCAACAAATATTAATTCTAAAGCTGGACAGAGATCCATTGTTTGTGGAAATGTCACTGGTGTGTTCCGAGCTAATAACATTTTCTCTGCTATTTATTGGTTCTGCCAATTTGCAGAGTCTAACTCCATAGCATAGCTAAAGTTGGATATTTCACCCTTAAGATGTTCCTGAATGGATTGTTAGCTCAAAAGTCTTATGGAAACTTTAGATGTTAGATTTTGCAAAGCAAAGCCTGACTGGTGGAGTGTTGTGAATGCTCTGGATTCTGAGTTGGGGCTCTCTCTGGTGGCTGTTGATATTAATGAAGCTACCTTGACTGACAGAGGCCATTTAGCTGAGGATTCAGCTGTGGACGATTGGCAATCTGGGAGTGATGACTGAGGTGATTTAAGGGAGTAACTTTCCCATGATCCTCGCCGGTGATTAGTTGTTACTTCCTGGTCCAGTTTGGAAGTCAGCTTGTTTTTTGCTGTCTCCTTCAACCTTCAGATAAGTTATTTTCTGCTTGTTACTGTGATTTTGCTTTCTTTTGTTTTTCTGCCCTTCTGAGTGAGGTCAGCCGGGTCCCCTGCTGGGGTCTGCGCTGGTCTCTGTTTCTCATTTACCTCGGTTCTTTTGTTCAGTCCCTGTTATTTCAGTGGCTGCTGGGTAGCTACCTGTTCACACCAGAGTTCTGATCTAGCAGGGAGAGATCGTGTTGTCTCAGTATTTTTTGGAATCAGAAGTGTTGGAATTTTTCCTAGGGTTTTGCTGGATTGCAGAAAGTATTCTTTTCTGTCCTGTCCTGTTATGATTTGGTAGCTGAGGAGTGCAGGTAAAAAAGGCAATACACCAGAGCAGTTGGAATCTATGAGATTGCAGTACCCTGACTAACCACCACAACTAGAGGCAGCCGTGGAGCATTCCTACGTTGGTCCTAGACGCCTCGTCACAGCCTGAGAAACTAACTATACCTAAAGATAGAAAGAGGAAAGCTATCTGCCCCGGAGCAGATCCCCAAAGAACATAGAAAGCCCCCAAACATGTAATGGCGGTTAGACAAGAAGAAATACTGACACAGACAGAAAATAGTATGAGCAAACGTTGGGGCCCAAACTATCTAAATAGAAAAGGATAGGAAGGGCACTTACTGCAATCCCAAAAAACCCTGAAAAGCACCAACTTTACTAATTTCAAAAACACCTGAGATCACACGACCTCTACCACCTAAATTAGTTCTCTGGTGTAACAAAATCAAAACAGCAGCCACTGAAAAAACTGGAAAAAGCAAATGTACAAACATCAGTGGCTGAACAAAACTGAGAGGGCAAAAAGCCCCCGGGGGGGACCCTGAAGGCCCCCACAGAAGTGCAGGACAAAATGCAAAAATCAAGCACAAAAGCAAAATGAAGAAAATGTCTTATCTGTTAGCAGGAGATGCAGACACGACACAGCAGGCTACAAAGGAAACAGGCATCAAGGATTGAGACCAGAACAATTGATCACCGGCAACCCTGATGGGAAGGTGACTCCTTTATATAAGACCAGTCAGTAACACCTGATTCCCAATCCTCACAATCTTCACTGGACAGTCCAGTACCGCTTGTAACCACCAGAGAGAGCCTCTGCTCAGAACTCATTTCAAGTCCATTCACAACACTGTCCTATCTAGACAGTTTTGGGACCCAGTGTTTGCTTACTCTATTTTCTGCCTGCGTTTGTATTTCATCTTGTCTCACCACCAATATATGTGTGGGGGCTACCTATTCCTTTGGGGCGCTACTCCGGGGCTGTTGGCTTTCCCCTTTCTATCTTTAGGCTTAGCTAATTCTCCGGCTGTGTCGAGGCGTCTAGGTCATCGTAGGTACGTCCCACGGCTGCTTCTAGTTGTGCGGTTAGTTTAGGGGTCTGCAATCCATTAGTTACCAACCTCTATGGGTGACTGGCTGCCTTGGCTATTATTGTACTGTCCTCCTTGGCTACCATATCATAACAGAATCACCGGCCTAACCGTAATCCTAGGGTACTCAAAAGAAGGAGAAGAAAAGAAAAAAAAAGGAGTTTAAGAGTTTTTTTTAAAATTTTTTCCTCTTTTTCTCTAGGGGCCGTAGGAAGATTTTCTTTCTTCTTCAATGGAGATTGTGCAGTTGTCTGGTCGTGTTGAGCTACTGAAATTCGGGGAATTTCTGCCTATCTCACTCAGTTTTCTGATATGGAACCTAGGATTCCTCTGCCTGATTTATTTTCTGCGGATCGGTCTAAATTTTTGAACTTTAGGAATAATTGTAAATAGTTTTTTGCCTTGAAACCTAAGTCCTCGGGGAACGCAGCGCAGCAGGTTCAAATTGTCATCTTCCTGATGCGCGGCAACCCTCAGGACTGGGCCTTTTCCCTGACAACTGGAAATCCTGTGTTGGCTAATGTTGATGTGTTTTTTCAAGCTCTGGGATTATTTTACGACAAACCTAATGTTATTGATTAAGCTGAGAAAACCTTGTTGGCATTGAACCAGGGTCAGGATACAGCAGAGTTATATTGTCAGAAATTCCGAAAATGGGCAGTCCTTACAAAATGGAACGATGTTGCCCTCGTGGCTCTTTTTCAGAAAGGGCTGACAGAGACCGTAAAAGATGTTATGGTGGGGTTTCCTCTCCCCTCGGGGCTCAACGATTCTATGTCATTAGCTATTCAAATTGACTGACATCTGCGTGAACATAAAACTATGCAAGAGATGGTGTTACCTTTCAAACGGGCCCCTGGGCCCATGCAGTGTGATGGGGTTGTTTCTGGGGCTCAGCGTCGAGAATTTCGGAAACGTAATAAGTTGTGTTTTTATTGTGGGGATGCTTCTTATACTATTTCCGTCTGCCCTAAACGGGGAAGACGTTTTTCACGCTCATTTGTTTTGGGCAATGTACAGTCTAAATTTCTCTTGACTGTTACCTTAATCTGCTCCTTGCCCACATTTTCCGCTCAGGCTTTTGTCGATTCAGGAGCAGCACTGAACCTGATGGATTTCAACTTTGTCAAACATTGTGGGTTTCCCATGGTGCCCCTGCGGACTCCTATTCCTTTGCTGGGCATTGATTCAACCCCTTTGGCGGATAATAAACCCCAGTTTTGGACCCAGGTGATAATGCGGGCAGCCCCGGACCACCAAGAGAATTGTACGTTTTTAGTGTTGCATAATTTGCATGACATTATTGTGCTGGGTTTTCCTTGGTTGCAGACCCATAATCCTGTTTTGGATTGGAAGCCTGTGTCTGTGGCCAGTTGGGGTTGTCAATGTGTTCATGGTGACACTCCTGTGTCTTCTACCTCTCCCCAGCCTCAGGAGATCCCCGGCTATTTGGCTGATTATTCTGATGTGTTTAGTGAAAGTAAGTCTGCGTCCTTGCCTCCTTATAGGAATTATGATTGTGCGATTGAGTTGGTGCCCGGTTGTAAATTTCCCAAGGGTCAGCTCTTCAATTTGTCTGTACCTGAGCATGATGCTATGCGATAATATATCAAAGAGTCATTGGGGAAGGGTCATATTAGACCATCCTCTTCACCCTTGGGTGCCGGCTTTTTCTTTGTGGCCAAAAAGGATGGTTCATTGAGACCATGTATTGACTATCGTCTCCTTAATAAGATCACTGTTAAATATCAGTATTTGTTACCCCTGATTTCTGATTTATTCTCTAGAGTGAAAGGTGCTAGTTCGTTTACCAAGCTTGACCTTAGGGGGGCGTATAATCTTATTCGCATTAAGCACGGGGATGATAGGAAGACGGCGTTTAATACCCCTGATGGGCATTTTGAGCACCTAGTGATGCCTTTTGGGCTCACTAATGCCCCTTCTGTCTTCCAATCTTTCATGAACAATATTTTCCGGGATTTTGTGGATAAGTTTCTGATCGTCTATTTGGACGATATTTTGATTTTTTCTAATGACTGGGATTCTCATGTGGAGCATGTTCGGATGGTATTCCGTGTTTTGAGAGAAAATGCTTTGTACGTCAAGGTATCTAAATGTCTCTTTGACATACAGAAGGTTTGTTTTTGGGATTCATTTTTTCTCCGTCTGCTATTGAAATGGACCCAGTCAAGGTTCAGGCCATTTCTGATTGAGTTCAGCCCAGTTCATTGAAGGTTCTTCAGAGATTTTTGGGTTTTGCTAATTTTTACGGTAAATTTATAAGCAATTTTTCTGATATTGTGAAACCACTGACTGATTTGACCAAAAAGGGCTCTGATGTGGTAAATTGGTCTCCAGAGGCAGTTTTGGCTTTTCAGGAGCTTAAGCGGAGATTCACTTCTGCTCCGGTTCTGCGGCAACCTGATGTTTCTCTCCCATTTCAGGTGGAAATAGATGCTTCTGAGCCGTTTTGTCCCAAAGGGATCCTGTAACCTCTAAGATTAACCCTTGCACCCTTGTGCCTCCCAAAAGTTTCCCCCAGCTGAACGTAATTATGATGTGGGGAATTGGGAATTATTGGCTATGAAGTGGGCGTTCGAAGAGTGGTGACATTGGTTGGAGGGAGACAAACATCAAGTTGTGGTCCTCACTGACCACAAAAACTTGATCTATCTAGAATCAGCCAAGGGATTGAATCCTAGACAGGCCAGGTGGGCCTTGTTTTTCACGCGTTTTAACTTTGTGGTCTCCTTTCTCCTGGGTACTAAGAATGTTAAGGCGAATGCCCTCTCTAGGAGTTTCCTTGCGGATTCTCTTGATGTGACTGAACCTACGGCCATTCTGAAAGAGGGTGTGGTTCTTTCTGCTATCTCACCCGATTTGAGACTGGCTCTGGAGCAATTTCAGGTGGATAAACTGTATGTCCCAGACCAATGGAGGAAGAAAGTTATGTCTGAAGTTCATTGCTCTGCATTGGCTGGTCATCCCGGTATTTTTGGCACTAGAGATTTGGTGAGTCGGTGTAAGGTTCTGTATATCTGTTTCTGAAACTCAGTTTGTTCGTCGGCCATTTTGCTTTCTGTTTTGCTGCAGCTATCTTGCCCTCAGTTAAAATGGAGTTTTCCAGCTTGTATGTTCCCGCCCTGATTCTCTCCGTTTGCTTCTTAAACAGCCACACCTGAGCAATCAGTGCTTCAGAATCTGGCCTGCAGTGAACCTGTGTTCTGACTCCTGAAGCCTTGGACTTTGTACTCCAGCCATTTCTACTGAGAAACTCTGGAGCTCTTGTGGACTCTGAACTCTGCTCTTGAAAGCCTCACGGTTGCATGGACTTGCGGTAACATAGAAGAAGATCTGAATCTGTTGTGGAGAGTTATTGATGAACTTAGATTACTTTGGCCTGCTGTGTCTCCTGCTTCTGTGTTTGCAACCTGTGTGTTTATTTTTGCCAATTTGTATGAAGCAATACAAGACTTTCTTTTTCAACCTGTGTCTCAAGTATTTTCATCGCACCCAAGCACAAGACGCTATATGAACTGTATCACATACATTACAAGATTCTGAAGCAAAACGTTAGTGTCTGCTGGGTCTGGAAAGGCTTGTCTGCTGTACTGTGGATTCTGGGACAACGTCTGTATATACCTGAAACAGTCAGATTGAGAGTATTGCAACTCATTCATGATTCCAAAATAGCCGGGCATAGAGGAATTCTAAAGACACAGGAATTTCTTTCTCGTTTCTTTTGGTGGCCCACTTGTAGGAAGGATGTTTTGGATTATGTCACTTCGTGTGAGGTTTGTGCAAGATGCAAAACACCTCGCTCTTCACCAACTGGTCTGTTACAGCCTCTTCCCACCCCGTCCCGCCCGTGGGGATCCATTTCTATGGACTTCATTGTCGAATTACCAACCTCTCAAGGGAAGAACACTATTCTAGTGGTGGTTGATCGTTTAACAAAGGCAGCTCATTTTATCCCTTGTGTCGGCTTACCCACTGCAAAACAGACATCAGATTTGATGATTAAAGATGTGTTTCGTTTACATGGAGTACCGGATGAGGTTATTTCGGATCGAGGGGTGCAATTCACTTCTAGGTTTTGGCAAAATTTCTGTGCAGCATTGGACATTAAAGTAAACCTTTCTTCTGCTTTTCATCCCCAGACTAATGGACAAACCGAACGAACCAATCAAACCCTGGAGCAGTATCTCCGCTGTTTTATCTGCCACCTACAGGATGATTGGGTGGATCTACTTCCATTGGCTGAGTTCTCTTACAACAACTCTCAGAGTGCCTCCACTAAACAGTCTCCTTTTTTCTCTAATTTAGGTTATCATCCTAATATTCTACCACGATTTCCCATAGAGACGCCTTTGCCAGCAGTGGCTGAAAGAGTGACGACTTTACAGAAGAATATGGATCTTCTAAAGGAGAATCTGGAATCGGCTCAGGAAAGGTACAAGAAGGCAGCAGATAAATTTCGTAAACCTGCACCAGTTTTTAAGGTAGGAGACCTGGTCTGGCTGTCAACCAGAAATCTTAAGTTAAGGATTCCATCATCTAAGTTGGGACATAAGTACATTGGACCCTATAAAATCAGTAAGATTATAAGTGCCGTTGCTTGTCGTCTTCAATTGCCCAGAACTATGAGAATCCACCCTGTCTTTCATGTATCCCTACTAAAGGCTGCAACACCCAATACGTTTCCTGGACGTTCTTCTCCTTGCCCTGACCCAGTGCTAGTCGATCGTCAGGAAGAATTTGTGGTGGAAAGGATTTTAGATTCCAGGTTGTATAGAAATCAGTTACAATATCTGATCAAATGGCAGGGCTACCCAGTGGAGGACAACTCATGGGAGCCAGTCAATAACGTTAATGCTCCTCGCTTGCTCCGTCAGTTTCATCAGAGGTACCCACATAAGCCTGGTCTGAGGTCATCCGGAGG
Organism: Oophaga sylvatica; assembly: GCA_033576555.1. NCBI lineage: Eukaryota > Metazoa > Chordata > Amphibia > Anura > Dendrobatidae > Oophaga > Oophaga sylvatica. The sequence goes on from JARQOD010000001.1 coordinate 933,277,054, forward strand.
TTGCCCCTAAGGGGGGAGTAATGTAAGGTTCTGTATATCTGTTTCTGAAACTCAGTTTGTTCGTCGGCCATTTTGCTTTCTGTTTTGCTGCAGCTATCTTGCCCTCAGTTAAAATGGAGTTTTCCAGCTTGTATGTTCCCGCCCTGATTCTCTCCGTTTGCTTCTTAAACAGCCACACCTGAGCAATCAGTGCTTCAGAATCTGGCCTGCAGTGAACCTGTGTTCTGACTCCTGAAGCCTTGGACTTTGTACTCCAGCCATTTCTACTGAGAAACTCTGGAGCTCTTGTGGACTCTGAACTCTGCTCTTGAAAGCCTCACGGTTGCATGGACTTGCGGTAACATAGAAGAAGATCTGAATCTGTTGTGGAGAGTTATTGATGAACTTAGATTACTTTGGCCTGCTGTGTCTCCTGCTTCTGTGTTTGCAACCTGTGTGTTTATTTTTGCCAATTTGTATGAAGCAATACAAGACTTTCTTTTTCAACCTGTGTCTCAAGTATTTTCATCGCACCCAAGCACAAGACGCTATATGAACTGTATCACATACATTACAGTCGGTCCTTTTGGTGGCGTACTTTATGTCGTGATGTCAGTAATTTTGTGCAGTGCTGTGGGAATTGTTCTCGGTACAAACCTTGCTCTCGCTCTAGTGGATTGTTAATGCCATTGCCTGTGCCCAAGAGGCCATGGAGCCATATCTCTATGGATTTTATTTCCGACCTCCCTGTCTCTCAGAGAATGATCGTTATCTGGGTGATCTGTGATAGCTTTTCCAAGATGATTCATCTTGTGCCACTGCCGAAGTTGCCATCTTCTTCCGAGTTGGTGCCTGGTATGTAACTGAGGAGAAATAGCAAAAAATAGCAAAAGCGGTATACACCAGAGAGGCTGGAACCTATTGGATTGCAGTAACCTGAACTAACCACACAACTAGAAGTAGCCATGGAGCGTTCTTACGGTGATCCTAGACACCTCGTCACAGCCTGAGAGATAACTACACCTAAAGGCAGAAAGATGAAAGCTATCTGCCCCGGAGCAGATCCCCAAAGAAAATAGGAAGCCCCCAAACATGTAATGGTGGTTAGACAAGAAGAAAGCACGGACACAGACAGAAAATAGAATGAGCAAACGCTGGGGCCCAATCTGTCTAGACAGAAAAGTACAGGAAAGAATTCTGACTGCAATCCAAAAAATCCCTAACAAAACTACCAACACTTCTGATTGCCAAAAAACCTGAGATCACACGATCTCATCCACCTAAATCAGATCTCTGGTGTAACAAAACGCTATTCAGCAAATAAAAAGTAGCAAAGGAGCAAAGCAAAAGTGCAGACACAAACGGAGCACAATTGCAGCGCCAGACCCCCAAAAGGGGACAGGCTGCAGTCCACTGCAAGCAGCAAACCAGCAGAGAAAATCAAACAGAGGAAAAAAAAACAACAAACACTTATCTGAAAGAGAGCAGGAAACTAGCAGTGCTTCAAGCAAGACCAGCAGGAACAATTGAAAACCGGCAAGGCTGCTGGGAACTCAGGCCACTTATATCCTACCATTCAGCACCAGCTACAGGCCATTCGGTAATCAGTTCATTACCCTCAGCAACCACCGGAGGGAGTCCCAGCTCAGAAGCCGCCTCCAGCATATTCACAACAGGTGCCCTTGTTTTTTTCAGCAGGTGGTTCGGTTGTACGGCATTCTGGAGAACATTGTGTCTGACAGAGGAGTCCAATTTGTTTCCAGATTTTGGAGGACCTTTTGTTCTAAACTGGGAGTTGATATGTCTTCCTCCTCTGCGTTTCACCCTCAGACCAATGGGCAGACTGAGAGAACAAACCAGACCTTGGAAACTTATTTGAGATGTTTTGTGTCTGCTGATTAAGATGACTGGGCCTCTTTTTTGCCTTTGGCTGAATTTGCTCTAAATAATAGGGCTAGTTCTGCCACTTTGATGTCCCGTTTTTTCTGCAATTTCGTGTTTACTCCTCGATTTTCTTATGAGCAGGTGGAGGCTTCTGTCTGTCCGGGTGTTGACTCTATGGTGGAGAGAATGCAGCAGATTTGGGATCAAGTAGTGGATAAGTTGTCTCTCAGGAGAGGGCCCAACGGTTTGCCAACCGGAATAGGACTGATGGTCCTCTGTTTAAAGTGGGTGACATGGTTTGGTTGTCCTCAAGAAATATCCCTATGAAGGTGGTGTCTCCAAAATTTAAGCCAAGGTTCATTGGACCTTATAAGATCTTGGAAATTCTTAATCCCATTTCCTTCTGTTTGGCTCTTCCAGGATGTTTAAGATTCACAACGTCTCCCACAAATCTTTATTGAAAAGGTTTGTTGAGCCAGTGGTTCCTATGGCTGCGCCTCCTGAGCCTGTTTTGGTTGAGGGCAACCTGGAGTATGAAGTGGAGAAGATATTGGATTCTCGTTTGGCTAGACGGACACTCCAGTACTTGGTTAAGTGGAAAGGTTATGGTCAGGAGGACAATTCTTGGGTGTTTGCTTCTGATATTCATGCGGAGAGATTGGTTCACGCCTTTCTACCATGCTCACCCTGATCGGCCTGGTGGCGCAGGTGAGAGTTCGGTGACCCCTCCTCAAGGGGGGGTACTGTTGTGAATGCTCTGGATTCTGAGTTGGCGCTCCCTCTGGTGGCTGTTGATATTAATGAAGCTACCTTGACTGACAGAGGCCATTCAGCTGAGAAATTCAGCTGCGGACTATTGGCAATCTGGGAGTGATGACTGGGGTGATTTAAGGGAGTAACTTTCCCATTATCCTCGCCGGTGATTAGCTGTTACTTCCTGGTCCAGTTTGGAAGTCAGCTTGTTTTTTGCTGTCTCCTTCAACCTTCAGATAAGTTATTTTCTGCTTATTTCTGTGATTCTGTGTCTTTTGTTTTTCTGCCCTTCTGAGTGAGGTCAGCTGGGTCCCCCTGCTGGGGCCTGCGCTGGTCTCTGTTTCTCATTTACCTCGGTTCTTTTGTTCAGTCCCTGTTATTTCAGTGGCTGCTGGGTAGCTACCTGTTCACACCAGAGTTCTGATCTAGCAGGGAGAGATCGTGTTGTCTCAGTATTTTTTGGAATCAGAAGTGTTGGTATTTTTCCTAGGGTTTTGCTGGATTGCAGAAAGTATTCTTTTTTGTCCTGTCCTATCTAGACAGTTTTGGGCCCCAGCGTTTGCTTACTCTATATTCTGCCTGCATTTGTATTTCATCTTGTCTCACTGCCAATATATGTGTGGGGGCTACCTATTCCTTTGGGGCGCTACTCCGGGGCAGTTAGCTTTCCCCTTTCTATCTTTAGGCTTAGCTAACTCTCCAACTGTGTTGAGGCGTCTAGGTCATCGTAGGTACGTCCCACGGCTGCTTCTAGTTGTGCGGCTAGTTTATGGGTCTGCAATCCATTAGTTACCGACCTCTCTGGTGACTGGCTGCCTTGGCTATTTTTGTACTGTCCTCCTTGGCTACCATATCATAACAGTGGAGGGCTGCAGTGATAGTTGTGTTTGTGGAACTTTCTCCCTTCTCCCTACTGCATCTGTGGAGATCTTCCACAGTGATCTTCGGGTTCTTCTTTACCTCTCTCACCAAGGCTCTTCTCCCACGATTGCTCAGTTTGGCTGGACGGCCAGGTCTAGGAAGACTTCTGGTGGCCCCAAACGTCTTCCATTTAAAGATTATTTATGTCACTGTGCTCTTAGGAACCTTGAGTACTGCAGAAATTCTTTTGTAACCTTGGCCAGATGTGTGCCTTGCCACAATTCTGTCTCTGAGCTCCTTTGCCAGTTCCTTTGACCTCATGATTCTCATTTGGCGTGACATGCACTGTGGGCTGTGAGGTCTTATATAGACAGGTGCATGCCTTTCCAAATCAAGTCCTATCAGTTTTATTAAACACAGTTGGACTCCAATGAAGGAGTAGAACCATCTCAAGGAGGATCTCAAGAAAATGACTTAAATATGAGTATCTGAGCAAGGGGTCTGAATATTTATGACCATGTGATATTTCAGTTTTTCTTTTTTAATTAATTTGGAAAATCTTCTACATTTCTGTTTTTTTTTCAGTGAAGATGGGGTGCAGAGTGTACATTAATGAGAAAAAAATGAACTTTTTTGAATTTATCAAATGGCTGCAATGACACAAAGAGTGACAAATTTAAAGGGGTCTGAATACTTTCCGTACCCACTGTATATATGTACTCAGTAGAGATTTTGCAGAATATGTAAAGTATATATTATGTATATATTGTAGCGCTTCCCACGGCTGTGGGGCGTCGGGACATGGCATAGCTTGCCTAGCTAGCCAATGCTCCCACGCCGCCAGTCCACGACGACGTGAGGCATGGGTCCCAGATGGTAAGAGAATGTGGACCCACTGGACCACGGAGGGAGACCCGGGCCTGCCCGGACTAGGGAAGGGCAGCGACCGGGATCCGTGGCAGCTGAGCATGTGGGCAAGGTGGCGACCTGCAGGACTAGACAACACCGCACAACTTCAGGTAAGAAGAAACATAAAGTTTACTTAAAGAAACACAGTACATAAAACAGAACATAAGACCGGGCTCCCGATTCCGCACATCAGAGAAGGGTACACGACTCAGGATCATAGACGAGTGCTGGAGGACATCACGGGTAGATGCAGTCCAGGGTTATCTGGCACGGGCATACTTGGACGGCCTCTCTCTCAGGCCTTAGGCGTAGCACAGGCTCAGCAGGAGAACATCAGACACCGACCTCAGACAGACTTCAGACGATGGCGGGGTCATCACGGGTTGATGAAGTCCAGGATCATCTGGCACGGGCATACTAGTATGGCCTCACTCTCAGGCCTCGGGCGTAGCACAGGCTCAGCAGGAGAACATCAGACACCGGCCCAGGACGAACGTCAGACGATGGCGGGGTCATCACGGGTTGATGAAGTCCAGGGTCATCTGGCACGGGCATACTAGGACGGCCTCTCTCTCAGGCCTCAGGCGTAGCACAGGCTCAGCAGGAGAACATCAGACACCGACCCAGGACAGACGTCATCACAGGGTAGACCAAGGAGGAACCGGCAGGACAGGCAGGTTGTCACGGCAAGTGACCAAGGCAGTCTCTGGGACAGGCAGGTTGTCACGGCTAGTGACCAGGGCAGGCAGGTTGTCACGGCAAGTGACCAGGCAGGCAGGTTGTCACGGCAAGTGACCAGGCAGGCAGGTTGTCACGGCAAGTGACCAGGGCAGGCAGGTTGTCACGGCAAGTGACCAGGGCAGGCAGGTTGTCACGGCAAGTGACCAGGCAGGCAGGTTGTCACGGCAAGTGACCAGGCAGTCTCTGGGACAGGAAGGTTGTCACGACAAGTGACCAGGCAGTCTCTGGGACAGGCAGGTTGTCACGGAAAGTGACCAGGGTAGTCTCTGGGACAGGCAGGTTGTCACGACAAGTGACCAGGCAGTCTCTGGACAGGCAGGTTGTCACGGCAAGTGACCAGGCAGTCTCTGGACAGGCAGGTTGTCACGGCAAGTGACCAGGCAGTCTCTAGACAGGCAGGTTGTCACAGTAAGTGACCAGGCAGTCTCTAGACAGGCAGGTATATACGACCTGATATGGTGGAGCCTCCAGGTAGGCTGCAGTCGGATGGCAGATGATCGCTCCCAGGTGAGCAGGCAAGAGCCGGGGATCTCTGCAGATGATGTCCGAACTTCCGGATGGAGCTGCAGTCGGATGGCAGATGATCGCTCCTAGGTGAGCAGGCAAGAGCCGGGGATCTCTGCAGATGACGTCCGAACCTCTGGAAGGAACTGCAGACGGATGGCAGACAGGCAAGCCGACAGGTAACAGACAGGTAACTGGAATCAGGAGCTGATGGCTGAAACAGAGTTAGACTGCACAGGAACACGGATTGGATCTCAGAGAGTCAGGAACACAGACAGGAACACGGACTGGGTCTCAGGGAGTCAGGAACACGGACAGGAACATGGATTGAATCACAGGAACACGGACTGGAACACAGGCCTCGGACTCCGGACATCTGGCACCGATCAGCAGGCTCCGGACATCTGGCAATGATCGGCAGGATCCGGACATCAGGCAGGAAGGATAGGATCCGACATCTGGAAGTGGTCGTCGGACATCGGACATCAGGCCATGGTCATCAGGCATAGGATCCGGACATCTGGCAGCGACCTGAAAAGGAACCCCAGCGGTCTGGTGCAAGCCCCGCCAGGCTCAACGGGAGCTGGCCGGGGATTGCACAGAGGCTGAGCACAGAGTAACAGAAACTCAGCACACACCGGACTCCTCCTTCCAAGATGAACTCAGGTTATATAGCAAGGATTCACAGTCACTGGCACAGGGTTCTGGACACAGCAGGATTTCAGGAACATAACACAGAGGACACAGTTCAGAAAGTCAGGTACAGGATGCGATCCAAGATCAGGGGTTCAGGTAATTAGACACAGCAGGAACAGGCTGGATATACAGCCTCCAGGAACGGCGATCTGGGTAATCAGCCCCCAGCATAGGCGGAAACACAAGACACAATTCAGACATTCAGGTACCGGGTTTGATCCAGGATCAGGGAACAAGACACAGCAGGAACAGGGAATCAGCTCTCCAGAGCTGATCAACTTCAGAGCAGGAGCTGAACACACAACCACATACGGCTAGGTTCAGGGATTCAGTGTGGATTCAATGCGAAGCTCTGGCAACGCCCACTAGGGCTGGGAACTTTATATATGAGCTGCTTCACAGCGATAGGCTGGAGCAGTAACTCTAGTAAACACCCAATCCACATAAAAGCAGGACAGGTGTGGGCCGCGCCCCCTATGCAGAGCCAGACAGCACAACACAGAGGGAACCCAACAATGGCTGCCGCCAACCACGCAGTAAGTCATGCACCACTGCAGAGGACTTTTCAAGCTACGGACGGCTTTCACAGCAAGTCAGGAACCGCACATGCGGGCGGTCATGCAAAGCAGCGGAGCCACTCACGCAAGTACGGGTACGCAGCAGAGCCGGGAACTGAGCAGCATCCATATAGGTAACAGACAACAGTATCCCAGCTGGTTAGGGGAAAGGAGCAAAAGGGTTAATGCAAAAAACATGCAAAGTAACGCTGGAAAACAAAGTACAGACAATACCAGCGTTACAGTATCCCCCTCCTCAGGCCCCCTCTTCTGAAGACCCAAGTAAAAAAAAAAATTCCCCAGAAAAATTCACTTGGGTTTGGCGGTAAGTCCCATAGTTCACAATATGGCAGCAGAGTTAATAGCTCGAAAAGTCCGAACCGCTGACCAAGCGGGGAATCGAGCCATCTAGTCCACTTACCCTGTGGGGACCAAGTAGTCTAGTTCACACATCAGGTGGAGCTTGGAGAAAGTCCTGCAGACCGCACATGCTCAGCGGAGTCCATGGCCAGAGCTTACTGTGACGCTTCCCACGGCTGTGGGGCGTCGGGACATGGCATAGCTTGCCTAGCTAGCCAATGCTCCCACGCCGCCAGTCCACGACGACGTGAGGCATGGGTCCCAGATGGTAAGAGAATGTGGACCCACTGGACCACGGAGGGAGACCCGGGCCTGCCCGGACTAGGGAAGGGCAGCGACCGGGATCCGTGGCAGCTGAGCATGTGGGCAAGGTGGCGACCTGCAGGACTAGACAACACCGCACAACTTCAGGTAAGAAGAAACATAAAGTTTACTTAAAGAAACACAGTACATAAAACAGAACATAAGACCGGGCTCCCGATTCCGCACATCAGAGAAGGGTACACGACTCAGGATCATAGACGAGTGCTGGAGGACATCACGGGTAGATGCAGTCCAGGGTTATCTGGCACGGGCATACTTGGACGGCCTCTCTCTCAGGCCTTAGGCGTAGCACAGGCTCAGCAGGAGAACATCAGACACCGACCTCAGACAGACTTCAGACGATGGCGGGGTCATCACGGGTTGATGAAGTCCAGGATCATCTGGCACGGGCATACTAGTATGGCCTCACTCTCAGGCCTCGGGCGTAGCACAGGCTCAGCAGGAGAACATCAGACACCGGCCCAGGACGAACGTCAGACGATGGCGGGGTCATCACGGTTGATGAAGTCCAGGGTCATCTGGCACGGGCATACTAGGACGGCCTCTCTCTCAGGCCTCAGGCGTAGCACAGGCTCAGCAGGAGAACATCAGACACCGACCCAGGACAGACGTCATCACAGGGTAGACCAAGGAGGAACCGGCAGGACAGGCAGGTTGTCACGGCAAGTGACCAAGGCAGTCTCTGGGACAGGCAGGTTGTCACGGCTAGTGACCAGGGCAGGCAGGTTGTCACGGCAAGTGACCAGGCAGGCAGGTTGTCACGGCAAGTGACCAGGGCAGGCAGGTTGTCACGGCAAGTGACCAGGGCAGGCAGGTTGTCACGGCAAGTGACCAGGCAGGCAGGTTGTCACGGCAAGTGACCAGGCAGTCTCTGGGACAGGAAGGTTGTCACGACAAGTGACCAGGCAGTCTCTGGGACAGGCAGGTTGTCACGGAAAGTGACCAGGGTAGTCTCTGGGACAGGCAGGTTGTCACGACAAGTGACCAGGCAGTCTCTGGACAGGCAGGTTGTCACGGCAAGTGACCAGGCAGTCTCTGGACAGGCAGGTTGTCACGGCAAGTGACCAGGCAGTCTCTAGACAGGCAGGTTGTCACAGTAAGTGACCAGGCAGTCTCTAGACAGGCAGGTATATACGACCTGATATGGTGGAGCCTCCAGGTAGGCTGCAGTCGGATGGCAGATGATCGCTCCCAGGTGAGCAGGCAAGAGCCGGGGATCTCTGCAGATGATGTCCGAACTTCCGGATGGAGCTGCAGTCGGATGGCAGATGATCGCTCCTAGGTGAGCAGGCAAGAGCCGGGGATCTCTGCAGATGACGTCCGAACCTCTGGAAGGAACTGCAGACGGATGGCAGACAGGCAAGCCGACAGGTAACAGACAGGTAACTGGAATCAGGAGCTGATGGCTGAAACAGAGTTAGACTGCACAGGAACACGGATTGGATCTCAGAGAGTCAGGAACACAGACAGGAACACGGACTGGGTCTCAGGGATCAGGAACACGGACAGGAACATGGATTGAATCACAGGAACACGGACTGGAACACAGGCCTCGGACTCCGGACATCTGGCACCGATCAGCAGGCTCCGGACATCTGGCAATGATCGGCAGGATCCGGACATCAGGCAGGAAGGATAGGATCCGGACATCTGGAAGTGGTCGTCGGACATCGGACATCAGGCCATGGTCATCAGGCATAGGATCCGGACATCTGGCAGCGACCTGAAAAGGAACCCCAGCGGTCTGGTGCAAGCCCCGCCAGGCTCAACGGGAGCTGGCCGGGGATTGCACAGAGGCTGAGCACAGAGTAACAGAAACTCAGCACACACCGGACTCCTCCTTCCAAGATGAACTCAGGTTATATAGCAAGGATTCACAGTCACTGGCACAGGGTTCTGGACACAGCAGGATTTCAGGAACATAACACAGAGGACACAGTTCAGAAAGTCAGGTACAGGATGCGATCCAAGATCAGGGGTTCAGGTAATTAGACACAGCAGGAACAGGCCTGGATATACAGCCTCCAGGAACGGCGATCTGGGTAATCAGCCCCCAGCATAGGCGGAAACACAAGACACAATTCAGACATTCAGGTACCGGGTTTGATCCAGGATCAGGGAACAAGACACAGCAGGAACAGGGAATCAGCTCTCCAGAGCTGATCAACTTCAGAGCAGGAGCTGAACACACAACCACATACGGCTAGGTTCAGGGATTCAGTGTGGATTCAATGCGAAGCTCTGGCAACGCCCACTAGGGCTGGGGAACTTTATATATGAGCTGCTTCACAGCGATAGGCTGGAGCAGTAACTCTAGTAAACACCCAATCCACATAAAAGCAGGACAGGTGTGGGCCGCGCCCCCTATGCAGAGCCAGACAGCACAACACAGAGGGAACCCAACAATGGCTGCCGCCAACCACGCAGTAAGTCATGCACCACTGCAGAGGACTTTTCAAGCTACGGACGGCTTTCACAGCAAGTCAGGAACCGCACATGCGGGCGGTCATGCAAAGCAGCGGAGCCACTCACGCAAGTACGGGTACGCAGCAGAGCCGGGAACTGAGCAGCATCCATATAGGTAACAGACAACAGTATCCCAGCTGGTTAGGGGGAAAGGAGCAAAAGGGTTAATGCAAAAAACATGCAAAGTAACGCTGGAAAACAAAGTACAGACAATACCAGCGTTACATATATTATGTAGAAGGTATAATGAATTGGAGGAGGGGAGGAGCAAAATGGCGGAAGGATAATTTTTAGAGATGATCGATCTGTGGAGGACTGGGTTCCAGTTGAATTTCCTAAATCTCATGGTTTCACACAAATTCTAAAGTTTTGAGATTTGATTTGCGATTTGCAATTAAAAAACAGCTGAAGGATTACAGCGGGGTAACGTAATTTTGCCTTGCTGTCCGGGTCTCCAAATAATGTCCTGCAGCTAGAGGATTATTATTCTTTGTATAATGGGGGTCAGTACCTGGATCATCAGAGATCAGCGGTTCCCAGTGGAGTGTAAGGGGTGAAGTAGTATCACTGCTTCGCCCTGCCCCTGAAGTGTTCCTAATGTAGATATGTGCTAATTGTCCTTGTAAATATTTTGGTGGTATTGGGAACATATATTACCACACATAGCAATGGTATTGCCACATCTCCTAATGTGTTACCATTATGTGTATAATAATTGCTTATGACTTGTGTTTCTCCTGAATAATATTGTATTATATAATGTGACTTATGTTCTTTGTCATGTACAGTTTAGGGAAAGTGAAGTGCATCTTTTTGGGACAATAGAGGAGGGCACTTTAGTATATAGTTCCTATATACTTGGGGTAAGTGTAGTTCTGTTGTGGGCCACTAGGGGGCATACTAGTGGGCCTTGGTAGGTATAGCTGATAGGAAGTTCACATAGGGTTAAGTGTAGGAGGGGTTGCTGGGTAGTAAGACAGGAGTTTGTAGGATGGGGCCAGTGTGCCCAAGTGTCCACATGGGCCCTATATCCTATCCATGGTACACATGTGGTGGTAGAAATTGAATAATATATACTATCACTTAACACTTTGCATGAATACTAGTATTAACCGTTCATGTGTACGCTGTTTTTGAGACTTCTGTGACTAGTGTGAAGTTTCCACAATCAGTGATGGTTTGGGAAGCCATGTCATCTGCTGGTGTAGGTCCACTGTTCTTTATCTAGACCAAAGTCAACGCAGCCGTCTACCAGGAAATTTTAGAGCACTTCATGCTTCCCTCTGCCGACAATCTTTTGGAGATGGAAATTTCATTCTCCAGCAGGACTTGGCACCTGTCCACACTGACAAAAGTACCAATACCTGGTTTAAAAACAACAGTATCACTGTGCTTGATTCGCCAGCAAACTCGCCTGACCTTCTATGGGGTATTGTCAAGAAGAAGATGAGAGACACCAGATCCAACAATGCAGATGAGCTGAAGGCTGCTATCAAAGCAACCTGGGCTTCCATAACACCTCAGCAGTGCCACAGGCTGATCGACTCCATGCCACACCGCATTGATGCAGTAATTGATGCAAAAGGAGCCCAGACCAAGTATTGAGTGTATTTACTGAACATACATTTCAGTAGGACATCATTTTGGATTTTAAAATCATTTTTTAAAACTGGTGTTATAAAGTATTCTAATTTACTGAGATAATTACTTTTGTGTTTTCACTGGCTGTAAGCCATAATCATCAACATTAACAGAAATAAACATACAAAATAAATCACTCTGTGTGTAATGACTATATATAATATATAAGTTTCACTTTTTGTATTGAAAAACTGAAATAAAATACGTTTTTGATGATATTTTGTGAGATGCACCTGTATTTAACTCATGATTCGAAAGTGAAAAATGAATCTAGGTGGAGAAAGAAGAACATTTCTCTACTAAGATTTTTAAAAAAGTTGGATATTTTTATGCAATTATTAAAACAAATTAAAATGATGATTCTTCTTTAAGAAATGAAAGGAACTCATAAATATTATTCATGGTGTATGTCACTGTCAGAGGATCAAAAGTATATCCATTTTATGCTTTAAAATTATTATTTTAATGCTTTATTCTCCTGCCAAGGAAGCAAAGAGGTTAAATTATAGGCAGCCTATGGAGAGAGCTCATGTGGCCCTATAGCAAGTGTTTATAGATGGGTAATACATTTTTTTTTTAGTTAAAAGAACATTCAGTCACAATATTCATTATAAATGGACCATGACTACTGCAGCTTAATCCATTGGCTTATTAAACTTTATGTGATATAATAAATAACCAGTACACAACTCATTTTAATGGCCCCGTCATACAATTATACAAGACTAACATTCAGCCTATAAAGTGCATACAACTCTTCCACAGCAAAAATTTACATAATTCTTACGTATATAAATAAACGGTCATATAACAATATGTAATAAGAGGATAATATGCACAATTGACATGTATGACGAAAACTGTACTGGACACTCACTGGATGGATTATTGGAAAATGCAATCACGGCCTACGCAATCTCAGGAGATGACGAGAATCCTTCAGTCCAAGTATTAGATGGGGACATTGTATGGAATTTCCATCCATGCACTCAATACACAATCATCTCAGGTATTCACTAATGTGTTTAGGTCTCATTTACTTGTAACCCAGTCCCCTGTAAGTATTTCTAGCCATGCGGCTTTACTTAAGGCGCTCACGTGCCCCGATCCATAATACCGTAAGAAATATTATGGAGCCAATTGTTAAATTCATGTGAATGAATTGAGAGATTGCACAATTTTGGAGTCATTTTACACATTTACATGGGGCATTTATTATTTTCTTCTTATTGTACCTTCCTTTGTTTCTTTTCGGCATGGTGTCCCAAGTCAATAGATGGAAATTATAAAACATAATCATAAGATCATGTAATTGTCATGATACGCCATTTATGCCTCGACTCCACCAGCATATTGTGTTTGCAATTTTAATACCCCTTGCTACTGGTTTATCATCACATCATGCTTTCAGCATAACTTAATATGATATTATGATTTTCAAATCACATATTTACTTTACCTATACTGTATATATGTAAGAGCGCAACAAACTTTTTTTCTTTTGCAATCCAACATCATTGACATAACTCTATGAGCTCTATCATGTTATGATGCTATATTTGGAGGGGGGGATATTTTTTGGAAGAATAGCTTTGTAGTTTTTGATTGATTTTTATTTAGCCACAGTAGAAGTGATTTCATGACAAAAGAGAAGTGGAAGTCCTTCCTGCAACCCGTTCAAGACTGGGCTATTTTGCACAATTTTTTTCATACAGTCAGTTTTAAGAGCTCTAAAATTTTGTCTTAATCAGCAAAGGTGATACATAGATTCTAATTTTTATGTCATTTTTATATTAATTTTTTGTTGCCCATTATCGGTGGAAATGGTAAAGGAATAAAAACAGGAAATACAAGTCTGTTTTTCAATATTTTTTTTTTATGACTACAAAGGACCATTAAATACATTGAAACTTGTGCTCCTCTATACGTAACAATACTTTTTTAGATATCAAGCATTTAAGGTTTTTTTCCGCTCATCGGTGGCAAGGCTAGAAATAGCAATTTAGACTAGCATTGGCTTTTTAATCATTTTCTTTCCTGTTTTATTATTTATTTATGTATATATTCACACATCATGCCCCCCATAAAGTCATAAAAAATCTTTGGGGAGCATTTCAACATTTCAATACAGTTTTTTACTGCTGATTTCCCCTGTAACTTGAGGCTGGCATACTAGCCCCAGTTATAGGACAAATACAGCCTCCTATTTGCAATGTAGGATTGATCTTGGTCGACCAAGACGCCATAGACCCTACTTCCTATCAGCACTCAGTGATCACATGATTGCTAGGATGGTCATGTGATCTCTATGCAGATTCTGACTCTTTAAAGCAGTCTAAATCGTCATGGCAGAGACAAAAGTGGACCAGTCTGACCTTTAAGTTGTCGGGTGCATGAAAATCTGCAACATAATATTCTGAATTTTACATTTTTTTTAGTATTTTGATTCCGTCAAATCCACTTATGGCTTTGGCTCAAAAAACTGTAATAAAATTTAAAAAAAAGTTTTATGTAAAACATTTTTTTGCTACTTTATTGTGTGACTAAATTATAATTAGTGTAAACCTTCTACAAATTAAACAATTAATTAAAAATTTTAGTAATTCATGTAAACACGTTGGTTCCAAAGAGCAGTTACATTGCTTCCTAGGTGATATTTAATTTTTATCAGCAGGTTTATGTTTGAAAAAAATATGGCAGAATTTTCTCTTACCCTACCACCTCCCAAGTAGTTTGATCTAATCTTCAGACTTAGCGCTATCCCTGATGGCTGTGAGATCCTTGTGCCAACAAACAATATGAGTGCAAAGCATTAGTCCTGAACCTAAAATAATAATGAATATTTAACTCCTTCCCAATCAAGCGATTTTTTGTTTTTCAATTTTGTCTTTCCTCCTTTTCTTCCAAAAGTCATAATTTTTTTATTGATATGTCAACATAGCCCTATGAGGACTTGGTTTTTGTCAACTGAGCAGGGCCGGTTCTGCTATGATGCAAGATCATCTCACCTTAAGCGGCGGTCTGAGGTGACTATTTTTCATGTTGTGTTTTTGCTAAAAAAAAATCAGGATTTTTAAGTCCTTTTCATCCTTTTCTGTGAGCTTTGAATTGATGTTTAGTTAGATACTCACAATATAATGGGGACCCTTGACGTTGGGTTGCGAGCTTATCTGCTTTGGCCAAAATAGTAACCAATACCTCATTTGATGCATTTATCATATGCATCATTTTTGCACTTTTTATCATTTTTTGCAGGATGCAGCTAGGCTCCTTTTTGATGGCTTGGTTTTCTGTGTTATGCACATATAGTGCTGAACAGCCCGCCTTCCATCATAGGCGTTGAAAATAGGCTGTCATCCAGACACTGTGTATTGAACTTTCCTGTGTGACTTATGTCCTAAGCAAGCCTTATTTGTGTGCTTTTTTCCACTAGGCAGCCAACACCTTCATCATCACTGTTTTTGTGATAGGGTGGCTGCTCTCATCAGTGGTAAGCACCTGTGCTGCTCCAGCCTTTATCTATGGGAGCTTGCTGCATCTTGCTAGTGTACTTGTCATTTGACAAGATTTGGTAAGACTATTTTTCATGTTGTGTTTTTGCTAAAAAAAAATTCAGGATTTTTAAGTCCTTTTCATCCTTTTCTGTGACTATCAGGGAGTGGCAATTGGCAACCCACAGAAGTTGGATTTGGCTTGTTCCTTCTTTCGGCATTCAATTGTATCTGCATCTTTCAAAAGCAAATATAATTAAAATTATGCAGGAGTAGCATGATGAGGTTGGGTGAGAGCACAGAATAGGATAGGCAGCTTGGGTGAGGGACAGTGTGGGGGAACAATATTTAGAGGGGACAGTGTTGAAGGGGCAGTGTGAGGGCACAGTATAGAATGTAGAGAGGGGGCAGTGTGGGAGGAGCATTGGTGAATGAACAACGTGAAGTCGGGATAGTGTGGTAGTTATAGTTCAAAAGAGAGTAAAGTGTGGTGGTTAGAATTCATAAGGGAGACAGTGTGGCAGTTGTAGATAATATGGGGTAATGGTTTGTTATCTAGTTAATAAGGGAGAATGGTGTGAAGGTTATAGTTCATATGTAGAGATGAGCGAATTTGTTCGGATTTTGGCACTGAATTTGATTTTGACATATTCGGGCCATATTCAAACACATTTCGTGCCGAATGTATGTCTTATGATCGGTTCCGAACATATTCGGTAATTTCTACTCCCATTGACTCTAATGACGTTCGGCTGTGTTCGGCGAATATTGCAAAAACAATATTTGATTCCGATAGGTATTCGGAACTGAATCCAAACAAATTCGCTCATCTCTATTCATAAGGGGACAGAGTGCTGGTTATAATTTATATTAAGGGACAGTGTGACAGTTGTATTTCATAAAGGCAGACAGTATGGCAGCTACAGGTTATAAGGGATGATGGTGTGATATCATAGTTTATGGGCAGCAGTATGGAGGTTATAGCTCATAAAGGAAGGTGATGTGATAACTACTGTTCAGAAGGGGAAAGTATGGATCATATAGAAGGATGGTGTGGCAGGTATAGATCATAAGAGGGGATGGTATAGTTTCATAGTTCATAAATGGATGGTGTGGTGGTTATAGTACATAAGAGAAGATGATGAGGCACTTGTACTTTACAAGGGGGACAGTGTGAGGGCAATTTTTAATAGGAGAGAACAATGTGAAGACAATGTACCATAAGAGTGACAGTGTGTTGGACATATTTTGTGCTGCATTGATGCATTTATGGTTTTTATGGTGATGTATCCATGTACTAACGATGGTTCTAGTGCAGTATTTATGTAATTATGGAGATTTTGGTGATGTATTCATGTACTGATGGTTGCTCTGATGCTGTAATCCTGTATTGATGATTATGGTGCTGTACTTCTGTACTGATGATAGTTCTAGAGCCATTTTCTTGTTCTGATGATGGTTCTAGTGAATTATTCATGTATCTATGGAGGTACTAGTGCTATATTCATGTACTGATGGTATTTTTGGTGCTGTATCATGTACTAATGGTGGTACTGGTGTATTATTTCTTTGCTAATTGGTCATTTTCATGGTTCTGATGGTATATTCATGTACAGATAGTGATTCTGGTGCTCAATTCACATACTGATGATTCTTATGGTACTGTATTCATGTAGTGATGGTGGCTTTGGTGATGTATTCATGTACTGATTGTGTATTTAGTGCTCTATTCCTCCACAGATGGTGATTCTGGTGATGTATTCCTGTGGTGTAGATGATTCTGGAGATGTATTCATGTACTGATGGTGATTTTTTGGATGTACTCCTGTACTGATGGTGGTTCTGGTACTATATTCCTTTACTAATGATTGGTTTTGGTGCTGTATTCATGGAGGTTAGAGTGCTTTATTCATACACTAATGGTGGTTTTGCAGCTATATTTTGTATTAGTGGTGTTTTTGGTGCTGTATTCATGCTAATATGGTGATTCTTGTGCTGTATTCATATATGAAAGGTGGTTTTGGTGCGGTATTCATGTATATATGCTGGTTCTGGGCTGTATTCTGGTATTGATGGTGATTCTCATGGTGATACTGAGGATGATTTATTTATGTACTGATGACGAATCAGATGCTATATTTATATACTCGTGAATATTCTGCAGCTGTATTCATATACTGATAGTGGTTGTGGTGCTCTGTTCATGTACTAATGGTTCTGGTGTTGTATTCATGTACTGATGTTGGCTCTGGTATTCATTCTTCCATAGTAGACCGTGATTTGTCCTTTATGCTGCAATACTCTGGTATTGCAGTTTATAGTATAAGCGATCAGACTATCACGGTTTAAGCCCATGAAGGTAAATAAATAATAATGAATGAATATTATAAAAGTAACACCCCAAAAACAATTATGTAATTACACTTATTCACTATCGGCTTACAATGCAATGCCAGGAGAGGCGCCATTTCAATTTTCGCTTAAGGCAGCAGGAAAGCTAGAATCGTCCCTTGTGATGAGTTGTAGTTTTGAATGTACTGTAAAATGGGAAAATAGTTCTTCGAAGTGTGATGTAGTGGTAAAAAAAATGTAAATTCTGTAATTATTGCTAATGCTATGCCATATATATCCAAAAGGGAATAATCATTTAACCCTTGTGTCGTGTTTCACATGTACTTGTGCGTTTCTTCCTTATGCTTAGTATCTTCTTCAGGTCACGCATTGGCAATGCTCCAAGAGTAAATTTAGTACCCGATATAAAATTTGTAAAATAAGCAAAAGTGTAAAAATAACACAAACCACATTAATAAATAGAGGACAGAAATAAATATATCACATGATTCACCATTGATATAAACCAGAAATGACTCAAAACTAGGCAGGAGTCACTGGCATGGCATTAACTGAGAATGAGTGATCTGGCAAGTATTTCCTCCCTCTCATTATTTCCCTCCCTTCATTTAGCTTTCTTCACTTCTGGACTTTTCAGCTCTCGCCTCTTTAATGCATTTGGCCACGTCCAGTTCTGCTCCTCTTCACCTTCTCTATTTTTTATTTTAGAATAGACTGTTAAAAACACTTCTCTGTCCTTGCTCAAGATTTACCTATACAACTATCACACTGATGTCTTCTGGTACCATATATATTTACGTTTTTGTTTTTTTGCTATGTAAATTGTTTGGATATTTTGTCATTTTGTCTCCTACTTTGGACATTTTGATTATTTTACAATATTAACAAAACAAATTAAAACGAGTGTGGTATGAGTTTGGGCATTGGACTTTGTTCGGGTCACGGTGCTTTTGCTGACAAGCACAGTACAGTTTGTAGACCTATACTTGCCGTCAAATACACCTTAATGGTAAATTCATATGACCAAATTTGGGGTCTGAGTGCTGACTGTGAAAAAATAGACCGCTTACGGACAGCACTTAGACCGATGGTAATCAGTTAAACTGTTTAGATGAGAGTTTTCAACACGTTGTGAATGTCAGTGTCAAAAAGTCAAAATATGTACTAGTCTCTTCTTCTGTATTTTGAATTAAATTTGCTTATTTGAGTCTATGGGTGTGTACAAAATATCCAAACCCATACGGATCATCCATATAGAACCCGATTGTATGGATTGTTAACATAGGAAACTGACTATATTTGATCTTGCAAATTGTATTAATTTTTTATGTATAAAAACAAATGATAATACAAACAGAAAACAGAAAAGAAAGCAGCGTATTTGTGCATCTGTACCTTAATTTAATACTAAATGTGTGCAAGCCCTATTTTTTCTGTTTTGTAATACATATTCGGGAGTGTGTAGTTATTTACTAACACAGTTAATAGATCCTCTTTAAGGGAAAGTATGAGCAATTTTCTACATGGATATGGTAAAAATCGCAACATGCACTAGTCATATCAGTTTTGTTGCAAGAGACCGTGTTAACTTCAATGACTCATAAATCAATGCATTACCCTACATTATAGACAAGTAGACAGAGCAACATACAGATATAGAGCCCGATTCATTATTGCATTTGCATCTTTTTTTGTCTGTTTTTGGTGTTTTCGTCTTTTTCATTTGCTCCTAATTCTTTTCATTTGTGCTTTTTTAAAATCTGTTTCATGCTCTTGCCTTTTTTATGTTCGCCAATGTGGGCAATGTTTGAGGTTTCCAAATTTTTCTATTTTTTTTTATTATCAAGAAATTGCAAACGTAGTCGCAAGTGTACTCCAGGGGTCCCTGGAGTTGTTTTATGTAGACCAGAAAAGTTTTGCGCAATGTTTGAGCTATTTTACAAAACGTGCTACTTTTTTGTTCTAAAAATTGCAAAACAAGATTTAAAGATAAAAGTAAAGTTGATTTTTTACTTTGCACAACATTTATGAACCGAGTGCGCCATTTTAAAAAGTTTGGCTTCAAAAATAGGCAACGAATACCACAAAAGAGAAAATACAAATGATGAATAGGGGTTTATAGTCTCTAACACAATTTGCAGACATGATTGGCCGGAGAACTGCAAATTTTGTGTGAACATAGCCTTAAAATGGAAGCCATGGCACAAAGGTGAACAAAGCCTTAGCTCGTTGTGACTTTCTGCATTTTCTTACGTCATGGACTGGTTATTACTTGGTGCTTTTTATCCCTTGGTATAATAACTGCCTGATGTGACTTCTCTAACATTATCAGTATTAATAATGTATACGTTGCATGCACACCAACTTATATTCCAGTTCCTATCTTTAGGTTTTTGTTTCAGGTTTTTGCACTCTGTGTATTAAGTGTGTGGCCTCCCTTTTCTTTGAGCTGGACATTACATTTATACAGCTTCCCATCACTGGGTGTCCATTAATCGAGGTTTCAGACCTGCTCGGCCCTTATTCACATTTTCGTCATTTGACACGTGAAGTTTTTAATACTAGAGATTAGGACTGTCTCGAATATGGTCACCGTGACGTGGTGGGATGGCTTTTACGTTTTTTTAATCTAAATTATGTTAACTAAGCACACTATAATATTTCCATGCACTATTGCTATTTATTTACTGCAGGGTATTTGCTTATTTTGTTTTTATCTTAGGCCCCTTTCATATATCAGTTTTTTGCCATCAGTCGTAATCCATCGAATTTTGAAAAAAATGGATCCGGAGACTGATGCCGCTGGATCCGTTTTTTTCTCACAGTCTTGTATTAGCGACGGATGGCCGCACGTTTCAATGGATCCGTCGGAAATTCTTTGTCGGTCAAGCGGAGACAACGGACCGCCATTTAATTGTTTACTTTCCTCATTTAACTGCTTACCTCCTTGTGTGGAGTGTCTAATTGTTAAATTAAAGTTGTTAACCCTTGCTCTGCCTTATGTCGGTCACTGCATCCAGCAACCTGTTTTCATATGAATTAGAATTCCCGGGGTTGCCTTTGGCTATTTCCACATAATTCCTATAAGCTAACTACAGCATAATAACAGCAAGAGTTCATTTATGGTCATTCCTGTTCTTACAGCTTCTGATTCAAATGTTTCCATGGTGCAGAGCACAGAATGGGAGAATTATGGTAATTTACTGTGCAGAAAGAAAATGACAACTTTGCTATCCAGATCGCTGCTGTTTGTGCCCTGGAAATAAAATGGTTATTTGGAAAAAGTCAGCAAAGTAGAAGCAATAAACTATATATATAAAATATATATATGTTTCACAAATCTCTCGCAGAACTGTAGTATTAAGCCCCCGTCACACACAGCGATCTCGCTAGCGAGATCGCTGCTGAGTCACTAGTTTTGTGACTCAACAGTAGTGTTGAGCGATACGATACCGCAAGTATCGGGTATCGGCCGATATTAGCTGTTTCGGCCTTTCGATACTTAGTTCCGATATTTTCCATATATCGTATACCGGAATCGGAAGTTCCCATAATTCTTTGAGAGGCAATGTGATTTTAGTCAGCCAATGAGGAATCCTAAGAAGTGTGGGCACATCCTGTACTGCTGCGGTCATGTTAACTAATGGCATGGCTGTGATTGGCTGCTGAAATGATGTCAGAATGCACTATAAAAGGCGCCGCCGCCATTTTAGCGTCACTGTGCTGTGAACTCAGTAAGAGACAGAACGCTGCTGTGCTGACTCTGAGGGACAGTTAGAGATTGCGATTTAGTGTACTGTGCTGTAGGCAGGCTAGCACCAACCGCTGTGTAAAGCTTCCTTTTGCCTGCAGTGTTGTTTTAACAGCTCTGCAAGGTGTGTGTGAGTGCAGGTGACGCTGCAGTTTGCTCTGCATGCAACGCTGTCTGTAGGCATCTGCACGTGTCACTCACAGACTCTTTTTTTTTTTCTTCAGTGTAATTCTTGCTGCTCCATGCAATTTAACTATTAGTGTGACGCGCTTCCATCCGAATCCAATACATTGGTTGCAAACACTATAGAAGTAGACAAAGGAGTAGCCTTTCACAGATTGTGAACAGTTGTGTTTCAGTGTTCACTTCAGTCTGTGTTTTTTATTTTTTGAGTGCACATCACGCTCCAGTTACTTGTTCAAGCACTGCTGCTTGTACTCTGCTGAGCGTGTCTCAGTGCCTCATCCTTTTCATTTCTCTCCAATTGGTTCTGCTCCATTCCATTTAAAATAAATATAATCTATTAGTGTGACGCGCTTCCATCCGTATCCAATACATTGGTTGCAAACACTATAGAAGTAGACAAAGGAGTAGCCTTTCACAGATTGTGAACAGTTGTGTTTCAGTGTTCACTTCAGTCTGTGTTTTTTATTTTTTGAGTGCACATCACGCTCCAGTTACTTGTTCAAGCACTGCTGCTTGTACTCTGCTGAGCGTGTCTCAGTGCCTCATCCTTTTCATTCTCTCCAATTGGTTCTGCTCCATTCCATTTAAAATAAATATAATCTATTAGTGTGACGCGCTTCCATCCGTATCCAATACATTGGTTGCAAACACTATAGAAGTAGACAAAGGAGTAGCCTTTCACAGATTGTGAACAGTTGTGTTTCAGTGTTCACTTCAGTCTGTGTTTTTTATTTTTTGAGTGCACATCACGCTCCAGTTACTTGTTCAAGCACTGCTGCTTGTACTCTGCTGAGCGTGTCTCAGTGCCTCATCCTTTTCATTTCTCTCCAATTGGTTCTGCTCCATTCCATTTAAAATAAATATAATCTATTAGTGTGACGCGCTTCCATCCGTATCCAATACATTGGTTGCAAACACTATAGAAGTAGACAAAGGAGTAGCCTTTCACAGATTGTGAACAGTTGTGTTTCAGTGTTCACTTCAGTCTGTGTTTTTTATTTTTTGAGTGCACATTACGCTCCAGTTACTTGTTCAAGCACTGCTCCTTGTACTCTGCTGAGCGTGTCTCAGTGCCTCATCCTTTTCATTTCTCTCCAATTGGTTCTGCTCCATTCCATTTAAAATAAATATAATCTATTCGTGTGACGCGCTTCCATCCGTATCCAATACATTGGTTGCAAACACTATAGAAGTAGACAAAGGAGTAGCCTTTCACAGATTGTGAACAGTTGTATTTCAGTGTTCACTTCAGTCTCTGCGTAATAACCACACTTAGGCCTTATAACTTTTCTGACTTTCTTTATCAATCTACCAAGATGAAGAAGGCAGGGAGTAAGGCACGTGGTCGTGGCCGTGGAGTTTCAGCAGGGAGAGGACGTGGGGATTCTGTGGCTGCTGCCGCCCTCAGTGACACAGCATCCACCAGTTTTACCCATGAGCGTTCCTTTATGCGCAGATTGGTAGGAGCTCGGCGTGCCCCCCTGCTGCGGGAAGAACAAATTGAAGCCGTTGTTGGTTGGATGGCAGCCAATGCATCGACTTCAATTCCTTCCACCTCCTCTCAGGAACACAACACTGTTGAGCAACCATCTGTCTGTTCACCGCCTGTCAAATTGCCCAGGCAGTCAGAGAGTTCTGTACAGGAGCCAGCTGAGTCTCTGCTTCTGTTCTCAGAATCTGTTGGCTCGCAAACACGGGCACAGGCAAGCAGCATTCTGCAATTTGAAGAAGAGGGAGTATGCAGTGATGCGCAACAGCTGTGTCTCTCTCAATCTGAAGAGGCGGGTGAGCCAGTGCCGATGGACAGCACACCGCAGAACGCATCTTATGATGATGATGAGACTCAGGTGCCAGGTTTTGTGGAGCATGGTGCTGCCCAGACCATCCAACAGCAGCAGGTGTTGGAAGAGGGTAGTGGAGATGATGAAGTCCGAGACCCAACATGGCGTGAGCAACAGGAAGGTGGTGGGAGCAGCTCTGAGGAAGAGATTGTCCCAACGGTACAAAGAGGAGGGAGAGGTAGGCTGCAGACTCGCTTGCCTGTAGCCTCCAGTTTGGCACCTGTTGGGAGCAGTTCTCTTAGAAATGTCAAAATTGGCGCTCCCATGACTTGCACTGCGTGGTCCTTTTTTGACAGACTTGTAGATGATATTTGCTATGTTCAATGCAAGCTGTGTAAGCAAAAAGTTAAAAGAGGTAAAAATATCAGTAACCTGAATACCACAAATATGTGGAAACATGTACGGACAAAGCACGTAGCTGAGTTACAAAGACACACTGGAGATGTAGGCCAACCTACAGCAGCACCTACATCTTCAGGTCGTGTTGGAGCCTCTACCTCCAGCTCACACACACCTGGTTCGGCTTCCTCACAGGATCTCCATGGAAGAACCTCGGTCACTGTTGTCCATAGACAAACTGTTATTCCACCCACAGCAGCAAGATCACAGTCATCGTCACACTCCCATACCACAAAACAGCCATCGGTACCACAGGCATGGGATAAAAGACGGCCATACTCGGCAAACCATCCACGAGCACAGGCTCTGAATGCTGGCATTGCAAAACTCCTGTCCCTTGAAATGCTGTCATTCAGGCTGGTGGAGACTGACAGTTTCAGGAACTTTATGGCATTGGCAGTCCCACAATATAATGTGCCAAGCCGATTTTATTTCAGCAGGCAAGCCATCCCTGCTCTGCAAAAACATGTCGAGGGAAACATTAAACATGCGCTACTAAACGCCGTCAGTAGCAGGGTCCACCTGACCACCGATGCGTGGACCAGTACCCATGGCCAGGGACGATACCTTTCCCTCACTGCCCATTGGGTCAATGTTGTGGAGCCGGGTACAGATCTTGCCAGTGGCGCTGTACGTGTTCTGCCAACTCCAAGGATTGCAGGAATCCAGTCTGTACACATTGATTCCTCCTCCTACTCCAGTTCCTCAGAATCATCGCTGCACGAGCCGTCACGGTATACCTCCACATGGACCCGTGAACGCTTACCTGTTGCGACCGATATGAGCACAGCCGTGGCCAAACGTCAACAGGCCGTCCTGAAATTAATTTCCATGGGGAATCGAAGCCACACAGCGCAGGAGCTCTGGGATGCCATCAAGCAGGAGAGCGACGTGTGGTTTTTGTCAGCTAATCTCCAGCCAGGCTTGGTAGTGTGTGACAATGGCCGAAATCTGGTGGCAGCTCTGGGCCTTGGCAACCTCACTCACATACCATGTCTGGCACATGTGCTCAACTTGGTCGTGCAGAGTTTTTTGAGGGACTATCCGGATCTTGATGCACTGCTGCACAAGGTCCGCCTAGAGTGCGCTCACTTGCGACGTTCCAGCATGGCCAGATCGCGCATTGCAGCTCTGCAAGTCAGATTTCGCCTTCCTGAACATCGCATCATATGTGACGTACCCACCAGGTGGAATTCCACGTTACATATGTTGGAGCGGTTGTGTGAGCAGCAGCCAGCAGTAATGGAGTATCAGCTGCAACAGGCGCAATCAACTCGCAATTTGCGCCGTTCACACTTCACCACTACTGAGTGGGCCTCTATGAAGGACATCTGCGACGTTTTGCGTGCGTTTGATGTCTCAACGCGGATGGCGAGTGCAGATGATGCACTAGTCAGCATGACTGTCCCCCTTATCTGCCTGCTTCAGAAATCACTGAAAGCACTAAAGGAAGAGGTTTTGGAAGAGGTGGAGGATGAGGAGTCACAAATTCAATTACCTTCAGGACAGTCATCGCAACGTGGTTCCTCACAAAGGGCTGGGCAGGGCTCACTTTGTGAGGAGGATGAGGAGGAGGAGGAGTCAATGGAGGAGGAAGAAATCCCTACAGAGGGAGGTACACAACGCTCTAGTCAGTATGTAGAGCGAGGATGGGGTGATGCAGAGGAGGCAGAGATGACGCCTCTTCCAGAGGACAGCCTTTGTTGGCCAGTTGGGAGTCTGCAGCACATGGTTGATTTCATGCTTCAGTGCCTGAGAAACGACCGCCGCATCGCCCACATTCTCACCACGTCAGATTATTGGGTGTACACCCTCCTAGACCCTCGCTACCGGGACAACTTACAAACCCTCATCACACCGGTGAACCGGGACCGTAAAATGCAGGAGTACCAAGACACACTGGTGCAATCCATACTGTTGTACATTCCAGCCGAGAGAGCTGCTGCCGCTGCTACTGCTTTACAAAGCAGCTCTGTGCGTCGAGGCAGTGTAGACACCTCTACAACAAGAGGGAGCAGAAGCAGCGCCTCTGCACAGGGCAAGAGCTGTATGTTACAAATGTGGCGAAGTTTTGTGACAGCGCCAGCAAGGTCTACACCATCCGAGACGGCTCCAGTCACCAGGAAGAAACGTTTCCGTAAGATGGTGACAGACTACTTGGCTTTCCCTCTAAGTGTACTCCCAGATGCCTCTTCCCCATTCAAATTTTGGGTCTCTAAGTTGGATACATGGCCAGAGCTTAGCCAGTATGCATTGGAGGTGCTGGCTTGCCCTGCTGCCAGTGTATTATCTGAGCGCGTCTTTAGTGCTGCAGGTGGTGTAGTAACAGACCGTCGCATGCGACTATCCTCAGAGAATGTAGACCGGCTTACTTTTCTGAAAATGAACAAGGCATGGATCTCACCTGAATTTGCCTGTCCGTTTTCAGATTAAATAACTGTTTGGCAACGTTTTCCATGTCTCCTGTTATGTTCATCTTTCTACCACCTGAACTCTACTCCCTGGGCTACAACACCGCCATTTGTTGCTCGTAAGTAATTGGCAGGGGTACTGACTCCTGGCCAGCCTGGTTACAGCACGACAGCTGTTTCCTGGCAGTGTGAACGTCAATTATCCTCCAATAAGTTGTGCTGTCGTGTTGCATTCGGGTTAGCCGACTCTATGGTGCCTGCAGTTTAGGTGATTCCTATGTGTGCTGTGGGATATGTAAATAAAGGCTGTTTCCATTGTGACAATAGGACAAGCACCCACTGTAGGACTGTGTGATTCGGTAACTGCGGACGGCTTGCGTCCTGTCAACTTACATTTTCATGGGTGCGTTCTGCTACCCGTCCGGGGTCCAGTACCGTCAACTGGTTCTCCCCAGTGCCTTTGGCCTAGGTGCCTCCATCTCCGTATCCGAGTTCCACCAACGTCTGCTGGTCCTTGGTAGTGCTTTGGAGCACAGGTACCTCCTGCTTAGTAACCGTGTCACAGTAACGTCAACTGGTACTCGGTTGTGACATTGCCTCTTTTCCTTCTGCTACCCGTCCGGGGTCCAGTACCGTCAACTGGTTCTCCCCAGTGCCTTTGGCCTAGGTGCCTCCATCTCCGTATCCGAGTTCCACCAACGTCTGCTGGTCCTTGGTAGTGCTTTGGAGCACAGGTACCTCCTGCTTAGTAACCGTGTCACAGTAACGTCAGCTGGTACTCGGTTGTGACATTGCCTCTTTTCCTTCTGCTACCCGTCCGGGGTCCAGTACCGTCAACTGGTTCTCCCCAGTGCCTTTGGCCTAGGTGCCTCCATCTCTGTATCCGAGTTCCACCAACGTCTGCTGGTCCTTGGCAGTGCTTTGGAGCACAGGTACCTCCTGCTTAGTAACCGTGTCACAGTAACGTCAGCTGGTACTCGGTTGTGACATTGCCTCTTTTCCTTCTGCTACCCGTCTTGGGTCCAGTACCGTCAACTGGTTCTCCCCAGTGCCTTTGGCCTAGGTGCCTCCATCTCCGTATCCGAGTTCCACCAACGTCTGCTGGTCCTTGGTAGTGCTTTGGAGCAAAGGTACCTCCTGCTTAGTAACCGTGTCACAGTAACGTCAGCTGGTACTCGGTTGTGACATTGCCTCTTTTCCTTCTGCTGCCCCTCCGGGTTCCAGCACAGTCAGCTGGTCCTCGTTACTTCCATTGTCTCTTGCTCCATCTGATACCCGTCAGGGTTCCAGTAACGTCAGCTGGTTCTCGGAAATTAGACGACCTTAAAGACCACCCAGAAGAAGATGACGACAACAAGGACGACGAGCATGAAGCCAACCAGCCTGAACACCATCACAAAGAAAAAATAAAAGATTACCCAGAAGAAGATCACCAACAGGACAAAGAAGGTTAAGACAAACTACAAGATACAGAAAAAGAGACAGAAGAACAATAAGCAGAAGATCAAAAAGCAGAAGAACATGAAGTATAAGACCAAAATGAAGAGCAAAATATATGCTCTAAATTCTAAGCAGAAGAAGACTAAGCAGTGTATGGGGGTGAGTCCGTTCCTCCTCGTGGTGCCCCTGGAAAATGCCTGCTGCTGCAGGCTAAACTGAACACGGACAAATACTGTTGTAATTTAAATCTTTTGTGACAGCAAGAACGGAAGGATGAAAAATTCATACTTTTACAGATTACAAGTACAGGAATCTCTGTCACAAATAAGAATATGATGAAGAAGATGAAGAGGAAGAAGATGAAGAATTTGAATATGAAGAAGATTAATTAGTTTAATAATAACAATATGAGTAATGTAAACAAAAACATGAATAGCAAGAAGTTTAAGAAGAAGATTAAGAAGGTGAAGATGAAGAATAATTTGATGAGAAAGATGATGCTGCTGAAGATTATGAAGGAGAAAGTGTGGCACTGGCAAAAGTTAAAAAGGTGAAGAGCATGGAAGTTGTGAAACATACATATTTGCCAAAATAGAAAAAAGGTTAACAACATTGTCAATTTGTTAGTCAATCCAAACGTATTTCAAAAAAAATATATATTAATGCTATTCCAATGCATTGGGTTAAACATGTATGCCTTTATTGTCTCCTCAACCTCCCCCAATACATTCTACATTAGTCTTTGTTGTTTTCCTTCATGTACAATTAACCAACAAGGCAAGAATGGGTTTTTTTAATGTCGATATTTGGTTCCCATAGACTTACATGGGACTTCCGGTATCGGAATCGGATATCGACAATATTTAGTGATATCGGCGATACCATTCCGATCCGATATTTTTAGATATCGAGCAGTATCGCTCAACACTACTCAACAGCGATCTCCCCTGCGATATTGCTGTGTGTGACACTGATCAGCGACGGGCCCCCCTGCCAGGTATCGCTAATCGTTGTCCAAAGGCCAGGACATTTTTTTGATCGTTGGTCTCCCGCTGGCCAGCACGCATCGCTGCATGTCGCAGGCAGGAGACCAGCGATCAGCTGGTAATCAACGTACACATCGGGTTTCCAGGCGCCGCGCAGCACCTGGAAACCCAATGTGTACCTTGGTTACCAGCTCCCTGCACCAGCGGGCTGGTATCCAAC
Organism: Oophaga sylvatica; assembly: GCA_033576555.1. NCBI lineage: Eukaryota > Metazoa > Chordata > Amphibia > Anura > Dendrobatidae > Oophaga > Oophaga sylvatica. The sequence goes on from JARQOD010000001.1 coordinate 933,305,806, forward strand.
GTACACTGCGGGTAAATAAGCGACGTTACCCTGTTTGGCAGCTCACAAGCGATCATGTAGCGACACACCAGCGATCCTGACAAGTGCATATCGTTGTCGGGATCGCTGGTGTGTCGCTATGTGTGACGAGGCCCTTAGTAAAAATATAAAGCTCAGCACCAATTCAGTTGTAACACCTTGATCTGTCAGTGCTTTGTTCTGGGGTCTACACTGCTATCCCTGTACTTTACTCATAGAGATAACAATTAACAAAGCATTTGAACAAGTAATCAGCACCAGAGAGTAGAGAGTTGTAATTAGGAGATCTGCTCTGAAAAGTTCTGAGCTGGTGATTAATAACCGTACCACAGAAAATGAGAGGGAGGTGAGCAACAAACTCCTCCATAGAAATCAATGGGCTGGAGCGATCTGATTGGGATGTTAAAAATAACTCCTCTCCTGGAATGCAACTACTATGCACTCTCCAGGGTCTGAAGCCAAGCCCCTTAGAAAAAAGCTGAATACTAGGTAAGATAAAAGCTGTCATTGCAGGAGAATATCAGTGGGAAGAAAAAGCATGTCAATTGCAGGCTTACTTATTTTGATGCTGTCTAATTAATTAACCCCTTAACCCCCGGAGCTTTTTCGGTTTTGCGTTTTCGTTTTTCGCTCACCTTCTTTCCAGAACCATAACTTTTTTATTTTTCTGTCAATATGGCCATGTGAGGGCTTATTATTTGTGGGACGAGTTGTACTTTTGAAAGACACCATTGGTTTTACCATGTATTGTATTCGAAAATGGGAGAAAAATTCCAAGTGCGGTGAAATTGCAAAAAAGTGCAATCCCACATTTGTTTTTTGCTTGGCTTTTTTTGCTAGGTTCACTAAATGCTAAAACTGAGCTGACATTATGATTCTCCAGGTCATTTCCATTTCATAGACACCAAACATGTCTAGGTTCTCTCTTATCTAAGTGGTGAAAAAAATTCCAAAATTTGCTAAAAAAAGAAAAAAAACAAATTGTGACATTTTCCGAGACCCATAGCGTCTCCATTTTTTGTGATCTCGGGTCGGGTGAAGGCTTATTTTTTGCGTGTCGAGCTGATGTTTTTAATGATACCACGTTTGTGCAGATACATTCTTTTGATCGCCCGTTATTGCATTTTAATGCAATATCGGGGCAACCAAAAAAACGTAATTCTGGCGTTTTGATTTTTTGTCTCGCTACGTCATTTAGCGATCAGGTTCATCCTTTTGCTTGTTGATAGATCGGGCGATTCTGAACACGTCGATACCAAATATGTGCAGGTTTGATTTTTTTTTCATTGTTTTATTTTGATTGGGGCAAAAGGTGGGTGATTTGAACTTTTATGTTTTTTTTATTTTTTTTTAATTTTTAAACACTTTTTTTTCACTTTTGGCATGCTTCAATAGTCTCCTTGGGAGGCTAGAAGCTGCCAGTACTCGATCGCCTCTGCTACATACAGGCGATGCTCAGATCGCCTGTATGTAGTAGAATTACTGCATTGCTATGAGCACCGACCATAGGGTGGCGCTCATCACAATCTGCCATCAACAACCATAGAGGTCTCGAGGAGACCTCAGGTTGTTATGGCAATGCGTCGCTGACCCCCGATAACTTGACGGGGGTCGGCGATGCGCTCATTTCCTGTCGCGTGCCGGAAGCTCTAGTTGAATGCCCGCTGTCAGCGTTTGACAGCGGGATTTAACTAGTTAATAGGTGCGGATGGATCGCGATTCCACTCCCACCTATTGCGGGCACATAGCTATTTATAACAGCTGAAATGTTGCGGCTTTGAGGTGGGCTCACCGCCGGAGCCCACCTCAAAGCGGGGGGATACTGCCAGCTGACGTACTATTCCATCAGCTGGCAGTAAGGGGTTAAAACAATTTAAGAATATGAGAATACCCCTTTAATATTTTATTTTTATTTACTAGCGAAATACAAAGTTAGCAAACAAAAGATAAATATGAATTAAATTAATATGTGGGGTTACCAGCCTTTGCTTTCAAAACAGCATCAAAGCATCAATTCTTCTAGGTACACCTGCAGACAGTTTTTGAAGGAACTTGGCAGGTAGGTTGTTGCAAACATCTTGGAGAACTAATCACAGAACTTGTTTGGATCTAAGCTTATGGAAATATTTCTATCTAGTCCTGTAATCCCACATAGACTTGATGATGTTGAGATCACTGCTCTGTGGGAGCCATGATTTCATGCATAGTTGAGTCAGTTGGCCTTGTTTCCATGTTGAAGCTTTTGGTTGAAGTTCTTTCATGAAGACTACTTCTGGCCAGATTTCTCCAAACCATGGATGTGTATAGATTGGTCTTACTCATTGCTGCCAGTTCTGAGCCGATGGCACTGTCGGAAAACTTCTGATTTTGAAGAGAAGTAAACATGAAGTGTCTGTCACCTTCTAAACCAAGTTTCCTTGGCCAATGCTATTGTCTACAGTTTTCAATGTTGCCCATTTCCTGGTGGTTCTTCAAAAGAGCTTGAACAGCTAATTTTAAAACCACAGTATACTTTGAAATATCTGCCTGGGAAAGACCTTGCTGATGCTACACATATTGAAACAAGTAAAAAAGAAATATGTGAGAAGCAAACTAGAATATGTGTTAAACCTTCTCAAAGTACCACTCTTTTACTTTGATGACAGCTTTTCATACCCTTGGCATTCTCTCAAGCACCTTCATCAGGTAGTCACTTACCCATCAGTCTTTAAGTATTCATTGATGATAAACACTTGGTTAATTTGCCTTTATTCTGCAGTCCAATTTATATCAAAACATCTTAATTGAGTTGAGGTTGGGTGATTGTGAAGGCCATAACATGTGACGCAGCACTCAATCCCTCTTCACCTTGCTCACAAAGCCTGGAGGTGTGTTTTGGGTCATTGTCTTGTTGTACACACAAATGATAGTTCCACTTAGTGCAAACCAGATGGGATGGCATGTCATTGTAAAATGTTGTGGTAGCCTTGCTGGATAAGTGTGCCTGGAATTTGGAATACATTATCAACAGTGTCACCAGTAAACCACCTTCACACCATCACACTTCCCATCCATGTTTCACAGTAGGCACGTCACATGTAGAAACCATCCATTCATCTTTTAGCTGTGTCTCACAAATACATGGTGGTTGGTACATAAAATATCAAATTCTTACTCGAGACTACAGTACAGTTTTCCACTGATCTAATGTCCAGTCTTTGTGTGTGACAAATAACAATAAATCAGGTGGTGAGTCATTCCACCTGATAAGAAAAGAATCACAACAATTCAGGATAAAACAGTGAGTGTATTTTTAGTAACACATATAAAACCAATTTAAAAAGACAGGGAATCTGACCTCCAAAAAAGGAAGGAATTTGGCTGCAAAACCATAATGTTACAGTGCTAGTGATAATAGGAAGTTAAATACAATAAAGGATTGAGGTTCTAAAATTCCTGCTGTATTAATACCAAAAGAGGAAAGGGTTGACGCAAATTATGATGCAGTCCACTACGGGGCTCTGTAGTATAAATGTGTCCAGGTACTATCCTAAATAGGATGCTACTTAAAGCCCCGGTCTCACATAGCGATACACCAACGATCCCGACAACGATCAGGATCGCTGGTGTATCGCTATATGATCGCTGCTGAGCTGCCAAACAGGCAGCTCAGCAGCGATCAGCACAGCGACACTGCGGGTAACATCGCTTAGTTACCCGCAGTGTACGTTGGATACCAGCGCCCTGATGCAGGGAGCTGGTAACCAAGGTACACATCGGGTTTCCAGGCACTGCGCGGTGCCTGGAAACCCTCTATGTACCTTGGTTACCAGCTCCCTGCATCAGGGCGCTGGTATCCAAGGTACACAGCGGGTTTCTAGGCACAGCCCCGCGGATCGCTGGTCTCCCGCCTGTCACACGCAGCGATGCGTGCCTGTCAGCGGGAGACCAGCGATCAAAAATATGTCCAGGACATTCAGCGACGATCAGCGATCCCCGGCAGGGGGGCTGATCGTCGCTGAATGTCACACACAGCGATATCGCTGGGGAGATCGCTGCTGCGTCACAAAACTAGTGACTCAGCAGCGATCTCGCTAGCGAGGTCGCTGTGTGAGACGGGGGCTTAAGTCTATATCTTATCTTAAGACATGAATTCAAGTGTTAATACTGACAAAGTATCCATTGTTTACCTGTCCAGAGCAGTTGGATGGTCTCCGGACAGTGTGCAGTGTTTCCCTCTACACCAGATGGGTGCCATTTAGCAGTTCGCTTCTTCCAGGGGAGTGGTAAGCAGGCACTTCACATGTAGAAACCGCCCATTCACCTTTTAGCTGTGTCTCACAAAGACATGGTGGTCGGTACATAAAATATCAAATTTTAACTTATGAGACTACAATGCAGTTCTCCACAGATCTAATGTCCAGTCTTTGTTTGGCCCAGGTAAGTCTCTTCTTGTTGTGGTCCACATTAGTGACTTCTTTGCAGCAATTCAACCATAAGGGCAGGGCCGGCTTCAGGCATTTATGGGCCCCGGGCGAAAGAGTCTCAGTGGGCCCCTTTAACACAGACCATGATTCATGATGCACAGATATGGCAGAGAAATATGGGTATAGTACAATGCCAAACACTTCGCTTTTTATTATTATAGATTATTATTATTATTATAGATTTTTATAGCGACATTTATTCCATGGCGCTTTACATGTGAAGAGGGGCAAATATAGACAAGTACAGTAAACATGAGCAATACAAGGCACACACAAGTACAGAAGGAGAGAGGACCCTGCCCGCAAGGGCTCACAGTTTACAGGGATGGGTGAGGATACACTAGGAGAGAGTAGAGCTGGTCGTGCGGTGGTTCAGTAGACTGAGGATCACTGCAGGCTATAGGCTTGTCGGAAGAGGTGGGTCTTCAGGTTCTTTTTGAAGGTTTCCATGGTAGGCGCGAGTCTCATGTGTTGGGGTAGAGAGTTCCAGAGTATGGGAGAGGCACGGGAGAAGTCTTGTATGTGGTTGTGGGAAGAGGAGATAAGAGGGGAGTAGAGGAGGAGATCTTGAGAGGATCGAAGGTTGCGTGTGGGTATGTACCGGGAGACCATGTCACAGATGTATGGAGGAGACAGATTGTGGATGGCTTTGTAGGTCATGGTTAGGGTTTTGAACTGGAGCCTCTGGACGATAGGAAGCCTATGAAGGGCTTGGCAGAGAGGAGAGGCTGGGGAATAACGGGGAGACAGGTGTATTAGTCGGGCAGCAGAGTGCAGGATGGATTGGAGTGGTGCCAGAGTGCTAAAGGGAAGGCCAGAGAGTAGGAGGTTGCAGTAGTCAAGGCGGGAGATGATGAGGGCATGCACTAGTGTTTTTGTAGTTTCATGGTCAAGGAATGCACGGATCCGGGAAATATTTTTGAGTTTGAGACGGCAGGAGGAGGCAAGGGTTTGGACATGTGGCTTGAAAGAGAGGGCAGAGTCGAGGATCACTCCGAGGCACCGAGCATGCGGGACTGGGGAAAGTGAGCAGCCATTGACATTGATGGACAGGTCTGGTGGGGGGTTAGAGTGAGATGGGGGAAAGATGATGAATTCTGTTTTGTCCATGTTCAGTTTTAGAAAGCGAGCAGAGAAGAAAGCAGAAATAGCAGACAGACATTGTGGGATTTTGGTCAGTAAGGAGGTGAGGTCAGGTCCAGATATGTAGATCTGCGTGTCGTCGGCGTAGAGATGATACTGCAAACCATGGGATTCTATGAGCTGTCCCAGGCCGAGGGTGTAGATGGAGAAGAGTAGGGGTCCTAGAACTGGGTCTTGGGGAACACCGACACTTCCATTACATGAGTGATATCTATTGTAAATTCTACAATAGCTCAGAAACCGCCAAATCCTCACAGCGCACAGTACAGACTGGACAGTACAGTCCTCCATACAATATTATGGGCACCACATAGTCCTCCATACAGTATTATGGGCCAAATATAATGCTCCATAAAGAATATTGGACCCCAAATAATGCTCCATACAGGATACTGGTCCCCATATAATGCTCCATACAAAATATGGAGCTCTCCTCTGCACTGTGCTGCGTGCTGCGTTCCTGCACTGCTCAGGAAAGGGCACTGTTGAAAGACTCCCCATCATCATCATCGCCTCCCCATCATCATCATCATCGTCTCCCCATCATCATCATCATTTCCTCCCCATCATCATCGCCTCCCCATCATCATCATTGTCTCCCCATCATCATCGCCTCCCCATCATCATTGCCTCCCCATCATCATCGCCTCCCCATCATCATTGCCTCCCCATCATCATTGCCTCCCCATCATCATCGCCTCCCCATCATCATCGCCTCCCCATCATCATCATCATTGCCTCCGGCTCCTCACCACCATCACTGCCTCCCCCCACCACCATCACACATACCGCACCACACACAGATAGCACCGCAGCACTCTCTCACATACAAAACTGCAGCACTTTCTCACATACACACAGACACACACACACACACAGACACACACCTCACATCTCACCTGTCCGGCGTCTGCTCTCTGTCTGCCACAGCCGGCCGCTGAATGATGATGTCATTCAGCGGCGCTGCTGTCAGAGGAAGCGCGGGCGCCCTGCAGATGGAGCCTGGAGCTGCGGATTGCGGAGGCACTGGGAGAGGTGAATATTGTGCCAGGGCGTCTGCCGGGGCCCTGAGAAAGCGGGGGGGCCCAGTGGCGGTGCTGGCACCGCTCTCCTCCGCTGACGGGCGCCGGGGTGCACGACGGCGAATGGGCCCCGCGCCTGCTCAGGGCCCCGGCACTTGCCCGGGTATGCCGGGTGCTGACGCCGGCCCTGCATAAGGGCATTATTCTTGTAGTCTCTGCTGCTGGTAAGTTGATTTTAAATTTCTCTGCTACTTGATTTCTCTGTTACTTGTGCATCATTTATGAGGGCTATTTTCTGAGGTGCTGTCAATTTGCAGTTTCTGAGGCATGTAACTCTGATTAACTCATCCTCTGCAGTAAAATTCATTTTTGGCCTTCATTTCCTGGGGTGCTTCTCATGATAGCCAGGTTCATAATAGCAATTGCTGGTATACAGGATTGCACTTGAGGATATCTTCAAGGTACCTAGCAATATTTCAAGATGACTGATCCTCATGTCTTAAAATAATGCTAAATTCTCATTTCCCTTTACTGAGTTGACTGTTTTTTCACATATTTTGCACTCTGTGTACCCCTTTGACAGTCCCAGTAACCTGAGTTCCCCTATAACAATAAGTGCCCACTTTACATTTAATAATGCCCTGAGTCTCCCCCCCGGTACAGTTCCCCTATACAAAGTATGATGCTCTCATACACAGCATATTGCCCCCTCACTGTATATATACTGTTTTTTTAGTATTCCCCAAACTGTTTGATGGCTCCAGCACTGTATGGTGGCCCCATCACTGTAATCTCCACACTGTATGATGGCCCACTAGATAGCCTCCATATAGTATAATGCACCAGATAGTCCTCAATGTAGTATAATGCACTCCCCATAGGCCTCTACATAGAATAATGCACTCCTTATAGGTAGACTCTATAGCATAATTCACTACCCATAGGCAGACTCTATAGTATAATGCACTCACCATAGGCAAACTCTATATAGTATAATGCACTCCCCATAGGCAGACTCTATATAGTATAATGCACTCCCCATAGGCAGACTCTATATAGTATAATGGACCCAAACAGGCAGACCCTATATAGTAAAATGCACTCCCCATAGGCAGACTCTATATTGTATAATGCACCCCCATAGACAGACTGTATATTGTATAATGCAGCCCCCCATAGGCAGACTCTATATTGTATAATGCACACCCCATAGGCAGACTCTATAGTATAATGCAGCCACCCATAGGCAGACTCTATAGTATAATACAGCCCCCCATCTGCAGACTCTATAGTATAATGCACTCCCCACAGGCAGATTCTATATTGTAATGCACCCCCCATAGGCAGACTCAATAGTATAATGCAGCCCCCCATAGGCAGACTCTATAGTATAATGCAGCCCCCCCATAGGCAGACTCTATAGCATAATGCAGCCTCCCAAAGGCAGACTCTAATATAATGCAGCCCCTTAGTCTAGCAGAGGTCTAGATAGATAGATTGATAGATGGATAGATATGAGATAGATAGATAGATAGATAGATAGATAATAGATAGATATGTAATAGATAGATAGATAGATAGATAGATAGATAGATAGATAGATAGATAGAGAAACAGATAGATAGATAGATAAATAAAATAGAGAGAGAAATAGAATAGATAAATAGATAGAACATTTTTCGTATCATTTACAGTATTTGAAACATTTCTCACTGACAGTCCATGAAATACATATTTTATGCAGGGATCTCAATAACGTGATAATTTCATATTTTGGTTTCACTAAGGGCAAGAAATATTACTGAACTGGCAGCCGCTGCCTTAGGTGAGAGATTGTCTGACATCTCCTTTATTTACTTATTTAGCCTATCCTGCCTAGAAACCTCCTTGCAAATAGGAGAAAGATTTTTTTACTCCCCTCGGAATGAGAGAGAAAGGATATATGCTGAATCTTCTAATCAGAATGAAGGGACAAGCTGTTCAAGCCAATAGCTCTCAGTAATAAGATCAATTACATACTCAGTTTCTTGTACATTGGCAGAAAGGGCAACATTTATCTTCTTGGTAAAGATTACCTCATCTGAACAGAACGTCCAGGGCTCACTTTTTTTTCATTCTATTTAACAAGCGGTGACATTGCCAGTTACAAATTGATGCAGAGTACATCTGAAAAAAAGCTGCCTTGCCAATAGTCGGAAAGATCCTGCCCTGTACTCCTGTCAGGTGCAAGCTCATCTCCCTTGGAAATTAGGTTAAACATTAAAGGAATAGAGAGTTGTCAGCCTTTATTATTAGATGTGATCCAAATTTACACAATGTTTCCAGTGCATGCAATGTATTTCTCTTTACCACAGCGCCACAAAGCGTTTTTCATACCATTAATGCAAATTAATTGAAAATAGGGATAAGAATAAAAACTAAATCTAGAACTTTATTTTAAAGTACAAGTATATATAAAATAGATTCCTGGTGCTGCTCACCTAGCAATAGGATGAGCCAAAAAATACTTTCATCGTAAAATATAATTTGCTTAGCGTATATGTACGGAGCCTCAAAATCATGATTTTTAGATGCTATTGCTATGGCAATTTATTCAACCTTTTTTTCTATTGCCCTAAAATATTTAAAATAAAATGTAAACAATACTGCAATCAGCCTTGATTAAAAAAAAACCTTTTCTGTTTGTTCCCATGATGAGTATTAAGGGAGTTTTTGATGTTGCAGATTTTAAAAAAAATGATAGTAGCCTATTTTACTTAATGGGTGCAGAAATGGTATAGAAAATCTGCAATATCAAAAACTCACGAAAAGCTCATCAGGGGAACGTACCTAATGATTTATCGAAAGTATATACTATAGATGTCTGATAGGTGCAAATTCTACTTTGAGGACTCTTACACCCACGAAACAGCCCACAATGAGTTTTTGGTGTGTTTTTTGACTCTGCAAATTTTTGCTGCATCAAAATCGGAGCGTTTTACGGTTCCAGCAAAGTGGGTGGGATTTACAGAAATCTGATGCCCACTGTGCTTCATTTAACGCAGTGTAAACTGAACTGCGATGCGTGGTTTAAATTCACAACATGTCAATTTCTCTTGTGAATATGGTGAATTTTATGTGCAGATTTTCCCCATACAAATTGCATGTAATCTGCCAGTGACTGTATAAATAAAGTTTTGTCAAAGGCAGATACCAGGAAGTATAAAAAACAAAGCAGTTTTTTTAAAGCATGACACACCAAAAAGAGACAAAAACACAATAAAAATGGAATGAAAAAATATAAGTAGTAAGTAGTAATTTATTTCACAGGTGCAGAAAAGCTAGAGAAACACTCAGCAAATACTCATTGTGGGTATGTAGCCTCATGATACGTTCACACTGAGTTTTTTTACGAGGACTTGAAATACAGTATATACTCGCGTATAAGCCGAGATTTTCAGCCCATTTTTTAAGGCTGAAAGTGCCCCTCTCGGCTTATACGCGGAGTCATATACCGGGGGGTCGGCGGGGAGGGGGAGCAGGGATGTCAGATCATACTTACCCCCCGCCGGCGCGTCTATGCAGCCCCCCTGCTCCTCCCACGATCTCAGGCTCCTTCCTGCAGCGGTCACATGGTACTGCTCATTAAAGTCATGAATATGCACATATTCATGACTTTAATGATCTGTACCACGTGACCGCTGTAGAAAGGAAGAGCTGCCGGAGAGCACGGGAGAAGAGCAGGGGCTGCAGAGACTGCACCAGGAGGGGGTGAGTATATGCGATATTCACCTGTCCCCGGTCTACCGCTGCGCACTGCTCTGACCGCCTTGTCCTCTGGCTGTGATGTTCAGGCAGAGGGCGCGATGACGTAGTTAGTGCGCGCCGAGCACTCTGCCTGAGCAGTCACTGACAGAAGGACTCAGAAGACAGCGGCGCAGCGGTGGACCGGGGACAGGTGAATATCGCAGGTGTCGGAGCCCTGAGTGAGCGGTGACACCGGCACCTGTCCCCTTAGTGCGCCGGTGTCCCAGCCTGCTCAGGACATCGGCACCTGGCCCCCAGCGACGAGAGGTGAGTATGTCATTTTTTTTCTTTTGCAGCAGCAGCAGCAGCGGCAGCATATGGTGCCTATACTATGGAGCATCTTATGGGGGCATAATCTGTGGAGCATATGAGGCATAATATATGGAGCATGTGGGGCATAATCTATGGAGCATATGGGGCATAATTTATGGAGCATATGTGGCATAATCTATGGAGCATATGGGCATAATCTGTGGAGCAAATGGGGGCATAATCTATGGAGCATATGGGGCATAATCTATGAAGCATATGGGGCATAATCGATGGAGCATATTGGGCATAATCTGTGGAGCATATGGGGCATAATCTATGGAGCATATGGGGCATAATCTATGGAGCATATGGGGCATAATCGGAGCATATGGGGCATAATCTGTGGAGCATATGGGGCATAATCTATGGAGCATATGGGGCATAATCTATGGAGCATATGGGGCATAATCTGTGGAGCATATGGAGCATAATCTGTGGAGCATATGGGGCATAATCTGTGGAGCATATGGGGCATAATCTGTGGAGCATATGGGTATAATCTATGGAGCATATGGGGCATAATCTGTGGAGCATATAGGGCATAATCTATGGAGCATATAGGGCATAATCTATGGAGCATATGGGACCTATACTATGGAGCATATGGGGGCATAATCTATGGAGCATTTTATGGGGGCATAATCTATGGAGCACCATATGGGGGCATAATATAGTCTATGGAGCATCTTATGGGGCCATTATTAACCTTTATGGAACTTTATATGAGGAGTATTTTGTATGGATTATTTTATGGGGCCCATCATTAACTGTATGGAGAATTATATGGGGCTCCTGATTCAATATGGATATTCAAAAACATGTAACCCACTGATGTCTCAATTAATTTTACTTTTATTGGTATCTATTTTTATTTTTGTAATATACCAATAGCTGCTGCATTTTCCACCCTAGGCTTATACGCGAGTAAATAAGTTTCCCCATTTTTTTGTGGCAAAATTAGGGGGGTCGGCTTATACACGGGTTGGCTTATACATGAGTATATACGGTAGATTCTGCTGACATATCAACAATAAAAACTGCATGAGGTAGAGAGAGTGGTGGAGGTGTCCAGACAGGTAAGCGGTGTTTTATTTTAACCTTTGGCTGGTCTTCTATGGTCCAGTAAAATGGTGGCCAGCCAGCCACCATTTTGCTGAATTCATACAAAGTGAATTACAAAAAATCTGGAAAATTCTGTAGAATATAGATTTTTGTAAAATTCGAGTAGCATTCAAATTCACTCAAATAAATTACCCAAATTCTAGTTCTAACCAATATTTGCATTTGCACATGAATGTATGAGCCACACGAACATATAATTTTAACCTCAGATTGTAAGTCAGAAAGTGTTGTATAGAGCGGACTTAGAAGTTCAGCTTGCTACATACCCAACGGGAGCCATGTAGAGAGCACATCCTGGCCATTAAAACTCTGAACCGCAGTCACACGTAGAGTATTTGGTGAGTTATGTTTTACCTCAGTATTTGTAAGCCAAAACCAGGAGTGGGTGATAAATACAGAAGTGGTGACGTGTTTCTATTATACTTTTCCTCTGATTGTTCCACTCCTGGTTTTGCCCTACAAATACTGAGGTAAAAGGCTCATCAAATATTCTACATGTGCACATGGGCTTATGGTATGTGCAAATAGAGTTTAATGGAAAGAGTCCACATAATAAAACACCTGAAAATTGCTTCAAAAGTGATTGAAATACTTCTAATACAGGAAAGATGTGTATCTTTCTACCGTGTTAGCCAGTAGATAGAAAAATATTTAGAATTGAGAGTCCTCAGTGGTTGATACCTTTTAATTGCTAACTGAAAAGATGGTAACAAATTGCAAGCTTTCGAGACTACTCAGGTCTCTTCATCTGGCAAAGACTAATACAAAATCTGAAGAATCACATATTAATACACAACACAGCACAGAAACAATGCAATAGGTAAGACAAGTGACGTGACGTGTAAAAAGACATAAATCCATGCGACACATTCATTCCTGTACTGAGTGTGTCAAAGGTCATCATGAGTTTATATTCCCAAACCTTTCTATATCTCTCAGATTTAAAGTTAGCTTTTAATACAAGTAATTTCATGTCCATAGCATGATGGACATGAAATTACTTGTATTAAAAGCTAACTTTAAATCTGAGAGACAAAAAGGTTTGGGAATATAAACTCATGACAACCTTTGACACACTCAGTACAGGAATGAATGTGTCGCATGGATTTATGTCTTTTTACATCAATTAAGGAATTTGCTCTTCATGCCTGCTGAGGGCATCACACAACACAGAACCAGACCCCAATGAGAGGGCAATATACCTTTCACACTCCTTATCTATGAACTGTTCCAATATTTATGTTCATCTCTGTCTCCCATAATGACAGTTCTGTTTCACATCACTTGTCTTACCTATTGCATTGTTTCTGTGCTCTGTTCTGAAAGACTTTTATTAATTCCTATTATAAAACCAATTTGCTGTTCATGTTTTTCAGTTTTGGGCATTTTTTACGTTTGAGATTTTGAGAAATGCGGTTAGAAAAAAAAATTGTAGAATAATTTTAATAATAATTTTATTTATACAGCACCAGCATGTGCCGCAGCAATTTACATTGAAGCAGAGACATGTACAAACAATAAAGACATCACAAAGTAACATAGTTACAGGAAGAGTGAGGGTCCTGCTCATAAGCTTTTAATGTATAAAAATGCATGGCACTGTCCAGGTGGAATTGGCTCCAAACTCGGCACTGTTCAATCAAAACCTTCAAAAACGCTTCTGGAAATGCTGTAGGAAACAAAAAACTTCTCCAAATACTCACCAAAGAATCAGTGTTTCCTGAAGCAGTTTCCACTAGGTAACCCATCAGTTTGTTTTTTTGTAAATCCTGTGTATGCTACTAACCATCTTAAAAAGTGGACATTCACTAAAAGACAATATGAAATGTCAGCCGCAATTATTTTGCTGTTGTTGGTTTGTTAAGATGATTGCTATTAACCCCTTAATGACCAAGCCATTTTGTAGGTTAAAGACCAGGCCAATTTTTACAATTCTGACCACTGTCTCTTTATGAGGTTATAACTCTGGAACGCTTCTACGGATCTTGGCGATTCTGAGATTGTTTTCTCGTGACATATTGTACTTCATGATAGTGGTAAAATTTCTTCAATATAACTTGCGTTTTTTTATGAAAAAAATGGAAATATGGCAAAAATTTTGAAAATTTTGCAATTTTCAAACTTTTAATTTTTATGCCATTAAATCAGAGAGATATGTCACAAAAATTAGTTAATAAATAACATTTCCCACATGTCTACTTTACATCAGCACAATTTTGGAACCAAAATTTTTTTTTGTTACGAAGTTATAAGTGTTAAAAGTTGACCAGCAATTTCTCATTTTTCCAACAAAATTTACAAAACCATTTTTTTAGGGACCACCTCACATTTGAAGTGAATTTGAGGGGTCAATATGACAGAAAATACCCAAAAGTGACACCATTCTAAAAACTGCACCCCTCAACGTGTTCAAAGCCACATTCAAGAAGTTTATTAACCCTTTAGGTACTTCACAAGAATTGAAGCAATGTGGAAGGAAAAAATGAACATTTAACTTTTTTTCCCAAAATTTTTCTTTCGACACAATTTTTTTAAATTTTGTCAAGGGTATCAGGAGAAAATGAACCACAATATTTGTTGTACAATTTCTCCAGAGTACACCGATATACCATGTGTGGGGGTAAACCACTATTTGGGCGCATGGCAGAGCTCGGAATGGAAGCAGCGCCATTTGACTTTTTTGGCTGGAATTGAGATTGGACGCCATGTCGCATTTGGAGAGTCCCTGTGTGCCTAAACAGTGGAAACCCCCCACAAGTGACCCCATTTTGGAAACTGGACCCCTCAAGGAACTTATCTAAATGTGTTGTGAGAGCTTTTAACCCCCAAGGGCTTCACAGAAGGTTATAACGTAGAGCCGTAAATTAAAAAATCATATTTTTTTCCACAAAAATGATCTTTTCATCCCAATTTTTATTTTCCAAAGGATAAAAGGACCCCAAAATTTATTGTGCAATTAGTCCTGAGTACGCTGATACCCCATAGGTGGGGGTAAACCACTATTTGGGCGCATGGCAGAGCTCGGAAGGGAAGCAGCGCCATTTGACTTTTTTGGCTGGAATTGAGATTGGATGCCATGTCGTATTTGGAGAGTCCCTGTGTGCCTAAACAGTGGAAACCCCCCACAAGTGACCACATTTTGGAAACTAGACCCCCCAAGGAACTTATCTAAATGTGTGGTGAGAGCTTTGAACCCCCAAGGGCTTCACAGAAGGTTATAACGTAGAGCAGTAAAATTAAAAAATCATATCTTTTCCACAAAAATGATCTTTCCACCCCCAATTGTTATTTTCCAAAGGGTAACAGGACCCCAAAAGTTATTGTGCAATTTGTCCTGAGTACGCTGATACCCCATATGTGGGGGGGAACCACTATTTTGACGCATGGCAGAGCTCGAAAGGGAAGTAGCGCCTTTTTCAAATGCAGACTTTGATGGAATGGTCTGCGGGTGTCATGTCACGTTTGGATAGCCCCTGATGTGCCTAAACAGTAGAAACCCCGCACAAGTGACTCCATTTTGGAAACTAGACCCCCCAAGGAACTTTTCTAGATGTGTGGTGAGCACTTTGAACCCCCAAGAGCTTCACAGAAGTTTATAACGTAGAGCCGTGAAAATAAAAAAATCATATTTTTTTCCACAAAAATGACCTTTTTGCCCCAAATTTTTATTTTTATAATGGTAACAGGAGAAATAGGACCCCAAAAGCTATTGTGCAATTTGTCCTGAGTACGCTGATATCCCATATGTGGGGGGAACCACTATTTTGACGCATGGCAGAGCTCGAAAGGGAAGTAGCGCCTTTTTCAAATGCAGACTTTGATGGAATGGTCTGCGGGTGTCATGTCACGTTTGGATAGCCCCTGATGTGCCTAAACAGTAGAAACCCCCCACAAGTGACTCCATTTTGGAAACTAGACCCCCCAAGGAACTTTTCTAGATGTGTGGTGAGCACTTTGAACCCCCAAGAGCTTCACAGAAGTTTATAACGTAGAGCCGTGAAAATAAAAAAATCATATTTTTTTCCACAAAAATGACCTTTTTGCCCCAAATTTTTATTTTTATAATGGTAACAGGAGAAATAGGACCCCAAAAGCTATTGTGCAATTTGTCCTGAGTACGCTGATATCCCATATGTGGGGGGAACCACTATTTTGACGCATGGCAGAGATCGGAAGGGAAGGAGCACCGTTTTTAAATGCAGACTTTGATGGAATGGTCTGCGGGTGTCATGTCGCGCTTGGAGAGCCCCTGATGTGCCTAAACAGTAGAAACCCCCCACAAATGACCCCATTTTGCAAACTAGACCCCCCAAGGAACTTATCTAGATGTGTGGTCAGCACTTTGAACCCCCAAGGGCTTCACAGAAGTTTATAACGTAGAGCCGTGAAAATAAAAAAAATCATATTTTTTTCCACAAAAATGACCTTTTTGCCCCCAAATTTTTATTTTTATAAGGGTAACAGGAGAAATAGGACCCCAAAAGCTATTGTGCATTTTGTCCTGAGTACGCTGATACCCCATATGCGGGGGGGAACCACTGTGATCGCCTTACTGCGATCTTTGGGAGGCACAATGAACAAATCTACCAAAGGTGAAGAATTGGTTTTCTTTTTTACGCCGTTCCTCGTGCGATATTAGTGATTAGGCGACTTTATTCCTCGGATCGGTGCGATTACAGCGATACCAGATTTACACCCTTTTTTCATGTTTAGCTTCTGTCACACACTAAAAGATGCTTTTTTTTGGAATAATTTTTTGTAAGAATTTTTTGCATCGCCGTATTTTGAGAGCTATAATTTTTCCATATTTCGGCCGACAGAGTTATCTGTGGGCTTATTTTTTGCGGGACGAGCTGACGTATTTATTGGTACCATATTCGGGCACATAACGTTTTTTGATCGCTTCCTATTCCGATTTTTGTGGAAGCAGAATGAACAAAAACCAGCAATTCAGGAATTGTTTTTTTTTATTTTTTTTCCTCCGTTCTGCGTGTGGTAAAATTGATAAAGCAGCTTTATTCTTCGGGTCACTACGATTACAGCGATACCTCATTTATATATTTTTTTTTATGTTTTGGCGTTTTTTACACAATAAAGAATTTTATAGAAAAAATAATTATTTTTGCATCAGTTTATTCCGCGAGCTATAACTTTTTTATTTTTTCGCTGATGATGCTGTATAGTGGCTTGTTTTTTGCGGGACAAGATGACGTTTTCAGCGGTACCATGATTATTTATATCTGACTTTTTGATCGCGTGTTATTGCACTTTTTCCAAGCGGTATAATGATACCGCTTGGAAAAAGTATAATTTACTACTTTTTTGTGTTTTTTTTTTACGGCTTTCACTGAAGGGGTTAACTAGGGTTATGCTTTTATAGATGGGATTTTTACGGACATGGCGATACCTAACATGTGTATTTTTCTTGTTTTTTATTTTTTTTATTACATAAAAATGTGTATTTTTTAGGGGATTTTTTTAAAATTATTTTTTAATATTTTTTTTACAATTTTTTTTAAAAAATGATTTTTTTCAACTTGTCCCTTTATGGGACTTTCACTTTTTTTTACTTTTGATTGCAGTTACAATGCATTGCAATGCTCTGGCATTGCAATGCATTGCAACTATAGTGGAAGCTTCCCGTAGCTAGATGACCCGGAGGTTGTCATGACAACCCCCGGGTCATCAAGGCAGAGATCAGGCCCTGCGATTACATCGCTGGGACGCTGATCTGAGGCAGAGGGAGAACCCGACCCTCTGCCTCCCCCCTGAGCTCTGCGATCGCGCTCGATCGCAGCAGTCAGGGGGTTAACAGCCAGGGGCGGTGGGGGCTCCGCTCCTGGCTGTCAGTGCAGGAAGCCTGGCCACTGCAGCGCCGGCTCCTGCACTGATCGCGCTGGGGAAGCTGAAATTTCAGCGTCTCCTGCGCGATCGCTGTTGTGTTTGGTCAGTCAGATTGACTGACCAACCACAGCGCTGTGAGTGCGGGGACCGACGGCAAAGGTCCCCGCACCGCTTGCCGTGCCTGTCAGCTGCCTGTGACAGCTGTCGGCACTGAACTACCACTGCGTGTTTACACGCAGTGGTAGATCAAAGGCATGACGTGCAGAGTCCGTCCTGGTGCCGGAACTGGCACCTTGTCATGACGGACTCTGCACGTCAGTGGACATTAAGGGGTTAAGCGCTAGAAAATAGGTAAAAAAAATACAAACGGATTAAAATTTGTAAAATAACCAAAATATATAATGTTAAAGGAAATCTGTCATTAGTATCAACCCTCCTAAGCCATCTACATGTGCATGCTGGTCTTAAAATTATACCTTGATATCTGCGATCCAATGTATTCCAGAGAAAACCACATTTATGTTATATGTAAATAAGCTGTTAAGATCTCTGGACCGGACATAGATCTGCACGAGAATAGGCCTCCGGAGAATATTTTAAATGAATAGGAGTATTACCATTGTGAAACGTGTAATGACTGGCACTTTGCTCTCATAATCACACACAGTTCTGCAGTGAGATTAGAACTAAAGCAGCAGAGGTGACCATAGTACAACAGAGCTAACACAGTTCTGCAGAGCTACCACAGTACAGCAGAAGTGAACTTTGTCTCATTACAAACATTTCCAGCAGCACTTATCCTCTCATAGTGCTGGCAGCACTGCTGCAGAGCTATGTTTGCTTACAACTAACACAGTACAGCAGTGTTGAACCTTGTTGCATTGTAATTATGTTATGATAGTGTAGCAGCTCACAAAATACGTAACACACTAAAAAACCGCAACTGACCCTTCCGGTTCATGTACAGTCTAGAGATACTAACCCCACAGTCCTTAGTAGTTCCTGTGTGAGCTGAGACAGCCCTAACCACAGAATAGATGATGGCAGCTTGAAGCTACACTACCTGAAAGGCCATCAAGAGCTTCACAATCCTCCTAAAGAGCTGGAAGGCAGTGCAAAGTGCAAATCACCAACAGAAAGGAAAGTGTACTGAAATAGAAAGGGATCTCAGATTGAGTAAAAAAAAAAATGCGAAATGCAAAATTAATGATTTAGTATGTACTGTTAAAGAATATGCCGCCTACTTCCTAAAAAGAAATAAAACATAGGTGCAGGGTAAAGAGAGATAAACTCGGGTCCTTGAACAAGGAGCTAAAGATGACAGGCTTGAGGAGTGACACGTGGAAAGAATTGGGGATCCGTGAAGTGACCGGGATCTTAAGCTTGTAGGATATGGCATTTACCTGTTAGAGAACCTCGAAAGGACCAATTAAACGAGCACCCAACTTGTACAAAGGTATCTTGAGATGGACAAACTTTGAAGAAAGCCAAACCTTGTCCCCAGGCTGAAACAGAGGCAAATCTAAATGCCTCTTGTCCGCGTGTCTCTTCATCCATTCTGAAGACTTTACTAATGTGGCCTTGCTGTTCTCTCAAAATCTAGAGAAGCCCTTGGTGAGAGTCTGAGCCACAGGAATGGCAGTAGACTAGGTGAACACTTGACTCTACGTTAGAGCCCCTAATGGTTGGTTAGACTTGTCTCCAGTTGGACACCAGGTGCTACTTTAGGATAATCCTCAGACACATAACAGTTGACCCCCAAAGGGGCAGGAAGCTGGAATGGCCAGGAATGGAAAGGTTTGGCTGGTACTAGCAGGCATGGTAGGTACTGGCAGGCATGGCTGGTATACAGGGAGACACAACAGGGGCAGGTAGGTTCAGCTGGTATACAGTAAGGCACAGCAGGTGCTGGCAGGCTCGGCTGGTATACAAGCAGGCACTGCAGGTGCTGGCAGCTATGGCTGATATACCAGCAGGTACAGCAGGTATGGCTGGTTTATTGGCAGGTATGGCAAGTGCTGGCAAGTAAGACTGGTATACATGCATGCACTGCAAATGCAGGTAAGCACAGGCAGGTATATTTTGTAGCCTTTCATAATAATCAGATTCCCTTCAATGTTTTGAAATGTATTCCTACCAAGAAAATAGAGCATTAAAGTGTAGATGCATCCAGGTCGTGGTGGGGCTCTCTTTTTTATGAGCATGGATCCTCTATAGCCACAACTAAAAAGGAATGTGGGGTCTAGACAAAGATTGCATAAGGTCTTAGAAGTTAATGTCTGCCATCAATTCCTTGCTGTGCAACTTGTTCTAATCATCCCTTCTCTCTTTGCTGCATCAGCTCCACAGAATGAGACCTATTAAAAGACCACTGCTAGACATTATACATTTGGTGCCCATAAAAATGTTTATAACAACCACAGACAACAACTAACACTTAAATTACATAAGGACAGAGTATCAGGTTCTTCAATTCCCCCGAGTTTACGAGGCTAAGTCAATTCCACACTATGTTTTATACTGACAGCTCAAACAGATTTATGCCTGTGGAAGCTCTTAGTTTTATTTGGCACCCAAACAAATAAATTTAAGTTGGATGGTTTTTTTTGAGGAAGAGGTTATACAACTTTTTACTGGAAATGGCACCTGAGCAAGGCTTATATTTTATTTATTTTTTAAAGATTCTAGCAGTATAAAAAAAGAAAATTCTCAAGAAATCAAGAAAGATCTTGATTTAAGAATCATTTGCAACATTTGATCAATTTATGAAGATGCAAAAATTTGCAAATCTACGAATTGAACACTAAATTTTTAGAATGATTATTTTATCTTACCACACTATTTTTAAGTTGCACTGAGCTTTTCTCTTGTTAGACCAAACAAATAGGTCATTATTGCCCTGAAACATGTTTCAGGGCAACAATGACTTAAAAAAGAATTGTCCACTAGGGATTTACTCCAACCTGGACTACTTTTCATTCTCTGGTGACAGTTCTTGAGCTCAAAAGGTATCCTGATTTCTTGGATTTGAAGCACAATTCCTTACATTACATATACTAGTCATTTCCATAGCATGGTTGACAATGTTTTACATCCCAAGAGATCTGTAAACAGCGCCATAGAGTTATGTCTATATTATATTACAATCATTAAATGGAACCTCTCAACAGATCCCCTTCTAAATGATGTTAATGCATTTAAATCTAATGCATTTTAAGGCATCTAATGAGACTCATTATACCCAAACACTCCAGCATACCTCTGAAAATAGTCTGTATGATGGGTGTATCCAGACCAGCCTTTGTGTCTTCTGTAAGCCTGTTAAGCTAAACTCTCCCCATCATCATCAGCATCAATCAGAGACGCAGGGGCTAGCTTATGTCATCTACATCAGTGGTCCCCAACCTTTTTTGCACCAGGGACCGGCTTTAAGCAAGACCATTCTTCCATGGCCCGGCAGGGTGGGGATGCAGGTGGGGCAGATGCAGGGCTATGGACGGAGTTGTAGTATGTATAGCAAGATGGTCCCACACATATAATCCCCCCATGTATAGTATGATGGCCCCACAAAGTACTGATTGATATATATATATATATATACACTGTATATACTCGAGTATAAGCTGAGGCACCTAATTTTGCCAAGGAAAACTGCGTAAGCTTATTGACTCGAGTATAAGCCGGATATGCATTGTCCCCTCATTCCTATCCCGGTATGTGTGGTTCCCCCCGTCCTGTCCAGCTCTGTGTGGCTCCCCCTGCTGAATGCATGGCTCCCCTGTCCCTGTATGCATGGCTCCGCTCCCACCCTCCCATCCTGTATGCATGGCTCCCCTGTCCCATCCTGTATGCATGGCTCTGCTCCCACCCTCCCATCCTTGTATACATGGCTCCCCGTCCCATCTTGCATACATGGCTCCGCTCCACCCTCCCATCCTTGTATGCATGGCTCCCTTGTCCCATACTGTATACATGGCTCCGGTCCCACCCTCCCATCCTTGTATACATGGCTCCGCTCCCACCCTCTCATCCTTGTATACATGGTTCCCCTGTCCCATCCTGTATACATGGCTCCGCTCCCACCCTCCCATCCTGTATACATGGCTCCGCTCTCACCCTCCCATCCTTGTATACATGGCTCCCCTGTCCCATCTTGTATACATGGCTCCGCTCCCATCTTCTCATCCTTGTATACATGGCTCCCCTGTCCCATCCTGTATACATGGCTCCGCTCCCACCCTCCCATCCTTGTATACATGGCTCCCCTGTCCCATCTTGTATACATGGCTCCGCTCCCACCCTCATATCCTTGTATACATGGTTCCCCTGTCCCATCCTGTATACATGGCTCCGCTCCCACCCTCCCATCCTGTATACATGGCTCTGCTCTCACCCTCCCATCCTTGTATACATGGCTCCCCTGTCCCATCTTGTATACATGGCTCCGCTCCCATCTTCTCATCCTTGTATACATGGCTCCCCTGTCCCATCCTGTATACATGGCTCCGCTCCCACCCTCCCATCCTTGTATACATGGCTCCCCTGTCCCATCTTGTATACATGGCTCCGCTCCCACCCTCATATCCTTGTATACATGGCTCCGCTGTCCCATCTTGTATTCAAGGCTCTGCTCCCACCCTTCCATCCTGTATACATGGCTCCACTCCCACCCTCCCATCCTGTATACATGTCTCCGCTCCCACCCACCCATCCTGTATACATGCTCCGCTTCCACCCTCCCATCCTGTATACATGGCTCCACTCCACCCTCCCATCCTTGTATACATAGCTTCCCTGTCCCATCCTGTATGCATGGCTCCTCTCCCCCCTCCCATCTTGTATACATGGCTCTCCTCCCACCCTCCCATCCTGTATACATGGCTCCCCTGTCCCATCCTTGTATACATGGCTCTGCTTCACCTTCCCATACTGTATACATGGCTCCGCTCCCACACTCCCATCCTGTATACATGGCTCCGCTCCCACCCTCCATCCTTGTATACATGGCTCCCCTGTCCCATCTTGTATACATGGCTCTCCTCCCACCCTCCCATCCTGTATACATTGCTCCCCTGTCCCATCCTTGTATACATGGCTCCGCTCCAATTTCCCATACTGTATACATGGCTCCGCTCCCAGACTCCCATCCTGTATACATGGCTCCGCTCCCACACTCCCATCCTGTATACATGGCTCCGTTCCCACCCTCCCATCTTTGTATGCATGGCTCCCCTGTCCCACCCTGTATAAATGTCTCTGCTCCCACCCTCCCATCCTTGTATGCATGGCTCCCCTGTCCCACCCTGTATACATGGCTCCGCTCCTACTCTCCCATGTTGTATGCATGGCTGGGCTCCCACTTCCTCCCCATCATACTTACCCTCCTCGCACCATCGCTGCACGTCCCTGCATCCCTATCCCTGCGCGTCAGCTTGTTCCTGTGCGGAGCGGTCACGTGGTACCGCTCATTAAGGTCATGAATATGGACGCCACGCCTATGGGAGTGGAGTCGCGTCCATATTCATGACCTTAATGAGCGGTACTACGTGATCGCTCCGCACAGGGTGAAGCTGCCGTGCCGGGACAGGCATGCAGCGACGGAAGGTGAGTATCGATGTCTTTTGTTTCTGGAAGCCGGCGGCTGCAGCTGTCACTACAGTGCTACAGCCGCCGGCTCCCCATGTGTCGCAGCATTCTGAGCCGGCTCCGCGGACCGGCAACAGAACTGCAACGGCCCGGTCCTGGGCTGCGGACCGGTGGTTGGGGAGCCCTGATCTACATCAATCAGATACAGAGGTGCTGGCTTATGTTATCTACTTCAGTCAGAAACAGAGGAGTTGGCTTTTGTCACCTACATCAATCAGAGACAGAGGGGCTAAGTTATGTCATCTCCATCAGACAGAGGGTCTGGCTTATGTCATCTACATCAATCAGAGACACAGAGGAGCTGAATTGTGTCCTCTACATCTGTAATGCCCCAAAGTTGTAGCCAGGGAGGCTAGTCCTGATCTGGCACACCCCAATAAGTTTGCTAAGTTGGCAGATGAGGGGAGTGTCAGTACAGGGGTAGCACTGCTGCAGACAGGCATGTCCTCTGAAAGCTGGTGGAATGTCTGCTCCAGTAAGGGGGAAATAGGAGAGCAGGACAGGCCAGGCAGGTGCTGGTAGTGGGGGACTCAATTATTAGGAGAACAGATAGGGCAATCTGTCACAAAGACAGGGATCGTCGAACAGTGTGCTGCCTACCTGGATCTCGAGTCCAACACATCGCTGATCGGGTTCACAGATTATTGGGAGGGGCTGGTGAGGACCCAGCGGTCATGGTGCACATTGGCACAAATGACAAAGTTAGAGGTAGGTGGAAGGTCCTTAAAGATGATTTCAGGGAATTAGGCTGCAAGCTTAAAGCAAGGACCTCCAAGGTGGTATTTTCTTAAATACTGCTTGTACCATGTGCCACACCAGAGAGGCAACGGGAGATTAAAGAGGTTAATATGTGTCTCAAGAATTGGTGTAGGAAGGAGGGGTTTGGGTTCCTGAAGAACTGGGCTGACTTCTCAGTTGGCTACAGGTTCTATGCTAGGCACGGGCTGCACCTCAATGGGGAGGGTGCAGCTGTGCTGAGGGAGAAAATGACTAGAAGGTTGGAGGAGTCTTTAAACTAGGGACTGGGGGAGGGTATTCATTTTATAGGAGGGAAAGACAGTACAGATAGAGACCTGGGCACAAATAATGAAATTGGGGGTGGGGTTAGAACAGTTAATAATTTAAGAAAGAATAGAGGTACAGAGAGATACATAAAGTGCATGTATACTAATGCCAGTAGCCTCACCAACAAAATGGAGGAATTAGAATTAATTTTGTTGGAACATAATTATGACATGGTGGGGATATCTGAGACATGGCTGGATGAGAGCCATGACTGGGCAGTTAATTTACAGGGCTATAGTCTGTTCAGAAATTACCAAACAAATAAGCGAGGTGGGGGTGTGTGTTTATATGTAAAATCATCCTTAAAACCCATCCTGCGTGATATTATATGTGAATCTAATGAAGATGTAGAGTCCCTGTGGGTGGAGATAAGGGGAGGGGGAAAAAATAATAAATTATTGATAGGGGTTTGTTATAAGTTTCCAAAAATAATGGAAGCAGGGAGAATATCCTCGTAAAGCCAATAAATGAAGCAGCGACTCAAGGAGAACTCATTATTACGGGGACTTCAACTACCCTGAAATATGTTGGGGAACAGAAACCTGCAGTTACAGCAAAGGTAACAGGTTTTTGACAACTATGAGAGACAATTACCTTTCACAACTAGTTCAGGACCCAACAAGAAGGGGGGGCACTGCTAGACCTAATATTATCCAACAGGCCAGACCATATCTACTATATAATCGTCTAATTCTGTCTGTCTGTAACAGAAATCCCGCGTCGCTGATTGGATGTGGGTGTTGCTGGAGGAGTGGTGCGGGAATGCCCCTTGGATACCCAACCGCGGCCTTAGCAACGTCACAGGGACTGTCACAGAACCTGGGTTAGAGAGCAAATGGAGGGGAAAATGAGCAAATGGAGGGGAAAATAATTATTGCGGCGTGATGGCACGATGTGTGTGGGCGTCGGTAGGTGCTGACTCCGGCCCTGCGTAGTTCACTCATGCTTACTAAACCAGTTCTGTCAGTCACAGTGTGATGTAGTTCAGTCAAGTTTACTGGACAAGTTCTCTCAGTCACATTGCGACAGTTCACTCACGTTTACTGAACATGTTCTGTCAGTCACAGTGTGACGTACTTCTGTCACGTTTACTGAATACTTTCTGTCAGTCACATTGCGACATAGTTCAGTCACGTTCACTGAACACGTTCTGTCAGTCACAGGGCGATGAACAGATACAGTTATATGAAAAAGTTTGGGCACCCCTATTAGTCTTAAGCTTAATGTTTGATAAAAATTGGTGTTTTTGCAACAGCTATTTCAGTTTGATATATCTAATAAAAATTGGACACAGTAATGTTTCTGCCTTGAAAATGAGGTTTTTTGTGATAGCAGAACATGTGCAATCTGCATTTAAGCAAAATTTGACAGGTGCATAAGTATGCCCACCCTTATCATTTTCTTGTTTAAAATACTCCTACCTACTTTTTATTGACTTATTAAAGCACTTGTTTTGGTTTTGTAACCTTATTGAGCTTTGAACTTCATAGCCAGGTGTATGCAATCATGAGAACAGCTACTTAAAGTGGCCACTTGCAAGTTGTTCTCCTGTTTGAATCTCCTCTGAAGAGTGGCATCATGGGCTCCTCAAAACAACTGTCAAATGATCTGAAAACAAAGATTATTCAACATAGTTGTTCAGGGGAAGGATACAAAAAGCTGTCTCAGAGATTCCACTGTGAGGAACATAGTAAGGAAATGGAAGAACACAGGGACAGTTCTTGTTAAGGCCAGAAGTGGCAGGCCAAGAAAAACATCAGAAAGGCAGATAAGAAGAATGGTGAGATCAGTCAAGGACAATCCTCAGACCATCTCCAGAGAGCTGCAGCATCAACTTGCTGCAGATGGTGTCACTGTGCATCGGTCAACTATACAACGCACTTTGCACAAGGAGAAGCTGTATGGGAGAGTGATGCGAAAGAAGCCGTTTCTGCAAGCACGCCACAAACAGAGTCGGCTGAGGTATGCAAAAGCACATTTGGAGAAGCCAATTTCTTTTTGGAAGAAGGTCCTGTGGACTGATGAAACCAAGATTGAGTTGTTTGGTCATACAAAAAGGCATTACGCATGGCGTCAAAAAAACACAGCATTCCAAGAAAAACACTTGCTACCCACAGTAAAATTTGGTGGAGGTTCCATCATGCTTTGGGGCTGTGTGGCCAATGCCGGCACCGGGAATCTTGTTAAAGTTGAGGGACGCATGGATTCCACTCAGTATCAGCAGATTCTTGACAATAATGTTCAAGAATCAGTGACAAAGTTGAAGTTACGCAGAGGATGGATCTTTCAGCAAGACAATGATCCAAAACACCGCTCCAAATTTACTCAGGCATTCATGCAGAGGAACAATTACAATGTTCTGGAATGGCCATCCCAGTCCCCAGACCTGAATATCATTGAACATCTGTGGCATCATTTGAAGAGGGCTGTCCATGCTCGGCGACCATCAAACTTAACTGAACTGGAATTGTTTTGTAAAGAGGAATCATCAAAAATACCTTCATCCAGGATCCAGGAACTCATTAAAAGCTACAGGAAGCGACTAGAGGCGCAAAAGGAGGATCTACTAAATATTAATGTCACTTTTCTGGTGAGGTGCCCATACTTATGCACCTGTCAAATTTTGTTTGGATGCAGATTGCATATTTTCTGTTAGTACAATAAACCTCATTTAAAGGCAGAAACATTACTGTGTCCAATAGTTATTAGATATATCAAACTGAAATAGCTGTTGCAAAAACACCAATTTTTATAAAACATTAAGCTTAAGATTAATACGGGTGCCCAAACTTTTTCATATAACTGTACTTCTTTACTGTACACTATCATGATTTATGCTTCCTGTCTTCCAATGGGTCGTAAGCGAAAATACGCCACTGAGGATGACAGAAAAGCAGCAGCAAGGCAACAACAACGTCGAAAGCAAGAAACACTTCAACAAACTGCCGCCAGAAAAGGTCAGGATGCTGAATCTCCACCCATATACATATTCTAGAATACCTGATGCGTTAGAATCGGGCCACCATCTAAAATCAAATATAAGGGTTAGAGGTCACTTGGGTAATAGTGATCACAAAATAATAAGTTTTCATGTAGCCTTTATATGCATATGCAAATTGCCTCTTCAAAAAAAGAGGACTTGTACTCTATAGCGCCACCTATTGGAAGTAGCGATCCTACAAGTCACAATCAACCCTTTAACGAGTCTTGTAATATGACTTAGGATAAAAGCCAAATCAGTATCTCCATTTGCAGACACGGTGTTTTGGACTATTGGTCCTCGTCAGTGCAAAGTAGGAGAGATCTGATTTGGCTAGATGAGAGGCTCTGGACTAGGGTCTAAGCGGTAAGGTTTCTCCTTGTGGAGAGTGACATACCAGCTCTGGCGTGTCGAGGTAAGGAGGCTTATTCGCCGTGCAATGCTCCTCTGGGAAATTTTATATGCAAATTGCCTGTTCAAAAAAAGAGGACTTGTACTCTATAGCGCCACCTATTGGAAGTAGCAATCCTACAAGTCACAATCCACCCTTTAACGAGTCTTGTAATATGACTTAGAATAAAAGCCAAATCAGTATCTCCATTTGCAGACACGGTGTTTCGGACTATTGGTCCTCGTCATTGCAAAGTAGGAGAGATCTGATTTGGCTAGATGAGAGGCTCTGGACTAGGGTCTAAGGGGTAAGGTTTCTCCTTGTGGAGAGTGACATACCAGCTCTGGCGTGTCGAGGTAAGGAGGCTTATTCGCCGTGCAATGCTCCTCTGGGAAATTTTATATGCAAATTGCCTGTTCAAAAAAAGAGGACTTGTACTCTATAGCGCCACCTATTGGAAGTAGCAATCCTACAAGTCACAATCAACCCTTTAACGAGTCTTGTAATATGACTTAGGATAAAAGCCAAATCAGTATCTCCATTTGCAGACACGGTGTTTCGGACTATTGGCCTCGTCTGTGCAAAGTAGGAGAGATCTGATTTGGCAAGATGAGAGGCTCTGGACTAGGGTTTAAGGGGTAAGGTTTCGCCTTGTGGAGAGTGACATACCAGCTCTGGCGTGTCGAGGTAAGGAGGCTTATTCGCCATGCAATGCTCCTCTGGGAAATGTATCCTTTAATAAGATGTGTAGTAGATGGGTTACAAGGACACTAAATTTCCAACGGATGAGAGATGATCTTGGTGCAATAAACTGGGATGATATCCTGAGACATAAAAATACACAAAGAAAATTGGAGACATTTATTAGCATCCTGAATAGGACCTGTGCACAATATATACCGTATGGGAATAAACATGCTAGAAATAGGAGGAAACCACTATGGCTAAAAAGAGCTGTAAGGGGCACAATAAGTGACTAAACTAAAGCATTTAAGGAATTAAAGCAAGTAGGTAGTGATGAGGCATTAAATAAATACAGAAGATTAAATAAATTCTGTAAAAAGCAAATCAAGACTGCAAAGATTGAGACAGAGAGACTCATAGCCAGAGAAAGTAAAAATAATCCCAAAATATTCTTTAACTACATAAATAATAAGAAACTAAAAAATTATAGTGTTGGTCCCCTTAAAAATATTTTGGGTGAAATGGTGAATGAGGATGAAGAAAAAGCCAATATGCTCAATGACTTTTTTTCAACAGTATTTACACAAGAAAATCCCATGACAGATAACATGATCAGTGATAACAAAAATTCTCCATTAAATGTCACCTGCTTAACCCAGCAGGAAGTACGGCGGCATCTAAAAATCGCTAAAATTGACAAATCTCGGAGCCTGGATGGGATACACCCCCGAGTACTTCAGGAATTAAGTACAGTCATAGATAGACCATTATTTTTAATCTTTAAAGAATGAATAATAACGGGGTCTGTACCACAGGACTGGCGTATAGCAAATGTGGTGCCAATATTCAAAAAGGGGACAAAACTGAACTTGGAAATTATAGGCCAGTGAGCTTAACCTCTACTGTGGGTAAAATCCTGGAGGGTTTTCTAAAAGATGCTATTCTGGAGTATCTGAAGAAAAATAACCACATGGGTTTACGAGGGACTGTTCTTGTCAGACTAATCTGATAAGCTTTTATGAAGAGGTAAGTTCCTGACTGGACTAAGGAAATGCAGTGGACGTGGTGCACATGGACTTTTCAAAAGCTTTTGATACGGTGCCACACAAAAGGTTGATACATAAAATGAGAATAATGGGGATAGGGGAAAATATGTGTAAGTGGGTTAAGAGCTGCTCAGGAATAGGAAACAAAGAGTGGTTATTAATGGAGCACACTTGGACTGGGTCCTGGTTAGCAGTGGGGTACCACAGGGGTCAGTACTGGGCCAGCTTCTTTTTAACATATTTATTAATGATCTTGTAGGGGCATACAGAGTAGGATTTCAATATTTGCAGATGACACTAAATTCTGCAGGGTAATCAATACAGAGGAGGACAATTTTATATTACAGGAGGATTTATGTAAACTACTGTAGAAGCTTGAGCTGATAAATGGCAAATGAGCTTTAATGGGGATAAATGTAAGGTCATGCACTTGGGTAGAACAAACAAGATGTATAATTATGTGGTTAATAGAGTTGAGCGATACTTTCCGATATCAGTAAGTATCGGATCGGAATGGGTATCGCCGATACCCAAAAAGTATCGGCGATACCCGATACCGATACCGGAAATCCAATGTAAGTCTATGGGAACAAAATATCGGAATTAAAAAAAAAACATTCTTGCCTTGTTGGTTAATTGTACATGAAGGAAAACAACAAAGAGTAATGTAGAATGTATTGGGGGAGGTTGAGGAGACATTAAAGGCATAGATGTTTAACCCAATCAAATGGAATAGCATTAATATTTTTTTTTTAAAGATGTTCGGATTGACTAAGAAATTGACAATGTTGTTAACCTTTTTTATATTTTGGCAAATATGTATGTTTCACAACTTCCATGCTCTTCACCTTTTTAACTTTTGCCACACTTTCTCCTTCATAATCTTCAGCAGCATCATCTTTTTCATCAAATTATTCTTCATCTTCACCTTCTTTATCTTCTTCTTAAACTTCTTGCTATTCATCTTTTTGTTAACATTACTCATATTGTTCTTATTAAACTATTATTCTTCTTCATATTCTACTTCTTCATCTTCTTCCTCTTCATCTTCTTCATCATATTCTTATTTGTGACAGAGATTCCTGTACTTGTAATCTGTAAAAGTATGAATTTTTCATCCTTCCGTTCTTGCTGTCACAAAAGATTTAAATTACAACAGTATTTGTCCGTGTCCAGTTTAGCCTGCAGTAGCAGGCATTTTCCAGGGGCACCACGAGGAGGAACGGACTCACCCCCATACACTGCTTAGTCTTCTTCTGCTTATAATTTAGAGCATATATTTTGCTCTTCATTTTGGTCTTATACTTCATGTTCTTCTGCTTTTTGATCTTCTGCTTATTGTTCTTCTGTCTCTTTTTCTGTATCTTGCAGTTTTTCTTAACTTTCTTTGTCCTGTTGGTGATCTTCTTCTGGGTAATCTTTTATTTCTTCTTTGTGATGGTGTTCAGGCTGGTTGGCTTGATGCTCGTTGTCCTTGTGGTCGTCATCTTCTTCGGGGTGGTCATCAGGGTCGTCGTCTTCATTGTTGGAGATCCAGAGTGATTACCCAAAAAAACATTTAAAAAATCTTCAATTTGTAAATGTAGCTGAAGGTACAAGAAGGCTGACTAACTTCCGAGAACCAGCTGACGTTACTGGAACCCGGATGGGTATCAGATGGTACAAGAGACAATGGAAGTAACGAGGACCAGCTGACTGTGCTGGAACCCGGAGGGGCAGCAGAAGGAAAAGAGCCAATGGCACAACCGAGGACCAGCTGACGTTACTGGGACACGGTTACTAAGCAGGAGGTACCTGTGCTCCAAAGCACTACCAAGGACCAGCAGACATTGCTGGAACTCGGATACCGAGATGGAGGCACCTAGGCCAAAGGCACTGCGGAGAACCAGTTGACGGTACTGGAACCCGGACGGGTAGCAGAAGGTACAAGAGCCAATGCAAGTAACGAGGACCAGCTGACTGTGCTGGAACCCGGAGGGGCAGCAGAAGGAAAAGAGCCAATGGCACAACCGAGGACCAGCTGACGTTACTGGGACACGGTTACTAAGCAGGAGGTACCTGTGCTCCAAAGCACTACCAAGGACCAGCAGACATTGCTGGAACTCGGATACCGAGATGGAGGCACCTAGGCCAAAGGCACTGCGGAGAACCAGTTGACGGTACTGGAACCCGGACGGGTAGCAGAATGTACAAGAGCCAATGCAAGTAACGAGGACCAGCTGACTGTGCTGGAACCCGGAGGGGCAGCAGAAGGAAAAGAGCCAATGGCACAACCGAGGACCAGCTGACGTTACTGGGACACGGTTACTAAGCAGGAGGTACCTGTGCTCCAAAGCACTACCAAGGACCAGCAGACGTTGCTGGAACTAGGATACCGAGATGGAGGCACCTAGGCCAAAGGCACTGCAGAGAACCAGCTGACGGTACTGGAACCCAGACGGGTACCATAAGGCACCCATGAAAATGTAAGTTGACAGGCCGCAAGCCGTCCGCAGTTACCGAATCACACAGTCCTACAGTGGGTGCTTGTCCTATTGTCACAATTGAAACAGCCTTTATTTACATATCCCACAGCACACATAGGAATCACCTAAACTGCAGGCACCATAGAGTCGGCTAACCCGAATGCAACACGACAGGACAACTTATTGGAGGCTAATTGACGTTGACACTGCCAGGAAACATCTGTCGTGCTGTAACCAGGCTGGGCAGGAGTCAGTACCCGTGCCAAGTACTTCCGAGCAACAACTGGCGTTGTTGGAGCCCAGGGATGAGAAGAGAACAAGGTGGAGGCAGCAGGACTGTTTGCCGTACACACAGCAGGGGAACAGCTGACATTACTGAACCCCAGTAACACAGGAGCAAGTGTTGACTGTGCTAACAGCACTTCCGAGCAACAACTGGCGGTGTTGGAGCCCAGGGATGAGAAGAGAACAGGGTGGAGGCAGCAGGACTGTTGCCGTACACACAGCAGGGGAACAGCTGACATTACTGAACCCCAGTAACACAGGAGCAAGTGTTGACTGTGCTAACAGCACTTCCGAGCAACAAATGGCGTTGTTGGAGCCCAGGGATGAGAAGAGAACAGGGTGGAGGCAGCAGGACTGTTGCCGTACACACAGCAGGGGAACAGCTGACATTACTGAACCCCAGTAACACAGGAGCAAGTGTTGACTGTGCTAACAGCACTTCCGAGCAACAACTGGCAGTGTTGGAGCCCAAGGATGAGAAGAGAACAGGGTGGAGGCAGCAGGACTGTTGCCGTACACACAGCAGGGGAACAGCTGACATTACTGAACCCCAGTAACACAGGAGCAAGTGTTGACTGTGCTAACAGCACTTCCGAGCAACAAATGGCGTTGTTGGAGCCCAGGGATGAGAAGAGAACAGGGTGGAGGCAGCAGGACTGTTTGCCGTACACACAGCAGGGGAACAGCTGACATTACTGAACCCCAGTAACACAGGAGCAAGTGTTGACTATGCTAACAGCACTTCCGAGCAACAACTGGCGGTGTTGGAGCCCAGGGATGAGAAGAGAACAGGGTGGAGGCAGCAGGACTGTTGCCGTACACACAGCAGGGGAACAGCTGACATTACTGAACCTCAGTAACATAGGAGCAAGTGTTGACTGTGCTAACAGCACTTCCGAGCAACAAATGGCGTTGTTGGAGCCCAGGGATGAGAAGAGAACAAGGTGGAGGCAGCAGGACTGTTTGCCGTACACACAGCAGGGGAACACCTGACATTACTGAACCCCAGTAACACAGGAGCAAGTGTTGACTGTGCTAACAGCACTTCCGAGAAACAACTGGCGGTGTTGGAGCCCAGGGATGAGAAGAGAACAGGGTGGAGGCAGCAGGACTGTTGCCGTACACACAGCAGGGGAACAGCTGACATTACTGAACCCCAGTAACACAGGAGCAAGTGTTGACTGTGCTAACAGCACTTCCGAGCAACAACTGGCGGTGTTGGAGCCCAGGGATGAGAAGAGAACAGGGTGGAGGCAGCAGGACTGTTGCCGTACACACAGCAGGGGAACAGCTGACATTACTGAACCCCAGTAACACAGGAGCAAGTGTTGACTGTGCTAACAGCACTTCCGAGCAACAACTGGCGGTGTTGGAGCCCAGGGATGAGAAGAGAACAGGGTGGAGGCAGCAGGACTGTTGCCGTACACACAGCAGGGGAACAGCTGACATTACTGAACCCCAGTAACACAGGAGCAAGTGTTGACTGTGCTAACAGCACTTCCAGGCAACAACTGGCGGTGTTGGAGCCCAGGGTCAAGGAGGATGTTTAAATACTAGATCAAGTATTTTCCTTGTTACGTGTCAATTAAAAATGTCTATACTCCAAACAGGAGAAAGATAACCTTTACTACCATAAGATGATGATTTAAGTTTTAAAAAATCTAGATAAATAAAGAATTGACAAACATAAACGCATACATTAACATGTTGAACAGCAACGCAAACCACAAAATAAATTGGTTAAGGAATCTGCTATACGGTTGTAAATAAAAGCATACAAGTACATATCAGAATACATTAATGATGGATAAGTAAGAGTATGTACACCATTTTTATTGTATAGACAATGAATGTCTGACTTCAAAACATCATCAGCATTACAAGTTATCTGTGACATTCATAAAATGTTACATTTGCTGAATAATGTCACTAAACAGTTTATAAAAATTATACAAGTTCCATCATGTAATACTCATAATATGTGGCAATAATCATTTTTATTAACAAACATAACCTTTAAAAAGTGCATAGTGCATAGTGAAAATTGCTATTTATGCCTGACTGTCGACTTGCAAGCATGACAACGGATAGATAAGGTATATATAGATGAGACTGCATAGCCACAGATGGTGAATGGCGATGTAATACTGTACCTCAATAAAGTGTGCATCACTACTACATAAATTTTTTTATATAGCTTTATAAACAGGGTACGTGCATGTATGCTTGCGCCTTTGTTTGGACGCACAGACTGCCTTCCTGCTGTGACGCGTTGGGTAGTGAACAGTTGTGTGCAGTGTTCACTGTAGTCTGAGGTTTTCATTTTTGGAGTGCAGATCACGCTCCAGTTAGTTCTTCAACCACTGCTGGTTGTAGTCTGCTGAGCGTGTGTCACTGCCTCATCCTTGACATTTTTCTCTAATTGTTGCTGCTCCATTCTATTTCAAATAACTCAAATCTATTAGTGTGACGCTCTTCCATCCGTATCCAATACATTGGTTGCAAACACTATAGAAGTACACAAAGGGGCCTTTCATTTGCTGAATAATGTCACTAAACAGTTTATAAAAATTATACAATTTCCATCATGTAATACTCATAATATGTGGCAATAATCATTTTTATTAACAAACATAACCTTTAAAAAGTGCATAGTGCATAGTGAAAATTTCTATTTATGCCTGACTGTCGACTTGCAAGCATGACAACGGATAGATAAGGTATATATAGATGAGACTGCATAGCCACAGATGGTGAATGGCGATGTAATACTGTACCTCAATAAAGTGTGCATCACTACTACATAAATTTTTTTATATAGCTTTATAAACAGGGTACGTGCATGTATGCTTGCGCCTTTGTTTGGACGCACAGACTGCCTTCCTGCTGTGACGCGTTGGGTAGTGAACAGTTGTGTGCAGTGTTCACTGTAGTCTGAGGTTTTCATTTTTGGAGTGCAGATCACGCTCCAGTTAGTTCTTCAACCACTGCTGGTTGTAGTCTGCTGAGCGTGTGTCACTGCCTCATCCTTGACATTTTCTCTAATTGTTGCTGCTCCATTCTATTTCAAATAACTCAAATCTATTAGTGTGACACTCTTCCATCCGTATCCAATACATTGGTTGCAAACACTATAGAAGTACACAAAGGGGCCTTTCACACCTACTGAACAGTTGTGTGCAGTGTTCACTGCAGTCTCAGCGGAATAACCACACTTAGGCCTTATAACTTTTCTGACTTTCTTTATCAATCTACCAAGATGAAGAAGGCAGGGAGTAAGGCACGTGGTCGTGGCCGTGGAGTTTCAGCAGGGAGAGGACGTGGGGATTCTGTGGCTGCTGCCGCCCCCAGTGACACAGCATCCACTAGTTTTCCCCGTGAGCGTTCCTTTATGCGCACTTTTGTAGGAGCTCGGAGTACCCCCCTGCTGCGTGAAGAACAAATTGAAGCCGTTGTTGGTTGGATGGCAGCCAATGCATCGACTTCAATTGCTTCCACCTCCTCTCAGGACCACAGCACTGTTGAGCAACCATCTGTCTGTTCACCGCCTGCTAAATTGCCCAGGCAGTCAGAGAGTTCTGTACAGGAGCCAGCTGAGTCTCTGCTTCTGTACTCAGAATCTGTTGGCTTGCAAACAGGGGCCCAGCCAAGCAGCTTTCTGGAATGTGAAGAAGAGGGAGTATGCAGTGATGCGCAACAGCTGTGTCTCTCTGAATCTGAAGAGGCGGGTGAGCCAGTGCCGATGGTCAGCACACCGCAGAACGCATCTGATGATGATGAGACTCAGGTGCCAGTTTCTGTTGAGCATGGTGCTGGCCAGACCAACCAACAGCAGCAGGTGTTGGAAGAGGGTAGTGGAGATGATGAGGTCCAAGACCCAACATGGCGTGAGGAACTGGAAGGTGGTGGGAGCAGCTCTGAGGAAGAGATTGCCCCAACGGTACAAACAGGAGGGAGAGTTAGGCTGCAGACTCGGTTGCCTGTAGCCTCCAGTTTGGCACCTGTTCGGAGCAGTTCTCTTCCAAAAGTCAAAACGGGTGCTCCCAGGACTTGCACTGCGTGGTCCTTTTTTGACACACTTGCAGATGATATTTGCTATGTCAAATGCAAGCTGTGTAATCAAAAAGTAAAAAGAGGTAAAAGTGTCAGTAACCTCAATACCACTAATATGTGGAAACATGTGTGGACAAAGCACGTAGTTGAGTTACAAAGACACACTGGAGATGTAGGCCAACCTATAGCAGCACCTACATCTTCAGGTCGTGTTGGAGCCTCTTCCTCCAGCTCACACACAGCTGGTTCGGCTTCCTCACAGGATCGCCATGGAATAATAATAATAATCTTTATTTATATAGCGCCAACATATTCCGCAGCGCTTTACAGTTTAACAGTTTCAGAACACAAGTCATAAGTAACAACCTTAACAATACAATAATTAAAGCAATATAAGCCGCCCTGCTCGTGACAGCTTACAATCTACAATGAGGTGGGGGAGATACAAAGTACAGGTGTTTATATACAATGGTGTATTTACAATAATGGTCCAGCCATTTTGAGGGAGTGAGGGATGGATGGAGATAGTGAATGGGCTACACACACACACACTTACACATAGAATGACTTGGATTAGTGAATGTGATAGGCCGCTCTGAACAAATGTGTTTTGAGGGAGCGCCTGAAACCATGCAAATTGTGGATAGTCCTAATTTCTTGGGGTACAGCATTCCAGAGGATTGGCGCAGCACGGGACAAGTCTTGGAGTCGGGAGTGTGAGGTACGGATTAGTGCAGAGGTTAGTCGAAGGTCGTTTGCAGAGAGCAGCAGTTGGTTAGGCCGATAGATAGAAATGAGGGAGGAGATGTGGGTGAGAACCAGTACTTTGAATTGGATCCTATAATGAGTGGGCAGCCAGTGTAAGGACTGGCGAAGAGCGGATGCGTCCGAGTACCGATTAGCCAGATGGATTACCCTGGCTGCTGCATTAAGGATGGACTGGAGAGGGGATAGTCGAGTAATGGGGAGGCCAAGTAATAGAGCGTTGCAGTAGTCCAGGCGGGAGTGGATCAGTGCTACAGTGAGGGTTTTTGTTGTTTCCATGGAGAGAAAAGGGCGGATTCTAGAGATGTTTTTTAGGTGTAGGCGGCAAGAGCGGGCAAGAGATTGTATATGGGAGGTGAAGGAGAGATTGGTGTCAAACATAACCCCCAGACAGCGAGCCTGTTGCCGGGGTGTTATTATGGTGCCGCCCACAGAGAGGGATATGTCAAATTTAGGGAGGTTAGTAGACGGCGGGAGCAGAAGAAGTTCAGTTTTGGAGAGGTTAAGTTTCAGAAAGAGAGCGGACATGATGTTGGAGACTGCGGACAGACAGTCGGTGGCGTTCTGTAGTACAGCGGGGGTAAGGTCGGGGATGACGTGTATAGTTGTGTGTCATCAGCATAAAGATGGTACTGAAAGCCAAATCTGCTGATGGTCTGTCCAATTGGGGCCGTGTAGAGAGAGAAGAAAAGGGGGCCAAGGACTGAGCCCTGGGGTACACCGACAGTGAGAGGAAGATGAGATGATGTGGAGCCAGAGAACGAAACACTGAAGGAGCGGTCAGAAAGATAGGAGGAGAACCAGGAGAGAACAGTGTCCTTAATACCTAGTGACTGGAGCCTAGACAGTAGGAGACGGTGGTCAACCGTGTCGAAAGCTGCAGAAAGGTCGAGAAGAATGAGCAGAGAGTGGTCACCGTTACGTTTTGCTGTAAGAAGGTCATTGTTCACTTTGATGAGTGCAGTTTCAGTCGAATGTAGGGGGCGGAAGCCGGACTGTGAAGGGTCTAGAAAGGAGTAAGTGGAGAGGTAACGGGTGAGGCGGAAGTAGACTAGGCGCTCCAAGAGTTTAGAGATGAAGGGGAAATTGGAGACCGGTCTGTAGCTGTTTGTGCAGGAAGGGTCGAGAGCGGGTTTCTTTAGTAGTGGAGTAATGATGGAGTGTTTGAAGGAGGATGGGAAAATGCCAGAGGAGAGTGAGAGATTAAAGATTTTAGTTAGGTGAGTTGTGATAACTGGAGAGAGAGACTGGAGGAGATGTGAGGGAATGGGGTCGGTAGTGCATGTAGTCGGACGAGAGGAAGAGAGGAGTCTGGAGACTTCTTCTTCTGTGATGGGATCAAATGTGGAAAGTGAGCCAGGGGAACAGCAGGGTGGGATGGGAGTCACAGCCCTTGGTGGTTGAGAGCAGATTTCCTGATGGATAGTATCTATTTTTTCTATAAAATGGGAGGCCAGGTCGTCAGCACAAATGTCTGCGATAGGGGCTTGTGCTTTTGGCCTGAGGAGGGAGTGAAAAGTGTCAAAAAGTTTCTTGGGGTTGTTGGCTAGTGAGGAGATCAGGGTGGTGAAGTAGGTCTGTTTGGCGAGGTGAAGGGCAGCATTATAAGTTCTTAACATGAATTTAAAGTGGATGAAGTCTTCTGGTGTGCGGGTTTTTCTCCAAAGGCGTTCAGCACTCCTAGAGCATCACTGAAGAAGTTGAGTTTGTAATGTGAGCCAGGGCTGTTTTACTGTGTGTTTGGAAGTTCTGAGGGTGAGCGGTGATACTTGGTCAAGGGTGCTTCTAAGAGTGTCATTGTAGTGATGAACAGCCAGATTAGGACAAGAAAAAGAGGAGAGTGGGGACAGCGATGAGTGTAGGGAGTCTGAAAGTGTCTGAGGGTTAATGGGTTGTAGGGATGTAGGGGGGTGCTGCACTGTGGAGAGCTTTGTGGGTGAGAACCAGTACTTTGAATTGGATCCTATAATGAATGGGCAGCCAGTGTAAGGACTGGCAAAGGACTCTATGAAGGACATCTGCCACGTTTTGCGTGCGTTTGATGAGTCAACGCGGATGGCGAGTGCAGATGATGCACTAGTCAGCCTGACTGTCCCCCTTATCTGCCTGCTTCAAAAAAAACTGCAAGCACTAAGGGATGAGGTTTTGGAAGAGGTGGAGGATGAGGAGTCACAAATTCCATCACCTTCTGGACAGTCAGCGCAACGTGGTTCCTCACAAAGGGCTGGAGGACTTTCAAAGTACCATGCTGTATCAACAATTGAACCTCCAGAGTCGCTGTCTATATTTTCATAACCATTGCAAACTTTTAATGTATTTACAAAGCACATAATGTACAGTTTTTGTCTATCCTTTTGTAATGCTATTGTGTTTCCATAAACTGATGTTACAGAATTATGATAAAATGTTTTAAAATTTTATGAGTTTTAAATTTTGTAAATTTTTATGTATTTGAAGGACTTTGTGAGGAGGATGAGGAGGAGTCAATGGAGGAGGAAGACATCGCTCCAGAGGGAGGTACACAACGCTCTAGTCAGTATGTAGAGCGAGGGTGGGGTGATGCAGAGCAGGCAGAGATGACGCCTCTTGCAGGGGACAGCGTTTCTTGGCCAGTTGGGAGTCTGCAGCACATGGTTGATTTCATACTGAAGTGCCTGAGAAACGACCGCCGCATCGCCCACATTCTCACCACGTCTGATTATTGGGTGTACACCCTCCTAGACCATCGCTACCGGGACAACTTACAAAGCCTCATCACACCGTTGAACCGGGAGCGTAAAATGCGGGAGTACCAAGACACACTGGTGCAATCCATAATGTTCTCCATTCCAGCCGAGAGCACTGCTGCTGCTACTGCTTTACAAAGCAGCTCTGTGCGTCGAGGCAGTGGAGACAGCTCTTCAACAAGAGGGAGCACAAGCAGCGCCTCTGCACAGGGCAAGACCAGTATGTTCCAAATGTTGCGAATTTTTGTGGCAGCGCCACCAATGTCTACACCATCCGAGACGGCTACAGTCAGCAGGAGGCAACGTTTCCGTAAGATGGTGACAGATTACATGTCTTGCCCTCTCAGTGTACTCCCAGATGGCTCTTCCCCATTCAAGTTTTGGGTCTCTAAGCTGGATACATGGCCAGAGCTTAGCCAGTATGCATTGGAGGTGCTGGCTTGCCCTGCTGCCAGTGTATTATCGGAGCGCGTCTTTACTGCTGCAGGTGGTGTACTAACAGACCGTTGCATGCGACTATCCTCCGATAATGTAGAACGGCTTACTTTTCTGAAAATGAACAAGGCATGGATCTGGCCTGAATTTGCCTGTCCGGTTTCCGATTAAATAACTGGTTGGCAACGTTATCCATCTCTCCTGTTATGTTCATCTTTCTACCACCTGAACTCTACTCCCTGGGCTACAACACTGCCAGTTGCTGCTCAGAAGTGTTTCCACAGACCAATACACAAGCTATAATGTTAGTGGGGTTCAGTAACGCCTGCTGTTCCCCTGCTGTGTGTCTGGCAAAAATTAATGCTGCTAACTCCAAATTAAAATTCAAATTAAAGTTCAAACATCTCATACTAGGCCTCTGCCTACACCCTCCTTGACCTTGGGCTCAGAAGTGTTGGATGCACAGATCAAAACAATCGCTGATGTGTTTGTGGGGTTCAGTAACGCCTGCTGTTCCCCTGCTGTGTGTCCGGCAAAAATTACTGCTACCTAGCTACACATGTTGAAAAAAACATGACATGTTAAAGTGGCTAGTGCTACACATAGATATCAGGCTACACCCTTATTTCTAAGCTGTAAACAAGTGAAACGTCATCTTTAAAACCATTAAATGATTAGTCTTGGTAACAAATCTGTAACAAAATAATTGTGACATATTATTGCAGATATCCACATGTCTAACACAAATGCTAACATAAAAGCCTACTTATGCTATAGGGTACTGATGGTGAACCTTGTCACTCCATAACTTTGACAAATCCAACTCACATCATGCCTCAAATGCTGCAATGTTGTAAGTGCATAATGTGGGTTGAACTTTGACAACAGCTGCAGTGCGAAGGTTATCCTTCTGTGTTCTTGGCTTTTAAATAAAAGCATACAAGTAAATATAATAATCCATTGTTGATTAAGGGACGTGATGTACACCTGTAATATTGTGCAAACAGTGGATGTAGGACTAGTCCTCTTCAACATTACTTATATTTGTGTCATTTGAAAAAATACATATTTAATTACAAATTTAACAACCCATGTTCACTAGGTGTGAAAGGCCCCTTTGTGTACTTCTATAGTGTTTGCAAGCAATGTATTGTATACGGATGGAAGGTCGTCACACTAATAGATTTGAGTTATTTGAAATAGAATGGAGCACCACCAATTACAGACAAATGTCAAGGATGAGGCAGGGACACACGCTCAGCAGACTACAACCAGCAGTGTTTGAAGAAGTAACTGTAGCGTGATCTGCACTCAAAAAATATAAACCTCAGACTACTGTGAACACTGCACAGAACTGTTCACTATCTTTGAAAGGCCCCTTTGTGTACTTCTATAGTGTTTGCAAGCAATGTATTGTATACGGATGGAAGCGCGTCACACTAATAGATTTGAGTTTTTTGAAATAGAATGGAGCAGCACCAATTAGAGAAAAATGTCAAGGATGAGGCAGTGACACACGCTCAGCAGACTACAACCAGCAGTGGTTGAAGAACTAACTGGAGCATGATCTGCACTCAAAAAATGAAAACCTCACAGACTACAGTGAACACTGCACACAACTGTTCACATAGGTGTGAAAGGCCCCTTTGTGTACTTATATAGTGTTTGCAAGCAATGTATTGTTATCGGAAGGAAGCGCGTCACACTAATAGATTTGAGTTTTTTTAAATAGAATGGAGCAGCACCAATTAGAGAAAAATGTCAAGGATGAGGCAGTGACACACGCTCAGCAGACTACAACCAGCAGTGGTTGAAGAAGTAACTGTAGCATGATCT
Source organism: Oophaga sylvatica (assembly GCA_033576555.1). Classification (NCBI taxonomy): domain Eukaryota; kingdom Metazoa; phylum Chordata; class Amphibia; order Anura; family Dendrobatidae; genus Oophaga; species Oophaga sylvatica. The sequence goes on from JARQOD010000001.1 coordinate 933,347,896, forward strand.
GCACTCAAAAAATAAAACCTCAGACTACTGTGAACACTGCACAAAACTGTTCACTATCTTTGAAAGGCCCCTTTGTGTACTTCTATAGTGTTTGCAAGCAATGTATTGTATACGGATGGAAGCGCGTCACACTAATAGATTTCAGTTTTTTGAAATAGAATGGAGCAGCACCAATTAGAGAAAAATGTCAAGGATGAGGCAGGGACACACGCTCAGCAGACTACAAACAGCAGTGGTTGAAAAACTAACTGGAGCGTGATCTGCACTCAAAAAATGAAAACCTCACAGACTACAGTGAACACTGCACACAACTGTTCACTAGCTGTGAAAGGCTCCTTTGTGTACTTCTATAGTGTTTGCAACCAATGTATTGGATACGGATGGAAGCACGTCACACTAATAGATCACTGTTAATTTCAATTGAATGGAGCAGCACCAATTCCACAAAAAAAAAAAAAAGAGTCAGTGAGTGACACGTGCAGATGACTACAAACAGCGTTGGATGCAGAGCAAACTGCAGCGTCACCTGCACTCACACACACACCTTGCACAGAGCTGTGAAAGCAACACTGCAAGGAAAAAGGATGATTTACAAAGCGGTTTCTCAAATAGCCTGCCTACAGAACAATTCACAAAAACGCTATCTGTAACTGTCCCTCAGAGTCAGCAGAGCAGCGTTCTGTCCCTAACTGAATTCACAGCACAGTGAAGCTAAAATGGCGGCGGCACCTTTTATAGTGCATTCTGACATCATTTCAGCAGCCAATCACAGCCATGCCATTAGTTAACATGACCGCAGCATTACAGGATGTGCCCACACTTCTTCGGATTCCTCATTGGCTGAATAAAATCACACTGCCTCTCAAAGAATTATGGGAACTTCCGATTCCGTTATACGATATAGGAAAAGTATCGGAAACTAAGTATCGGAATTCCGATACAGCGAATATCGGCCGATACCCGATACTTGCGGTATCGGAATGCTCAACACTAGTGCTTAATTGTAAAACACTGAGCAAAACTGTCACTGAAAAAGACCTGGGTAGAATTGAGTGAAACAGGTAGGTCAGATTCATAAGTCACCGACTTTCGCCAAAGTCGGGTTTCATTAACTGAAACACCGACCATAGTGTTCAAGTCGGCCATGTGGTCGGCAAAATGAGCGCCAAAGTCGGTTTTCCATAATGCTTTCAGGCACCTTTTTCAGTCAATGAGCAAGGACATACAATGTGGGCAACGAGATGACACGTGCAGCGTCCACCACCATCTTAGAGAAGGGCATTGCAGTGATTGGCTTGCTTTGGGGGGCGTCATAGTGTCTATAAAAGCCCTGACCGCCGACAGCCATTTTACTTCTGCCCGATCTTAACAGTAGGAGAGAGTTAGGGCTGGAAATAGAAGTTCTATGTGCTTGTGCTGATAGCAATTATGCTGTACAGTTAGTGTACAGTGACAGGGGAGGATTTTCTTGTGTGCAGCAGCGCTGGTTATTAGGCTGCCTGATAACTGTAGTGCTGTGTGTACACTGCTGTGCAGACTGCTTTTTTACACAGCACTAACACTTTTATTCTTTTTTTCTGCACAGTTACCAAGTGTTCATTTTTTCCCAAACCGTATAGAGCTGTACGCTCCTCACACACTACCATGTACCGGCTGGTAATGACGGACAAATACAATGCTGATTATCTGTGTGTGACTCCGGAAATAAATACGGAGATTAAAATTTGTCCCTACACCATATTACAGCTGCCCGCTTCTCATACAGTACCGTATTTCTGCTGTTTTTTTACGGTCAAATCCATACTGAGTGAGCGTCTGTTGTGTGACTCTGAAATACAACGGAGATTTAAATTTTCCCCTACACCTTATACAGCTGACCGCTTCTGATACAGTACCATATATTTTGCTGGTATTTTTGGAACATTTTCCCAAACATGAGGAAGTATGGTGGAAGAGGCTGTGGATGTGGGGGGGGGGGGCAGCTGGTACTGATGGTGGTGGTGGAGCATCTGCTGGTAGTGCCATAAGCACAATAGCACCTAAATCAGGAGGTGTTGAGCCTGCGTCACCGTCTGGCTCCAGAAGGCCTGGAAGGCTCCCTTTTCTGGAAGTAGGTAAACCGCTTTTAACGCCGGACATCAGGTACAGGTTTTGGCTTACATTGCCGAAACAGCCTCCAGCTCTATCGCCTCCTCTTCTGAAATTTCAAAAAATGCAAGCACTGAGTCGTCAGTGCAGGCTCCTGGTCAGGAACAACACCTTTCCTTGTGTCCATCACCCCACCAAAATTGAAGGATGCAGCAGGCCACACTCAGATTACTCCATGGAGCTCTTTTCACATACCATGCCTGGGTTATCAAGTGAAATCCTGAATTCCCCTGTCCAAGATGAATATGACATGGAGTGCACTGATGCACAGCCACTGCTATATGATTCTGCTGGTACATTCGCCCAGAGCACTGCATTGCCCTTGCAGTCTACTGAGCCAGATTCTGACCCTGATGAAACTCAGGTGCCCCTTCCCGCATACTCTAACACCTTACACGGTGACACAGAGGAAGGTGCAGATGAAATTGAAGAGGAGGTGATGGATGACCCAGTTGTTGACCCGGATTGGTATCCATTGGGGAGAGGGTGCCGCTGGTAATAGCTCAGAAGAGGAGGAGGATCCGCAGCAGGCATCGACATCACAGCTGCGGTTATCTGGCAGGCCGTAGCAGTCCAAAAACTTGTTAAAAAAACGAAAAGAGTTGCAGGACAGCTTGACCAGACGGTCAAATTAGCATAGCGTGCAAGCCCTGAAAATTTATCCCATAGTAGGAAAAGTGCAGTGTGGCACTTTTTTGACCAAAATCCTATTGATGAGGAAAAGGTTATCTGTAAGAAGTGCGGAAGGACCTTTAGCCGAGGGAAAAAAACTCCGAAATTTGAATACCAGTTGCATGCTTAGACATTTAAACACCATGCACTTGCAAGCGTCGATGGACTACAAAACCTCAGGTAGCAACGTGCACCTGTTCCGACTCAAGGTAGCCATCAATGCTACATCGCTTCCCCCCACTGTAAGCCCACAAGGTTAGCACACCACAGCAAGAAAAGTTGAGGTGTCGTCGCAAGGCCAAAGCAGTCAGGGAATCCCAATATTTTTCCAACAAAAGACTGAATCTAGGCCATCACCACCACCACCATCACCAACCCCCTCTCAGCTCTCAAGTCCAGCTCACCCCGCAGACACTCTGAGTAGGGACAAGAAAGTACTCATCCTCTCATCCGCATACACTGGCTTTGAACGCCTACATGCCAAACTGATCTCATTAGAGATGATGCCCTTCCGTTTGGTTGAAAGAGCAGCTTTCCCAGAGCTCATGGCCTATGCTGTCCCACATGGGCCGGCGTCAGCATCCCGGCATACCCAGGCAAGTGCCGGGGCCCGGAGCAGGCGGAGGCCCACTCGCCGTCGGGCACCCCGGCACCCGTCAGGGGGAGGAGAGTGGTGCCAGCGCCGCCACTGGGCCCCCAGCGGCTGGCTGTGGCAGAGAGAGCGTGGATGCCAGACAGGTGAGGTTGTGTGTGTGTGTGTATGTGTATGTAGTGCGGTGAATTGTGTGTGTGTATGTGAGAGAGTGCTGTGGTTCTGTATGT
>JARQOD010000001.1:933351637-933499320 GCA_033576555.1 Oophaga sylvatica
TAAACGGAAGATGGAGGCCCTGGGCCAAAAGGCACTGCGAGAACCAGTGACGGTATGGCCCCGAGGGGTCCCAAAAGGCACCCATGAAAATGAAATTTGAAGGCCGCAAGCCGTCCGCAGTTCCCGAATACACAGTCCTCAGTGGGTGCTGTCTATTGTCACAATTGAAACAGCCTTTATTTACATATCCCACAGCACACCAAAAGGAATCACCTAAACTGCAGGCACCATAGAGTCGGCTAACCGAATGCAACACGACAGGACATTTATTGGAGGCTAATTGACGTTGACACTGCCAGGAAACATCTGTCGTGCTGTAACCAGGCTGGGCAGGAGTCAGTACCGTGCCAAGTACTTCCGACCCAACAACTGGCGTTGTTGGAGCCCAGGGATGAGAAGAGAACAAGGTGGAGGCAGCAGGACTGTTTGCCGTACAACAGCAGGGGGGAAAGCGACATTACTGAACCCCAGTAACAAAAGGAGCAAGTGTTGACTGTGCTAACAGCACTTCCGAGCAACAAACTGGCGGTGTTGGACCCCAGGGTGAGAAGAGAACAGGGTGGAGGCAGCAGGACTGTTGCCGTACACACAGCAGGGGAACAGCTGAAAATTACTGAACCCCAGTAACACAGGAGCAAGTGTTGACTGTGCTAACAGCATTTCCGAGCAACAAATGGCGTTTGTTGGAGCCCAGGGATGAGAAGAGAACAGGGTGGAGGCAGCAGGACTGTTGCCGTACCCCACGCAGGGGAACAGCTGACATTACTGAACCCCCAGAACACAGGAGCAAGTGTTGACTGTGCTAACAGCACTTCCGAGCAACAACTGGCGGGTTTTGGAGCCCAAGGATGAGAAGAGAACAGGGTGGAGGCAGCAGGACTGTTGCCGGGTACACACAGCAGGGGAACAGCTGACATTACTAAACCCCCAGTAACACAGGAGCAAGGTTGACTGTGCTAACAGCACTTCCGAGCAACAAATGGCGTTGTTGGAGCCCAGGGATGAGAAGAGAACAGGGTGGAGGCAGCAGGACTGTTTGCCGTACACACAGCAGGGGAACAGCTGACATTACTGAACCCCAGTAACACAGGAGCAAGTGTTGACTATGCTAACAGCACTTCCGAGCAACAACTGGCGGTGTTGGAGCCCAGGGATGAGAAGAGAACAGGGTGGAGGCAGCAGGACTGTTGCCGTACACACAGCAGGGGAACAGCTGACATTACTGAACCTCAGTAACATAGGAGCAAGTGTTGACTGTGCTAACAGCACTTCCGAGCAACAAATGGCGTTGTTGGAGCCCAGGGATGAGAAGAGAACAAGGTGGAGGCAGCAGGACTGTTTGCCGTACACACAGCAGGGGAACACCTGACATTACTGAACCCCAGTAACACAGGAGCAAGTGTTGACTGTGCTAACAGCACTTCCGAGAAACAACTGGCGGTGTTGGAGCCCAGGGATGAGAAGAGAACAGGGTGGAGGCAGCAGGACTGTTGCCGTACACACAGCAGGGGAACAGCTGACATTACTGAACCCCAGTAACACAGGAGCAAGTGTTGACTGTGCTAACAGCACTTCCGAGCAACAACTGGCGGTGTTGGAGCCCAGGGATGAGAAGAGAACAGGGTGGAGGCAGCAGGACTGTTGCCGTACACACAGCAGGGGAACAGCTGACATTACTGAACCCCAGTAACACAGGAGCAAGTGTTGACTGTGCTAACAGCACTTCCGAGCAACAACTGGCGGTGTTGGAGCCCAGGGATGAGAAGAGAACAGGGTGGAGGCAGCAGGACTGTTGCCGTACACACAGCAGGGGAACAGCTGACATTACTGAACCCCAGTAACACAGGAGCAAGTGTTGACTGTGCTAACAGCACTTCCAGGCAACAACTGGCGGTGTTGGAGCCCAGGGTCAAGGAGGATGTTTAAATACTAGATCAAGTATTTTCCTTGTTACGTGTCAATTAAAAATGTCTATACTCCAAACAGGAGAAAGATAACCTTTACTACCATAAGATGATGATTTAAGTTTTAAAAAATCTAGATAAATAAAGAATTGACAAACATAAACGCATACATTAACATGTTGAACAGCAACGCAAACCACAAAATAAATTGGTTAAGGAATCTGCTATACGGTTGTAAATAAAAGCATACAAGTACATATCAGAATACATTAATGATGGATAAGTAAGAGTATGTACACCATTTTTATTGTATAGACAATGAATGTCTGACTTCAAAACATCATCAGCATTACAAGTTATCTGTGACATTCATAAAATGTTACATTTGCTGAATAATGTCACTAAACAGTTTATAAAAATTATACAAGTTCCATCATGTAATACTCATAATATGTGGCAATAATCATTTTTATTAACAAACATAACCTTTAAAAAGTGCATAGTGCATAGTGAAAATTGCTATTTATGCCTGACTGTCGACTTGCAAGCATGACAACGGATAGATAAGGTATATATAGATGAGACTGCATAGCCACAGATGGTGAATGGCGATGTAATACTGTACCTCAATAAAGTGTGCATCACTACTACATAAATTTTTTTATATAGCTTTATAAACAGGGTACGTGCATGTATGCTTGCGCCTTTGTTTGGACGCACAGACTGCCTTCCTGCTGTGACGCGTTGGGTAGTGAACAGTTGTGTGCAGTGTTCACTGTAGTCTGAGGTTTTCATTTTTGGAGTGCAGATCACGCTCCAGTTAGTTCTTCAACCACTGCTGGTTGTAGTCTGCTGAGCGTGTGTCACTGCCTCATCCTTGACATTTTTCTCTAATTGTTGCTGCTCCATTCTATTTCAAATAACTCAAATCTATTAGTGTGACGCTCTTCCATCCGTATCCAATACATTGGTTGCAAACACTATAGAAGTACACAAAGGGGCCTTTCATTTGCTGAATAATGTCACTAAACAGTTTATAAAAATTATACAATTTCCATCATGTAATACTCATAATATGTGGCAATAATCATTTTTATTAACAAACATAACCTTTAAAAAGTGCATAGTGCATAGTGAAAATTTCTATTTATGCCTGACTGTCGACTTGCAAGCATGACAACGGATAGATAAGGTATATATAGATGAGACTGCATAGCCACAGATGGTGAATGGCGATGTAATACTGTACCTCAATAAAGTGTGCATCACTACTACATAAATTTTTTTATATAGCTTTATAAACAGGGTACGTGCATGTATGCTTGCGCCTTTGTTTGGACGCACAGACTGCCTTCCTGCTGTGACGCGTTGGGTAGTGAACAGTTGTGTGCAGTGTTCACTGTAGTCTGAGGTTTTCATTTTTGGAGTGCAGATCACGCTCCAGTTAGTTCTTCAACCACTGCTGGTTGTAGTCTGCTGAGCGTGTGTCACTGCCTCATCCTTGACATTTTTCTCTAATTGTTGCTGCTCCATTCTATTTCAAATAACTCAAATCTATTAGTGTGACACTCTTCCATCCGTATCCAATACATTGGTTGCAAACACTATAGAAGTACACAAAGGGGCCTTTCACACCTACTGAACAGTTGTGTGCAGTGTTCACTGCAGTCTCAGCGGAATAACCACACTTAGGCCTTATAACTTTTCTGACTTTCTTTATCAATCTACCAAGATGAAGAAGGCAGGGAGTAAGGCACGTGGTCGTGGCCGTGGAGTTTCAGCAGGGAGAGGACGTGGGGATTCTGTGGCTGCTGCCGCCCCCAGTGACACAGCATCCACTAGTTTTCCCCGTGAGCGTTCCTTTATGCGCACTTTTGTAGGAGCTCGGAGTACCCCCCTGCTGCGTGAAGAACAAATTGAAGCCGTTGTTGGTTGGATGGCAGCCAATGCATCGACTTCAATTGCTTCCACCTCCTCTCAGGACCACAGCACTGTTGAGCAACCATCTGTCTGTTCACCGCCTGCTAAATTGCCCAGGCAGTCAGAGAGTTCTGTACAGGAGCCAGCTGAGTCTCTGCTTCTGTACTCAGAATCTGTTGGCTTGCAAACAGGGGCCCAGCCAAGCAGCTTTCTGGAATGTGAAGAAGAGGGAGTATGCAGTGATGCGCAACAGCTGTGTCTCTCTGAATCTGAAGAGGCGGGTGAGCCAGTGCCGATGGTCAGCACACCGCAGAACGCATCTGATGATGATGAGACTCAGGTGCCAGTTTCTGTTGAGCATGGTGCTGGCCAGACCAACCAACAGCAGCAGGTGTTGGAAGAGGGTAGTGGAGATGATGAGGTCCAAGACCCAACATGGCGTGAGGAACTGGAAGGTGGTGGGAGCAGCTCTGAGGAAGAGATTGCCCCAACGGTACAAACAGGAGGGAGAGTTAGGCTGCAGACTCGGTTGCCTGTAGCCTCCAGTTTGGCACCTGTTCGGAGCAGTTCTCTTCCAAAAGTCAAAACGGGTGCTCCCAGGACTTGCACTGCGTGGTCCTTTTTTGACACACTTGCAGATGATATTTGCTATGTCAAATGCAAGCTGTGTAATCAAAAAGTAAAAAGAGGTAAAAGTGTCAGTAACCTCAATACCACTAATATGTGGAAACATGTGTGGACAAAGCACGTAGTTGAGTTACAAAGACACACTGGAGATGTAGGCCAACCTATAGCAGCACCTACATCTTCAGGTCGTGTTGGAGCCTCTTCCTCCAGCTCACACACAGCTGGTTCGGCTTCCTCACAGGATCGCCATGGAATAATAATAATAATCTTTATTTATATAGCGCCAACATATTCCGCAGCGCTTTACAGTTTAACAGTTTCAGAACACAAGTCATAAGTAACAACCTTAACAATACAATAATTAAAGCAATATAAGCCGCCCCTGCTCGTGACAGCTTACAATCTACAATGAGGTGGGGGAGATACAAAGTACAGGTGTTTATATACAATGGTGTATTTACAATAATGGTCCAGCCATTTTGAGGGAGTGAGGGATGGATGGAGATAGTGAATGGGCTACACACACACACACTTACACATAGAATGACTTGGATTAGTGAATGTGATAGGCCGCTCTGAACAAATGTGTTTTGAGGGAGCGCCTGAAACCATGCAAATTGTGGATAGTCCTAATTTCTTGGGGTACAGCATTCCAGAGGATTGGCGCAGCACGGGACAAGTCTTGGAGTCGGGAGTGTGAGGTACGGATTAGTGCAGAGGTTAGTCGAAGGTCGTTTGCAGAGAGCAGCAGTTGGTTAGGCCGATAGATAGAAATGAGGGAGGAGATGTGGGTGAGAACCAGTACTTTGAATTGGATCCTATAATGAGTGGGCAGCCAGTGTAAGGACTGGCGAAGAGCGGATGCGTCCGAGTACCGATTAGCCAGATGGATTACCCTGGCTGCTGCATTAAGGATGGACTGGAGAGGGGATAGTCGAGTAATGGGGAGGCCAAGTAATAGAGCGTTGCAGTAGTCCAGGCGGGAGTGGATCAGTGCTACAGTGAGGGTTTTTGTTGTTTCCATGGAGAGAAAAGGGCGGATTCTAGAGATGTTTTTTAGGTGTAGGCGGCAAGAGCGGGCAAGAGATTGTATATGGGAGGTGAAGGAGAGATTGGTGTCAAACATAACCCCCAGACAGCGAGCCTGTTGCCGGGGTGTTATTATGGTGCCGCCCACAGAGAGGGATATGTCAAATTTAGGGAGGTTAGTAGACGGCGGGAGCAGAAGAAGTTCAGTTTTGGAGAGGTTAAGTTTCAGAAAGAGAGCGGACATGATGTTGGAGACTGCGGACAGACAGTCGGTGGCGTTCTGTAGTACAGCGGGGGTAAGGTCGGGGGATGACGTGTATAGTTGTGTGTCATCAGCATAAAGATGGTACTGAAAGCCAAATCTGCTGATGGTCTGTCCAATTGGGGCCGTGTAGAGAGAGAAGAGAAGGGGGCCAAGGACTGAGCCCTGGGGTACACCGACAGTGAGAGGAAGATGAGATGATGTGGAGCCAGAGAACGAAACACTGAAGGAGCGGTCAGAAAGATAGGAGGAGAACCAGGAGAGAACAGTGTCCTTAATACCTAGTGACTGGAGCCTAGACAGTAGGAGACGGTGGTCAACCGTGTCGAAAGCTGCAGAAAGGTCGAGAAGAATGAGCAGAGAGTGGTCACCGTTACGTTTTGCTGTAAGAAGGTCATTGTTCACTTTGATGAGTGCAGTTTCAGTCGAATGTAGGGGGCGGAAGCCGGACTGTGAAGGGTCTAGAAAGGAGTAAGTGGAGAGGTAACGGGTGAGGCGGAAGTAGACTAGGCGCTCCAAGAGTTTAGAGATGAAGGGAAATTGGAGACCGGTCTGTAGCTGTTTGTGCAGGAAGGGTCGAGAGCGGGTTTCTTTAGTAGTGGAGTAATGATGGAGTGTTTGAAGGAGGATGGGAAAATGCCAGAGGAGAGTGAGAGATTAAAGATTTTAGTTAGGTGAGTTGTGATAACTGGAGAGAGAGACTGGAGGAGATGTGAGGGAATGGGGTCGGTAGTGCATGTAGTCGGACGAGAGGAAGAGAGGAGTCTGGAGACTTCTTCTTCTGTGATGGGATCAAATGTGGAAAGTGAGCCAGGGGAACAGCAGGGTGGGATGGGAGTCACAGCCCTTGGTGGTTGAGAGCAGATTTCCTGATGGATAGTATCTATTTTTTCTATAAAATGGGAGGCCAGGTCGTCAGCACAAATGTCTGCGATAGGGGCTTGTGCTTTTGGCCTGAGGAGGGAGTGAAAAGTGTCAAAAAGTTTCTTGGGGTTGTTGGCTAGTGAGGAGATCAGGGTGGTGAAGTAGGTCTGTTTGGCGAGGTGAAGGGCAGCATTATAAGTTCTTAACATGAATTTAAAGTGGATGAAGTCTTCTGGTGTGCGGGTTTTTCTCCAAAGGCGTTCAGCACTCCTAGAGCATCACTGAAGAAGTTGAGTTTGTAATGTGAGCCAGGGCTGTTTTACTGTGTGTTTGGAAGTTCTGAGGGTGAGCGGTGATACTTGGTCAAGGGTGCTTCTAAGAGTGTCATTGTAGTGATGAACAGCCAGATTAGGACAAGAAAAAGAGGAGAGTGGGGACAGCGATGAGTGTAGGGAGTCTGAAAGTGTCTGAGGGTTAATGGGTTGTAGGGATGTAGGGGGGTGCTGCACTGTGGAGAGCTTTGTGGGTGAGAACCAGTACTTTGAATTGGATCCTATAATGAATGGGCAGCCAGTGTAAGGACTGGCAAAGGACTCTATGAAGGACATCTGCCACGTTTTGCGTGCGTTTGATGAGTCAACGCGGATGGCGAGTGCAGATGATGCACTAGTCAGCCTGACTGTCCCCCTTATCTGCCTGCTTCAAAAAAACTGCAAGCACTAAGGGATGAGGTTTTGGAAGAGGTGGAGGATGAGGAGTCACAAATTCCATCACCTTCTGGACAGTCAGCGCAACGTGGTTCCTCACAAAGGGCTGGAGGACTTTCAAAGTACCATGCTGTATCAACAATTGAACCTCCAGAGTCGCTGTCTATATTTTCATAACCATTGCAAACTTTTAATGTATTTACAAAGCACATAATGTACAGTTTTTGTCTATCCTTTTGTAATGCTATTGTGTTTCCATAAACTGATGTTACAGAATTATGATAAAATGTTTTAAAATTTTATGAGTTTTAAATTTTGTAAATTTTTATGTATTTGAAGGACTTTGTGAGGAGGATGAGGAGGAGTCAATGGAGGAGGAAGACATCGCTCCAGAGGGAGGTACACAACGCTCTAGTCAGTATGTAGAGCGAGGGTGGGGTGATGCAGAGCAGGCAGAGATGACGCCTCTTGCAGGGGACAGCGTTTCTTGGCCAGTTGGGAGTCTGCAGCACATGGTTGATTTCATACTGAAGTGCCTGAGAAACGACCGCCGCATCGCCCACATTCTCACCACGTCTGATTATTGGGTGTACACCCTCCTAGACCATCGCTACCGGGACAACTTACAAAGCCTCATCACACCGTTGAACCGGGAGCGTAAAATGCGGGAGTACCAAGACACACTGGTGCAATCCATAATGTTCTCCATTCCAGCCGAGAGCACTGCTGCTGCTACTGCTTTACAAAGCAGCTCTGTGCGTCGAGGCAGTGGAGACAGCTCTTCAACAAGAGGGAGCACAAGCAGCGCCTCTGCACAGGGCAAGACCAGTATGTTCCAAATGTTGCGAATTTTTGTGGCAGCGCCACCAATGTCTACACCATCCGAGACGGCTACAGTCAGCAGGAGGCAACGTTTCCGTAAGATGGTGACAGATTACATGTCTTGCCCTCTCAGTGTACTCCCAGATGGCTCTTCCCCATTCAAGTTTTGGGTCTCTAAGCTGGATACATGGCCAGAGCTTAGCCAGTATGCATTGGAGGTGCTGGCTTGCCCTGCTGCCAGTGTATTATCGGAGCGCGTCTTTACTGCTGCAGGTGGTGTACTAACAGACCGTTGCATGCGACTATCCTCCGATAATGTAGAACGGCTTACTTTTCTGAAAATGAACAAGGCATGGATCTGGCCTGAATTTGCCTGTCCGGTTTCCGATTAAATAACTGGTTGGCAACGTTATCCATCTCTCCTGTTATGTTCATCTTTCTACCACCTGAACTCTACTCCCTGGGCTACAACACTGCCAGTTGCTGCTCAGAAGTGTTTCCACAGACCAATACACAAGCTATAATGTTAGTGGGGTTCAGTAACGCCTGCTGTTCCCCTGCTGTGTGTCTGGCAAAAATTAATGCTGCTAACTCCAAATTAAAATTCAAATTAAAGTTCAAACATCTCATACTAGGCCTCTGCCTACACCCTCCTTGACCTTGGGCTCAGAAGTGTTGGATGCACAGATCAAAACAATCGCTGATGTGTTTGTGGGGTTCAGTAACGCCTGCTGTTCCCCTGCTGTGTGTCCGGCAAAAATTACTGCTACCTAGCTACACATGTTGAAAAAAACATGACATGTTAAAGTGGCTAGTGCTACACATAGATATCAGGCTACACCCTTATTTCTAAGCTGTAAACAAGTGAAACGTCATCTTTAAAACCATTAAATGATTAGTCTTGGTAACAAATCTGTAACAAAATAATTGTGACATATTATTGCAGATATCCACATGTCTAACACAAATGCTAACATAAAAGCCTACTTATGCTATAGGGTACTGATGGTGAACCTTGTCACTCCATAACTTTGACAAATCCAACTCACATCATGCCTCAAATGCTGCAATGTTGTAAGTGCATAATGTGGGTTGAACTTTGACAACAGCTGCAGTGCGAAGGTTATCCTTCTGTGTTCTTGGCTTTTAAATAAAAGCATACAAGTAAATATAATAATCCATTGTTGATTAAGGGACGTGATGTACACCTGTAATATTGTGCAAACAGTGGATGTAGGACTAGTCCTCTTCAACATTACTTATATTTGTGTCATTTGAAAAAATACATATTTAATTACAAATTTAACAACCCATGTTCACTAGGTGTGAAAGGCCCCTTTGTGTACTTCTATAGTGTTTGCAAGCAATGTATTGTATACGGATGGAAGGTCGTCACACTAATAGATTTGAGTTATTTGAAATAGAATGGAGCACCACCAATTACAGACAAATGTCAAGGATGAGGCAGGGACACACGCTCAGCAGACTACAACCAGCAGTGTTTGAAGAAGTAACTGTAGCGTGATCTGCACTCAAAAAATATAAACCTCAGACTACTGTGAACACTGCACAGAACTGTTCACTATCTTTGAAAGGCCCCTTTGTGTACTTCTATAGTGTTTGCAAGCAATGTATTGTATACGGATGGAAGCGCGTCACACTAATAGATTTGAGTTTTTTGAAATAGAATGGAGCAGCACCAATTAGAGAAAAATGTCAAGGATGAGGCAGTGACACACGCTCAGCAGACTACAACCAGCAGTGGTTGAAGAACTAACTGGAGCATGATCTGCACTCAAAAATGAAAACCTCACAGACTACAGTGAACACTGCACACAACTGTTCACTAGGTGTGAAAGGCCCCTTTGTGTACTTATATAGTGTTTGCAAGCAATGTATTGTATACGGAAGGAAGCGCGTCACACTAATAGATTTGAGTTTTTTTAAATAGAATGGAGCAGCACCAATTAGAGAAAAATGTCAAGGATGAGGCAGTGACACACGCTCAGCAGACTACAACCAGCAGTGGTTGAAGAAGTAACTGTAGCATGATCTGCACTCAAAAATATAAACCTCAGACTACTGTGAACACTGCACAAAACTGTTCACTATCTTTGAAAGGCCCCTTTGTGTACTTCTATAGTGTTTGCAAGCAATGTATTGTATACGGATGGAAGCGCGTCACACTAATAGATTTCAGTTTTTTGAAATAGAATGGAGCAGCACCAATTAGAGAAAAATGTCAAGGATGAGGCAGGGACACACGCTCAGCAGACTACAAACAGCAGTGGTTGAAAAACTAACTGGAGCGTGATCTGCACTCAAAAAATGAAAACCTCACAGACTACAGTGAACACTGCACACAACTGTTCACTAGCTGTGAAAGGCTCCTTTGTGTACTTCTATAGTGTTTGCAACCAATGTATTGGATACGGATGGAAGCACGTCACACTAATAGATCACTGTTAATTTCAATTGAATGGAGCAGCACCAATTCCACAAAATAAAAAAAAAAAGAGTCAGTGAGTGACACGTGCAGATGACTACAAACAGCGTTGGATGCAGAGCAAACTGCAGCGTCACCTGCACTCACACACACACCTTGCACAGAGCTGTGAAAGCAACACTGCAAGGAAAAAGGATGATTTACAAAGCGGTTTCTCAAATAGCCTGCCTACAGAACAATTCACAAAAACGCTATCTGTAACTGTCCCTCAGAGTCAGCAGAGCAGCGTTCTGTCCCTAACTGAATTCACAGCACAGTGAAGCTAAAATGGCGGCGGCACCTTTTATAGTGCATTCTGACATCATTTCAGCAGCCAATCACAGCCATGCCATTAGTTAACATGACCGCAGCATTACAGGATGTGCCCACACTTCTTCGGATTCCTCATTGGCTGAATAAAATCACACTGCCTCTCAAAGAATTATGGGAACTTCCGATTCCGTTATACGATATAGGAAAAGTATCGGAACTAAGTATCGGAATTCCGATACAGCGAATATCGGCCGATACCCGATACTTGCGGTATCGGAATGCTCAACACTAGTGCTTAATTGTAAAACACTGAGCAAAACTGTCACTGAAAAAGACCTGGGTAGAATTGAGTGAAACAGGTAGGTCAGATTCATAAGTCACCGACTTTCGCCAAAGTCGGGTTTCATTAACTGAAACACGACCATAGTGTCAAGTCGGCCATGTGGTCGGCAAAATGAGCGCCAAAGTCGGTTTTCCCATAATGCTTTCAGGCACCTTTTTCAGTCAATGAGCAAGGACATACAATGTGGGCAACGAGATGACACGTGCAGCGTCCACCACCATCTTAGAGAAGGGCATTGCAGTGATTGGCTTGCTTTGGGGGGCGTCATAGTGTCTATAAAAGCCCTGACCGCCGACAGCCATTTTACTTCTGCCGATCTTAACAGTAGGGAGAGAGTTAGGGCTGGAAATAGAAGTTCTTATGTGCTTGTGCTGATAGCAATTATGCTGTACAGTTAGTGTACAGTGACAGGGAGGATTTTCTTGTGTGCAGCAGCGCTGGTTATTAGGCTGCCTGATAACTGTAGTGCTGTGTGTACACTGCTGTGCAGACTGCTTTTTACACAGCACTAACACTTTTATTCTTTTTTTCTGCACAGTTACCAAGTGTTCATTTTTTCCCAAACCGTATAGAGCTGTACGCTCCTCACACACTACCATGTACCGGCTGGTATGACGGACAAATACATGCTGATTATCTGTGTGTGACTCCGGAAATAAATACGGAGATTAAAATTTGTCCCTACACCATATACAGCTGCCCGCTTCTCATACAGTACCGTATTTCTGCTGTTTTTATTACGGTCAAATCCATACTGAGTGAGCGTCTGTGTGTGACTCTGGAAATACATACGGAGATTTAAATTTTCCCCTACACCTTATACAGCTGACCGCTTCTGATACAGTACCATATATTTGCTGGTATTTTTGGAACATTTTCCCAAACATGAGGAAGTATGGTGGAAGAGGCTGTGGATGTGGGGGGGGGGGCAGCTGGTACTGATGGTGGTGGTGGAGCATCTGCTGGTAGTGCCATAAGCACAATAGCACCTAAATCAGGAGGTGTTGAGCCTGCGTCACCGTCTGGCTCCAGAAGGCCTGGAAGGCTCCCTTTTCTGGAAGTAGGTAAACCGCTTTTAACGCCGGAGCATCAGGTACAGGTTTTGGCTTACATTGCCGAAACAGCCTCCAGCTCTATCGCCTCCTCTTCTGAAATTTCAAAAAATGCAAGCACTGAGTCGTCAGTGCAGGCTCCTGGTCAGGAACAACACCTTTCCTTGTGTCCATCACCCCCACCAAAATTGAAGGATGCAGCAGGCCACACTTCAGATTACTCCATGGAGCTCTTTTCACATACCATGCCTGGGTTATCAAGTGAAATCCTGAATTCCCCTGTCCAAGATGAATATGACATGGAGTGCACTGATGCACAGCCACTGCTATATGATTCTGCTGGTACATTCGCCCAGAGCACTGCATTGCCCTTGCAGTCTACTGAGCCAGATTCTGACCCTGATGAAACTCAGGTGCCCCTTCCCGCATACTCTAACACCTTACACGGTGACACAGAGGAAGGTGCAGATGAAATTGAAGAGGAGGTGATGGATGACCCAGTTGTTGACCCGGATTGGTATCCATTGGGGAAGAGGGTGCCGCTGGTAATAGCTCAGAAGAGGAGGAGGATCCGCAGCAGGCATCGACATCACAGCTGCGGTTATCTGGCAGGCCCGTAGCAGTCCAAAAACTTGTTAAAAAAACGAAAAGAGTTGCAGGACAGCTTGACCAGACGGTCAAATTAGCATAGCGTGCAAGCCCTGAAAATTTATCCCATAGTAGGAAAAGTGCAGTGTGGCACTTTTTTGACCAAAATCCTATTGATGAGGAAAAGGTTATCTGTAAGAAGTGCGGAAGGACCTTTAGCCGAGGGAAAAAACTCCGAAATTTGAATACCAGTTGCATGCTTAGACATTTAAACACCATGCACTTGCAAGCGTCGATGGACTACAAAACCTCAGGTAGCACACGTGCACCTGTTCCGACTCAAGGTAGCCATCAATGCTACATCGCTTCCCCCACTGTAAGCCCACAAGGTTAGCACACCACCAGCAAGAAAAGTTGAGGTGTCGTCGCAAGGCCAAAGCAGTCAGGGAATCCCAATATTTTTCCAACAAAAGACTGAATCTAGGCCATCACCACCACCACCATCACCAACCCCCTCTCAGCTCTCAAGTCCAGCTCACCCCAGCAGACACTCTGAGTAGGACAAGAAAGTACTCATCCTCTCATCCGCATACACTGGCTTTGAACGCCTACATTGCCAAACTGATCTCATTAGAGATGATGCCCTTCCGTTTGGTTGAAAGAGCAGCTTTCCCAGAGCTCATGGCCTATGCTGTCCCACATGGGCCGGCGTCAGCACCCGGCATACCCAGGCAAGTGCCGGGGCCCGGAGCAGGCGGGAGGCCCACTCGCCGTCGGGCACCCCGGCACCCGTCAGGGGAGGAGAGTGGTGCCAGCGCCGCCACTGGGCCCCCCAGCGGCTGGCTGTGGCAGAGAGAGCGTGGATGCCAGACAGGTGAGGTGTGTGTGTGTGTATGTGTATGTAGTGCGGTGATTTGTGTGTGTGTATGTGAGAGAGTGCTGTGGTTCTGTATGTGTGATGGTGGTGGGGGGAGGCAGTGATGGTGGAGAGGAGCCGGAGGCAATGATGATGATGATGGGGAGGAGATGATGATGGGGAGGCGATGATGATGATGGGGAGGCAATGATGATGGGGAGGCGATGATGATGGGGAGGCAATGATGATGATAATGGGGAGGCGATGATGGGGAGACAATGATGATGATGATGGGGAGGCGATGATGATGGGGAGGCAATGATGATGATGATGGGGAGGCGATGATGATGGGGAGGCGATGATGATGGGGAGGCAATGATGATGATGATGGGGAGTCTTTCCACAGCGCCCTTTCCTGAGCCGTAACAGCGCAGAACGCAGCACAGTGCAGAGGAGAGCTCCATATTTTGTATGGAGCATTATATGGGGTCCAATATTCTTTATGGAGCATTATATTTGGCCCATAATACTGTATGGAAGACTATGTGGTGCCCATAATATTGTATGGAAGACTGAACTGTCCAGTCTGTACTGTGCGCTGTGAGGATTTGACGGTTTCTGAGCTATTGTAGAATTTACAATAGATATCACTCATGTAATGGAAGAAGTGAAGTGTTTGGCATTGTACTATACCTATATTTCTCTGCAGTATCTGTGCATCATGAATCGTGGTCTGTGTTAAAGGGACCCACTGAGACTCTTTCGCCCGGGGCCCATAAAAACCTGGAGCCGGCCCTGTGTCTCACGCTATGACCTACTCAGTCCGCACTTCTTTTCTAGAAAAGCCATCCCTGCCCTCCACCTGCATGTGAAAGACCGCATTGTCTATGCACTCAAACAATCAGTGAGTGGAAAGGTGCACCTCACAACAGATGCATGGGCCAGTAGGCATGGCCAGGGCCATCACTGTGCATTGGGTTAATGTGGTGGATGCAGGCTCCACAGGGGACAGCGGCGGTGGGACAGTGCTGCCTAGCCCACGGTATAGGCAACAGTTGGCTGAAGGCGTTCGACCCTCCTCCTCCTCCAGAAGTGAAAGCTCGTCGAGAGAGCGCAGTCGCACGAGCACTCCATCCGCAGCTGCCAGTGTTGCACATGAGGTGTCACACTATCGAACAGCTAGTGGTTAGCGTCAGCAGGCTGTTTTAAAGATGATGTCTTTGGGCACAACAGACACACTACGGAGGTACTGGCTGACTACTCGCAGCGAGAAACTGAGTCATGGCTGGGCAGTCTACATCTTGAGCCAGGCAAGGTAGTCAGTGATAACGGCCGTAATTTTGTGGCGGCCATTGCCCTGGCAAAACTCAGACACATACCTTGCCTGGCTCACACCTTGAACCTGGTGGTGCAGTGCTTCATAAATAATTATCCAGAGTTTACCAGCCGTGCTCCATAAGGTGCGAAGACTGTGCTCGCACATCCGTCGCTCACCCGTAGACTCCAGTCGTATGCAGAGGCTGCAGCGATCGCTCCACCTCCCCAAGCACCGCCTAATCATAGAAGTTGCAACAAGGTGGAACTCCACCATGCACATGGTTGAGAGGCTGTGCGAACAGAGGCAGGCTGTAATGCATTTGTGGGAGGATACACGGGCAGGCAGTTTGAGGGCAAACATCGAGTTGTCGGGTGTGCAGTGGTCAAAGCGGAAAGGCCTCTGTAAAGTCCTTCAGTGTTTTGAGGAATGCACACGGCTGGTAAACGCAGACGACGCCATCAAAAGCATGAGCATCCCACTTATGCGTCTGCTCATGCAAACTTTGACACACATTAAGGATCAGGCGTCTGCAGTGGAGGAGGAGGAGGAGGAGGAGGAGGGAAGCCTTGATGACAGTCAGGCATTGTCTGCTCAGGGAACTGTCCTGGACGAGGTTGTTTGACGCACATTAAGGATCAGGCGTCTGCAGTGGAGGAGGAGGAGGAGGAGGAGGGAAGCCTTGATGACAGTCAGGCATTGTCTGCTCAGGGAACTGTCCTGGACGAGGTTGTGGAAGAAGAGGAAGAGGAGGAGGATGAAGGGGATGATTATTTTGGGGAGGAGGATGCTTCTCAGGGGGCAAGAGAAAATGTTGGCTTGCCAAGGTCAGGTACAGGGTTTGTGCGTGACTGGAGGGATGCTCCTCCACCCACCACTGGCAGTGCATCATTGACACCTGGAACATTGGCCCACATGTGTGATTATGTCTTGCGGATCCTAAAATGGAACCCCCGCATTGCCAAAATTATGAAGGATGACGACTACTGGTTGGCCAGCATCCTTGATCCACACTATAAAGGCAAATTGCAGAACATCATGCCACAGGAGAACCTAGAGCTAATATTGGCGAACAAACAAGCAACTCTGGTAAACCGTTTGTTAGAGGCATTCCCAGCACACAGCAGCGGTGCAGGTTCTACCACAAGCTGTACTGTGCAACATGGAAGAGGTGTTCGTGGTGCACACAACTGAAGTGGCGTTGGAGACAGTGGTTTCATGACCATGTTGTGGACTGATTAATCCTGACAGAAAGAAGGACCCGGCTGTCGACCCAAAATGTAGGTGATCTCACCTTCATTAAAATTAACCATGCCTGGGTTTCAAAGGATTTTGTACCACCTTCCCCTGATGACACATAGGTTGCCAGCAAAATGGCTCGCTTTGTCCTCTTCTTCCTCCGACTTCTCCAATTCCTAAATTTGCAGCTGTTGAACGTCCAGCCTACACCTCAACATATGCCAGTTTTTCTACCTCCCTAACAGGGCTGTACCTTCCCCTTGGCCGACGTCAGCACCTGGCGCACCGGGGCAAGTGCTGGGGCCCTGAGCAGGTGGAGGGGCCCACTCGCCGTTAGAGACACCGGCGTACTGTGAGGGGCCCTGTGCCAGTGCCGGCGCCCATGAGTGGGCCCCCCTGCTTGCTTAGGGCCCCAGCACTTGCAATACTTACCTCTCCCTGCTACACCGCTGTGAAGTCTTCCGTGTTTCCTGACAGTGACATTCAGGTCAGAGAGCGCGATGACATCACATCTGTGCGCCCTCTGCCTGAACAGTCACAGTGCAGAGAGCTGGAAGATGGCGACGCTGAGGAGTCCAGAGTAGAGCAGTGCCCAGCGAGAAGAGGTATTTCATTTTTTTTAATGTTTGGAGCAATATATGGGGAGCATTATACACTGGAGAATTATATATGGGGCCCATCATACACTTGAGCATCATAGATAGGGCCCATTATACACTGGAGCATTATATATGGGGCCCATCATACACTGGAGCATTATAAATGGGGCCCATCATACACTGGAGCATCATATACCGGGCACATTATGCACTGGAGCATCATATATGGGGCTCATTATATACTGGAACATCATATATGGGGCCCATTATATACTGAAGCATCACATGGAGCCCATTATATATGGAGCATTATATATGGGGACCATGTTATTTGGAGCATTATATGGGGCTCATCATACACTGGAGCATCATATATGGTGCCCATCATATATTAGAGCATCATATGGGGTTCATTATTTATGGGGCATCATATAGGGCCCTTTATATATGGAGCATCATATGGAGCACATATGGGGCCTATTCTGTATGGAGCATTTTGTGGAGCCCATTCTGTATGGAGCAATATATGGGGATCATTATTCTGTATGGTGCACTATGTGGTGCCCATAATACTGTATAGAGGACTATACTGTCCGGTTTTTGAGCTATTGTAGAATTTACAATAGATATCACTCATGTAATGTAAGAAGTGAGGTATTTGGCATTGGACTATACCTATATTTCTCTGCCGTATCGGAGCATCATGAATTGTGGTATGTGTTAAAGGGGCCCACTGAGACTCTTTGGCCCGAGGCCCACGAAAACTTGGAGCCAGCCCTACCCCCACCCAACTTTAGCCAAATAACCCCCAGTTTTCAATGCTTTACTATTGTTATAAAGTAAATTAAGGTTGACATGCTTAAGTAATAAGAATTGATGTCATTGGCATTGAAATGGGCACTGTGGTGTGTTTTACTGTCCTTCACTCACTGGCGACTGTTATTCCCCATTGACTTGCATTGGGGTTGGGTTTCGTTTTTGGCCGAACTTCGACTTTTGCCGTGAGCTAGTCGGCCGATCTCGTTCGACTTGACTTTTGGAAAAGTTGGATGGTCCGAAACCCGACTCGACCCTCCCGGAGGCAAGGTCGCTCATCTCTAGACCTGGGTGTATGGGTGGACGACAAACTCACATTTAGTGGCCAGTGTCAGGCTGCTGCTGCAAAGGCAAATAAAATAATGGGATGCATTAAAAGAGGCATAGATGCTCATGAGTAGAACATAATTTTACCTCTATACAAGTCACTAGTACGACCACACTTAGAATACTGTGTGCAGTTCTGGTCTCCGGTGTATAAGAAAGACATAGCTGAACTGGAGCGGGTGCAGAGAAGAGCAACCAAAGTTATTAGAGAACTAGGGGTCTGCAATACCAGTACAGGTTATTACACTTGGGGTTATTTAGTAAGAGCAGTGAGACTATGGAACTCTCTGCTGTCTAATGTTGTAATGAGTGATTCCTTACTAAAATTTTAGAAAGGACTGGATGCCTTTCTTGAAAAGTATAATATTACAGGCTATATACACTTGTTTCCTAGATATTGCGTTGATTCAGGGAGCTAGTCTGATTGCCGTATGTGGAGTCGGGAAGGAGTTTTTTTTACCCAATGTGAAGCTTACTGTTTGCCACATGGGTTTTTTTGCCTTCCTCTGGATCAACATGTTAGGGCAGGTTAGGATAGGATATGTGTTGAACTAGATGGACTTAAAGTCTTCCTTCAACCTTAATACCTACCATATATACTCGAATATAAGCCGAGATTTTCAGCCCATTTTTTAGGGCTGAAAGTCCCCCTCTCGGCTTATATTCGAGTCATATACCAGGGGGTCGGCGGAGGAGGGGGAGCGCAGCTGTCCTGTATACTCACCTCTCCACTGGCCCGGTCTCTGCAGCCCCTGCTCTTCTCCCACGGTCCCGGCGCCAGTATTCAGCCATCAGTCGTACCGCTCATTAAAGTCATGAATATGCACATATTCATGACTTTAATGAGCGGTAACACGTGACCGCTGAACACAGGCGCCGGGACCGTGGGAGAAGAGCAGGGCAGAGATGCGCCGGCGGAGGGGTAAGTATAAGCGATATTTACCTGTCCCGTTCCGCTGTGTCCTCGGGTCCTCTTGCTGCGATGTTCAGTCAGAGGGCGCGATGACGTAGTTACTGTGCGCAGCGCCCTCTGCCTGATCATTGACTGCTGGAGGACCCGAAAGACATCGGCGCTCAGCAGTGGACCTGGTGACAGGTAAATGTCTCAGGTGCCGGGGCCCTGAGCGAGCGGTGACACCGGCACCTGCCCCCCATAGCGCGCCGGTGTCCCCGCCTGCTCAGGACACCGGCACCTGGCCCCCCAGCAACGAGAGGTGAGTATGTCTTTTTTTTTTGGTTGCAGCAGCAATTGAGGCCTATACTATGGAGCATCTATGGGGGAATAATCTATGTGGCATAATCTATGGGGGCATAATCTATGGGGGAATAATCTATGGGGGCATAATCTATGGAGCATCTATGGGGGAATAATCTATGGGGCATAATCTATGGAGCATCTATGGGGGAATAATCTATGGGGGCATAATCTATGGAGCATCTATGGGGGAATAATCTATGGGGGCATAATCTATGGCACATCTATGGGGGCATAATACATGGGGCATCTATGGGGCATTATCTATGGAGCATCTATGGGGGCATAATCTATGGATCATAATATGGGCGGGCACAATCATTGGAGCATCTATGGGGGCATAATCTATGGATCATATATGGGGGCACAATCTGTGGAGCATCTATGGGGGCATAATCTATGGATCATATATGGGGGCACAATCTATGGAGCATCTATGGGGGCATAATCATGGGGCATCTATGGGGCATTATCTATGGAGCATCTATGGGGCATAATCTATGGATCATATATGGGGGCACAATCTATGGAGCATCTATGGGGGCATAATCTATGGATCATATATGGGGGCACAATCTGTGGAGCATCTATGGGGGCATAATCTATGGATCATATATGGGGGCACAATCTATGGAGCATCTATGGGGGCATAATCTATGGATCATTATGGGGGCACAATCTGTGGAGCATCTATGGGGGCACAATCTATGGAGCATCTATGGGGGCATAATCTATGGATCATATATGGGGGCACAATCTGTGGAGCATCTATGGGGGCACAATCTATGGAGCATCTATGGGGGCATAATCTATGGATCATATATGGGGGCACAATCTGTGGAGCATCTATGGGGGCATAATCTATGGATCATATATGGGGGCACAATCTATGGAGCATCTATGGGGGCACAATCTATGGAGCATCTATGGGGGCACAATCTATGGAGCATCTATGGGGGCATAATACATGGGCAGCATATAGGGCATTGTTAGGGTCTGCGGAACGCACCAAATATATAAAGTGGAGAGGTGCGTTCGCAGCCCGGGGTCCACCGTGCAAGCAAAGCCTGCTGCTAGTAAGATGACGAAAGTAGCGAACTCTGTTATCCCGCAGAGTCGCTAAAATAAACGCCGTAGCGCGTTGTGGCAGTAAGTGCAGACTCTGTTAATTCACAGAGCCGCTAACGGGATGCCACAGTGCTATATGGCGATATGTGCGAACTCACTTAGCTTCAGTGAGCCGCAAAGTAAAACGCTAGGGCGCTGTCTAGCGTCGAGAGCGAACCCTGTTACGTCACAGAGCCGCTGAGAACAAACGCCGTGTCCTGTCAGGCTCTCAGGCACACGGTTAATTGCTAAGCGAGCATAATACGTGGTCATGCGCTAATGTTCTCGCGGGAGTCACCCGCAATCTATGGCGTCTGAACGCCAGACCCTGAATACGGCAATCAAACTCCTCACCGGTTATGCCGGTAATCTAGGGCATCTAGGACACCGACCCTGACCAGCTAGCACACTAAACTCCTCACCGATTAAGTCGGTATTCTAGTGGCTTATTTCAGCCGGGTCCCTAACCACACACACGCATGACCACACTGGCGCATAGCATACAATGGTTGATATTAGCGCATGGCGGCCCAGCCATGCTACCCTTTTATAGCAACAGCCACAGGACCTTCCAGGAACAAGGACCAATGAGAACCTGTTCAGAAGACTAGTAGTAACAGGGCCTTCCTGGCGGGCCAATAGGAGCCGCTGCAGTACCTGAGCATGTGACCCCTGATCTCCAATGAGAGATCTCACTCTGGGCACGCTCAGAAGGGAAAATGCAGGACTTTATCCCAAAGACGTCTGCTCCAGAACTGGCTACAATAGCAGATCCAGGAAAGGCAGCAGCAAGTCACTGCCCAGTAGTGGAGTGGGCAAGACGCCTGGAACGACGTCTCTGCTGAGCAGGCTCCACTGCGGCCGGAGACGAATGGGAGACCGCAGTGGCACTGGTTCGAGACTCCCCTTGTGCAGGAGCGGGAACTCGAACCCTAACATTACCCCCCCTCCTAGGGCCCCCCCTTCTCTGGGCCTCGCTGCGTTCAAAGGCAGCGATGAGCTGCGGAGCGTGAACATGCTCGGCAGGCTCCCAAGACCTATCCTCAGGCCCATAGCCCCTCCAGTCCACCAAATAAAACTTTTTGCCCCGTACCACCTTACACCCCACGATGGCGTTCACCTCATGGTCATCCGCAGATGAACCCGATGTCCCGGCAGATGACTCAGAAAACCGGGACATGAGCACGGGTTTCAGGAGGGACACGTGAAAGGTGTCGGAGATACCCAGGCGTGGTGGAAGAGCTAAACGGTATACCACAGGGTTAACCTGCTCGAGGACCTTGAAAGGACCCAGGTAGCGGGGTGCCAACTTAGTGGACTCAACTCGCAGCCTGATGTTACGGGCGGAGAGCCACACCAAATCCCCAGGAGCAAATGTAGGAGCGGGGCGCCGATGGGCATCGGCCGAAGACCTCATCCTCTCTTTGGAGGCCTGAATGGCATCCTGCGTGCGGTCCCAAATGTCCCGTGCCTCCACAGCCCAGTCTGCCACCCTGGAATCGGCGGAAGACACGGGCATAGGCACTGGTACCCGCGGATGCTGACCGTAGTTCAGGAGGAATGGGGTCTGTCCGGTGGAATCAGCCACAGCATTGTTTAATGCAAACTCAGCCCATGGTAGCAAGGATGCCCAGTCATCCTGCCTTGCTGAAACAAAATGTCGTAGATAGGTGACCAAGGTCTGGTTGGCCCTCTCTACCAACCCATTCGTCTCAGGATGGTACGCTGAAGAGAGATTTAACTCAATACTGAGTAGACGACAAAGCTCTCTCCAGAACCGAGACGCAAACTGGGGACCTCGGTCACTGACAATCTTGTCCGGCATGCCGTGTAAACGGAAGATGTGCCTAACAAACAACGCTGCCAGAGCCCGTGCAGAAGGTAACCGTGGTAGTGGCACCAGATGCACCATTTTAGAGAAATGGTCGGTGATTACCCAAATGATGGTGCAACCCCGAGACTTGGGCAAACCCACCACAAAGTCCATCCCAACCATCTCCCAGGGCCTGTCTGCCACCGGCAAAGGGTAAAGTAACCCAGCTGGCCGTTGTCGTGGAGACTTATTTTTGGCGCAGGAGACACACGCCCGAACATAGTCCCCAACATCACGGACCATATGCGGCCACCAATATGTCCTCGCCAGCAACTCAGATGTCCTCTTTGCCCCAAAGTGTCCACCCACCCTGGACGAATGTGCCCAAGAGAGTACATCCGGTCGCAAATTAGTAGGCACAAAAGTCTTGCCCGGGGGCACAGACTCTAGCGAAACCGGGGCCACTGTTCTCAGGCTCTCTGTGGGGACGATAAGCCGAGGCTCCTCCACCTCCTCCTCCGAGGACACCACAGAGCGAGAGAGAGCGTCGGCACGAATGTTCTTCTCTCCCGAGAGGAAATGCAGTGTGAAATGAAACCGGGAGAAGAACAAGGACCATCTGGCTTGGCGAGAATTAAGCCGCTGGGCTGTCTGAAGATATACCAGGTTTTTGTGATCCGTGAAGACTTGGAAGGGAAAGCGAGCTCCCTCCAACAGATGTCTCCACTCCGAGAAGGTAAACTTCATTGCTAGCAACTCCCTGTCCCCGATGGAATAATTCCTCTCTGCTGGTGTGAAGGTCTTGGAGAAAAAGAAGCATGGATGCTTCCGACCTTGAGCATCCTTTTGGAAGAGGACTGCTCCAGCACCAACGGACGAGGCATCCACCTCCAATATAAATGGCTTATCAACATCGGGGCGATGTAGGATGGGAGCTCTAGCGAAATGAGACTTAATAGACGTGAAGGCCTTGGAGACCTCTTCAGACCACAATTTGGGATTAGCTCCCTTTTTGGTAAGGGCAACCACGGGAGCTACCAAAGTTGAGAAGTGGGGAATGAACTGACGGTAGTAATTAATGAACCCCATAAAGCGCTGCACCGCCTTTAGAGAGTGGGGTTCTTGCCAGTCCATCACCGCCTGTAGTTTGGCAGGATCCATAGCCAATCCCTGGGCGGAGATGATATAGCCCAGGAAAGGTAAGGACTCCTGCTCAAACACACATTTCTCCAACTTTGCGTAAAGGGAATTTGCCCGTAGGAGGTCGAAGACCCTGCCAACATCCCTCCGGTGGGAGTCAATATCTGGAGAGAAGATGAGTATATCATCCAGATAGACTACGACCGAGGTGGAGAGCATATCCCGGAAGATGTCATTGACAAAGTCTTGGAAAACGGCTGGAGCATTACAGAGCCCAAAGGGCATCACCAGATATTCGTAATGCCCATCCCTGGTATTAAAAGCCGTCTTCCATTCGTCCCCCTCACGGATGCGAATCAGGTTATAAGCACCGCGCAGATCTAGTTTAGTGCCCCCCGAAGCCTATCAAATAGCTCAGAGATCAGGGGCAACGGGTACTTGTTTTTAACGGTGATGGCGTTAAGACCCCTGTAATCAATACACGGACGCAATTCTCCGTTTTTCTTCTGCACGAAGAAAAATCCCGCCCCTGCCGGTGACACCGACTTCCTAATAAACCCTCTTGCCAGGTTCTCCTGAATATATTGCGACATGGCCTCTGTCTCAGGAAGAGAGAGGGGATAGACCCTTCCCCGAGGAGGTTCTGCGCCAGGCAAGAGGTCGATAGGACAGTCATAGGGGCGATGAGGCGGAAGAGTCTCCGCAGCCTTCTTGGAGAACACGTCTGCATATGACCAGTAGTGCTTGGGAAGTGGAGTAAGATCTGCGGGTAACTCAGTAGTGGTAACCTGAACGCAACTTCTGAAACATCTGCCTGTACATGCATCACTCCAACCCAGTATCCTACCCGAAGTCCACTCTATATGTGGGGAGTGGAAACGGAGCCAAGGTATACCTAGTAGGATCTCGTCTATTCCCTCGGGAAGGACGAGTAGGGAAATAAATTCCTGATGGGAAGGAGATACAGACAATGCAAGTGGGACAGTCTGGTGAGTAATTTGTGAGGGCAATGACGACCCATTCACTACCCGAACAGTCACTGATTTGTCAAGCGCCACCAGAGGTATTGCATGACGGCGAGCAAAGCTAGAGGACATGAAATTCCCCTCTGCTCCTGAGTCCACGCAAAGGTCGGCGGTGAGAATGGAAGTACCAACAGTGATTGTCCCTTTAAATGTTATCTTGGAGGAAAATGCCGCTGTCTCTAGTGAACCTCCTCCCAGGGCCACTAGACGCGATCGCTTCCCCGATCGCTGTGGACATCTGTTGGCATAGTGTCCTGTCTGCTGACAATGGTTACAAACCACGGATACTCGGACGGACCGAGACTTAGGTCCTGCATGAGGAACTTCTGTGGCCTTTTGAGGTTCGGACGCCAGATCGGGGAATTCGAGAGGTTTGGCAAAGGTAGGAGCCAACCGAAACCTCTGCCTACACTGGGCCCGCTCCAACCTCCGCTCGTGAAAACGGAGGTCAATGCGGGTAGATATGGAGATAAGCTTCTCCAGTGTGGCGGGAATCTCCCTGGTAGCCAAAGCGTCTTTAACATGGTCAGCCAGTCCCCGCCAGTAGATAGGAATAAGAACTTTATCAGACCAATCTAGCTCAGCAGCCAGAGTCCGAAACTGGACGGAAAACTGACTGACCAAAGACGAACCCTGTGTCAATGCCAGCAGTTGTAGCGCCGTATCGTGGGTGACCTGGGGTCCTAAAAAGACCTTTTTAAGAGCCTCCAAGAAACGAGGAGCACTCTGCACCACACGATCATCGCGCTCCCACAGCGGCGTTGCCCACTCCAACGCTCTGCCCGAGAGTAGAGAAAGTACAAAACCCACTTGTGCCCGATCCGTGGGAAAACGTGCAGCCAGAAGCTCAAGATGTATAGAGCACTGACTCACGAATCCCCGACATTGCTTGCTATCACCGGCAAACTTGTCAGGAAGCGGGAGGTGGGATAATGTAGGGGCAGAGGTGGCAGAGGACAAACTGGCTGCAGCCACGCTAGCAGCCTGAACAGCGACTGCGGTAACATCCACAGCTGAGGTTGTGCTCTCAAGAGCCTCCAACCTACCCTTCAGCTGCTGGATGTACTGCAATAGACGCTGTTCGTCCGCCATTTTACTAGCCAGACCCTGGCGCTAATATTATGTTAGGGTCTGCGGAACGCACCAAATATATAAAGTGGAGAGGTGCGTTCGCAGCCCGGGGTCCACCGTGCAAGCAAAGCCTGCTGCTAGTAAGATGACGAAAGTAGCGAACTCTGTTATCCCGCAGAGTCGCTAAAATAAACGCCGTAGCGCGTTGTGGCAGTAAGTGCAGACTCTGTTAATTCACAGAGCCGCTAACGAGATGCCACAGTGCTATATGGCGATATGTGCGAACTCACTTAGCTTCAGTGAGCCGCAAAGTAAAACGCTAGGGCGCTGTCTAGCGTCGAGAGCGAACCCTGTTACGTCACAGAGCCGCTGAGAACAAACGCCGTGTCCTGTCAGGCTCTCAGGCACACGGTTAATTGCTAAGCGAGCATAATACGTGGTCATGCGCTAATGTCCTCGCGGGAGTCACCCGCAATCTATGGCGTCTGAACGCCAGACCCTGAATACGGCAATCAAACTCCTCACCGGTTATGCCGGTAATCTAGGGCATCTAGGACACCGACCCTGACCAGCTAGCACACTAAACTCCTCACCGATTAAGTCGGTATTCTAGTGGCTTATTTCAGCCGGGTCCCTAACCACACACACGCATGACCACACTGGCGCATAGCATACAATGGTTGATATTAGCGCATGGCGGCCCAGCCATGCTACCCTTTTATAGCAACAGCCACAGGACCTTCCAGGAACAAGGACCAATGAGAACCTGTTCAGAAGACTAGTAGTAAAGGGCCTTCCTGGCGGGCCAATAGGAGCCGCTGCAGTACCTGAGCATGTGACCCCTGATCTCCAATGAGAGATCTCACTCTGGGCACGCTCAGAAGGGAAAATGCAGGACTTTATCCCAAAGACGTCTGCTCCAGAACTGGCTACAATAGCAGATCCAGGAAAGGCAGCAGCAAGTCACTGCCCAGTAGTGGAGTGGGCAAGACGCCTGGAACGACGTCTCTGCTGAGCAGGCTCCACTGCGGCCGGAGACGAATGGGAGACCGCAGCGGCACTGGTTCGAGACTCCCCTTGTGCAGGAGCGGGAACTCGAACCCTAACAGGGCATAATCTCATTTTCCACCCTAGGCTTATACTCGAGTCAGTAAGTTTTCCCAGTTTTTTGTGGCAAAATTAGGGGGGTTGGCTTATACTCGGGTCGGCTTATACTCGAGTATATACGGTATGTTACTATGTTACATGCTTTTAAGATTTGCACAATGTTCACATTTCCCTTTGCAGATAATGTTCGTGATAATTCAGTACATAGAAGTGGTTTAAATATGCATACAGTGATGTTCCGCTATCAGGAGATTGTAAATAGTTAATAAAGCTGTCTTACTTTTCATATATAGTGGGTACGGAAAGTATTCAGACCCCTTTAAATTTTTCAATCTTTGTTTCATTGCAGCCATTTGATAAATTCAAAAAGTTTTCATTTTTTTCTCATTAATGTACACTCTGCACCCCATCTTGACTGAAAAAAACAGAAATGTAGACATTTTTGCAAATTTATTAAAAAAGAAAAACTGAAATATCACATGGTCATATGTATTCAGACCCTTTGCTCAGACACTCATATTTACGCCACATACTGTCAATTTCCTTGTGATCCTCCTTGAGATGGTTCTGCTCCTTCATTGGAGTCCATCTGTGTTTAATTAAACTGATAGGACTTGATTTGTAAAGGCACACACTTGTCTATATAAGACCTCAAAGCTCACAGTGCATGCCAGGCCAAATGAGAATCATGAGGTCAAAGGTACTGGCCAAGGAACTCAAAGACAGAATTGTGGCAAGGAACAGATCTGGCCAAGGTTACAAAAGAATTTCTGCAGTACTCAAGGTTCCTAAGAGCACAGTGGCCTCCATAATCCTTAAATGGAAGAAGTTTGGTACCACCTAAAAGTCTTCCTAGACCTGGCTGTCCAGCTAAACTGAGCAATCATGGGAGAAGAGCCTTGGTGAAATAGGTAAATAAGAACCCCAATATCCCTGTGGCTGAGCTCCACAGATGCAGTAGGGAGATGGGAGAAAGTTCCACACAGTCAACTATCACTACAGCCAGCCACCAGTCGGGCCTTTATGGCAGAGTGGCTCAGCGGAAGCCTTTCATCAGTGCAAGACATATGAAAGCCCACATAAGAGATTGCTAAAAAACACATGAAGAACTCCAAGACTATGAGAAATAAGATTCTCCGGTCTGATGAGACGAAGATAGAACTTTTTGGTGATAATTCTAAGCGGTATGTGTGGAGAAAACCAGGCACTGCTCATCATCTGCCCAATACAATACCAATAGTGAAACATGGTGGTGGCAGCATCATGCTATGGGGGTTGTTGCATTTCGGTAGCTGAGGAGAAATAGCAAAAATAGCAAAGTAGCAATACACCAGAGAGGCTGGAAACTATTGGGTTGCAGGACCCTAAACTAACCGCAACACTAGAAGTAGCTGTGGAGCGTACCTACGGTGATCCTAGATGCCTCGTTACAGCCGGAGAGATAGCTACACCTAAAAGCAGAAAGATGAAAACTAACTGCTCCGTAGCAGAATCTCCAAAGAAATAGGAAGCCCCCAAACATGTAATGGCGGTTAGACAAGAAGAAAATACGAACACAGACAGAAAATAGAATGAGCAAACGCTGAGGCCCAATTCTGTCTAGATAGAAAAGTATAGGAAAGAATTCTGACTGCAACCCAAAAAAACCCTGACAAAAATACCAACACTTCTGATTAACAAAAAACCTGAGATCACACGATCTCTACCACCTAAATCAGATCTCTGGTGTAACACACAGCAATTCAGCAAATAAAAGTGCCACAGGAACAGAGCAAAAGTGCAAACACAAACTGAGCACAATTGCAGAGCCAGGCCCCAAAAGTGGACCAGGGTGAAGTCTACTGCTAAGCAGCAAACCAGCAAGAAAAATCCAACAAGAGGAAAAAAAACAGCAAATCACTTATCTGAATGAGAGCAGGAATGCAAGCTGAGCTCCAAGCAAGACCAGGAAGAACAATTGATTACCGGCAATTCTGAAGGGAGTTCAGGTCACTTATATCAGACCATTCATAGCCAGCTGAAGGCCATTCAGCAATTGGTTCATTACCCTCAGCAACCCCTGGAGGGAGCCCCAGCTCAGAAGTCGCCTCCAGAGTATTCACAACAGTACCCCCCCTTGAGGAGGGGTCACCGAACCCTCACCTGCGCAACCAGGCTGATCAGGATGAGCTCGATGATAGGCACGGATCAGTCTCCCAGCATGGATGTCCGAAGCAAACATACAAGAATTGTCCTCCTGACCGTAACCTCTCCACTTAACCAAATACTGGAGTTTCCGTCTAGCAAAACGAGAATCCAATATTTTCTCAATCACATACTCCAAACTGCCCTCAACCAAAACAGGGTCGGGAGGCGCAACCATAGGAAACACTGGCTCAACAAACCTCTTCAATAAGGACTTGTGGAACACGTTATGGATCTTAAATGTCCCTGGAAGAAGCAAACGGAAGGAAACCGGATTAATAATTTCCATGATCTTATAAGGTCCAATGAACCTTGGCTTAAATTTTGGAGATGCAACCTTCATAGGGATATTTCTTGAGGACAACCAAACCAAGTTCCCCACTTTAAAACGAGGACCATAAGTCCTATGCCGGTTGGCAAACCGCTGGGCCTTCTCTTGAGAGAGAGACAACCTCTCCACTACCTGGTCCCAAATCTGCTGCATACGCTCCACAATAGAGTCAACCCCCTGACAGACAGAAGCCTCCGCCTGTCCTGAAGAAAATCGAGGGTGAAACCCAGAATTGCAGAAAAATGGAGACATCAAGGTGGCAGAGCTAGTCCTATTATTAAGAGCAAACTCAGCCAAAGGCAAAAAAGAGACCCAGTCATCTTGATCAGCAGACACAAAACATCTCAAATAAGTCTGGTTTATTCTCTCGGTTTGTCATTTGGTCTGAGGGTGAAATGCAAAGGAGAAAGATAACTGAACACCAAGTTTATAACAAAATGTCCTCCAAAATCTGGAAACAAACTGGACTGCTCTGTCAGACACAATGTTCTCCGGAATGCCATGTAACCGAACCACATGTTGAAAGAACAAAGGCACCAACTCGGAGGTGGAAGGCAACTTAGGTAATGGCACCAGATGTATCATCTTGGAAAACCTATCACAGATTACCCAGATAACGGTCATTCTCTGAGAGACAGGAAGGTCAGAAATAAAATCCATAGAAATATGGGTCCATGGCCTCTTAGGTACAGGTAATGGCATTAAAAACCACTAGAACGAGAGCAAGGCTTGGAACGAGAGCAAGTCCCACAGGACTGCATAAAGTCCCTGAAGTCACGAGACAAAGTAGGCCACCAAAAGGACCGACTCACCAAGTCTCTGGTACCAAAAATCCTGGGATGACCAGCCAAAGCGGAACAATGAATCTCCGACATCACACTCTTTTTCCACTGGTCTGGAACAAACAACTTCCCAACAGGGCAGCACTCAGGTTTATCCTCCTGACACCCCTCCGGAGTCAGTCTCAAATTGAGCGAGATGGCGGAAAGAACTACACCCTCTTTCAAAATAACAGCAGGATCAGATAACTCAGGAGAACTCGCAAAGAAACTCCTCTAGAGGGCATCTGCCTTAACATTCTTAGTGCCCAGAAGAAAAGAAACCACAAAATTAAAACGTGTGAAAAACAAGGCCCACCTGGCCTGTCTAGGATTAAGTTGCTTGGCTGATTCGAGATAAACCAGGTTCTTATGGTCCGTGAGGACCACCAACTGATGTTTGGCTCCTTCCAAATGTCTCCACTCTTCAAAGGCCCACTTCATGGCCAATAACTCCCGATTACCCACGTCATAATTACGTTCAGTTGGAGAAAATTTTCGAGAGAAAAAGGCACAAGGGTTACTCTTAGAGGTCTCTGGATCCCTTTGGGACAAAACGGCACCTGCCCCAATCTCAGAGGCATCAACCTCCACCTGAAACGGCAGAGAAACATCAGGCTGCCGTAGAACAGTAGCAGAAATTAATCTCTGCTTAAGTTCCTGAAACGCAGAAACTGCCTCAGGAGGCCAGTTCACTACATCGGAACCCTTTTTGGTCAAATCAGTCAATTGTTTAACAATACCGGAGAAATTACCAATAAATTTACAATAAAAATTGGCAAAACCCTAAAATCTCTGAAGAGCCTTCAATGAAGTAGGTTGAACCCAATCACAGATGGCCTGAACCTTGACCGGGTCCATTTCAATAATAGACAGAGACAAAATGAATCCCAGAAATGAGACCTTCTGTACGCCAAAAAGACACTTTGATCCCTTCACATATAGTGCATTCTCTCTCAAAATCTGGAACACAGTCCGAACATGTTTCACATGAGAGTCCCAGTCGTTGGAAAAAATCAAGATATCATCCAAATAAACGATCAGAAATTTATCCACAAAATCCCTGAAAATATCATTCATGAAGGATTGGAAGACGGAAGGGGCATTAGTAAGCCCAAAAGGCATCACTAGGTACTCAAAATGCCCCTCTGGGGTATTAAACGCCGTCTTCCATTCATCCCCATGCTTAATGCGAATAAGGTTATACGCCCCCCTGAGGTCAAGCTTGGTAAACCAACTAGCACTTTTCACTCTGGAAAATAGGTCAGAAATCAAGGGTAACGGATATTGATATTTAACAGTGATTTTATTCAGGAGGCGATAATCAATACACGGCTTCAATGAACCATTCTTTTTGGCCACAAAGAAAAAAACGGCGTCCAAGGGTGAAGAGGATGGTCTGATATGACCCTTCTCCAAAGACTCATTGATATAAGATTGCATAGCATCGTGTTCAGGTACAGATAAATTAAAAAGGCGACCTTTAGGAAATTTACCACCAGGCACTAACTCAATAGCGCAATCATAGCTCCTGTGAGGAGGTAAGGATGCAGACTTACTCTCACTAAACACATCAGAAAAATCAGTCAAAAAGTCAGGGACATCCTGAGACTGGGGAGGGGCAGAAAAAACAGGAGTGTCAGTAACACATTGGCAGCCCCAATTGGTCACAGACACAGATTTCCAATCCAAAACAGGATTATGAGTCTGTAACCAAGGGAAACCCAGTACAATAATGTCATGCAGATTATGCAACACCAGAAATTTGCAACTCTCCTGATGATCTGGTTCAACCCTCATTATCACCTGAGTAGAAAACTGGGGTTTATTCTCCGCCAAAGGGGTAGAATCAATGCCCAGTAAAGGAATAGACTTCCACAGGGGTATCATGGGAAACCCACAACGTTTGGCAAAGTCAAAATCCATCAAGTTAATAGCTGCTCCTGAATCAACAAAAAAGCCTGAGCCAAAAATGTGGACAGGGAGCAAGTCAGGGTAACAGTCAAAAGAAATTTAGTCTGAACGCTACCCAAGACAACTGAGAGCGCAAAACGTCTTCCCTGCTTAGGGCAGATGGAAATAGCATGAGAGGCTTCACCACAGTAGAAACATAACCCATTGCGCTTTCGAAACTTATGACGCTGAGCCCCAGAAGTCACTCCATTACACTGCATGGGCTCAGGAGCTGGCTCACAAGGCAACACTATCTCATGCATACCTCTGTGCTCACACAAACGTCTGTCAATTTGAATAGCCAAAGACATAGAATCATTGAGACCAGAGGGAACAGGGAATCCCACCTTAACGTTCTTTACATTTTCTGACAGACCCTTCCGAAAAAGGGCTGCCAAAGCAATAATCATTCCATTTGGTCAGGACTGCCCACTTTCGGAATTTCTGATAGTATAGCCCAGCGTCTTCACGACCCTGATTTAATGCCAACAAGGTCTTTTCAGCTTGATCAGTGACATTAGGTTCATCGTACAATAACCCCAAAGCCTGAAAAAATACATCAACATCACTCAAAACAGGATCCCCAGGTGTCAGGGAAAAAGCCCAATCCTGAGGGTCGACGCGCCGCAGAGAGATGACAATTTGAACCTGCTGTGCTGCGTTCCCTGAGGACTTAGGCTTCAAGGCAAAAAACAACTTACAGTTATTTTTGAAATTCAGAAATTTAGACCGATCCCCCAAAAATATATCTAGTATGGGAATCCTAGGTTCCACAACCGGCAACCTATCAAGATAGGTAGCAATACTCTGAACCTCAGCGGCAAGCCGCTCCACACGGCCAGACAACTGTGCAAACTCCATTGAGGAAAAAAAAAAATTCCTTCTCAGTACCCAGAGAAAAAGAGGGAAAAAATGCAACAAACAGAAAAAAAAAATTCTGACAACTCCCTTTTTTCTTTTTCCTTTTTTTCCCTTCTGTTGAGTACCACATAATTTTCAGTTTGGTCGGTAATACTGTTGTGTTTCGGTAGCTGAGGAGAAATAGCAAAAATAGCAAAGTAGCAATACACCAGAGAGGCTGGAAACTATTGGGTTGCAGGACCCTAAACTAACCGCAACACTAGAAGTAACCATGGAGCGTACCTACGGTGATCCTTGACGCTCTCGTCACAGCGGAGAGATAGCTACACCTAATGGCAAAAAGATGAAAACTAACTGCCCCGTAGCAGAATCCCCAAAGGAATAGGAATCCCCCAAACATGTAATGGCGGTTAGACAAGAAGAAAGTACGAACACAGACAGAAAATAGAATGAGCAAACGCTGAGGCCCAATTCTGTCTAGATAGAAAAGTATAGGAATGAATTCTGACTGCAACCCAAAAAAAACCCTGACAAAAATACCAACACTTCTGATTAACAAAAAAACCTGAGATCACTCGATCTCTACCACCTAAATCAGATCTCTGGTGTAACACACAGCAATTCAGCAAATAAAAGTGCCACAGGAACAGAGCAAAAGCGCAAACACAAACTGAGCACAATTGCAGCGCCAGGCCCCAAAAGGGGACCAGGCTGAAGTCTACTGCTAAGCAGCAAACCAGCAAGGAAAATCCAACAAGAGGAAAAAAAAACAGCAAATCACTTATCTGAATGAGAGCAGGAATGCAAGCTGAGCTCCAAGCAAGACCAGGAAGAACAATTGATTACCGGCAAGGCTGAAGGGAGTTCAGGTCACTTATATCAGACCATTCAGAGCCAGCTGAAGGCCATTCAGCAATTGGTTCATTACCCTCAGCAACCTCCGGAGGGAGCCCCAGCTCAGAAGTCGCCTCCAGAGTATTCACAACAGGGGGTGTTTTTTAGCTGCAGGGATAGGACGACTGGTTGCAATTGAAGGAAACATGAATGCAGCCAAGTACAGAGATATACTTTCTGAAAACCTCTTCCAGAGTGCTCTGGACCTTAGACTTGACCGAAAGATCAACTTCCAACAAGACAAGACAAGCACACAGCTAAAATAATAAAAGAATGGCTTCTGAACAATATGTGACCATTTTTGAGTGGCCCAGCCAAAGCCCTGACCTAAACCCAATTGAGCATCTATGGAGAGACCTGAAAACGGCTGTCCACCAACGTTCACCATCCAACCTAACTGGAGAGGATCTGCAAGGAAGAATGGCAGAGGATCCCCAAATCCAGGTGTGAAAAACTTTTTGCATTATTCCCAAGAAGACTCATGGCTGTACTAACTCAAAAGGGTGCTTCTACTCAATACTGAGCAAAGGGTCTGAATACTTATGACCATGTGATATTTCAGTTTTTCTTTTTTAATAAATTTGCAAAAATTTCTACATTTCTGTTTTTTTCAGTCAAGATGGGGTGCAGAGTGTACGTACATTAATGAGAAAAAAAATGAACTTTTTTGAATTTACCAAATGGCTGCAATGAAACTAAGAGTGACAAATTTCAAGGGGTCTGAATATTTTCCGCACCAACTGTGTGGCCATAAGGTCACATGGTTAGACCACATGACTGGGTCCTGTGCTTGGTAGTGAAGGAGACATTTAGTGCACAAGTGTAGTCGCATAGGAAAGCTTAAGGAACAGGTAAGGGAGCAGCCAGAGATCCTGCATATGAGAAAACCACAACCTCAGCTTCAGATAACTGCGTGATAAGGACGCTGCATTTAAGCAGAATTCACCATTTATTTATCGGCATTACTATAATGGAAAGCACTGTAACTGATTGCTGCATTGGAATTGAATCACTGTTAAATCATCATTTATCTGGATGTACCTGTGTATTCATGCAACAAGTAAAAGTTATCAACAGCCACTCTGGCCTCCCTGATTTCTGGACTATTTGGATTGCATTACATTACATCACACTACCAGGAAGCAACGGTTAATTCAATGCACCCTGGCATCACAAACTTTATTTTTTTTATTTATTTTCCCAGCCATAGTGAAATGGTAATATCAGCACACCACAAGGTGCATTACCTATGGCATAGTAGAGCATGCATTACACATAAATCAGAGACAGAGAGACTAGTTTGTGTCATATAGTTCAATCAGAAACAAAGGGGTTAACTGGTGTAATCTACATCATTCAGAGACAGAGGAGCAGGTTTGTGTCATCTACATTAATCAGGGACAAAGGGGCTGTATTGTGTCACCTACAGTACATCAATCAGAGACAGGGGCTGGCTTGTGTTGTCTAGATCAATCAGAAACAGTGGGGCTAGATTGTGTCATCCATATCTATCAGGGACAAAGGGGTCGACTTCTGTCATTTACAACAATGAGAAACAGAGAAGCTACCTGTGTCATCTACATCAATCAGAGACAGAGGTTCTGGATTGTGTCATCAAGATCAATTAGAGATAGAGTCTGACTTCCATCATTTACATCAATCAGAGACTGAGGGGCTAGCTTGTGTCATCTAGTTCAATCAATATCGTCACTCCTTGCGGAGATCAACATGCTAAGCATGCCGAGATGAGGAGACTTAAAGCCGCAATGCTCCTCTGGGAAATATGCTAATTATGCAAATTGTCTCTTCAGAGAGGAAGAGAGCTAGAACTCTAGTGCCACCTTTTGGAAGGTAGCAATCCTACAAGTCAATGTCGACCTTTTAACGAGCCTTATCACATGTCCTAGGTCATGTGATAAGGCTCGTTAAAGGGTCGACATTGACTTGTAGGATTGCTACCTTCCAAAAGGTGGCACTAGAGTTCTAGCTCTCTTCCTCTCTGAAGAGACAATTTGCATAATTAGCATATTTCCCAGAGGAGCATTGCGGCTTTAAGTCTCCTCATCTCGGCATGCTTAGCATGTTGATCTCCGCAAGGAGTGACGATATTTCTTGGACAATGGTCTGACGCCTCTCACACAGCCAAACCAGATCTCCGCTTTGCACTGACGAGGGGCTGAACCCCGAAACACAGTGTCTGCAAATTGAGATTCTGATTTGGCTATTATCCTAGGTCATGTGATAAGGCTCGTTAAAGGGTCGACATTGACTTGTAGGATTGTTACCTTCCAAAAGGTGGCACTAGAGTTCTAGCTCTCTTCCTCTCTGAAGAGACAATTTGCATAATTAGCCTAGTTCAATCAAAAACAGAGGGACTAGCTTGAATCTTCTACATTAATCAGAGATAGTGGGGCTGGCTTGTGTCATCTAGATCGAACAGAGACACAGGGGCAGGCATGTCTCATGTACATCAGTCAGAGACATAGTGACTTGATTATGTCAGCTCCATCAAACAGACACAGAGGAACTAGTTTGCGTCATCTACATCAACCAGAGAAGGAGAGGTTGGTTTAGCGGGTTCACAGCAGACTGAAATGTTAAGGACGCGTACAGTGGACCATTTGACGCTCTCTGAACCAAAGTTAATTTTCTGAGGAAGGCACAAGGGTTTAAGAAATAGATTGCTAGGGAGTTAGTTGTCACATCCACTTGGTTCTCAGAATCTGTGATATGGGGGATTATTTGATGGGGTCTTTACACTACTATAGATGTCCATGCTCCTGTCAGTGTCAGAAAGAGAACACTAGTGGCTAAACATTTTCTTAACCAACAAAACATTGGATCTTTTAAACCAGCAGAGCGTTATTTTGTAAGTCAAGGAAAGAAAAAAAACAGAAATATACAATTGCCACTTGTAGGAATGGGGACAATATAAGCAGCTTTCTGGTTGTTGCTGTAATAATTATATTTTAGGCGATTGTAACAATGCTACTCACTTGGGAGCAATATGAGGTATTACAAGAACTGTTTCTATTTAAAAGTCCAGCTGGTTTATTTCAGTCCTCATAAACCACATCACAGGAAAACTTAAATATAGTCCTTGTTCGGCACAAAGTGAAACATAAAGTAAACAGTCCATAAAATAGTGTGGGTGTTAGGGATCGAGTTCCCACTGCTGCACAAGGGGAATCTCGAGCCAGTCCCGCTGTGGTCCCCCATCCGTCTCCGCCGGCAGTGGAGCCTGCTCAGCAGAGACGTCGGTCCCAGCGTCTCGCCCGGTTTAATACTGTGCAGAGGTGTAAGGTTCTTTGTCTCTGTTGACATGTTCCTTGAAACTCAGTTTTCCGTCGGCCATTTTGCTTTCTGTCTTTCTGCAGCTCTTGCCCTCAGTTAATATGGAGT
Source organism: Oophaga sylvatica (assembly GCA_033576555.1). Classification (NCBI taxonomy): domain Eukaryota; kingdom Metazoa; phylum Chordata; class Amphibia; order Anura; family Dendrobatidae; genus Oophaga; species Oophaga sylvatica. The sequence continues at coordinate 933,388,627 of JARQOD010000001.1, forward strand.
TTCCAGTTTTCATGTTCCCGCCCTGATTCTTCCCTCTTGCTTCTTAAGCAGCCTCAGCTGAACAATCAGTGCTCCTGAATCAAGCCTCAGTCAGTCTGTGACCTGACTCCTGAAACCTTGGACTTGTACTCCAGCTATTCCCTACTGAGGAACCTTGGAACACTTTTGGACTCTGGAAACCTGCTGTTTGGTGAATCCATGTTTGCAGAGGAATTACGGTACAGAGAAGAGATCCTGAACCTGCTTTGGAGATTTATTGTAGTGCTTGAAGTTACTCTGGCCTGCTGTGTCTCCTGTCGCTGTTCCTGCAAACTGTGTGAACTTTTCAGCATGCTTGTATGAAGTAATACAAGTCATTTCATTTCAACCTATGTCTCCTGTGTTTTCCTCGCACCCAAGCACAAGACGCTATAGGAACTGTACACTATACATGACAAGAGGCTTGTTGCTGCCTCTCCTGGTTCCTCTATTGTAACCAGTGCTGGAGCAGGCAGCTCTGGGACTAAGTCCTCTGTTTCTCCATCTGAGCATGCCCAGGGCAAGATCTCCCATTGGAGATCATGGGTCACATGCTCGGTTACAGCAGCGACTCCCATTGGTCCTCCAGGAAGGTCCTGAAGCTGTTTGTGTTTTGGAGCAGTTTCCCATTGGTCCTTTTCTGGAAGGTCCTGTAGCTGCTACTATAAAAGGTTTGCATGACCGCATGGCCGTGTGCTAGTATCAATCCTGTTACGTGCTTGCGCCAGTGTGGTCATGTATGCATGTGGTTAGGTCTGGCTGAAAAAGGCCACTAGAATACCGGCACCTCCAGGGAGGAGTTTTATATGCACGTGTTCAGGGCTCAGCTGAAAGACGCCACTAGAATACCGGCTACTCCGGTGAGGAGGTTATTGCTTGTGTATTGATTGCACGACCACAGACTGCGATCCGCTTAGCAGTCATACTGCGACCTGCTTAGCAGTCATCTGTGTCTCCTGTGAGGCTAACAGTACACAGCCTTTATCACAGTGTCTATGTGAAGTAACAGAGTTCGCTTGTATCGCCATATAGCGCCACAGCGTTTTAGTTAGCGTCTATGTGGAATAACAGAGTTCGCTCATATCGCCATATAGCGCTACTGCGTTCATATCTGCGACTTTGCGGGATAACAGAGTTCGCTCATTTTACCTATTATCGACATCTTACTAGCAGCATGGTGGACCCCGGGCTGCGAACGCACCTTCCCTTTACATCTATTAGGTGCGTTCCACAGGCCCTTAACAGTGGGTTCACCCGCTTGGCTTAGAGTCCAATTTCTTAGTCCTTTGGCAAAGCCACACAATGCAGGTCTACACACCTCCATACACAGAACCATGTGTGAGAGAAACAGTTCCCATTTTACAATGTGAACCACACCAAGGGCGTAAATATGGTGAGTAGCCATCCTGCGCTAACTCTTCGGATGCTCACAATAAGACATGGCCCTAATATGGCCAATTATCCCCTCTTACTACTATGTGTACTGGAGCATTACTCCAGGTTTATATCACAGAAGACATGCACCTCTGTGATACATACTGTATCTCCAATCTACTTTGTGTCCAGCAGCCATCTTACAGGGACCTACACTCTTAAAAAATTAATTAATTCAAACTAAATGATCCATATTAGGAGTCATTCAGTATGTTCCTGCTGTTGCACGAGAGCTAAAGACGTCACTGACAGAGTTGACCAAAAGGATTTTAGGGGCCCTGGTCCAGCAGTCAGGTCAGTTGTCCTTGGCCTTGCAAACCTATATGTCATTTTAATGTGGAAGCTCACAAATCAGAAGAGATGCCAGGGATCTCACCATTAGGATGTTTGCAAGGCTCTGGACTACTGACATTGATGCTAGGCAACAGCCCTGCAAATCTTTTGGGTCATCAATAGTCATTACGGTACCTTGAATGTACAGTGGCATGTAAAAGTTTGTGCATCTGTGTTCAAAATTACTGTTATTGTGAACAGTAAAGCAAGTTGAAGATGAAATGACCTCTAAAAGGGCTAAAGTGACACAGCTAATTTTGACCTTAATGACCAGGCCAAATTTTTTAAATCTGACTAGTGTCACTTTATTGTAATAACGCTGGAAGGCTTCAACGAAACCCAGTGATTCTGAGAATATTTTTTCGAGACATCTTGTACTACATGATAGTGGTAAATGTTGGAAATGTTGGTTGATATGATTTGCGTATATGTATTGAAATATAAAAAAATTTACAAAAGATTAGAAAATTTTGCAATTTTCAAATTTTAACTTTTTATGCCCTTAATTCAGATAGTTATACCACACAACATGATTAATATATAACATTTTCCATATGTCTTCTTTACATCCACTTCATTTTTAATGCATTATTTTTTTTTTTTTTTAGAACGTTATAAGGGTTCAAAATTGATCAGTAATTTCTCACCTTTCCAACTAAATTTACAAAACCATTTTTTTAAGGGACCACATCAAATTCGAAGTGACTTTGAAGGGCCTATATGACAGAAAATACCCAAGAGTGACACAATTATAAAAACTGCACCCCTCAAATTCCTCAAAACCACATTCAAGAAGATAATTAACCCTTCAAGTGCTTCAGATGAATTAATGGAATATGGAAGGAAAAAAAATTAACATTTTACTTTTTTCACAAAAATTTTACTTTAGCCCCAATTTTTTTTACTTTCACAAGGGTAACAGAAGAAAATGAACCCAAAAATTTGTTGTGCAATTTATTGAACACAAAATTTGCTGGAATAATTAGCGGACACTATTTCACATTTGGAAGCTCCTGATGTGCTTAAGCAATGGTAACTCCTGACAAAAGACCCAATTTTGGAAACTAGACCCCTCAAGGAATGTATCTAGATGTGTGGTGAGCACCTTGAACCCTCAGGGGTTTCACAGAAGTTTATAATGTTGAACTGTGAAAATGAAAAAATAATCTTTTCCCTCAAAAATGTTGGGTTTGCCCCAACTTTTTCATTTTCACAATGAAAAATGGAGCAAAAAAACCCATACAATTTGTTGTGCAATTTCTGTTGAGTACATCGATTCTCCATATGTTGTCGAAAACTACTTTTGAGGCACATTGCTAAGCTCAGAAGGAAGAAGCGCCACATTGGTGTTAAGATTTTGATGGAATGGTTTGAGGGTGTCATGTCACATTGGCAGAGCCCCTAAGGTCCCAGAACAGCAGAAACCCCCAATAAGTAACGTCATTGTACAAACTACACCTCTCAAAGAATTCATATACACTCCCTAACAGGAGTTATGTCGCTTATCCACGTTATGTAAATAAAAGCTTATAACTTAACGTTAAATTCATCCATCGGTTGTATAAATTATTCTTTTGAAAGCTGAAACCCTCCGAAATGTGGTTTAGGTTAAGAAAATAAATTGGCATCAATGCAGAAATATTGATCATTTAATGGACACAGAATGGTCAGAAAAAGTTTTGTCGCCTGGTCATATAATGCACCCAATCCTAGTTGACATCCTCACCTGTGCTCAGTAAATGATCTGTTAATTAGTGGGTGTGTATAAAAAGAAAGCCAGCACCCCAGACCTTCACTTGAACTGCAACTTGTGCTCTGACAACATGCCAAAAATCCACCCTGCGACCAAAGCCTGGATTATCAAGAGGCTGAAGACCAGATCCACTGCAGAGGTGGCTGGCACCTTTAATGTGTCTCAGCGTCAAGTACAAAGAATTAAAAAAAGATTTGAAGAGACTGGAGATGTGTTTGACAAGCCCAGGTCCGGCAGACTCCGCAAAACAACTTCTCAGGAGGAACGTTTCTTGGTTAGAAAATCCAAAGCAAGCCCGTCATCCATTGCAGCAGAGCTCCAACAGGCCTGGCCACCTCAAGTCTCTGTGTCAACTAGAATAGTTTGTAGGATTTGGTCTCGAAATGGCCTCTATGGTCGAATCAGTGCCCAGAAGCCAGCACTAAATAAAAGGCAAATAAAAAACCGTGTGGCATTTGCAAAGTCCCACAGCCTGCTAAACAGATGAACGCTGGAAAAAGTGGCAGAAGGTGGATTTCTCTGATGAATCTTCAGTAGATTTACAGCACAGCCGCCGCAAATACTGCAGGAGACCTACTGGAGCCCGTATGGATCCAAAATACACCCAGAAAACAGTTAAATTTGGTGGTGGAAAGATCATGGTCTGGGGTTACAAACATTTGCAAGGTGGAAGGCAATATCAATAGCCAAAAATATCAAGAAGTATTAGCTACCTCTTATATTCCAAATCATAAAAGGGTCAAATTCTGCAGTGCTCCATCTCATACATCCATCTCTACAACAAAGTTCCTGCAGGCAAAAGAGATCAAGGTGCTCAAGGACTGACCAGCCCAGTCACCAGACATGAACATCACTGAGCATGTTTGGGGTAGGATGAAAGAGGAAGCTTGGAAGACAAAACCAGAGAATCTAGATGAACTCTGGGAGGCATGTAAGACTGCATTCTTTGCTATTCCTAATGACTTCATTAATAAATTGTATGAATCATTGTTAAACCGAGTGGATGCAGTCCTTCAAGCTCATGGAAGTCACACAAAATATTAAATAGGACTTTAATAGCACCACAACTTAATTCACCAATGTTATGCAACATATATTTGTATTTTAAGTTAATTATTTGTTTGGATATCACATTACTTTCTGTGGGTGACAAAACTTTTGTCTTGCCAAAATCTGACCATTCTGTGTCCATTAAATGATCAATATTTCTGCATTGATGCCAATTTATTATCTTACACTGAACCACATTTCAGAGGGTTTCAGCTTTCAAAAGAATAATTTATACAACCAATAGATGAATTTAACGTCAGGTTATAAGCTTTTATTTACATAACATGGATAAGCGACATAACTTCTGTCAGGAAGTGTAGGGGTTCAGTGAGCATGCTGACACCACATGTGCCTCACAGAAATTTATACCAGTTGGTGATGAAGAAAAATAATTACATTTTAAAATGTTGTTTTAGCACCAAATTTTTAATTTTTATAAGGGCTAATAGGAAAAAATGGACCTCTTAGTTTGTTGTGCAATTACTCCTGAGTACGCCAATATCGTATGTGTAATCAGGAGATACTTTTTGAGGTACAGTGCAAAACTCAGAATGGAAGGAGCGTCATAATTTTGTGCTGATTTTACTGTAATGGTGCAGGTGGCATTACCCACAGGGAGAGTGGACTTTGGGGGGGCCTACCCAAAAGTGTTACCATTTTGTTGCTATACAGGAATTGATGCAAAGTGGAATGAAAAAAATAATTAAAATTTTACCTCTAAAATCTTGATTTAGCCCCAAATTGTTCACTTTTGCAAGAGGTAACACCAAAAGGTGGACCCCATAGTTTGTTACCTGCTTTCTTACGAGCACAGCAATTTCCCACATATAATTAAAATGTTCTATTTGAACAAACGGCAGGGCTTGGAATAGATGAAGTAATATCTGAACTTTGGAACACAAATTTGCTGAAATACAGTAGATTGCAGGCAACTTTTCACATTTGCAGGGCCTCTAAGCTGCCCAAACAGCAGAAACCTCCCACAATTGACCTCAATTTGGAATCTACACCCTTCGAGGATTTTATTCAGGGGAATAGTAAACATTTTGAACCCACAGGAACTACACAGAATTTGATAACATCAGGTTGTCATATTGAATATGTCATCATTAGTGTTGAGTGCAAGTGCTCACTAATTGAGTTTGTATCGGGTGCTTGGCTATGCACCAAGTATCGAGGGTGCTCGAATGCCATGCTTCAGTCCCCGCCCCACATGTTTCGCAGCTGTTAGACAAAAGACACCCAGAAAATATCCAATAAAGCCCCAATGAAATGCAAAAATACTTTATTAGATGATTAAAAAGAATAAACATATGAATTTAATTTATAAAAACATATTAAAATAATTAATATATACCAATGAGCACCACAGCTTGTAAACACATTTGTAGCCAACCAAGAGTCTTTCAATTCTTGTTTGAGGATTTTTCATCCATTCATCCTTGGAAAATTCTTCCAATTTTGTGAGATTCCTGGGTCGTCTTGCATAACCTTCTTTTTTGAGGTCTAGTCACAGATTTTCAATGATGTTCAGATCAGCGGACTGTGAGGGCCATTGTAAAACCTTTAGCTTACGCCTTTTGATCTAGTCAATTGTGGATTTTGATGTGTATTTATGATCATTATCCATTTGTAGAAGCCATGTTCTTTTCCACTTAAGCTTTTTACAGATACTGTGTTTGCATCAAGAATTTGTTGAAATTTCATTGAATCCATTATTCCCTCTACCGATGAAATGTTCCCTATGCCATTTACTGCAACACAATCCCAAAGCATGATTGATCCACCACCATGCTTAATGGTTGGTGAGATGTTCTTTTCCTGAAATCCTGAAATTCTGTGCCCTTTTTTCTCCAGACATACTTTTGATCATTGCGGCCAAAGAGTTATATGTTAAACTCATCTGTCCACAGGATTTGTTTCCAAAATGCATTAGACTTGTGTAGATGTTCTTTTGCATACTTTTGACCCTGAATTTTATGGTGAGAACAAAGGAGAAGTTTTCTTCTGTTGACTCTTCCATGAAAGCAAATTTTTGTGCATGTGTCTCTGAACAATAGAACAATGTACCACAACTCCAGAGTATGCTAAATCTTTCTGAAGGTCTCTTGCAATCAAGTGGGAGTTCTGATTTGCCTCTAGCAATCCTATGAGCAGCTCTCACTGAAATTTTGCTTGGTCTTCCAGACTTTATCTTGACTTCCACTGTTCCTTTTAATTGCCATTTCTTAATTACAATTTGAACTGAGGAAAGAGCAACTTGAAAACGCTTTGTTATCTTTTTACAGCCTTCTCCTGCTTTGTGGGCATCCACCATTTTCATTTTCAGAGTGCTAGACAGCTGCTGAAAAAAACCCAAGGCTGCTGTTTTTTGGCACAAGGTTAAGAGGAGGCTGGGTTTTTATAAAGCTGGGAAATTTGCATCACCAGGCCTATCATAACGATGATGGTGATCAAACCATAACCCTAACAGGCTAATTAAGGTCTGAAACCTTGGTCAAAGTTATCTGAGCACACAAGCCTCCAAGCGTGCGCAAACTTCTGCATCAATCCATTTTCCATTCTGTAATTTTTAAAATTTAAAAAATGACAATATATTTTTTTTTGCTAAAATACAAAGGAAATATGTCATCTTTATCTTTAGGCCTATGTGTTTCATCGTTAGCTTAACAGTTCACAATAACAATTTTTTTGACTAGGGGTGCCCAAAGTTTTACATACCACAGCAACTTCTAGTTTATGGGTATTGTAATTTCTGTATTATCTTTCACTAATTGAAACCACATATTGACACATTTTCTTTTTTTCTCATATAGCTATATTTCTGTTTATTGATATTTTTGTCTTATTTTTGATTATGTGATCAGCCTTATTGTCTCTTGTTTAGCACCATTTAGGGATAAGTCTTACAGCAGTCACATGGACATGGAAAATAATATGAATAGGAAATGTTCATTGACTTCTTAGGGAAAGATTTCTATGCATGCTCTATGACCTGTGCAGATGTCATTGTGCTGGGAATGGAAGGAGGAGAGCTGTGACCATCACCCAATATGAATGATGGAGTATGACATTAGACATTAGACTGTCAGCCGAACCCATCGATATCAGTAGGTTTGGCCAAAGTTAGTCTCATGGTATAGGAGGTTTTAGACAAAGCCACGAAGCCACTTTACAGAAGAGAGAGGACCCGGCTAACTATTAGAGCGTACAATTTTACAAAAGAGAGAGAGGACCCCGCTAACCTTAAGAGAATATATTTTACAGAAGAGAGAGAGAAGACCCCGCTAACCATAAAAGCTTACAGTTTACAGAAGAGAGAGAGGACCCCGCTAACCATAAGAGCATACATTTTACAGGAGAGAGAGAGAGAGGAACCCGCTAACCATAAGAGTTCACACTTTACAGAAGAGAGAGCTAACCATAAGAGCATACACTTTACAAAAGAGAGAGAGGACCCCGCTAACCATAAGAGCTTACATTTTACAGAAGAGAGAGAGATAGGACCCCACTATCTATAAGAGCTTACAATTTACAGGGGAAAGAGGACCCCACTGACCATAAAAGCTTACACTCTACAGGAGTTAGAGAGAAGACTATGCTGACCATAATAGCTTATACTCTACAGGCAAGAGAGACTTTCCCTGTGACTCTAGAAATAGAAAACAACTTTGCTGCAGAAACTTTGTTCCACTGGGAACTGCTGATTTGTGATGGCGCAGGTACTGACCACCAATGTAGCACTGTAAGTGTAGGCTATTATGGGGAGGCTCTAGCGACAATCCAAAATAACAGGTAAGTTTTTCTTTTTTTGCAAACCGCTAGTTGAATCTGAAAGTGTTCAAATTTGTGTGAAACCGAGAGTTTCAGCAAATTCAACTCGATCTTGATCCTTCCCGGACTGAGCCACTCTCCTCTATTTGTGATCCTAATAGAATAATAACAGAGAAGCCTTCTAAAAACATATAAAATCAGATTCGTACTAATAATAAATAGTATGTCATTACCCATAATTCCAAGGGTGATAATCTTACATTATTTGCTTGTTATAACCTAGCTGGGAGCATGGGAACACTTTACTCTTAAGGATGGATTTTGTGTTGATACTACTAATCTTTGACTTACCAAACATCGAAGAATCTAAAACTTTGAACTCTTTCTTATTGATTGAGATTAAGGCTTATTATTTATAGTTGCTGATATCTGTCACCAGTCTTGTGCAATGGTGTTAATTTCTGCTTGAATGCTTGAGTGAAATGAGAGCTATCCGGCTGGCGATAAAAGAGATAATTTTAATGCTTCTGTTGGCTGTTCAGCCTTGACCCTTCCCTGCACTTTATCGGAGCACTACTGTAGATATTATTGTGCAAGCGGCTTTTGGAATCAATTAAGCAAAAAGGTGTAAATGCATTCATTAGTTCCTAGACATATAGAGAAGAGATTAAGCCTTTTTATGCATTATTACTGATTGAGGACAATCTCACATAGGTTTTATTTTATTTTGACTAGCGGCATGACATCGATTTAAATAATCTCAGTTTCTTGCTGACTTGTTTTTCCTCATTAATGGCTGTCAACGCCGGCACTCACTGCAAGATCACAATGTTCCATGTTGTCTTTCCTCAGCTAATTAAGTCCAAACCAAACTCCTTGCAATGTAGCGTGCTCACCGCCACCATCTTCAAAACCTGTCCAGACAGCTGATCGTATGAGAATATGATCAGCTGCATTAATCCATGACAGGTTAAATGAAAAGGAAAAAAATATCCTGAGAAGTGCTTGCAGATGTGAAGTTACAGAAAATAGAATGAGAAGCAGATATACTGTAGCAATTTACTAATATATCATTAAAGGGGACCTGACCGTAGATTAATGCTGCTTGAACCAAGGACATCATCAATCAGAGCCTGGCTATGTTTTTATGTTTTAGGCCTCATTCAGACATGCATGAGAAAAACAGACCAATTATTTTGAGCAAAGTTTGATCAGAGTGTGGTACGAGTGTCATCAGTTTTTGTAGTGCAAGTAGAAGAAAAAAAATGTTTCTCCGCCTATCTAAGAGTCCATTAAAATCAAACCACACTTAGATGCAATTCGAGTGCAGTCCAATTTTTTCACAGTCACATAGACTTGCATTGCCAATTGTGATCCGAATCCTGGATCAAAATCAAACTTGTCTCCGTGATATTCCACGGACCACTCAGTTCGTGAAAAATCATGGACATGTGACTGGCCCCCATAAACTATCACAGGTATGAATGCTAGCCATAAAACCCATAGATAGAACTTGTACGCAAAAAATTAAAGTCTGAATGAGTCCTCACTCTGAAAAACTGTGACGTTTCAGAGAAAACATACTTTGAAAAGTCGGTCAATGTGTACCAGTTTACTAGTACAAGCCAGGTCTCCAGCAGCTTCTTCCCACCTCACTCTCCTATAGTTAAAGGTCTCTCTTTATACATACATACAAAAATATAGAAAATAGGCAGCACTCCACTTAAAGCACCCACTTTAAGTTACTCTGTGCTGCTCCATTTTTTGCCTAAACTTTATACATACATAGGTAGAAAACTTGTCAATATTGGAGATCTGGGCAGGAAGATGCTGCTGGAGACCTGCCTCGCTCTAGGCATCCATAACAAATAGTCCCCAGCTGACTCTTCAAAGTATGTTTTCTGTGAAACACTTCAGCATTTCAGAGTAATGTCTCATTCAGATGTACGGTAATTTTTTTTTTACATACGAGAAAAATGGACTGAGTTTCATCAGTGATTTTCATCAGAGTTGTGTCAGAGTTTCATCAGTTTTTTTTACTGATGAGAAAAAAAAAGTTTCTCCACCTTCTCCTATCTATAAGGCCTTTTTCAGATGTCCATGATAATTGGTCCAATGTCGGATCACAATGCACAGACTGGCCGCACACCTGGATTTGGGGATCTTCTGCCATTCTTCCTTGCAGATCCTCTCCAGTTCCGTCAGGTTGGATGGTGAACATTGGTGGACAGCCATTTTCAGGTCTCTCCAGAGATGTTCAGTTGGTTTAGGTCAGGGCTTTGGCTGGACCAGTCAAAATGGTAAGAATGGTCACAGAGTTGTTCGAAGCCACTCCTTTGTTATTTTAGCTGTGCACTTGGTTTCATTCAGCCAAGTCTGAGGTCCAGAGCACTCTGGAAGAGGATTTCATCCAGGATATCTCTGTACTTGGCCGCATTCATGTTTCCTTCAATTGCAACCAGTCGTCCTGTCCCTGCAGCTGAAAAACACCCCCATGGCATGATGCTGCCACCACCATTGTTTCACTGTTGGGATTGTATTGGGAAGGTGATGAGCAGTGCCTGTTTTTCTCCACACATACCTGTCGTCACTGTTATCTCGTTAATCCTTTCCTCCTTGGAATGTGGTACCAGAGAGAATAAGACACAGACAAAAGTATGCGTCCATAAGCTCTGCTCTTTATTGCTAATGAAGGGGCTTATATACACCCCATAAGCAGGAAGCGGAATTACCATATATGGCAGTTAATACAACATAAACATAAAATGCTAGTTTCACTTTAGAACTCCATTCTTGCCTTTTGGCCCTGTTTAGCTCCTAGCACAGAGTGTCTCTTCTCAGGCGGGGGGGGGGGTGTATTGTATTGACTAAAATGAGGAACATCTTATCTTGTCTCCTGGTACACGTCAGCCTGTCAGTTAAAAAGAAAACAAGGCCTCTGAACTTTAGAAAAATGCTAGCTCTAAGAAAAAATCCTGGTTCAGCTATCACATTTCCCTCCTTTTGTTCCTTCATTTGATCAATACACATCTTCATACCTCCTCTGTGTCCTAGTACATCGTTTAATACACATCAAACAAATTTTAAAAACTAAATAGATAGCAAGACATATCAATAAAACCTGTAGGCCAGCTTGTATTATCCCAGTCAGCCATCCCCCTATGCCTTTGAACCAATTTGTGGGGTTAAGAAAGGAGAAAGTATTTGTCCACCATGAATCTTGATTCTTCAGATTTGCCTCATCATATAGTTTCCTTAACTTTATGACATCCTCTAGCTTATGTTTAAGGGTTAAAACACTAGAATTATCAATATAATGACAACATGCAGGTCCAATAATCTGGCACATCCCTCCTTGAGCTGCAGTTAGGTAATCTAACATGAGGGTATGTTGGTTATTAACAATAATTAACTGGTTCTGTACTGCAAGGGACCCATTCATGATATCTAAAATATCCCATATTTGATCATCTAGGTAATCTGTGGATTCTACCAACTTATCCCATGTCTGAGTTATCATAGGGTAGATAAATAATGCACTGAAAAATTTATTTGCTATCCCCATCTCCACTATGTGTGGTCTCCCATTTGGGCGAGGTCTATTATCTGCAGATCGTTTATGTAGTGTATATTTTGGAATAGACAATGGATCTAATCTATCTGGAGTGATGAGATAGGTGGCTGGTGTCAATCTAGCTAGGGTGCATTTCCCGGTGACTCCTACTGGAAGCCACTTAATGCCTTGTCCCCACATACCCAATACATTGATGGTGGAAGGTTCCATATAGCTGAATGCTGTAATGCTAATCGGTGTGCCAAATCTATAAACTTTGAAATATTACTCATCATGCACCATCTACACGGCTAAGTCTGTTCCAAGCATCCGTTACTGCAAGGATGCAAGCAAATGTCATTAGTAGCATCATTCCTCTTCTGGAGGCTCTCCAAGGATCTTCTTACAATGCGATGCGTGGATTCAAGTTTCCTTGCCTTGTAGCTTGACTGCGGTACTTGTCGTCAGTAGAACTTAAAAAGGTCCATCAAATCTCGGATCCAGACTCTTTCTCACGTGTCTTTTAATGACTACCCAGTCTCCGGGCTGCAGGCTGTGACTCCCAGGATCCTGGTTCGGATCTGGAAGAGAACTGAAGACATTATCATGTACTTTCTTAAGTCTTTTATGCAAATCCCCTACATATGAGCTTAATACATGGTTACTCATTTCCAGTGCTTGGGGAAAGAAACATCCTAAACTAGGCACTTTGCCAAATAGTACTTCATATGGAGAAAGTCCAGTTTTTCTATTTGGAGTGTACCTTACTGAGTATAGGGCTAATGGTAAACATTCAGGCCAAGATTTCCCTGTTTCAGCCACGGCCTTTTGGATTTTTAACTTCAATGTCCCATTTAGTCTTTCTACTTTTCCACTGCTTTGTGGATGTTATGGGGTGTGGAAAGCTTGTTGAATTCCCAGAGCTGTCAAGACTTCATTCATTATTTCACCTGTGAAATGTGTACCTCTGTCACTTTCGATCACCTCTGGTACTCCACACCTGCACACCACCTCCGCAAGCAGCTTCTTTGCGTTTGCCGCAGCCGTAGCCTTGGCAATCGGGAAAGCCTCCGGCCAACCTGAGAATAAATCAAAACACACCAACACGTACTCCCATGACCCTGATTTTGGCAGCTGAATATAATCAATCTGCAGTCTCTGGAAAGGATAGAGGGGCCGAGGGGTGTGTTTGGGTGGAGTCTTGACTACCCTTCCCTGATTATGTGTAGCACATACCATGCATCCCTGGATCAAACCTTCTATACAGGTGGAAAAGCCTGGTGCTACCCAATGCTTCTGCATCACACTCATCACAGCAGTTTTGGACTGGTGGGTTGGCCCATGTAACATCTGGGCGACCGCAGGGTACAACGCCCTTGGAAGGCATCGGCGCATCCCTCTTCCCCATACCCCAGTTGCTGCATTCAGACATGCACCTTCTTTTTCCCACTTTTCTACTTCCTCCTGGCGCACCTGAGCCTGCATCTGGGATAAGGCATCCTCCGACACAAAGGGATTTTTGGGAGCGCTTACCTGGTGCATCGTTACCCCTTGGAGTGGTCTACTGGCTGCTGTTTTTGCTGCTGCATCGGCCATTGCGTTTCCTTTACTCACCTGATCAGTGCATCTGGTATGTGCTTTAACTTTTATGACAGCTACCTCTTTTGGTAATTGTAATGCATCAATTAACTGCTGGACTGCGTCAGCATTTTTAATGGGATGTCCTGCTGCCGTCAGGAATCCTCTAGATTTCCAAATTGGACCGAAATCATGAGCTATACCGAATGCGTATCTAGAATCTGTGTAGATATTAACAATTCTACCTTCAGCTATCTTACAGGCCTCGGTCAGAGCCTTAAGTTCAGCCTCCTGGGCCGACTGATGTGGGAGCATTGGTTCTGCTTTGATTACTGCATTCAGGGAGATGATGGCATACCCGGTGTGGAAGGTACCTGAGTCATCTTGGTGGCGAGATCCATCTACAAAAAATTCAAAATCAGCATTAAGTCTTTCAGTTTCAAACACTGTGGGTAGGCCTGCTGTTTCCTGTGCCATAAGCTGAACACAATCATGAGGAATCTCCTCTCTTGGATCTTCTTTGTACAATACCGTACTTGACCCCTCCTTTAGATCCGAGTGAGGTAACAATGTGGCAGGATTAAGTGTGGTACATCTCTGCAAAGAAACATTTGGAGGCATTGAAAGTGCACATTGCAATCGAAGGTGACGTGCAGCTGAAAGGTGTGCCGGTTGCACCTGGTTCAGTATGGTATATACATCATGAGGTGTAAGTACTGTCAATGGATGATCAAGAACAATGTCTGATGATTTGTGGAGCAATAGTCCTACAGCACGTACTGCCCGTACACAGGACGGGGCACCTCTAGCCACTGCATCTAGTCTTCCACTGAAATAGGCTACAGGCCTTTGATTGTCACCATGTAACTGAGTCAATACCCCTGCCGCGTGTCCCTGCTGTTCGTGGAGATACAGGGTGAATGGTAGTTCATAGATGGGGGTTTCTAGCGCTGGAGCTGCCACAATCCTGTTTTTGAGAGAGTAAAAACAGTCTATACCTTCAGGAGTTAGTTTAAAAGGCACAATGGTGATACAGTCATAGAGAGGCTGCATGAGGATTGACACAGCATGTATCCACTGTCTGCAGTAGGAAACCAGTCCAAGAAATGTCCTGAGAGCGGCTACATTAACAGGAATAGGAAAATTCTGTACAGCTTCTTTGCGAGCGCTGGTCAGATGTCGCGCCCCTGGTGTAATGCAATGTCCCAAAAAGATAACTGAAGATTTACAAAATTGCAGTTTATCCTTTGACGCTTTACATCCAGCTTGGTACAGAAACAACATGAGTGATATCGTTGCAGTTCGACACTGTTTCCTGGAGGGGGCACAAATCAGTAAGTCATCAACATATTGCAGAACAACTACTTTTGGCATTTTCCATCTTTCCAGTATCTCTTGCAGACTGGCAGTCTCTACAGGCACTGAAATCACGTATCAAAAAAAAAAAGAAAAAGAAAAAAAATTATTATCTAGTTCAGTCTGAATGCCTGAGAACTTTCACGCTACAGCTTGTAGCCAAAAAAACTAGCTTAAAAAGATCAAAACCAGGAAACAGATACCTGTCCCGAGTCTCCACATGATGGACATGTGATGTGTGTGACTCTGAATTCTGCTCTTGTGACATGTCAGTGATCTTTTTCTCACAGACGATTTAACACCTTTTCAATCTTATTCACATAAAAAAATCACTTCCTGGTCCGTTCAAATTAACTTGCTGTACCTTCTACATGATGCACCACTGCTCTTTTATAGCAGATGGTAATCTATTAACAAACTTCCCCGTTGCCTTTCAAATAACAAAAACGAGAAAAAAAACATTTCATTATGCAGCATAAAGGCTGCCTGTCTATTTGCTTCTCACGTACTCTGACCTTCTATTCACATGCCTAGCCCTTCGATTCTTACGTACTGTATCTATTCCAAAAACCTATTCAACAAAGGTGATTAAAAATCTGAAAACTGCTGCACTCTGGCTCTGCGTGACTTCGCTGAATACCTGATGGGAGGGGTAAATCAAACCGCTGCGCAGTTTGTGAGTGTGCTCTCCCTCAGCCTGCAGCTTCCTTATCTGTGGAGTGACCTTGGTCTAAAGCAAGCTAGTAGGAAAAAAAAAATGGTTGGAGAATAAAACTCTGAAAAACAACCCTTGTTACTAAAACAGTTAATTAAAAACAGAAAAGAGGTGGAAAAAACTGATTGTAAAATGATAAAAAATAAAAAGAAAAGTACTTTAAAACTTTTGTCTGGTAGCGTAGGCTTTTTTTTTTTTTTTCTACAGCCCTCTGGAATGCCATCTCGCTGCTGCCAGCACTTCCCCCTCCCTTATATCTCTGCTTGCTGTCACTGACTTCTGCATTATCAGGTCCGGTCCTACCAACATAGCACTTGTATGTCTCATCTATCAGTCTATCGTATCTGGCTTCATCTGCCAATTTCCCTTTTATAAGCGCTTGCAAATCCTGTCTAGTTGCTTTATTAGAGCCAACTGCTCTGAAGGGCTCCATGGTCTGTACAACACTGCTGTCCGGGGGGCGCCTGGAGCTAGTCCGCCCTCCTCGCCTCCCGCAGCACCCGGGGTACCAGGTACCATTACTGTCCTCATTGGAAATAAATTGGCCGGGGGAGGTCTGGGTCCACCGCAGCCTACACAGACATCTACCGTCAGGGGATTCTGCTGTCCACACCTGGGGCAGACCCAACAGTTCGGTCCGTGGGAAGTCAGTGGGAAAGTCTGATACTGTGGTGGAGTTAACGTAGGGGGCAAACAGGAGGGTAAATCAGTCATCCCTGTTTTTGTCAGTCTGTAACGTCCGTCTCCCAGTTCTTCAGTCTTTCCCTCTAAGTAATCACACGCACTCATCCACAGGTTCACTGTTCTCAACAGTCCTTTTTCTCTCAACCATCCATGATGTGAGTTAAAAAAAAAAACCTTTTCCATTTATCACTGTTCAATTCTCCGTTTTCATTCATGCCTGCTTTACACAATACTTTGTCAATGCCTATCAAAGCTTGCTTTCCCTCTCTGCGCACAACTAAACCTTTAGCAGTAACACCTTCCTTGGTGTTTTGGTTCCCCATTTTTGTATCTGCTCAGCTAGAAGAGATTCTTTTGTCACCAAGACAAATACGTCACCAAGACTATGTCACCAAGACTCTGTCACCAAGACAATTGCTTCACTTAGACAATGGGCCACAAAGGTTTCTGAACCATTCCACTGCTCGCTTTCCAAGATTTATACGCCAACCAAATGAACAATCCAATCACACAGACACCAAGACAAAACCACAACACAATCATTGGATCCATACTGTCATTTTTCAAAGGAGGAAAGGCAGGACTGACAATTAATCTGAAGGTCTACTGGTTCAAAGGGACCTGAGCCAGGAACACCCTGTGAATTACCTGGAAAGCCGACCGCTCGGGGACGAGGGAGTCCACTATACAGTGATATAGATTTTAGGTAGAATATAATAAGTATTCTTACCTCAGCGCTGTATGTATATCACCAACAGAAAGCTCCGCTCATCCCACGTCTATGGATCGGTCGGTCCGTCTCAGAGTAGAATAACTCAGGTCCCCTGTTCGGGCGCCAGCTGTCGTCACTGTTATCCCGTTAACCCTTTCCTCCTTGGAATGTGGTACCAGAGAGAATAAGACACAGACAAAAGTATGCGTCCATAAGCTCTGCTTTTTATTGCTAATGAAGGGGCTTATATACACCCCATAAGCAGGAAGCGGAATTACCATATATGGCAGTTAATACAACATAAACATAAAATGCTAGTTTCACTTTAGAACTCCATTCTTGCCTTTTGGCCCTGTTTAGCTCCTAGCACAGAGTGTCTCTTCTCAGGCGGGGGGGGGGTGTATTGTATTGACTAAAATGAGGAACATCTTATCTTGTCTCCTGGTACACGTCAGCCTGTCAGTTAAAAGAAAACAAGGCCTCTGAACTTTAGAAAAATGCTAGCTCTAAGAAAAAATCCTGGTTCAGCTATCACATACCGCTTAGAATTATCACCAAAAAGTTCTATCTTCTTCTCATCAGACCAGAGAATCTTATTTCTCATAGTCTGGGAGTCCTTCATGTGTTATTTTAGCAAACTTTATGTAGGCTTTCATATGTCTGGAACTGAGGAGAGGTTTCCATTGGGCCACTCTGGCATAAAGGCCCAACTGGTGGAGCGCTGCAGTGATAGTTGACTTTGTGGAACTTTCTCCCTACTGCATCTGTGGAGCTCAGCCACAGTGATCTTGGGGTTCTTCTTTACCTCTCTCACCAAGGCTCTCTTTCACAATTGCTCAGATTGGCTGGACGGCCAGGTCTAGGAAGACTTCTGGTGGTCCCAAACTTCTTCCAGTTAAGGATTATGGAGGCCACTGTGCTCTTAGGAACCTTGAGTACTGCAGAAATTGTGCCTTGCCACAATTCTGTCTCTGAGCTCCTTGGCAAGTTCCTTTGACCTCATGATTCTCATTTGGTCTGACATGCACTGTGAGCTGTGAGGTATTATATAGACAGGTGTGTGCCTTTCCAAATTAAGTCCTATCAGTTTAATTAAACGCAGCTGGATGCCAATGAAGGAGTAGAAGCATCTCAAGGAGGATCGCAAGGAAATGGGCATAATGTGATGTAAATATGAATATCTGAGCAAAGGGTCTGAATACTTATGACCATGTGATATTTCAGTTTTTCTTTAATAAATTTGCACAAATTTTGACATTTCTGATTTTTATCAGTCAAGATGGAGTGCAGTATGTACATTAATGAGAAAAAAATGAACTCTTTTGCATTTACCAAATGAAACAAAGAGTCAAAAATTTAAAGGGGTCTGAACACTTTCCGAACCCACAATATATAGTCTTTATGTAAAGGTAAAATCACAATAGAAAACATGATATCTTGTATGTTGAGGATCTCAGAAAATCCTGAAGGACTGAGACCATCCCAGAAACAATCCCCACATGCCCTCATCAAAAGGAGGTATGTGGGCGTAACTTTGACCTGAAAAAAGTCAATGTCAATTATGATCCTTGTTCAATGACAGGAAGATACATTGCTGGGAAGGATTAATCCATTCATTGGAGTTCTTCCCTCCGCTACGTGCTGAGCCATTTTCATGACCAGGTTTAGCTATTCTCTTTTGTCATCCCTTTTTCTTTTATGTAATGATAATTTTTTTTATAGTAATTATGTATATCATATTGTTTGTTCCCATTTTGTATCATCTTGCATATTTTTATAAACAACTGCCTATCTTTCTGGATTAAATATAAAATGTAATAGCTCTGTTCCTCTTGCTCTGTAAACCGCACCCTGAAGCCATTCACAACCTGCAATGGGTGTCAAATTGGCCTGTATAAATGATTGGTGGTGACAGTTAGTGGTTCTTTTTGTTATTGCGGAGCTGGCAGCGACCAAACCGGGTTATAAACATATATTCAATTTGTTGGAATGAGAGGTGTATATAACATACGCTCACTGTTAGTTCCCCAATAACCAGCCTAGTAGTGGAAGCAGCCATGGTCTCATCCATCACTCATCAAGTCAATTGAATAATTGTCCTGACGATTGGAGGCAGCGGAGGTTCGCTCCCTTAACAACTAGTGGCAGCAGTGGCATCTGTGACAAAGTAGTAACAGTGGCAGGATCGACGTGACCCACCGGCTATGTATCCGTGACATATTAATAACAGCAGTGGGATCTGTGTGATCTCTCAGGTTTCATCTGTGGCAAAGTGATTACTCAGGTGAGTTCAGCGTAACATCCCCTTCCCCGGCTGTGTAATCCTTTACAACCAGCATGCTTCTCACAATTTTGGATGATTCATATAGTTTCTGGTACACTTTATTCGTCACACGTTTTTTGTAATGTCAAGTAAGTTCACTGTGGAACATTCAGTTATTTCTGTTTCTGCCCGTAATAGCGATTTCTACAGTCAATATAGCAGGCCATGTTGCCTGAGTGGTAATAGCAGATTAGTATTATTTTATGAGCTAGGTTAGGGGATGGAAGGATTGATTTCATGTACCAAGTGTGATTTATTGTGTGATTGCTTAAGGGGCTTGTCCAGTGAAAACTAGTTATCACCTATCTAAAGAATAGGTAATAAGTTATAGATCCGTGGGGATGTGACAGCTGGTACCTGCACAAGCAAAGGGGAATTGGTCAGCGGGAACAATCATTAGATGCGTTTTAAAAGAAAATAACAAATATTTATGTACATAAATAAAAAAGTGTTCTGAATGTTGATCAATTCGATCGACACTCAAGGTTAGGGGGCAAAAACATACTCTTCAATGCAAACCGGATCATGCATTATGGCTGTACGGTGCTCAGCATAAATAAGTGCATGCCAACAGATTTGTTATAAAACCTTTAGTTTGCTTCAGAATCAACATTTTCTATGATATACAGTACTACACAATACTAACACAAATGTGGGCCATTGATTGCAAACAAATTTGTTATTTTACACACCCTAAAAAGTAATATTCCTAGCAAATTCATTTAATACCATGTTGCAAATCTGAGTACACCTCAATGGAAATCATAGTAGTACAACTAAACTTTAGTCTACAAAATTCTAATTAACAAGAATTCAACCATAGGTAAGTGTGGAGACATAGGGGGTCAGTGGGTGCTCTCATCTGCTGGTCCAAGGCCGCATGGACCAGGGCTCATCCCATTTCCAATGGGCATAGTACTACTCAGGCAACACAGGGTCAGGGTAAAACAGTGTGGCAATACTTTATTGAACCACAAACAGACAATAACATATATAACAGTCCCAGCAAAATACCCAACATGGTGTAATATTACAGAGTCTCACCCTTCTGCTGAATCGCCGGAATTAGAGCAGCTGCAACTCCAGGGCTTCCAGGGCCGACTACCCCCCACAACTAGCCCCTGCTTTTGGCGGGCACCCATAGAGAGGAGGTAATGACAAGCTTAGGAAGCTGGCTGAGAGCAGTGAGGTAGGTGGCCAGGTGACCTAATTGTCCCAACATGGATTCTTCAAGATGTCTCTGAGGGTTCAGCGATGGTCCTGTAGAATGTTCCTGTCTGTGGTTTTATAAAGTCTCTCTGGTTCCGAGACATATTCCCTTTATATAGTTCACAACAGTACTTTAAGCCATCATCCACAGGTCAGGGGAGAGGTGGGATGAGATGAACTCTCATTGTTTGAGTGTTTAATAAATCTGCATAGTTCGTCCTTTTCTGTTTTGCAGGTCAACAAGCCATAGGACCCACACAATGGTCAATCAACATATTTAGCAAACATCTATTGTTCAATGACCCCGCGTGCCTGTCTTGCAAAGATAGCAGACAACAAGTTACAACAAATCAACTCAAAAATCAACATTAAGATAATAGTCTATGTCTCTAGGCCTACTGAATTTACATCTGGCATAATTAAGAAGAAATGCTGAAAAGATTCATTAAATCTGTCTAGCAGACAGATGACTATAAAATGGCTTTATTTAACAAAGGTAACACCTTCCCATTTCATGTGGTTAGCAAAATAATTTCTTTACACAAAAAAAGTGAAGGCTACAAGAAGTTCAACAAAGCTTTAAATATCAGTCAGAATACTGTAGCAAAAGTGATAACAAAGATGGATGACAAAGAGAAACACTCATCTAAAGCCACTGTAGCATTTCTGAAAAACAGGGTGAAAGTGATTCAGTGGTCAATTATGTCTCTCGATCTGAACCCAACTGAAAATCTTATGGGGAATTCTGAGTAGATAAGTTGAGCATCACTCTCCATCCAGCATCTATTCTCTAAAGGAGGTCATTCTTGAAGAATCGAAAAGGCTAGATGTTGCAGCATATCAACAACTTGTTCATTCCATATCTTGACTTGGCAAAAACCTTAAAAATCATGGAGGTGATACAAAATATAAGATTTTGTTGTTTTTCTTGTGCGTTGTATTCATTGTTGCATCAACTAATTTGAGTAAAACTGAAGATTTTGTAATCAGTTAAAAAAGGTTCTTTGAAACTCTTGCCGAATTTTTGGAAATTGTTCTTGCATTCAGTGAAATATTGACTTAAAGCTTACTTTTCAAAGAGTATGTACTATTTATGCTGAGCACTGTCTCTTATACCTATTCTCTGTATCCTTTTCCATTCCTTGGTTGAACTTGATGGACATGTGTCTATTTTTCAACCGTACTTACCATTAGACATGAGCGAACCTTTCAAGGTTCGGATTAGCAAAAATCCCAATGTTCGCCAAACGGTTTGACGAACACTGTTATAACTTTTCCCATGTCACTTGCCGTGACGTCAGTAAGTTGAACTGAGTTCATTGGCTGTGAACTCCCAGGACCTTTCTGATATCACTGCTAGTGTGAGAACTCTCTCACGCTCACAGTGATGTCATAGAGGTCATAGGCGTTCACCCGAGACACTGAGCAGCGGTAGTAGACGCTGCTCAGCGTCTCTACTGGATGGCAGGCTGTATAGTCACATTATGCAACAATGCAGCCTGCTATCTAGATGTAGATGTAGCAGACCTAGACCAGTCACAGGACAAATGGATTATTACCTTCTTGGCAGACAGGTAAGGAATATTGTGGTTTATTATTTTAATTCTGTTACAGGAGACATAGGCTGATGTGAGTATGGGTTGATTTAGATTCACTAAAGGAGTCTATGTCATTCCTTCAATTAAGTAAAAAATGGAAAGTTTGTGATCTGTATCCGCGCTGCCAGGTGATGAAAAAAATTCAAATGCTGGATATAATAAAAAAATGGTTTTTTTTGTTTTTTTCTACGAGATTCGAAATGTAGCCCACTTCTTCAGGAAACAAAAACACTAATTGTGTTATTTTACTCTCACTTTAGCCCTTTATTCCCATAGTTCTCTAATGCTATTTATGTACACTCATCAGGAGAGCTTTAAACTAGAACAATGTGGGAAGGGAAGCAAAACGCCAGAAAAAGCCATACACCTGACAAATGCTATTGAGAACTCGGCTATTAGAAGTGGAAAGGAAGAACGAAGACAAAACAATCTAAATAATAAAAATATTGGAGGAAGAGAAACCAAGCAAAAACTAAAATGTTTTTATACAAATGCACAAAGCATGGGCAACAAACAAGGAGAATTGGAACTACTAACGCAGGAGAAGAAGTATGATGTCATTGGAATCACTGAAACTTGGTGGGACCATACACATGATTGGAATACAAGGCTTGAAGGATACAACTTATTTGCAAGAAACAGACTTGATAAACGAGGAGGAGGTGTCGCATTGTATGTTAGAAAAGCGTTTATCTGCACAGAGATTGACGCTTCAGAGACTGGGAGTTCTGTGGAAACTCTTTGGGTAAGAATACAAGGACAGAACAATGGAAAGGACACCATTGTAGGCATTTACTACAGGCCGCCTATGCAAGCTGAAGATATGGACGAACTCTTTATGCATCAAATGGCCAAGTTCTCCAAAAAATATGACATAGTGGTCATGGGAGATTTCAACTATCCAGACATTTGTTGGGAATCTCTCTCAGGCAAAACTAACAGGTCAAGGAAATTCTTATCCTCTCTTGCTGACAACTTTATCTTTCAAAAGGTAGAGGAGAAAACAAGGGGGTCTGCTACCTTGGATCTAATCCTTATAAACAGGGAGGAAATGGTTGAGGAGGTAAGAGTGGCTGGGACCCTAGGAGGTAGTGACCATGCTATTTTAGAATTTTGGATAACAAGAGGAGGAAGACCTGTGAAGACTCAGACGTCAAGGTTAGATTTCAGAAAGGCAGATTTTAAGGGACTCAGAAAGAGAATTGGAGGGATCCAATGGCAGGATATCCTTAAGGACAAAAATGTCCAGGAAGGATGGGACATCTTGAAAAATGAGATTCTCAAAGCACAATCATTAACAATTCCAAAAAGAGGGAAGAATGGGAAGCATTTAAGGAAACCAGGATGGATGAACACAGTACTTAAACACATGCTAAAAAGGAAGAAAGAAATGTTTATCAAATGGAAAGAGGGAGGCATATCTAAAGAAGAATATAATGCCATCTGCAGAACCTGCAGGGCGCAAATCAGATTATCTAAAGCTGACAATGAATTAAGGCTTGCAAGAGATGTCAAAAGCAATAAAAAAGGATTTTGGGGATACGTCAAAGGTAAAAAAAATATCAAAGATGCTATAGGATTTTTACAGGATGAAAATGATGAAATGGTAAGAAAGGATGTTGAGAAGGCTGAACTTTTAAATTCCTATTTTGCATCTGTTTTCTCTCAGAAAGGAAACGTAACATCAACTGATCTTCACTGTCCTATTAAAGCAATAGAAGAATCCAGGATATCTATAAACAGAAAGACAGTGAGGAAACACTTAGCTAACCTAAATGAATTCAAGTCTCCAGGTCCAGATGAATTACAACCCAGAATACTGAAGGAGATAGCAGAAGAAATTCTTGAACCACTGTCCATAATCTTTGAAAATTCTTGGAGAACAGGAGAAGTCCCAGAAGACTGGAGAAGAGCAAATGTTGTTCCTATCTTCAAAAAGGGGAAGAAGGTGGACCCAGGGAACTACAGGCCGGTGAGTCTGACTTCTATACCAGGAAAGATCTTTGAAAAAATTATTAAAGAACATGTATGTAAGTACCTGGATAAGAATGAAGTGATTAAACAGAGTTAGCATGGGTTTGTTACTAATAAGTCATGTCAGACTAACTTAATTTCCTTCTATGACAGAATCACTGACTGGGTGGATCAGGGAAATGCTGTAGATATAGTATATCTTGACTTCAGCAAAGCATTTGACAAAGTATCTCACACAATCCTTATTGAAAAAATGACTAAGTATGGAATGGACAAGGCAACTGTTAGGTGGATTCATAACAGGCTTAGTGATCGGACTCAAAGAGTGGTCGTAAATGGCTGCACATCCAGTTGGAAGAATGTCTCAAGTGGGGTACCACAAGGCTCTGTTTTGGGCCCTGTATTGTTCAACATCTTTATCAATGATTTAGATGAAGGAATTGAGGGTAAACTGATCAAATTTGCTGATGACACAAAGCTAGGAGGGGTAGCTAATACTAGAGAAGAGAGAGAGAGGATTCAAAAAGATATAAATAAACTGGAGCAGTGGGCAGCAACTAACAGAATGATTTTTAACAGGGAAAAATGCAAAGTACTACATCTGGGCAATAAAAATGAAAAAAGCATATACAAAATGGGAGGAATAGGGCTAAGTAATAGCACATGTGAAAAAGACTTGGGTATACTAATTGATCACAGACTGAACATGAGTCAACAGTGTGATGCAGCAGCAAAAAAGGCAAATAGAATTCTAGGATGTATCAACAGAAGCATACAGTCTAGATCACGTGAGGTCATTATTGCCCTCTACTCCTCTTTGGTCAGACCTCATCTGGAATACTGTGTCCAGTTTTGGGCACCACATTTTAAAAAAGACATCAACAAACTGGAGCAAGTTCAGAGAAAAGCCACCAGAATGGTGACCGGTCTACAAACCATGTCCTATGAGGAACGGTTGCAGGATTTGGGAATGTTTAGCTTACAAAAAAGAAGACTGAGAGGAGACTTAATAGCTGTCTACAAATATCTCAAGGGCTGTCACATTGTAGAAGGATCATCTTTATTCTCATTTGCACAAGGAAAGACTAGAAGCAATGGGATGAAACTGAATGGGAGGAGACACAGATTAGATATTAGAAAAAACTTTTTGACAGTTAGGGTGATCAAGGAGTGGAACAGGCTGCCACGAGAGGTGGTAAGTTCTCCTTCAATGGAAGTCTTCAAACAGAGGCTGGACAGACATCTGTCTGGGATGATTTAGAGAATCCTGCTTTGAGCAGGGGGTTGGACCAGATGGCCCAGGAGGTCCCTTCCAACTCTACCATTCTATGATTCTATGATTCTATGATTCTAGCCCATTCTTTTATTCTACTCCTTCCTTTTCTTTCTCTCCCTTGTCTTCTGTCACTGTGTGTTTGTTCTGCTTTATCTCATCTTAAGCACACACATTCACTATGGACTATCTTTCCTCACTTCTCTCCTTTCATGAGTCTGTTTAGAAATGACCGTAAAAATAAGCGAGGTGGGGGTGTGTGTTTATATGTAAAATCATCCTTAAAACCCATCCTGCGTGATATCTGTGAATCTAATGAAGATGTAGAGTCTCTGTGGGTGGAGATTAGGGGAGGGGGGAAAAATAATAAATTATTGATAGGGGTTTGTTATAAGTCTCCTAAAATAATGGAAGCAACAGAGAATATCCTCGTAAAGCAAATAGATGAAGCAGCAACTCAAGGAGAAGTCATTATTATGGGGGACTTCAACTACCCTGAAATACATTGGGGAACAGAAACCTGCAGTTCCAGCAAAGGTAATAAGTTTTTGGCAACTATGAGAGACAATTACCTTTCACAACTAGTTCAGGACCCAACAAGAGGGGGGCACTGCTAGACCTAATATTATCCAACAGGCCAGACCGCATATCAAATATAAGGGTTGGGGGTCACTTGGGTAATAGTGATCACAAAATAATAAGCTTTCATGTATCCTTTAATAAGATTTGTAGTCGAGGGGTTACAAGGACACTAAACTTCAGGAAGGCAAATTTCCAACGGATGAGAGATGATCTTGGTGCAATAAACTGGGACGATATCCTGAGACATAAAAATACACAAAGAAAATGGGAGACGTTTATTAGTATCCTGAATAGGACCTGTGCACAGTATATACCCTATGGGAATAAACATGCTAGAATTAGGAGGAAACCACTATGGCTAAATAGAGCTGTAAGGGGCGCAATAAGGGACAAAAAGAAAGCGTTTAGGGAATTAAAGCAAGTAGGTAGTGAAGAGGCATTAAATAAATACAGAAGACTGAATAAATTCTGTAAAAAGCAAATCAAGACAGCAAAGATCAAAGATTGAGGCAGAGAGACTCATTGCCAGAGAAAGTAAAATAATCCCAAAATATTCTTTAACTACATAAATAGCAAGAAACTAAAAAATGATAGTGTTGGTCCCCTTAAAAATAGTCTGGGTGAAATGGTGGATGAGGATGAGGAAAAAGCCAATATGCTAAATGACTTTTTTTCAACTGTATTTACACAAGAAAATCCATGACAGATAACATGATCAGAGATAAAAAAATAAAAATAAACTAAAGTTTATTTAAATAAATTTAAATAAAAATAAACTAAGTCACTAAAGTTGACAAATCCCCGGGTCCGGATGGGATACACCCCGAGTACTGCAGGAATTAAGTACAGTTATAGATAGACCATTATTTTTAATCTTTAAAGATTCCATAATAACTGGGTCTGTACCACAGGACTGGCGTATAGCAAATGTGGTGCCAATATTCAAAAAGAGGGCAAAAACTGAACCTGGAAATTATAGGCCAGTGAGCTTAACAACTACTGTTGGTAAAATCCTGGAGGGTTTTTTAAGGGATACTATATTGGAGTATCTGAAGCTGAATAACCTCATGACACAGTATCAGCATGGGTTTACGAGGGACCGTTCTTGTCAGACTAATCTGATAAGCTTTTATGAAGGGGTAAGTTCAGGACTGGACCAAGGGAATGCAGTGGACGTGGTGTTCATGGACTTCTCAAAAGCTTTTGATACAGTGCCACATAAAATGAGAACAATGGGGATAGGGGAAAATATGTGTAAGTGGGTTAAGAACTGGCTCATGGATAGGAAACAAAGGGTGGTTATTAATGGAGCACACTCGGACTGGGTCACGGTTAGCAGTGGGGTACCACAGGGGTCAGTATTGGGGCCGCTTCTCTTTAACATATTTATTAATGACCTTGTAGGGGGCATACAGAGTAGTATTTCAATATTTGCAGATGACACTAAACTCTGCAGGGTAATAAATACAGAGGAGGATAATTTTATATTACAGGAGGATTTATGTAAACTAGAAGCTTGGGCTGATAAATGGCAAATGAGCTTTCATGTGGATAAGTGTAAGGTCATGCACTTGGGTAGAACAAATAAGATGTATAATTATGTGCTTAATTGTAAAACACTGGGCAAAACTGTCACTAAAAGACTTGGGTGTATGGGTGGACGACAAACTCACATTTAGTGGCCAATGTCAGGCAGCTGCTGCCAAGGCAAATAAAATAATGGGATGCATTAGACGAGGCATAGATGCTCATGAGGAGAACATAATTTTACCTCTATACAAGTCACTGGTGCGACCACACTTAGAATACCGTGTGCAGTTGTGGTCTCCGGTGTATAAGAAAGACATAGCTGAACTGGAGCGGGTGCAGAGAAGAGCGACCAAGGTTATTAGAGAACTAGGGGGTCTGCAATACCAAGACAGGTTATTACACTTGGGGTTATTTAGTTTGGAAAAACGAAGGCTTAGGGGTGATCTTATTACAATGTACAAATATATGAGGGGACAGTACAAAGACCTTTCTAATGATCTTTTTACTCTTAGACCTGTGACGGGGACGAGGGGGCATCCTCTACGTCTGGAGGAAAGAAGGTTTAGCCATAATCACAGATGCAGATTCTTTACTGTAAGAGCAGTGAGACTATGGAACTCTCTGCCGTCTAATGTTGTAATGAGTGATTCCTTACTAAAATTTAAGAGGGGACTGGATGCCTTTCTTGAAAAGTATAATATTACAGGCTATATTCACTAGTTTCCTAGATACAGCGTTGATCCAGGGAGCTAGTCTGATTGCCGTATGTGGAGTCGGGAAGGAATTTTTTTCCCCAATGTGAAGCTTACTGTTTGCCACTTGGGGTTTTTTTGCCTTCCTCTGGATCAACATGTTAGGGCAGGTTAGGATAGGATATGGGTTGAACTAGATGGACTTAAAGTCTTCCTTCAACCTTAATAACTATGTAACTATGTAACTATGATGTACGTACATGCCCTCCTGCTCTTTTTCTCTCATTTCACAGGCGTGTTGCTACTTCGGCCTTTTCCACCAGGTTTCCACCATCGCCTTCGCACTTCGACCATTTTTGCATCGCAACCGGAGCCTGAGCATTTGGTTCACCTCTGCGCAGATACTGGAAGTACTTGTTACTTCACCCCGAACAGGATCTATATAATATATATATATAGAATAAAATATAATATATAAAAATGTAAAATATCTAATATAATCTGTATATAGCCTCCATATTCATATTTTGAGTGTCATAAAACTGACAGATTTTCTGTATTTCACATAAAGCATACAGCCAAAAATGTCATTGTAATTTCAAAAGTTTTGTTCAGTTTTTGACCATATCATTATTTTTATGCAGATTTTGCAACTCTAAACTGTATGAATGTGAATGCTTATTGATGAAGCAGATGATCTGCATGTGTGTAATGAAGGAAGGTGAGGCCTAGTGATACAACACCATTTATGAAGTTGTACAGAATTATTAGGCTGCTAGTTTTTTTCTAGCAAACTGGGCCAAAAAGAAATTTAACTGACTTTGAAAAGTCAAATATTGTTACAAGTCTTAGTCTGGGGTCACTCTTGCGAGTGCAATGCGAAACTCGTGCGAGTCCCTCACATCAATACCCAGCACTGTCGCCGGCACTCGGACCGGAGCGTCCAACTGCATAGAAATACATGCAGCCGCACACTCCAAACCCGAGTGCCGGTGGCAGTGCCGGGTATTGATGTGAGAGACTCGCGCGAGTTTCTCGCATTGCACTCGCAAGTGAGACCCCGGCCTTACAGAGGGATGCAGCATTCTTGAAATTACTGAGATATTGGGGCATGATCACAAAACCATCAAAGGTTGGTCTAAATAGTCAATAGGGTCACAAAAAAGGCGTTGAGATAAAAGGCGCTCATTTATTTCCAAACATTTAAGATGAATCAAACGTGAAGCGATCAGGAAGCCATTATCCTCCACTGCTGTCATATTCCAGAACTGCAACTGCCCTGGAGGCCCAGAAGTACAAGGTGTTTAGTGCTCACAGACATGGCCAAGGTGAGGAGGTGGATACCCAACCAAGACACAGAAGTGGAAACGTCAAGACTGGGACAAGAAGTAGTTGAAGACAGATTTTTCAAAGTTTTTATGAATTATTGAGATGTGAGCGACTCTTGACTGACTAGATGGATGGGTCTGTGGCTGGATCCGTAATGGGTACAAACCTCCACTTCGACTCAGACGCCAGCAAGGGAAGGTGGGGTACTGCTATGGGCTGGTATTAAAGATGAACTAGTTGGACATTTTTTGGATTAGAGATGGACTCAAAATCAACTCCCAAACCATTTGTCTGTGTTTTGAAGACACTTTCTTCAAGCAGTGGTACAAGTAAAAGTCTGCTGCTTTTAAAAAGAATATTATTTTTTATGCAGGACAATGCTGCATTGCAGTATCAAAGTCTCCACTGCTCGGCTGCCAGTAAAAACCTTATAGATGAAAGAATAATGACATGGCCCTTCCTCACCTAATCTACACCCTGTTTAGAACTTGTATCTCCTTCTTAACCAGGAGATTTATAGTGAAAGAAAACAATACACCTGTCTGAACAGTGTCTGGGAGGCCATGCTTGGTGCTGTCCAAAAAGTTGGCAAATTAAGAAACTGACAGACTCTATGGATGGAAGGTTTATAACTGTTATTGAAAAGAAGGGCAGCTATATTGGTCACTGATATATTTTTCTGAAATTTATTTTTGTACATTTTAAGTTGCTTGGTTATTATTCTCACTTTAACACATGAAAATAACAGTTGAAATGGGAAAATTTACCTCTTTAATTTAGTTGCACAATAATTCTGCATACTAACAGTTGCCCAACAATTATGCACACGGATATCCTCCTAAGGCCACGTTCACACTTTCAGTGTTTGGTCAGTATTTTACATCGATATTTGTAAGCCAAAATCAGGAGTGGGTGATAAATACAGAAGTGGTGGCGTGTTTCTATTATACATTTCTTCTGATTGCTCCCACTCCTAGTTTTGGCTTAATCAGAGGACAAGTATAATAGAAACACGTCACCACATCTGTATTTATCACCCACTCCTGGTTTTGGCTTACAAATACTGAGGTAAAAAACTGACCAAATGTGACCAAATGAAACTGACCTTACAAAGACAAAACCTCAGTTTTACTTTCTTAAATATACAAGTTTAAGGTTTATTAACCTTTTGAATTGACCAAAAGCACTGTAGTTGTTCAATAAATATCACTAAAAATACAAATTGCCTAATAATTGAGCACACAGTATAGAGTAGAGTATATAGTATAACGTTTTATCAGTGTATTTTGATGCTCTTTAAAATGAGGAAACAAAATGCACAAAAATATTTTGAAATGCACAATTACTGTAAGGCCGGCGTCACACTGGCGACAGAATCGGACGACTGCAATACGATGAAATATCGCATTGCAGTCTGCCCTATGTTAATCTATGGAGCAGCTCCCAGTATCCGATTTTTTGTGGTCCGTTTTAATCGTCCGAGTGCAATCGCAGCATGCTGCGATTGTCACCGATTGTGGGTCGACTATCGCCAATGCAAGTCTATGGGAGCGATGAAAAATCGGATTACAAACGGACCGCACGTGTGACTTCCGATGAAATCGCACCACTATCCCAGGTGCCAGGAAATTGCATCAGGATAATTGCCAGGAAGGGCTGACATGCTAATTAGGCTACGAAAATTCAAACCCAAACAGGAAACTGCCTCCACGGAGTCCAGAACCATGGCCAGTCACATCAATGTGGAGATGTTGATCGTTCTGGTCCAGGAGAGACCAGAACTTTGGGACCAGCGGGATCCCAATTATTCCAACCGGTCGCGGAAGGACGCGGCTTGGCGGAGAATATGTTCCCAGATGTTTCCTGATTTTGGCGACAGGTCTAGGGAGGACCAAGAACGCATCAGTAAGTAACGTCTTGAAAACGCTTACAATACTGTATGACTACTCAGTATCTACCACCAACAATGTGTTATAATGTCCCTCTACCCTTATATGGGAAACAGAAATGTGGCCAAAAATACAGTTATGACTGTTGAACCCCCAGTGCTATGTCAGTACTCCAAGCACATTAGAATATTTATCTCCAACTGCAATGGTCGCCAACTGAACCTTAAAAATGTTTGCCTACGCAATAAATGCGCAGGTGAAGTACTTAATATGTGTCCCTTTTGGTAATCCCATCGCTGTGTCCCAAATAAATGGTCATTATTGTGACACATATGTCATCGAGCTTTGTATGTATGAACCCTTGTAATATTTACTTGTTATATTACCTACATACAATTTGTAGTGGTGTTCTGTACCCCTAAAAGGCAAATAAATGATCATATTGCTGGTGTACGTTACTTATGTTTTAAGTACATTACAAGGGCAGATAAGTTAAATTGTTGCTTGTATCCGTTACTTTTTCAGTGTCAGATGTTACAAGGCGTTGGCGCAGCTGTAGAGACTGCTACAGGCGAGAGAGACAGCTGAGGGGGCGCAGTGGGGCAGCAGCAAGCAGCAAAAGAAAATATGTCTATTATGATAGACTGAATTTTCTGGCTCCAGCTATGGATTTGCGACCGTAAGTTAATGTCTGTACAAAGTGTATTGCTATATTTTTAATTAAATTTTAATAAAATTATTTTCTTTTCTAGCACCGAGTCAAACCTTACAGAGAGAGAGGCAGCTTCTGACTCAGAAGCAGTGATCGACCCCGTGGGGGATGTTGAGGAGGCTGGGCCGTCATCAGCAGCATGTGCAGCAGCAGCATCACCACCACCACCACCAGCAATGGAGTCAGAGAGCTTGCCTCTAGAGTACCAAGACCCTCCCCTCAGCAGCAGCCCTGGTAGGCCCCAGGATGTGGCTTTGCCTCCTGCTGTAGTGTCACAGCGACCCAGGCGTAGAAGAGAAGGAGTTGGTTCTGGCACAAGGAGGCAGGTGGACAGAGGAGTTCTTGACTACTTGTCCAGTGTTGCCCATGATGATGGGGGGGAGGCATATGGGCGCAGTCTGGCTCGGTACCTCAGGGCCATTCCCCGACAGCACAGACTGCGGATCAGAGCTGGGGTCCAAATTGTGCTGGATGCAGGAACCCCACCAAATGATCCCAACAACTTTCTAGATTTACTGGAACGGTGGCAACGTTCCAGTGAAAATCTCCTTCGTTTGATGGGAACCCAGCAAGGGGAGTCTGCATCAGCCTTTGATCAGCCTCCTCCTCATCATCATGCTCCTCCTCCACCTCCTCCTTGTGGACCACAGAGACCAACTCCTCCTCCTCTAAGTGAGTCCTACCAAAGTGTCACACAGTGGCCATTCACAATATGCTCACTCGACCATACCCAATGTTCAATGCTGGCCACAACATGGGTATGGTCGACATGGGCATTTTGGGGGCTACAGTGTAAGTGGGCAGTCATATTATGACTACCCACAACAGTTTCCAACCTTCCCTTACCCAAATCCCCATACAGAGCAAGCAACAAGCAGCCAGCAAAGTACACACTCAGCCACCACTCATGGTGACACAGTGGCTGGAGAGCAGTCTAGGCAGCCCTCACAATCTGGTCCTCCACCTTCACCACCCCACACCTACCACCAGTTATAGGTGTAATGTATTTTTTTGTTATTTGTTTGAAGTTCTGAACATTATAAATTGTTTTACTGCTGCAAGTTTCTCAGGAAATATGTTGAATACAGTTTATGACACATGAGTCTTTTGTCAATATGTTTACAGCGACAAAACATGACCTAATACATAAAAAAATGTTTTGACTCGCATTGATTGTATGTGATTATTTCAATATGTAGGTGTTTATTTTAAAATGTTATGGTCTGCCTATAACTTACACACAATATGACACCAAAACAAACACAACATATACAATTAATTGAGCAGAAAGATCTTTATGACAGAGCAACATAGGCACACTACATGTGTAATAATGCCTCCTCTTGCCAGGCAGTAGCACCCTCAGGGGACACAAAATATTGAGTGAACACATCACGTACTTTTAGGCCTGAAGGTGGACGACGGGGATGGATGGGTGGTGACATAGGCAAAGAGACATTCACAGAGGCTAACTCATCCACATGTTGTGAGGAGCATTCATGGATTCTACAAAAATTATGTAGGACCACACATGCTTTGAGGACCACATTAACATTGTCTTCACTGAGTTGAATTGCAGATTGAAGTACCCGCCATTTAGCACTAAGAATTCCAAATGTGCACTCCACCAGCCGCCGAGCACGTGACAGGCGACAATTAAATATTCTACGCCGATGGGTGAGATAGCGACGGGGATATGGCCTCATTACATTACGGGTTAATTGAAATGCCTCATCTGCAACTATAACATAAGGCACATGGTCTGGAATAGAGTCTGTAAGTTGACTTGCTGGTGGCAGGTCCAGTTGGTTATTGTCATGGGTGCATCGCCACGAAGATCGTCGCGATTGCACATTCTGACTTCTCACAGCTGAGCTGCTGTTTCTTTGTTTTTTGGTAATGAGAGAGTTAATTTTACCTAGCTCTTTGCTAAGGCTAGGTGCAGCCTCGCCCGGCTGCTTTTGATTATGTTCTAATTAGTTTCCTTTATATTCCTGCCAGTCTGGGTGTTAGACGCCGGTGAAAGCATTCATGTAGTCTAGCAGACTGGAGCGGTTCTGAGAATACTTAAGCTAAGAGATCCTTAGTTGTTTTTTACTCTTACAGCTTATAGTTTTTCTCTGAGACCTTAGGTGTTCCTACTGTGTGTGAGTGTTGTATGTAAGACTTTATTTACTTTCTTTCTTGTCTTTCTTGTATGTCTTTCTGTTCATTAACCGTTACCTGTTCATTCCCTTTGGTGGTATTCAGGGTCCTTCTTAGGACTAGAATACAGTTGGCAGGGATTGATAGGAGACAGGGTTTACGCTGGTGGCTTGGACCTCTGTACCTTTAACAGTACCTCCAGGTTGAGGGATTAGTTAGGACCCCAGTTTAGGGTCAGCTTAGACCCTGGTCACCCTCTAGCCGGAGACAGCGTATAACGGATTCCGTTTTGACCCACTGGACATTCTGTCAGGTAAATCTATGTTATCATATATCTATGCGCATGTTTATATAGTATGTTGCCCTTTTGATATAGATTACTGACATCACATATATATATCTGCTATACAGCGTGACATTTTCACCGGCCCAACTAAAGATTCTCCCCAGCTGTCATGGATCCAGTAGCCCAGCTGGCCCGGCAGTTGCAGGGGTTGTCCATGGAATTTGCAGACATTAAGTCCAAGGTTTTGTCCCCCCCGGAGCAAACCAGATCTGAACCTAAGGTTGCTCTCCCGGACAGGTTCACTGGTGGGCGGGACAAATTTTTTACCTTCCGGGAGGCATGTAAATTGTACTTTCGGCTGCGGCCTCAGTCATCTGGGAGTGAAGAGCAGAGGGTGGGAATTGTTATCTCGCTCTTACAAGGGGACCCTCAATCTTGGGCGTTCTCTATTCCTCCAGGCTCCCCAGATCTCCAGTCAGTGGATCGATTTTTTACTGCCCTGGGTCTGGTATATGATGATCCGGATCGAGTTTCCCTTGCTGAAACAAAGTTACGTAAAATACGGCAAGGAAATCGTCCAGCGGAGGAATATTCTTCTGAGTTCCGTAGATGGGCAACAGATACTCAGTGGAATGACCCAGCTCTTAGGAGCCAGTTTTGTCAAGGGTTGTCTGACAAACTAAAAGATGTGTTGGCTCAGTATGATTCTCCTCCATCACTGGAGGCTGCTATGGCCCTCGCTATTCGCATTAATAGACGACTTCGGGGAAGACGCGAGGTAACTCCGCCTCCCGTGATGACTCCACCTACTACTAAAGTCCCTTATACTGAGGTTCCCCTGGTCTGTTCTGAGGAACCCATGCAGTTGGGAGGGACATCATTTTGTAGGAGGGAATCGGCGGTGCACCGCAAGACTAGAAGGTGTTTCTTTTGCGGGAGAGAGGGACATTTTGTTGGGGGTGTCCATCCCGGGCCTCTTTGAGCAAAGGAGTTAACCTGGGAGTGTGTATTTCGTCCCCAAATCCCTCTCAGTTTCTCGTGCCTGCGGAGGTGGTGATTGGTACTAGAACTGAGAGGATTTCTGTTTTTCTTGATAGTGGGTCCGGGGCTAATCTGGTGGACGCTCGGTTTGCCCAGGTGCATGGTATGCAACTGAGTGTATTGGCCAAACCAGTCCCTATAGTCTCTATTGATTCTAGACCTCTTGGTCAAGGTAGCTTGGTACAAGCTGTTCATAACATAGATCTTCGAGTAGGGGCAATACATAAAGAGCAATTGTCTTGTTATGTGTTGGAGGGTCTACCTACTCCTATTGTGTTGGGACTTCCTTGGTTGGCTAAACATAACCCAGTGATTGATTGGCAATCCAGAAAGATAAGCCAGTGGGGTGAATTTTGCAGGAATAACTGCATGAGCACGGTCATCGGTGCGGTTGTGCCTAGGACTTTGCCTCCTTTTCTGGAGGACTTTGGGGAGATGTTCTCAGAGGAGGGGTGTAAAGAGTTACCTCCTCATCGCGCATATGACTGCTCAATAAAGTTGCTTCCTGATGCCTTATCTCGTACTTTCCCAGGGACCGGGAGGATGGATGATCCGGTTCCTATTCCTCAGGAGGGAGTTGTAGTGTCAGCTGTATGCTCTGAGCTTGAGGGGGAGGTATTGGGGGCTCAGGGGACGCCCCGGTGGGACTTCCAGGGAGACTGATAGTTCCAGATCGGTTAAGACTGAAGGTTACGGGGAACCCTTACAAACGGATGGCTGATAGGGGGAGAGTTTCTGGTCGAGATCTGAAGGTGAACGATCTGGTGTGGTTGTCTACCAGGAATATAAAACGTAAAGTTCCCTCCTGGAGGTTGGGTCCCAGATTCATCGGGCCGTACAGGATCAGTTCCATAATTAATCCTGTGGCATTTCGTCTGGACCTCCCTCCTACGTTTAAAAATCATAATGTGTTTCACAAGTCATTACTTAAAAAATATGTGGCACCAGTCATACCGTCACCTCTACTTCCTTCAGTGGTGGTCAATGATAACGTGGAAATTCATGGGTCGAAAATCATTGACTCACGTCTCAGTCGCCGATCCCTTCAGTACTTAGTTCATTGGAGGGGGTATGGTCCTGAGGAGGGGACGTGGGTCCCTGCGTCTGATGTTAACGCAGATCGATTGGTTCGGACCTTTCACACAACTCACCCGGACAGACCTGGTCATGAGGGTCCGGAGGCCCCTCGTAGAAGGGGGGGTACTGTCATGGGTGCATCGCCACGAAGATCGTCGCGATTGCACATTCTGACTTCTCACAGCTGAGCTGCTGTTTCTTTGTTTTTTGGTAATGAGAGAGTTAATTTTACCTAGCTCTTTGCTAAGGCTAGGTGCAGCCTCGCCCGGCTGCTTTTGATTATGTTCTAATTAGTTTCCTTTATATTCCTGCCAGTCTGGGTGTTAGACGCCGGTGAAAGCATTCATGTAGTCTAGCAGACTGGAGCGGTTCTGAGAATACTTAAGCTAAGAGATCCTTAGTTGTTTTTTACTCTTACAGCTTATAGTTTTTCTCTGAGACCTTAGGTGTTCCTACTGTGTGTGAGTGTTGTATGTAAGACTTTATTTACTTTCTTTCTTGTCTTTCTTGTATGTCTTTCTGTTCATTAACCGTTACCTGTTCATTCCCTTTGGTGGTATTCAGGGTCCTTCTTAGGACTAGAATACAGTTGGCAGGGATTGATAGGAGACAGGGTTTACGCTGGTGGCTTGGACCTCTGTACCTTTAACAGTACCTCCAGGTTGAGGGATTAGTTAGGACCCCAGTTTAGGGTCAGCTTAGACCCTGGTCACCCTCTAGCCGGAGACAGCGTATAACGGATTCCGTTTTGACCCACTGGACATTCTGTCAGGTAAATCTATGTTATCATATATCTATGCGCATGTTATATAGTATGTTGCCCTTTTGATATAGATTACTGACATCACATATATATATCTGCTATACAGCGTGACAGTTATTGCGTATCCGCCTACCCATTATGGAAGTATTGAAGACTCTGGAGTCTCCAGTCCTTCCATAGGCCCCAATGTCTACAATTATAAACCTGTAGTTTGTGTCAACCAAGGCCAACAAAACTATGGAAAAATATTGTTTGTAATTGAAGAATTGGGAGCCTGAGTTAGGAGGTTTACGAACACGTATGTGCTTGCCGTCCAGGGCTCCTATACAGTGTGGAAACTGGCAATTTTCGGCAAAACCCTGTGCTATCCTCAACCAGTCACTCATTTTTGGCTCAGGCATGACGTCTTCATGTAGTCTGTTCCAAATTTCCACACAAGTTGACCGCACAATGCCTGAAATTGTTGATCGCCCTATTAAGAACTCTAAGTGCAGAGCAGCGTAGGACATGCCAGTAGAAAGGAACCTGTAACACACATAGAACATAGAACATGGAGAAATCAGAAACAAAAACAACAAACACAGCATGCACAACACTTACAATGCTTTAGTTTCTTAGAGCACACATGCTGGAAATTAGATTACAAGACATGCCTTCTGTGGAATACACCAAACGCAATAATTTAGATAGGTAAGCTTCAGAAATACATTAGTCACATGATCATTTTCCAAGAAGTGTGCTCCAACACTTGCAAAGTGACTATGTCGAGGAAAACATCATCAACATATCGTTGACACACATACCTTATTGTTAGGAGAAGGCGTTCCTCTGCAGAAATTGCTTTTCTCATCCTGGTGTCCTGAAATGTGATCCCAGGGCGCACAATGTCAAGCATTGTATCAAAGGTAGCTATGCTCATTCGACAATATTGGAAAAACTTATCTCCATGGCTACGCAGTGACAAATATAGGCGGTGAAAATGGCCTTTTGTTAACCTTCTTGTCAAAAGTGGATGTACCCACATTCTTCTGCGTCTTCTGGGATCTGCTATCACAGGATATGGCTCCCCAAAACGTCTCGATATAACCCAATGGAACAGCACACGCTCAGTGGGAGAAAATCTGAGCGTGTCGCTCATGTTTGGATAAAGCAGCTAGCAAGCACTAAGCACAAGGAACAAAATGACACCAGTGCAAAGGTGGGAGGGTCACAGCTGTAGCAGAGCACTTAAATAGAGGTCTGCCTGATGATTTAAATGAGTATCAGGCCTCAAAACCGTTATTGGTCCTTTTTGGTAAGCTGCAACAAAAAAACGGTGGTCGGATGAAAATCGGATGTTACAAGGTACGGACACATGCGACTAAATCGCATCTTTGAAGGAAAATCGGATGCCGGGCGGATGTGTGATGTTTAAATTTTGCTTCGATAATCGACCGACTAAAACGGTCCGATTTTTTGTAGTTGTGTGTGACTCCGGCCTAAGGAGTGGGCTCAGGAGCTGAGCCCTCTCCATTCAGCATTCGGCACCCATCAAGGTCCAATCACATTAGTTAAATCTCTTTCATTCTTGACGGCAACATTTAAAAGTTGTCAGGATGATGGCAGTCACTTCTGAGAGCTATCTGCAGCTTACACAATGCAATCGCTGGGTGCCAATCATTTGCCATAGCAGGTGGGGGCCTTGTATAGGTTCCCATGTCTAAAATATAACTAAGTTTCATAGGAGATAGTCTGAATCACAACATACTGTAATGCTACAGTACTGCATTGTATTGGATAGGTGATCAAGAGATTGCAGGTCCAAGTCCCCTAAGGGAACTAATTACAATTTAAATAAAATTAAAAATGTTTTTTAAAAAATCTGAATAAAAATCCCCAAACTTCAAAACATCAAATCAACCCTATTTTCCAAAACGCAGATAGCGAAATGTGCGACAAAATTGTGTTATTGTTTTCTAGTTTTGTTTTTACAGATTTAATTGCATGGTATACATGACATATGAAAATAGGAAAATAATTCTTCATGTCAGTATGATAACAGTGATACCAAACTTATCGCTTTTTATATATATATATTTTAGTGCTTATAAAAGTGCCAAACCTTGTAAAAGAAAAAATTGTTTTTGTCACATTTTCTGAGATCCATAACTTTTATATTTCTACATTGCTGGAGTAGGGTGAAGGGTTAGTTTTTTTGAGCTGATATTTTTATTGATACAATTTTTGGTCACATATGACACTTTATCAATTTTAATTGGGTTGGGTTTTTAGGAAGTGCAAAGACTGAAAACATTTTAATTTATATTTTGATAAATTGATTTTTTTGAACATGATGACACCACATGTTTATTTTTTACATTGATTTAATTTCTTCATTTTTGAAGGGAGTGATTCAAACTTTTTTATATTTTTAATTTTTCTATATCTTTTAAAACTTTTTTTTATTGTTACTCTAGTCCTTCTAGGGACTTGAACATGTAATCGCTTCATTGCTTGTACTATATGACTGAACTTTACAGGAGACTGCAGTACAACCTTGGCAATTATGGGGGATTCAACAGGTCTCTGACTGCCAATGTGAACAGTTAAAGAAGTGCGGCTCAGTGGTAAAAAAAAAATCAAAGATATGGACCAAGGTTTGAATGGCACAACTGTTATGTTTTGGTAGCTGAGGAGGGCAGGAGCAAAAAAAAACGCAAAGGCAGCCAAATACCAGAGAGGTTGGTATCTAATAGGTTGCAGACCTCTAAACTAACCGCACAACTAGAAGCAGCCGTGGGACGTTCCTACGGTGCCTTAGATGCCTCGTCACAGCCGGAGAGATTAGCTACCCCTGTAGATGGAAAAAGGAAAGCTAACTGCCCCGGAGTAGAGCCCCAAAGTACTAGGAAGTCCCCAAACATATAATGGCAGTTAGACAAGAGGAAAACACGAACACAGACAGAAAATAGAATGAGCAAACGCTGGGGCCCAAAACTGTCTAGATAGGATAGTGTTAGGGGTCGAGTTCCCGCTTCTGCACAAGGGGAATCTCGAGCCGTACCTGCTGCGGTCTCCCATCCGTCTCCGGCCACAGTGGACTCTGCTCATCTTAGACGTAGGTCCCAGCGTCTCGCCCAGTCTAACATTGTGCAGAGGATTACTGCTGCTCCTCCAGGCTCTGCTATTATAGCCAGTACTGGTTAGCGGCGAGCAGACGTCTTTAGGACAAAGTCCTTGCTTTCCCCTTCTGAGCATGCCCAGAGTAAGATCTCTCATTGGAGATCAGGGGTCACATGCTCAGGTACTGCAGCAGCTCCTATTGGTCCGCCAGGAAGGTCCTGAAACCACTTGTGTTCTGGAGCAGTTTCCTATTGGTCCTTGTCTGGCAGGCCCTGTAGTTGCTGCTATAAAAGGGTGGCATGGTCGTGCCGCCATGCGCTAGTATCAATCACATTATGTGCTTTGCGCCAGGGTGATCTTGCAAGCATATGTTAGGGCTCGGCTGAAATAAGCCCCTAGAATACCGGCACCTCCGGTGAGGAGATGGTATGCACGTGTTTAGGGCTCGGCTGAAATAAGCCCCTAGAATACCGGCTTCTCCGGTGAGGAGATTGTCTGATTGCGTTGCTGATTGCGTTACTACGGACTGCTGTGCTGTCTGTGTTGTCTGTGCATACCTGTGGAGTTAACAGGACACAGTCCATATCAAAGCGTCTCTACCTTAGCGACACTGTGGTGTAACAGAGTCACTTATACCGCCATATAGGGCCACAGTGTCCATAGTTGCGACTCTGTGAAGTAACAGAGTTCTCCATACCGCCATCCTACTAGCAGCAGGCTCTGCCTGCACGGTGGACCCCGGGCTGCGAACGCACTTATTATTTATATTTATTTTGTGTGTTCCGCCAGCCCTAACAGGATAGTACAGGAGAGAATACAGTCATGGCCAAAAGTTTTGAGAATGACACAAATATTATATTTTCACATGATCTGCTGCCCTCTGGTTTTTATGTGTGTTTGACAGATGTTTTTGTCACAGACAGAAATATAATTGCAAACATATGAGTAACAAAAGCTTATATTGACAGTTAGAATGAGTTAATGCAGCAAGTCAATATTTGCAGTGTTGACCCTTCTTCTTCAGGACCTCTGCAACTCTCCCTGGCATGCTCTCAATCAACTTCTTGACCAAATCCTGACTGATAGCAGTCCATTCTTGCACAATCAATGCTTTCATTTTGTCAGAATTTTTAGGTTTTTGTTTGTCCACCCGTCTCTTGATGATTGACCACAAGTTCTCAATGGGATTAAGAGCTGGGGAGTTTCCAGCCATGGACCCAAAATCTCTATGTTTTGTTCCCTGAGCCATTTAGTTATCACCTTTGCTTTATGGCAAGGTGCTCCATCATGCTAGAAAAGGCATTGTTGATCGCCAAACTGCTCTTGGAGGGTTGGGAGAAGTTGCTCTTGGAGGACATTCTGGTACCATTCTTTATTCATGGCTGTGTTTTTAGGCAAGACTGTGAGAGAGCCGATTCCCTTGGCTGAGAAGCAACCCCACACATGAATGGTTTCAGGATGCTTAACAGTTGGCATGAGACAAGACTGGTGGTAGCGCTCACCTTGTTTTCTCCGAATGAGGCGTTTTCCTGATGTCCCAAACAATCGAAAAGGGAATTCATCAGAGAAAATAACTTTACCCCAGTCCTCAGCAGTCCACTGCCTGTACCTTTTGCAGAATATCAGTCTGTCCATGATGTTTTTTCTGGAGAGAAGTGGCTTCTTTGCTGCCCTCCTTGAGACCAGGCCTTGCTCCAAGAGTCTCCGCCTCACAGTGCGTGCAGATGCACTCACACCTGCCTGCTGTCATTCTTGAGCAAGCTCTGCACTGCTGGTAGCCCGATCCCACAGCTGAAACACTTTTATGAGACGGTCCTGGCACTTGCTGGTCTTTCTTGGGCGCCCTGGAGCCTTTTTGGCAACAATGGAACCTCTCTCCTTAAAGTTCTTGATGATGCGATAGATTGTTGACTGAGGTGCAATCTTTCTAGCTGCGATACTCTTCCCTGTTAGGCCATTTTTGTGCATTGCAATGATGACTGCACGTATTTCTTTAGAGATACCCATGGTTAACAGAAGAGAAACAATGATGCCAAGCACCAGCCTCCTTTTAAAGTGTCCAATGGTGTCATTCTTACTTAATCATGACAGATTGATCTCCAGCCATGTCCTCATCAACACCCACACCTGTGTTAATGGAGAAATCACTGAAAAGAGGTTAGCTGGTCCTTTTAAGGCAGGGCTGCAATGATGATGAAATGTGTTTTGGGGGATAAAGTTCATTTTCTAGCCAAATATTGACTTTGCAAGTAATTGCTGTTAAGCTGATAACTCTTTATAACATTCTGGAGTATATGCAAATTGCCATTAGAAAAAGTGAAGCAGTAGACTTTGTAAAAATTAATATTTGTGTCATTCTCAAAACTTTTGTCCATGACTGTACTGTCTGCAACCCAACAAAACCCTAGGAAAAATTCCAACACTTCTGATTCCAAAAATGCTGAGACCACACAGTCTCGACCACCTATATCAGATCTCTGGTGTGAATACGCAGCTACCCAGCAGCAAAAAATCACAGAAACTGAGCACAAGTGCAAATACAAAAAGAGAACAGAGACCAGCACAAGCCCCTCAAAGGGGACCCAGCTGAAGACAAAAAGCAATGCAGCAAAAAGTAAGGAATTCAAACCACAGTAAAAAAAAAACTGAAAGAGACTTATCTGAATGCAAGCAGGAGACAGCAGAAAAGAAAGCTGAATTCCAACCTAGACCAGGAAGAACAATTGATCACCGGCGAGGATCATGGGAGGTCAGCTCACTTATATCAGGCCAGTCAGTATCACCTGACAACCACTCGTTAGCTGCAGGTGTAGGACTCTTGGTGTTCCATATGATGCTCTAGTATATGATGGGCCCCATATGATGCTCCAGTATTTGATGGGCCCCATGGATGATGCTCCAGTGTATGATGGGCCTATATAATGCACCATATATAATGGGCCCCATATGATGCTCCAGTGTATAATGGACCCCGTATATGATGCTCCAGTGTATGATGGGCCCCATTTATAAAGCTCCAGTGTATGATGAGCCCCATATAATGCTCCAAATATAATGGTCCCCATATAAAATGCTCCATATATAATGGGCTCCATGTGATGCCCCATAAAAAATGAACCCCTAGTATATGATGGGCCCCATATATGATGTTCCAATGTATAATGGGCCCTATCTATGATGCTCAAGTGTATGATGGGCCCCATATATAATTCTCCAGTGTATAATGCTCCACATATATTGCTCCAAACAATAAAAAAAATGAAATACCTCTCCTCGCTGGGCACTGCTCTACTCTGGATTCCTCAGAATCACCATCTTCCAGCTCTCTGCACTTGGACTGTTCAGGCAGAGGGCACACAGACGTGACGTCATCGCGCTCTCTGACCTGAATGTCACTGTCAGGAAACGCTGAAGACGTCACAGTGGTGGAGCAGGGAGACGTAAGTATTGCAAGTGCTGGGGCCCTGAGCAAGTAGGGGGGGCCCACTCGTGGGCGACGGCACTGGCACTGGGCCCATCATATTACGCCAGTGTCTCTGACGGCGAGTGGGCCCCCCCACCTGCTCAGGGGACTTGACGCCGGCCCTGGGGGGGTACAGCCCAGTTAGGGAGGTGGAAAAAATGGCATATGTTGAGGTGTAGGCTTGACGTTCAGCAGCTGCAAATGGAGGAATTGGAGAAGTCGGAGGAAGAAGAGGACAAAGCGAGCCTTTTGCTGGCAACCTATGTGTCATCAGGGGAAGGTGGTACAAAATCCTTTGAAACCCAGGCATGGTTCATTTTAATGAAGGTGAGATCACCAACATTTTTGCTCGACAGCCGGGTCCTTCTTTCTGTCAGGATTGATCCGGCAGCACTGAAGACTCTTTCTGATAGCACACTACCAGCTGGGCAAGCGAGCTCTTGTAAGGCATATTGTGCCAATTCAGGCCAGGTGTCCAGTTTACAGGCCAGTAGTCAAAGGGGAATGAACTGTGAGGGAGAACATCGATAGGGGAGGAGAGGTAATTTTGAACCATAGTTGACAACTGCTGTCTCCTGTCTGTTGCAATCGATTCAGTATTAACAGTCGTGTGAGCGGTACTCGAGAAATCTGTCCACAACATGGTCATGAAACCCCTGTCTCCAACGCCACT
The DNA here is from genome assembly GCA_033576555.1 of Oophaga sylvatica. NCBI lineage: Eukaryota > Metazoa > Chordata > Amphibia > Anura > Dendrobatidae > Oophaga > Oophaga sylvatica. The sequence continues at coordinate 933,433,248 of JARQOD010000001.1, forward strand.
TCGGCTGTGTGCACCACGAACACCTCTTCCATGTTGCCCAGTATGGCTCATGGTAGAACCTGCACCGCTGCTGTGTGCTGGTGGGAATGCCTCTAACAAACGGTTTACCAGAGTTGCTTGTTTGTTCGCCAATATTAGCTCTAGGTTCTCCTGTGGCATGATGTTCTGTAATTTGCCTTTATAGCGTATATCGAGGATGCTGGCCAACCAGTAGTCGTCATCCTTCATAATTTTTGCAATGCGGGGGTCCCTTTTAGGATCCGCAAGACATAATCACACATGTGGGCCAATGTTCCTGATGTCAATGATGCACTGCCAGTAGTGGGTGGAGGAGCCCTTTCTGCCAAATCCACATCCCTCTAGTCACGCACAAACCCTGTACCTGACCTTGGCAAGCCAACATTTTCTCTTGCCCCTTGTGAAGCATCCTCCTCCCCAAAATAATCATCCCCCTCATCCTCCTCCTCTTCCTCTTCTTCCTCCACCTCATCCAGGACAGTTCCCTGAGCAGACAATGGCTGACTATCATCAAGGCTTCCCTCCTCCTCCTTTTGCTCCTCCGCTGCAGACGCCAGATCCTTAATGTTCGTCAAAGTTTGCATGAGCAGACGCATAAGTGGGATGCTCATGCTTATGATGCCATCGTCTGCACTTACCAGCTGTGTGCATTCCTCAAAACACTGAAGGACTTCACAGAGGTCTTTCAGCTTTGACCACTGCACACCCGACAACTCCATGTCTGCCCTCAAACTGCCTGCCCAAGTATCCTCCCACAAATGCATTACAGCCTGCCTCTGTTCACACAGCCTCTCAACCATGTGCATTGTGGAGTTCCACCTTGTTGCAACGTCTATGATTAGGCGGTGCTTGGGGAGGTGGAGCGATCGCTGCAGCCTCTGCATACGACTGGAATCTACGGGCGAGCGACGGATGTGCGAGCACAGTCTTCGCACCTTATGGAGCAGGGCTGTTAACTCCAGATAATTATTTATGAAGAACTGCACCACCAGGTTCAAGGTGTGAGCCAGGCAAGGTGTGTGTCTGAGTTTTGCCAGTGTTATAACCCTCTTGTCAGATTTTGTTTCAGTTTGCTGTCACATGACCTTTTTTCCCTATTTAGTCTGGCTCCGCCCTTCTGGCTTTGCTGGACTTCATTGTATTATCTACTCTTAAGCTAGCCGGGTGCTTAGGTGCCTTACTCTGTCAGTTTTGCTTGATCTTAGGATCTCTTAGTATTTGTTTTCTGTTTTATTTTCCCTGCTACAATTTCTGTTAGGAGGTGTCCACCTTTTCACCCAGTCCCTAGATCTTGTAGGGATTCCTCCCTCGCAACTATAGGTCTTCGTTCAGACTAGCTGAGGACTTTAGCGGGTCTGGTCGCAGGATCAGGTTCCCCGTTACATCGTAGGGATCCAGCTCAGTCCTATTGTAGGAACAGAATTCCCACCTTTCCTTAGTGCTTGTAGCAGATCATAACAGTAAGTCCAGCCCAAAGAAAAAAAAAAAAAATCTCTAAGGAAAGATTTTCTGTTTTCCATCATGGTGTCGGTTCGGGATTTGGCTGAACGCCTGCAGGGTCTCTCTCTGGAGGTGGCTGAAATCCAGCAACACGTGAGTAGTTGTTCTGGAGCACATTTCGTGGAGCCAAAGGTACGTTTGCCTGATTTATTTTTTGGTGAACAACAAGATTTTTTTTCTTTTAAAAATGCTTGCTTGTTGTATTTCCGTTTGAGACCCAGATCCTCTGGTGATGAATCACAGCGCATAGGGTTCATGATGTCACTTTTGCGCAAAGAACCTCAGGACTGGGCCTTTTCTCTGCAGCCTAGTGATCCATGCTTTAGATCTGTGGATAGTTTTTTTTCTGCTTTGGGGTTGTTATATGACAATCCGGATCGTGTTTCTTCAGCTGAGACAGAATTGAGACGTTTGAGACAGGGATCAGGTAATGTGGAAAAATATTGTACTCACTTCCGAAGGTGGTCCACACAGGTGGGCTGGAACGATTCAGCTTTGAAAAGTTTATTTCTTGCAGGGTTAAGTGAAAGGGTTAAAGATTTGCTGATTGCTTATCCTATACCTGGTAACTTGCAAGAGGCTATGCAATTAGCCATACGGGTGGATAGGAGACTGCGTGCAAGGGTTAATGAGAGTAAATCTGCCTTGTCAGCTCCAAGTTTGGAGAAGGAATGTACTGACATTGCAGAGCCGATGGAAATTGGAGCAATGACACCTCACTCTCGGGAAAAAGAACGCAGATTTGCTAAGGGCTTGTGTTTCTATTGTGGTAAATCTGAGCATTTCATTAAGAACTGTGCGCTTCGAATGAATAAAGAGAAAAAAAAAATGAGGTCAGTTTCGCCCGTATAGCTTGTTTAAACAATAAAGGTGTCTTTCTTTCTGCTACCACTGCTGGTGAGGAGGAATTAATGGAGTTTCGGGTATTTGTGGATTGTGGTTCAACTCTCAATGTGATTGATGGGAAATTTTTGGAAAAACTAAAATTAAAACCCAAACTTCTGTCTTCCCCTATTAATGTGGTGTCTGTGGATGGTTCTCACTTGAAAAATGTTACTCACCATATCTGTGAATTTCCTCTTACTATTAATGGTGTTCATCAAGAGAATTTGGATTTGGTAGTTTTGAATAATTTGCCCTCACCGGTGATTTTGGGGTTACCCTGGTTAAAATTGCACAATCCAGTACTGGATTGGTCTACCAATGAAATTAAGTCCTGGAGTCCCAATTGTTATGACAAGTGTTGTAACGGGCGTATTGCTGCTGTAGTTAAGGGGGAGTTACCTGTACCTATTCAGGATTTTTGGAAAGTTTTTTCTGATAAGGAATCGCAGGTATTGCCTCCTCATAGAGATTATGATTGTGCAATTGAATTTGTCCCTGGAGCGACTCTTCCTAAAAGTCGTTTATTTAATTTGACTATTCCTGAGAGAAAGGCTTTGGAGGAATACATACAGACAAGCTTGGCCGCCGGTCACATTAGGCCTTCCAAATCTCCTGTGGCGGTTGGATTTTTTTTTGTTAAAAAAAAGGACGGCGGTTTACGGCCTTGTCTAGACTTTCGTGAGATTAATAAGATTACTATACGCAATCCTTACCCACTGCCATTGATTCCTGATTTGTTTAACCAGTTAGTGGGGGCCAAGTGGTTCTCTAAAATTGATCTTCGAGGGGCATACAATTTGTTGCGCATGAAGGAGGGGGATGAATGGAAGACTGCGTTTAACACTCCACTGGGTCATTTTGAGAATCTGGTTATGCCTTTTGGACTTTTCAGTGCTCCGGCATTTTTTCAGAATCTTATTAATGACATCCTTAGACCTTTGATCGGCAGAAGTGTGGTTGTGTATTTGGATGACATTTTGATTTATTCACCGGATCTGGAGTCTCATTGGAGGAGTGTGCGTGAAGTATTACAGTTACTGAGTGATAATTCACTTTTTGCCAAACTAGAAAAATGTGAGTTCGCTGTACAGAGACTTAGTTTTTTGGGCTACATTGTCTCCAGTGAAGGTTTTGAGATGGATCCGGTGAAAGTGCAAGCTGTGCAGGATTGGCCTAGACCTATTGGTGTGAAATCAATACAGAGGTTTTTGGGGTTCGCCAATTATTATAGAAAATTCATAAAAGATTTTTCTGTGATTGCCAAACCTCTGACCGATCTCACCAGGAAAGGTGCTGATGCGGTTCAGTGGACTACTGAGGCCATTGAGGCTTTTGTGTTGCTAAAGGAGAGGTTCAGCTCTGCTCCCATCCTTACGCAGCCTGATGTGACTAAACCATTTTTGGTTGAGGTTGATGCTTCTTCTGTGGGGGTCGGCGCAGTGTTGTCTCAGGCAAAGACGGATGGAGTACATCCCTGTGCTTTTTTTTCAAAGAAATTTTCTGAGTCTGAACTAAATTATGATATCGGTAATCGGGAATTGTTGGCAATTAAACTCGCATTTGAACACTGGCGTCATTTTTTGGAGGGAGCGAAATTTCCCATTCAAGTCTTCACCGATCATAAAAATCTGATCTACCTTGATGCTGCCAAACGCTTGAATGCCCGTCAGGCTAGGTGGGCACTGTTTTTCTCACGGTTTAATTTTACCGTTACTTACTTCCCAGGTACTAAAAATGTTAAAGCTGATGCTTTGTCTCGCAGCTTTTCTCCTATGGTGGGTACTGAGGAGGAGGAGGAAAACATCTTGCAAGAGGGGGTTGTTATTGCTGTTTTGGACTCCGTGTTGGAAGATGAGATTCTTAAAGCACAGGAGAATGCCCCATCTAACACGCCTCATGGGAGGTTGTTTGTGCCTGGTACTCTGAGGAGAGATTTGTTTGTTGAATGTCATGACTCTCGCTTGGCAGGTCATCCTGGAATCTCTGAGACCAAGAGACTTGTGGGTCGCAGTTTTTGGTGGCCAGGATGGCAGAAGGAAGTCATTAAGTGGGTACGTCAATGCACTGTGTGTGCTAGAAGTCTTCTCATACTCCTGCTGCGGGGTTGCTTTGCCCTCTGGAGGTTCCTAGTGCACCTTGGACACATTTGGCTATGGACTTTATTACTGACCTTCCCCCCTCTGAGGGTTTCACTGTCATCTGGGTGGTCGTGGACCGTTTTAGCAAGATGTGTCACTTGGTTCCTTTCATCAAATTGCCCTGCGCTAAGACTCTCGCTAAGGCCTTTGTCAAGGAAATAGTCAGACTACATGGTGTTCCTACTGACATTGTTTCTGATAGGGGACCTCAGTTTGTGGCTCGTTTTTGGCGCGCCTTTTGTGACAGGTTGGGAGTTCATTTGTCTAATGGCCAGACAGAAAGGAAAAACCAGGATGTTGAGCAGTTTTTGCGTTGTTTTGTGACTGATAATCAAGAGGGGTGGTCTGAGTTTCTGCCACTTGCTGAGTTTGCTCTTAACAATCATACATCCGCTTCTGCTGGTTGTTCGCCTTTTTTTTGTTGTTCTGGGAAACATCCGTCATTTGGGTCATTTTCCAAGTTGGGATCGGCTGTACCTGAAGAGGAGAATTTTTCTGGTGTTTTGGAGAGAGTTTGGACTGATGTGCGTGGTAATCTTCATGAGGCTAACAAAAGATCCAAAGTGTATTTTGATAGAAAACGACAAGAGGTTTTGTTTGCTATTGGTGACATGGTTTGGTTGTCCTCTAAGAATCTGCGCTTGAGGATTCCGTCTAAGAAATTGGGTCCCAAGTTTGTAGGGCCCTTTAAGGTGCTTCAGGTTATTAACCAATCTGCTGTTAAGTTGGAGCTTCCTACCTCCTGGAAGATTAATCCGGTGTTTCATGTTTCTCTCTTGAAAAAAGCTGAGGTCTCAGATGGAGACGTCTCGGCCACTGTTCCCCTGGTGGTGGAGGACGGGCAATATGAGATTTCCCGCATCCTAAATTCTAGACGGTATAGAGGGGGTTTGCAGTACCTCGTCGCTTGGAAGGGTTATGGACCCGAGGATAACTCATGGGTGAGGGCGGATGATGTTTCTGCGTCTAGACTTGTCAGAGCGTTTCACAAGAGATTTCCGGATAAGCCTAAGTCATAGGGGATCCGGAGGATCCTCTTTGAAGGGAGGGTACTGTTATAACCCTCTTGTCAGATTTTGTTTCAGTTTGCTGTCACATAACCTTTTTTCCCTATTTAGTCTGGCTCCACCCTTCTGGCTTTGCTGGACTTCATTGTATTATCTACTCTTAAGCTAGCCGGGTGCTTAGGTGCCTTACTCTGTCAGTTTTGCTTGATCTTAGGATCTCTTAGTATTTGTTTTCTGTTTTATTTTCCCTGCTACAATTTCTGTTAGGAGTAGTGTTGAGCGATACGATAATGCAAATATCGGCTATCGGCCGATATGAGCTCTATCGGCCTTTCGATAATTCGTTTTGATATTTTCGTATTATCGAATACCGTAATCGGAAGTTCCCATAATTCTTTGCGAGGCAATGTGATTTTAGTCAGCCAATGAGGAATCCTAAGCAGTGTGGGCACATCCTGTACTGCTGCGGTCATGTTAACTAATGGCATGGCTGTGATTGGATGCTGAAATGATGTCAGAATGCACCATAAAAGGCGCCACCGCCATTTTAGCGTCACTGTGCTGTGAATTCAGTAAGGGACAGAACGCTACTGTGCTGACTCTGAGGGACAGTTAGAGATTGCGATTTAGTGTACTGTGCTGTAGGCAGGCTAGCACCAACCGCTGTGTAAAGCTTCCTTTTGCCTGCAGTGTTGTTTTAACAGCTCTGCAAGGTGTGTGTGAGTGCAGGTGACGCTGCAGTTTGCTCTGTATGCAACGCTGTCTGTAGGCATCTGCACTTGTCACTCACAGACTCTTTTTTTTTTTTCTTCAGTGTATAAAAGGCGCCGCCGCCATTTTAGCGTCACTGTGCTGTGAATTCAGTAAGGGACAGAACGCTACTGTGCTGACTCTGAGGGACAGTTAGAGATTGCGATTTAGTGTACTGTGCTGTAGGCAGGCTAGCACCAACCGCTGTGTAAAGCTTCCTTTTGCCTGCAGTGTTGTTTTAACAGCTCTGCAAGGTGTGTGTGAGTGCAGGTGACGCTGCAGTTTGCTCTGCATGCAACGCTGTCTGTAGGCATCTGCACCTGTCACTCACAGACTATTTTTTTTTTTCCCTTTAGTGTAATTCTTGCAGCTCCATGCAATTTAACTATTAGTGTGACGCGCTTCCATCCGTATCCAATACATTGGTTGCAAACACTATAGAAGTAGACAAAGGAGTAGCCTTTCACAGATTGTGAACAGTTGTGTTTCAGTGTTCACTTCAGTCTGTGTTTTTTATTTTTTGAGTGCACATCACGCTCCAGTTACTTGTTCAAGCACTGCTGCTTGTACTCTGCTGAGCGTGTCTCAGTGGCTCATCCTTTTCATTGATCTCCAATTGGTTCTGCTCCATTCCATTTAAAATATAATCTATTAGTGTGACGCGCTTCCATCCGTATACAATACATTGGTTGCAAACACTATAGAAGTAGACAAAGGAGTAGCCTTTCACAGATTGTGAACAGTTGTGTTTCAGTGTTCACTTCAGTCTCTGCGTAATAACCACACTTAGGCCTTATAACTTTTCTGACTTTCTTTATCAATCTACCAAGATGAAGAAGTAAGTGAGTAAGGCACGTGGTCGTGGCCGTGGAGTTTCAGCAGGGAGAGGACGTGGGGATTCTGTGTCTGCTGCCGCCCTCAGTGACACAGCATCCACCATTTATCCCCGTGAGCGTTCCTTTATGCGCACTTTGGTAGGAGCTCGGCGTGCCCCCCTGCTGCGGGAAGAACAAATTGAAGCCGTTGTTGGTTGGATGGCAGCCAATGCATCGACTTCAATTCCTTCCACCTCCTCTCAGGAACACAACACTGTTGAGCAACCATCTGTCTGTTCACCTCCTGTCAAATTGCCAAGGCAGTCAGAGAGTTCTGTACAGGAGCCAGCTGAGTCTCTGCTTCTGTTCTCAGAATCTGTTGGCTCGCAAACACGGGCACAGGCAAGCAGCATTCTGCAATTTGAAGAAGAGGGAGTATGCAGTGATGCGCAACAGCTGTGTCTCTCTCAATCTGAAGAGGCGGGTGAGCCAGTGCCGATGGACAGCACACCGCAGAACGCATCTTATGATGATGATGAGACTCAGGTGCCAGGTTTTGTGGAGCATGGTGCTGCCCAGACCATCCAACAGCAGCAGGTGTTGGAAGAGGGTAGTGGAGATGATGAAGTCCGAGACCCAACATGGCGTGAGCAACAGGAAGGTGGTGGGAGCAGCTCTGAGGAAGAGATTGTCCCAACGGTACAAAGAGGAGGGAGAGGTAGGCTGCAGACTCACTTGCCTGTAGCCTCCAGTTTGGCACCTGTTGGGAGCAGTTCTCTTAGAACTGTCAAAATTGGCGCTCCCATGACTTGCAGTGTGTGGTCCTTTTTTGACAGACTTGTACATGATATTTGCTATGTTCAATGCAAGCTGTGTAAGCAAAAAGTTAAAAGAGGTAAAAATATCAGGAACCTGAATACCACAAATATGTGGACACATGTACGGACAAAGCACGTAGCTGAGTTCCAAAGACACACTGGAGATGTAGGCCAACCTACAGCAGCACCTACATCTTTAGGTCATGTTCGAGCCTCTACCTCCAGCTCTCACACACCTGTTTCGGCTTCCTCACAGGATCTCCATGGAAGAACCTCGGTCACTGTTGTCCATAGAGAAACTGTTATTCCACCCACTGCAGCAAGTTCACAGTCATCGTCACACTCCCAGAACAAAAAACAGCCATCGGTAACACAGGCATGGGATAAAAGACGGCCATACTCGGCAAACCATCCACAAGCACAGGCTCTGAATGCTGGCCTTGCAAAACTCCTGTCCCTTGAAATGCTGTCATTCAGGCTGGTGGAGACTGACAGTTTCAGGAACTTTATGGCATTGGCAGTCCCACAATATAATGTGCCAAGCCGATTTTATTTCAGCAGGCAAGCTGTCCCTGCTCTGCAAAAAAACATGTCGAGGGAAACATTAAACATGCGCTACTAAACGCCGTCAGTAGCAGGGTCCACCTGACCACCGATGCGTGGACCAGTACCCATGGCCAGGGACGATACCTTTCCCTCACTGCCCATTGGGTCAATGTTGTGGAGCCGGGTACAGATCTTGCCAGTGGCGCTGTACGTGTTCTGCCAACTCCAAGGATTGCAGGAATCCAGTCTGTGCACATTGATTCCTCCTCCTACTCCAGTTCCTCAGAATCATCGCTGCACGAGCCGTCACGGTATACCTCCACATGGACCCGTGAACGCTTACCTGTTGCGACCGATATGAGCACAGCCGTGGCCAAACGTCAACAGGCTGTACTGAAATTAATTCCCATTGGGAATCGAAGCCACACAGCGCAGGAGCTCTGGGATGCCATCAAGCAGGAGAGCGATGTGTGGTTTTTGTCAGCTAATCTCCAGCCAGGCTTGGTAGTGTGTGACAATGGCCGAAATCTGGTGGCAGCTCTGGGCCTTGGCAACCTCACTCACATACCATGTCTGGCACATGTGCTCAACTTGGTTGTGCAGAGTTTTTTGAGGGACTATCCGGATCTTGATGCACTGCTGCACAAGGTCCGCCTAGAGTGCGCTCACTTGCGACGTTCCAGCATGGCCAGATCGCGCATTGCAGCTCTGCAAGTCAGATTTCGCCTTCCTGAACCTCGCATCATATGTGACGTACCCACCAGGTGGAATTCCACGTTACATATGTTGGAGCGGTTGTGTGAGCAGCAGCCAGCAGTAATGGAGTATCAGCTGCAACAGGCGCAATCAACTCGCAATTTGCGCCGTTCACACTTCACCACTACTGAGTGGGCCTCTATGAACAACATCTGCGACGTTTTGCGTGCGTTTGATGTCTCAACGCGGATGGCGAGTGCAGATGATGCACTAGTCAGCATGACTGTACCCCTTATCTGCCTGCTTCAGAAATCACTGAAAGCACTAAAGGAAGAGGTTTTGAAAGAGGTGGAGGATGAGGAGTCACAAATTCAATTACCTTCAGGACAGTCAGCGCAACGTCGTTCCTCACAAAGGGCTGGGCAGGGCTCACTTTGTGAGGAGGATGAGGAGGAGGAGGAGGAGTCAATGGAGGAGGAAGAAATCCCTACAGAGGGAGGTACACAACGCTCTACTCAGTATGTAGAGCGAGGGTGGGGTGATGCAGAGGAGACAGAGATGACGCCTCTTCCAGAGGACAGCCTTTGTTGGCCAGTTGGGAGTCTGCAGCACATGGTTGATTTCATGCTTCAGTGCCTGAGAAACGACCGCCGCATCGCCCACATTCTCAGCACGTCAGATTATTGAGTGTACACCCTCCTAGACCCTCGCTACCGGGACAACTTACAAACCCTCATCACACCGGTGAACCGGGACCGTAAAATGCAGGAGTACCAAGACACACTGGTGCAATCCATACTGTTGTACATTCCAGCCGAGAGAGCTGCTGCTGCTACTGCTGCTGCTTTACAAAGCAGCTCTGTGCGTCGAGGCAGTGTAGACACCTCTACAACAAGAGGGAGCAGAAGCAGCGCCTCTGCACAGGGCAAGAACTGTATGTTACAAATGTGGCAAAGTTTTGTGACAGCGCCAGCAAGGTATACACCATCCGAGACGGCTCCAGTCACCAGGAAGAAACGTTTCCGTAAGATGGTGACAGACTACTTGGCTTTCCCTCTAAGTGTACTCCCAGATGCCTCTCCCCCTTTCAAATTTTGGGTCTCTAAGTTGGATACATGGCCAGAGCTTAGCCAGTATGCATTGGAGGTGCTGGCTTGCCCTGCTGCCAGTGTATTATCTGAGCGTGTCTTTAGTGCTGCAGGTGGTGTAGTAACAGACCGTCGCATGCGACTATCCTCAGAGAATGTAGACCGGCTTACTTTTCTGAAAATGAACAAGGCATGGATCTCACCTGAATTTGCCTGTCCGTTTTCAGATTAAATAACTGTTTGGCAACGTTTTCCATGTCTCCTGTTATGTTCATCTTTCTACCACCTGAACTGTACTCCCTGGGCTACAACACCGCCATTTGTTGCTCGTAAGTAATTGGCAGGGGTACTGACTCCTGGCCAGCCTGGTTACAGCACGACAGCTGTTTCCTGGCAGTGTGAACGTCAATTATCCTCCAATAAGTTGTGCTGTCGTGTTGCATTCGGGTTAGCCGACTCTATGGTGCCTGCAGTTTAGGTGATTCCTATGTGTGCTGTGGGATATGTAAATAAAGGCGGTTTCCATTGTGACAATAGGATAAGCACCCACTGTAGGACTGTGTGATTCGGTAACTGCGGACGGCTTGCGTCCTGTCAACTTACATTTTCATGGGTGCGTTCTTCTACCCATCCGGGGTCCAGTACCGTCAAGTGGTTCTCCCCAGTGCCTTTGGCCTAGGTGCCTCCATCTCCGTATCCGAGTTCCAGCAACGTCTGCTGGTCCTTGGTAGTGCTTTGGAGCACAGGTACCTCCTGCTTAGTAACCGTGTCACAGTAACGTCAGCTGGTACTCGGTTGTGACATTGCCTCTTTTCCTTCTGCTACCCGTCCGGGGTCCAGTACCGTCAAGTGGTTCTCCCCAGTGCCTTTGGCCTAGGTGCCTCCATCTCCGTATCCGAGTTCCAGCAACGTCTGCTGGTCCTTGGTAGTGCTTGGAGCACAGGTACCTCCTGCTTAGTAACCGTGTCACAGTAACGTCAGCTGGTACTCGGTTGTGACATTGCCTCTTTTCCTTCTGCTACCCGTCCGGGGTCCAGCACAGTCAGCTGGTCCTCGTTACTTCCATTGTCTCTTGCTCCATCTGATACCCGTCAGGGTTCCAGTAACGTCAGCTGTTTCTCGGAAATTAGACGACATTAAAGACCACCCAGAAGAAGATGACGACAACAAGGACGACGAGCATGAAGCCAACCAGCCTGAACACCATCACAAAGAAAAAATAAAAGATTACCCAGAAGAAGATCACCAACAGGACAAAGAAGGTTAAGACAAACTACAAGATACAGAACAAGAGACAGAAGAACAATAAGCAAAAGATCAAAAAACAGAAGAACATGAAGTATAAGACCAAAATGAAGAGCAAAATATATGCTCTAAATTCTAAGCAGAAGAAGACTAAGCAGTGTATGGGGGTGAGTCCGTTCCTCCTCGTGGTGCCCCTGGAAAATGCCTGCTGCTGCAGGCTAAACTGAACACGGACAAATACTGTTGTAATTTAAATCTTTTGTGACAGCAAGAACGGAAGGATGAACAATTCATACTTTTACAGATTACAAGTACAGGAATCTCTGTCACAAATAAGAATATGATGAAGAAGATGAAGAGGAAGAAGATGAAGAATTTGAATATGAAGAAGATTAATTAGTTTAATAATAACAATATGAGTAATGTAAACAAAAACATGAATAGCAAGAAGTTTAAGAAGAAGATTAAGAAGGTGAAGATGAAGAATAATTTGATGAGAAAGATGATGGGAAATCGATTATCGACGATATTTAGTGCTATCGGCGATACAATTTCGATACGATATTTTTAGATATCGAGCAATATCGCTCAACACTAGTTAGGAGGTGTCCACCTTTTCACCCAGTCCCTAGATCTTGTAGGGATTCCTCCCTCGCAACTATAGGTCTTCGTTCAGACTAGCTGAGGACTTTAGCGGGTCTGGTCGCAGGATCAGGTTCCCCGTTACATCGTAGGGATCCAGTTCAGTCCTATTGTAGGGACAGAATTCCCACCTTTCCTTAGTGCTTGTAGCAGATCATAACAGCCAGGGCTATGGCCGCCACAAAATTATGGCAGTTATCACTGACTACCTTGCCTGGCTCAAGATGTAGACTGCCCAGCCATGACTCAGTTTCTCGCTGCAAGTAGTCGGCCAGTACCTCCGCGGTGTGTCTGTTGTTGCCCAAAGACATCATCTTTAAAACAGCCTGCTGACGCTTACCACTAGCTGTTCGATAGTGGGACACCTCGCGAGCATCATTGGCAGCTGCGGATGGAGTGCTCGTGCGACTGCGCTCTGTTGATGAGCTTTCGCTTCTGGAGGAGGAGAAGGAGGAGGGAGAAGTTCGAACGCTTACAGCCAACTGTTGCCTATACCGTGGGCTAGGCAGCACTGTCCCACCGCCGCTATCACCTGTGGACCAAGCATCCACCATATTAACCCAGTGCGCAGTGATGGACACGTAACGGCCCTGGCCATGCCTACTGGCCCATGCATCTGTTGTGAGGTGCACCTTTCCACTCACTGATTGTTTGAGTGCATGGACAATGCGTTCTTTCACATGCAGATGGAGGGCAGGGATGGCTTTTCTAGAAAAGAAGTGCCTTCTGGGTAGGTCATAGCATGGGACAGCGTAGGCCATGAGATCTTGGAAGGCTGCGCTTTCAACCAAATGGAAGGGCATCATCTCTTGTGAGATCAGTTTGGCAATGTAGGCGTTCAAAGCCAGTTTACGTGGATGAGAGGATGAGTACTTTCTTGTCCTACTCAGAGTGTCTGCTAGGGTGAGCTGGACTTGAGAGCTGCATATGGGAGAACTAGCGGTGGACATGGCAGACTGAGAGGGGGTTGGTGATGGTGATGGTGGTGGTGGTGGTGGTGGTGATGGCCTAGATTCAGTCTTTCGTTGCAAAAACATTTTGATTCCCTGATCTCTTTGGCCTTGCGACGACACCTCAACATTTCTTGCTGGTGGTGTGCTAACCGGTGGGCTTACAGTGGGGGAAGCAATGCAGCGTTGCTGTCTACCTTCAGTCGGAGCAGGTGCACATGTGCTGCCTGAGGTTTTGTAGTCCGTCCACGCTTGCAAGTGCATGGTGTTTAAATGTCTAAGCATGCAACTGGTATTCAAATTTTGGAGATTTTTCCCTTAGCTAAAGGTCCTTCCGCACTTCTTACAGATAACCTTTGCCTCATCAATAGAATTTTGGTCAAAAAGTGCCACACTGCACTCTTCCTACTATGGGATAAATTTTCAGGGCTTGCACGCTGTGCTAATTTGACCGTCTGGCCAAGCTGTCCTGCAACTTTTTGTTTTTTTAACACGTTTTTGGACTGCTATGCCTGCCAGATAACCGCAGCTGCGATGTCGATGCCTGCTGTGGATCCTCCTCCTCTTCTGAGCTATTGCCAGCGGCACCCTTTTCCCCCAATGGATGCCAATCCGGGTCAACAACTGGGTCATCCATCACTTCCTCTTCAATTTCATCTGCACCTTCCTCTGTGTCACCATGTAAGGTGGTATAGTATGCGGGAAGGGGCACCTGAGTTTCATCAGGGTCAGATTCTGGCTCAGTAGACTGCGAGGGCAATGTAGTGTTCTGGGTGAATGTACCAGCAGAATCATATAGCAGTGGCTGTGCATCAGTGCACTCCTTGTTAGATTCATCTTGGACTGGGGAATTCAGGATTTGACTTGATAACCCAGGCATGGTATGTGAAAAGAGCTCCATGGAGTAATCTCAAGTGTGGCCTGCCGCATCCTTCACTTTTGGTGGGGGTGATGGACACAAGGAAAGGTGTTGTTCCTGACCAGGAGCCTGCACTGACGACTCAGTGCTTGCATTTTTTGAAACTTCAGAAGAGGAGGCGATAGAGCTGCAGGCTGTTTTGGCAATGTAAGCCAAAACCTGTTTCTGATGCTCCGGCTTTAAAAGTGGTTTACCTATTCCCAGAAAAGGGAGCCTTCCAGGCCTTCTGGAGCCAGACGATGCCGCAGGCTCAACACCTCCTGCCTTAGGTGCTTTTGTGCTTTTGGCACTACCAGCAGATGCACCGCCACCACTATCAGTACCAGCTGCCCCCCACCGCCCACGTCCGCTGCCTCTTCCACCATACTTCCTCATGTTTGGGAAAATGTACCCAAAATACCAGCAGATATATGGTACTGAATCAGAAGGCGAGGAAGTCCACTCGCAAGCACTGGCACAGGCACCGGGCCCCCAAAGCGCGCCAGACTCCCCGATGGCGAGTGGGCCCCCCATCTGCTCAGGGCCCCGGCACTTGCCCAGGTAAACCGGGTGCTGTACCAGATGTATTTAGTATAGGGGAAAATTGTAAATCTCCGTATATACTTCCGGAGTCACACACAGATGCTCACAGGCTTAGTATGGATTGCACCATAATATAAAAAGCAGATAAACGGTACTGTATCAGAAGCGTACAGCTGTATGCGGTGAAGGGAAAAATTTCATTCTCTGTATATATTTGAGGAGTCACACACAGACGCTCTCAGGCTCAGTATGGATTACACCAGAATATAAAAAGCAGAAAAAGGGTACTGTATCAGAAGATACCAGGTGTTTATAGTATTGGAAAAAATTTCAATCTCCGTATATATTTGAGGAGTCACACACAGACGCTCTCAGGCTCAGTATGGATTACACCAGAATATAAAAAGCAGAAAAAGGGTACTGTATCAGAAAATACCAGGTGTATATAGTATTGAGGAAAATTTCAATCTCCGTATATACTTCAGGAGTCACACACAGACGCTCTCAGGCTCAGTATGGATTAGACCAGAATATGAAAATCAGAAAAAGGGTACTGTATCAGAAGATGCCAGGTGTATATAGTATTGGGGAAAATTTCAATCTCGTATATATTTCAGGAGTCACACACAGACGCTCTCAGGCTAATTATGGATTAGACCAGAATATAAAAAGCAGAAAAATGGTACTGTATCAGAAGATGCCAGGTGTATATAGTATTGGGGAAAATTTCAATCTCCATATATATTTCAGGAGTCACACACAGACGCTCTCAGGCTCAGTATGGATTAGACCAGAATATGAAAAGCAGAAAAAGGTACTGTATCAGAAGATGCAAGGTGTATATAGTATTGGAGAAAATTTCAATCTCCGTATATATTTCAAGAGTCACACACAGACGTTCTCAGGCTCAGTATGGATTAGAACAGAATATAAAAAGCAGAAAAAGGGTACTGTATCAGAAGATACCTGGTGTATATAGTATTGGGGAAAATTTCAATCTCCGTTTATATTTCAGGAGTCACACACAGATGCTCTCAGGCTCAGTATGGATTAGACCAGAATATAAAAAGCAGAAAAAGGGTACTGTATCAGAAGCGTACAGCTGTATACAGTGTAGGGGAAATTGTAAATCTCCGTATATATTTCCGGAGTTACACACAGATAGTCAGCATGTATTTGTCCGTGATACCAGCCAGTACACGGTAGTGTGTGAGGAGCGTACAGCTCTTTACAGTGTGGGGAAAAAATGAACGCTCGGTAACTGTGCCGAAAAAAAGAATAAAAGTATTAGTGCTGTGTAAAAAACAGTCTGCACAGCAGTGTGCACACGGCAATACAGCTAACAGGCAGCCTAATAACCAGCGCTGCTGCACACATGAAACTCCTCCCCTGTCACTGGCAGGCAGCCTAATAACCAGTGCTGCTGCACACAAGAAAATCCTCCCGTCACTGCACACTAACTGTACAGCACAATTGCTATCAGCACAAGCACATAAGAACTTCTCTTTACAGCCCTAACTCTCTTCCTACTGATAAACAGCGTCAACAACCTCTCCCTACTGTTAAGATCAGCAGAAGTAAAATGGCGGTCGGCGGTCAGGGCTTTTATACACACTATGACGCCCCCCAAAGCAAGCCAATCACTGCAATGCCCTTCTCTAAGATGGTGGTGGACGCTGCCCATGTCATCTCGTTGCCCACAGTGTATGTCCTTGCTCATTGGCTGATAAAAGGTACCTGCAAGCATTCTGGGAAAACCGACTTTGGCGCTTGGGTCGACGACCGCATGGCCGACTTCACACTATGGTCGGGTTTTGCTCAGCGAAACCCGACTTTGGCAAAAGTCAGCGACTTATGCATCTGACCGACCTGTTTCGCTCAACTCTACTGTTCAGTCAAGCTGATCTGAGTGACTTGGTCAGAGATTTGAAATTGTCAAAGAGTCAGCCAGAATTATTGGGATCAAGGCTACAAGAACGGAATCTCTTATTACCAGGAACAAGAGTTTCTGTTTTTCGCAGTCGTCAAGAAGACCCTAATCAATTTTTCAACCATGTCCACAGTTTAACCTTTTGCAAAGACGTCTTGGGTTGTTTGGTGCTCTTGGATGCGAACATGATTTTAATTCTTAAGGCTGTTTTACTACACAACGGAAATATCTGTCTTTCTATTCCTATTGGACATGCCGTACACATGAAAGAAACGTGTGAGAATATGGAGTTACTGTTGTCCCACATTATTTATAAAAATTATAACTGGAACATATGTGGTGATCTAAAAGTTGTTGCACTTCTTCTTGGACTGCAGCTTGGATATACCAAGTATTGTTGTTTTATTTGTGAGTGGGACAGTCATGCACGAGAAATGCACTATTTCAGAAAGACTGGCCACTCCGCTAAAACCTGGTTGCTGGACAGAAGAATGTTAAACATAATCCTCTCGTTGATCCAGCAAAGATATTTCTCCCTCCTTTGCATATTAAACTTGGGCTTATGAAGAATTTTGTCAAAGCAATGAACAAAGAATCGGAAGCCTTTTCTTACTTGCGACAGAAATTTCCAAGAATAAGTGATACAAAGATTAAAAAGGTATTTTTATTGGCCCACAGATCAGAGATATAATGAATGACAGTAGCTTTGATGGTCTTTTGCAAGGTGCTGAACAAGTGGCATGGAAAGCCTTTAAAGATGTGACCTTCAACTTCCTTGGCAACAGTAGGGCACCAAACTTTGAACAACTCGTGGACAACATACAGCATATCATTTGATGAAATGCAATTCTCACTAAAAATGCATTTTCTACATTCTCACTTGGACTTTTTTCTAGCCAATCTTGGTGCCGTTAGCAATGAACACGGTAAAAGATTTCACCAAGACATTGCGCTGATGGAGGAAAGGTACCAGCAGGGTTGAACCTAGCCTCTCTGCTGCCTGAGGCGAACTGCAAAACGGCGCCCCCCATTGTAAAATCAGTACAAAGCTCCGCCCCCTTCTGAACGCGCGGTGAATCCGGATGTGCTCATTGAACACATCCGGAATCACCGCAGCGCTACACAGGCCTGTGTATTTCCCTTGTTGGGAGATCATGTTTTCAAGTCCCATATAGTAACTTAAGTAGTTGCATTAATAACTAGTCACCGACCTGACTTCTCCTAACTCTGGACATAAGGGGAGGGAGTCACAAGGATATCAAGGAAGCAGCACCGTGCGCAGCAGCCAGCAGCAGGAGCATGGGCGTACCCAGGATCAAAACTAGGGGGGGCAAGCCAATGTCACATCTTATACAGGTCACATCATATACACTGTACATTATCCTGCATATTAGGTATGGAGCATTAGAACTGTTGTATATTGTATAATACAGCAATGTATGCGACACTTTGCTGTATACACCATATATTATACATGCACTCACCTATACAAGAATAAGAGCATTATAACTGTATATGAAAAGTATAATACAGCGTGATATATACTCTATACAGCAACGATGTTATGACCTGTAGATAACCATTATACTAACTCTATATACCGCACACGATGTGTATGACCCTGTAATCTACACCATTATACTACACTCACTTATTTTGAAGTTAAAAAAAAAAAGAAACAGGAACAAATACAATACTTAAAATAAAGAACAAGTAAAGTTAAAAATCAACAAACTTACTGGTATTTCAGTGGGAACTATGGGCCTGCTTTTGGCTAATGAGATGGTCAATGTTCGGTTCCATATTTGTCACAAGTGAAGCAATTTTTCTCTTTCTTGATATCATTATTTCCTAGGGATTCCAAATTGCTATTAGTAAAATACCAATATATATACAGCGCTACAAAAACAATATACCAGCAATAAAACTGCCCACACAGAGACATACAGCCTGCACTGCCCATCACTGCAGCCTTGCCAATCCATATCATTTCATCCTCATCAGTGCACATATTGGCGCTCAGGCTCAGACTGGTGTGGTGCGAGAATCCCTAATAGGCAGGTAAATGTCCCCAATAGGCAGCATTGGTCCCCAATAGGCAGCATATGTCCTCAATAGACAGCATATGTCCTCAATAGACAGCATAGGTCCCCAATAGGCAGCATAGGTCCCCAATAGGCAGCATAGGACCCCAATAGGCAGCATAGGTCCCCAATAGGCAGCATAGGTCCCCAATAGGCAGCATAGGACTCCAATAGGCTGCATAGGTCCCCAATACGCAGCATAGGTCCCTAATACGCAGCATAGGTCCCCAATAGGCAGCATAGGTCCCCAATACGCAGCATAGGTCCCCAATAGGCAGCATAGGTCCCCAATACGCAGCATAGGTCCCCAATACGCAGCATAGGTCCCCAATACGCAGCATAGGTCCTCAATAGGCAGCATGGGTCCCCAATACGCAGCATAGGTCCTCAATAGGCAGCATAGGTCCCCAATACGCAGCATAGGTCCTCAATAGGCAGCATAGGTCCCCAATACGCAGCATAGGTCCTCAATAGGCAGCATAGGTCCCCAATACGCAGCATAGGTCCCCAATACGCAGCATAATCCCCCAATAGCCAGCATAATCCCCCAATAGCCAGCATAATCCCCCCATAGCCAGCATAATCCCCAATAGCCAGCATAATCCCCCAATAGCCAGCATAATCCCCCCATAGCCAGCATAATCCCCCCATAGCCAGCATAGTCCCCAATAGCCAGCATAATCCCCCAATAGCCAGCATAATCCCCCAATAGCCAGCATAATCCCCAATAGCCACCATAATCACTCAATAGCCAGCATAATCCCCCCATAGCAAGCATAATCCCCCAATAGCCAGCATAATCCCCCAATAGCCAGCATAATCCCCCAATAGCCAGCATAATCTCTCAATAGCCAGCATAATCCCCCAATAGCCAGCATAATCCCCCCATAGCAAGCATAATCCCCCAATAGCCAGCATAATCCCCCAATAGCCAGCATAATCCCCCAATAGCCAGCATAATCCCCCAATAGCCAGCATAATCCCCCATAGCCAGCATTAGTCCCCCATAAGCCGGGCCCGGCGTTAAAAAAAAAAAAGTCAGTACTCACCTATCTCTCCCGCAGCTCTGAAGAAGCGCGCTGGACTCCGTCTTCTCCTGGCACAGGCGGCGTGACGTCATCACGGCGCGCAGGCGGCGTGATGACGATCACGTCACCTGTGCTGCATATGGAAGGCCACAAGGCCTTCCTCACTCACAGCATTCCGCCCGCGATTAAAGGGCCCGCCGGCACTGAACTGTCAGTTCAATGTCGGCGGGCCCACGGGCCTTTTCATTCACTGTGCGCCCCTGCTTTGCCGTCCCCTAGTTGCCGCCGCCTGAAAAAGAGGCTCAAATCGCCTCATTATAGCGGCGCCACTGGGTACCAGGGAAAGTGGAGTACGTCAATGCTAGCTGACTATTGCTGGAATCTTATTCAAGAAGCATCTGACATGGATTATAAGCGAAAGTCATCTGCAAAACACTTTTGAACAATTGCTTTTGATACTGACATCGATGCACATAAATGTAGTGTCTTGGACGTTATAATGTAGACTATAAACTGTTGTTTCTTAAAAACCTTACATGATACAGACTTTTAGAGCACATATTCATGTTCATCATATCAAAATCTATAAGATACAATAACATTTTCTCAGGGAACAAGAACTTCCCTGAAATGTGTTGCGCAGTGTAATCGCAAGAGGCGCAGGTGCAGGCAGGTAGGAGGAGTTTTGTAGAGCTTTAATCTGATGGTCACAGACTATCAATATGGCCGCTAGACCAGGGTCCTGCAAATCGCTTTGCTCAAAACCAAGGCTAGAATTAACTGACCATTTTCTCCACATCTGAGAAAATTGGTTAGGGCTTGATCAGAGTTAGATCAGAGTGGGATCCAATTTTCTTGGAGGTGGAGAGAGAAAAAAAGGTTTCTCTACCTGCTATATAATGTCAGTCCATGATATGATCCGAGTGTGATCCAATTTTTTTCACAGACCCATAAAAATGAATGTACGAGTGCCATCCGATACTCGAGTCAAATTGTGCATGAATATCGGAGGAAAAAGTTGGACATGTACATAGCCCCATAGAGTAACGTGCATTAGCACTAATGCATAGTATACAGTAAATTTTTTTTTTATTGTGTCTAAGGATGACAAATGGATTCCAATGTCGGATTTCAATGTACTTCTATGCCCAAAGATGACAAAAGTATTCTCAGAGTGATACCTTTATTTGCTAACCAGAAAAAAATATATGTTTGAAAGTTTTCAGAGCACAGAGGCTCCTTCTTCAGGCAGGATTACAAAAAAAATGCCTGAAGAAGGAGCCTCTAAAAGCTTGCAAACATATATTTTTTTCTGTTTAGTCAATAAAGGCATCACTCCAAGAATAAGAAAAAGAGGAAAATCCAGCTTCCAAGCATAACAATTGAAAACCTTTATTTAGGAAAAATTATTAAAAAAACAAAGGGTAGAGTTAATGCAAACATCAAATGCGGATGCAGTTGGATATGGTGAGAGTAAGGAGGTGGCAGGGACCCTCTTTTGCCTTCTCTCTCCCGAATCCTTCCTGGGGATGATCCTGTTGATCTGGTGCCTGTTTACACTGTTCTCTAGCCTGGGGCCCCTTACTACTGTCCGCAGCTTTATCCCTACAACTTGTAACTGTCTTGCTATATTCGTCCTGCCCTTGGGCAGACTGCCCTGGCGTCTGCCTCTAATCAGGTAGTGGCTTTCCTATATCTTCCTGCTCTGTGCTGCTCTGCTCTGTGCCCCTCCCATCTACTTAAACCATATGCTGACTATACCTTACTAACTGTTACATCTACTCTATGCTCTGTCTCTAATATGCCCGTCTATTCTAATCCCCCTACAGTCCTACACTACTTCCTAATCTAACCCTACACCTATGCACAATTCATGACAAATACATTTGCATTAGAGTACACACAATAGTTAAACATTAATAAAACATCACAGTGTCGCATGTGACACATGTGAACAGCGTTCAGGAGAGTGAGTGTAGAAAAAATTAGTGGGAGAACCAAACATGTTTCGAACACTGAGAAGTGTTCTTAGACTCGGTAAGTTCGGAATACATTCGGTTCTCCCACTAATTTTTTCTACATTCTCCATAGCCAACTGCATCCGCATTCGATGTTTGCATTAACGCTACCCTTTATTTTTAATAATTTTTTTTAAAATAAAGGCTTTCAATTTTTATGCTTGGAAGCTGGATTTTCCTCTTTTTCTTATTCATTACTTTAGCATCTGGCAGAGACTTAATCCCATGCTTCGCAGAAGGAATTCATCCAAGTTCCTCTACAAGGGTGAAGTTGAATTTTTTTTTTTCTTTTCTTTTTCTATCACTCCAAGATTACTTTTGTCATCATTGGGCATAAAAGTATTTACATCGTTTTTTCTGGCTAACACGGTACCACAAAATAATTTGTTATTGTACAATGGCAGATTTATGTTTGGTGCATTTTTACGATTAGATAAAACTTCGAGAAGTTGATTTGAAACCTAGTTTTCTATCTTTGTCACGGATACTAGAAACTTCACCGCTTGTGTCACGTTATATGGGAACGGGTCATATCTCCTGACTGATTTATGGAAGGATAATAATTAAACAGCATGCCATTATCCCGCAGAAGGTGCCATAGTTACATTGTAACCTCCATTGTGTCGTCTTCCACTGATTACATTTTTGCAAATCACAATGTGGAGAAATGTTAGAGTGTTCTTTTGTATACACTCCGGCTTGTGTTTTTCTTTAGGATTATTGTGGGATAATAATTAAACTTTTTTTTGTAATTAACACTTCTCCGCCTTATTACCAGTACATGGAGTTGTGTGATATGGTTAATTATACATGTGTCGATGTACAGATGAAATGTCCCTGATATAAACTCTGTTAGATCATAAAGTCATCCTTCATTGTCGTCATAGAAACTGCCGGTGTGGATTCCTGCACGTTTCCAGCTCCGCTGAGTCACCCTTGTGGCCGTGAACAGCGAGAGAGAAATATTTCTGGGTGTTCTAGGTCTTTTCTATGCAAAGTAACACAAAGTAGACGCTCGTTGAGTAAATAGACCATGTCCCAGTAGGACAAATTGTGCAGAAAGAAGTCATTGTTTTACTTTCCGATGGTTAGTAAAGCCTAGAACACATTGTGAGTTTTCTTAACACTCAGTCATCTATTCTTCTTATGTACACACCGAAAAGTATAAAAAGAGAGAAAGGAGATAGTTGAGAAAATTAAAAGAACTCGCTGAGCTTCAAGGTCGGATGATGACAGAATTGCACCAGGTGTAAAAGTGTAGACGTGATCTGTGTCACAGCACAGAGGCTCCGAAGGTCTGGTCTAACACGACATATTTAGGGCTTGTACGCGCTTGTTTGGGGACATGCAATGAAGGCTCACAAGGTCAACTGCCTTAACATACAAATTCCTATTTGCTGTGATTTGACCCCTTAATTGTCAAGGTTTCAGAACATTTTGCACATTTAGTCATTCAGATATATATATTTTTCCTTCTGAAACCTAGAAATAAAAGCTTATTTATAATGTATGAATATATAATATCCCTCGGTACTTAGGTAGACATACGACACATTATTCTAAATACAGTCCAGCAGTTTACACTCATGAACTGCCTTCATGTAATTTTTCATCAAACAGTAATTTAAAGGGGAAGTCTGCTACTTTGCTCCTGCTGATCGTTTGTCTCCCATGCATAGGACAGGAGTGTTTATTTGGCTGAGAGTTCCTCTGTTCGCTATGAGAAAGCAGCTGGCTCACACATTAACTGGCTGCTTATCTCCAGGAGAACAATGAGATTGGCAGTCCAAAATCGGACATACCCAATTGACTTCTCCCCCAACCATCAGTTGACCTGCGCCCCTAAGCATATTGGATTTTTGAGCAAAACTGTCCATATCGGCAGGTTAGACCAACATTAGTCTAATGTGTGTGTGCGACTGTTGAATAAAATTGCAATGTGCATGTAAAGCAATTTACTTGTCATCAAAAGTTCTCTTTGTTCTCAAGAGCAGAAGTGTTTTTAAATATATATTTTTTAATGCTTGTTGTCTAGATTGGGGACACAATTTAATTTAGTAATGCTGACCTGGATAGATTGCTGGAGTGCACAATACAGCCAGCTTTGGTGCCTCTGGGCTCCTTGGATACTGTAGAGTTACAGCAGCCTCTGCTTGTAGCATCAGAGAAAGCATAGTTTGGGCCAGCTGTGCAGTAATACTGCTGGTCTGAACTGCCAATCTTCAGGAGTGCACTGCTCCCCGGCAAACAAGAAGCTCCTGAAGATGGAACTTCAGAGAACCCCTTTAATATTTGTCTGACTAAATAGCCAATCTTACCCATACCTCCCAGATCATTTTTGGGATAAATGCTTAACCACACCTTCTAGGCAAATGTGGCACCCCAGGAGTTCAGTTGCCACAATGGCCTTGCCTCCCTCCAGGGGCGGGTGATGTCATGCCTGGAATCAAAGAAGGAATCCCCTTACCAGGTAGTTCCAGCATACAACACAGTTCCTGCTCCAGGCCAGCAGGGGGAGCTCTAAACCCAACTTCAGGGAGCTGCTCTCTCTGGTCAGAAGCAGGAAGTTAGTGAGGAGATAGAGCCTGAACAGGGTGGAGAGAGGACGTGTGGAGAGGTCCTGGGAGCAGAGCTGTAGTTGAGCTCACCCTAGGCTTGAGCACCAGTGACTGGGCACCAGAGCCTGAGGCTGTGTGGGTACTAAAGCCCCAGCAGCAGAATCCGGAGGGCAGGAGACCATAGATCCTCTATCCCCAACTGATACTCGACGGCACAGCAGCACGTGTGAGCCGGAGATGCCAGACAGGAGGGATCATTGAAGTAGGCTATAGCTGCCTGTCATGTGAGTGGAGTTCTACCTAAGCATCAGACAGAGAGAGGGACTTGGATAGAGTTTACAGCAGCAAGTACCTCAGAGAACAGCACTAGAGAGGAGGCCTCACAACCCACTTGCCTAAGGAGATTCCCAACTTGCTTTCAGGCTGACCGGTTCCAGAACCATCAGTAACATAAACCCCGGACTGTACCTGCACTTCTCAGTAGAAGGCAAAGGAAACTGCACCCTGCTGGGTCTTCTGAATCTTTCCTGCGTCACCTGCCCTGCACCACACTCACTACCAACATCACCTTAAATATCCTAACTGCCCTGGGATACAGCTTTACCCGTGGAGGGCTTAACCATCTTTGCTGCCCCATAACCATCCCAGAAGACCTGCATTGCAGCGTCGGTCCCCTGACCGAATACCACGGGTGGCGTCATGAACACTTTATTACAAACTTTATTATCCCCATCATCATCAACCCCCTTTTTACTGGACGCCCATGGACCGCGTCACTGCTGCTGTGACACTTCCCCTTTAAGAAGCGGCCCAGTACCGAGGATCCCCACTGCCCTGGCAGGCGATCCACATACCCATGTACCATTTCATTTTCCCGACCACATAAATTTTTTTTTAGAAATTGCCAGTTGGTAGTTCCTGAAGGTCATCTGTCTTCTTCCTGTGACTCCTTCTGGTGATTGCTGCAGCTAATCAGTGTTCAATGACTGCAGCAGTCATGTTTTGTCCGAGCTGAGAAGACCAAAAATCTGATAGCAAAGAGATACAGAGATTACATAAAGCAAACCTTGTATACCCGCAAACCCTAGATAGTTCCTGAATGCAAACAACCCAAAAAAAAGTCAAAATCACCTGCATGCATCTCCAGGGCACAAAAATATGAAAAAATATGCATGGGATTATATGTCCTATTCTTAAACCTATAATACCAAAAGACATACCCCAAGTTGGATAAAACCAGGCCGCAATGCTGTATGAAGGATAATGAAATAATCAATTAAACCTTTAAATAAATCAATTAAACCGCTACAACTTTAAGAGCCAATCATTCAGTCCATTTTCAAATAATCATAAAACCTCAGCTTGAGACCTAGGTTTTACCGCCATTCAACAAAGCAAAGCGACAGAATAGAATTTAGGAAAAATGGGGGAATGGGGGTGGGACGGGACAACCATCAATTTTCTTGACGGGAATGCACCGAGGTCCTGGGTCCAGTGTTAGATATGGTCAGGAGAAACCCTCCTTCCTGCGGCATCCTCCAATCATCTGAGCCAAATTTTTTGTGAAAATCATCTCTAGGTAAACAACGATTAAATCGAGATAATACAGTCATGGCCAAAAGTTTTGAGAATGACACAAATATTATATTTTCACATGATCTGCTGCCCTCTGGTTTTTATGTGTTTGACAGATGATTTTATCACAGACAGAAATATAAGTGCAAACATATGAGTAACAAAAGCTCATATTGACAGTTAGAATGAGTTAATGCAGCAAGTCAATATTTGCAGTGTTGACCCTTCTTCTTCAGGACCTCTGCAATTCTCCCTGGCATGCTCTCAATCAACTTCTGGACCAAATCCTGACTGATAGCAGTCCATTCTTGCACAATCAATGCTTTCATTTTGTCAGAATTTTTAGGTTTTTGTTTGTCCACCCGTCTCTTGATGATTGACCACGAGTTCTCAATGGGATTAAGATCTGGGGAGTTTCCAGGCCATGGATCCAAAATCTCTATGTTTTGTTCCCTGAGCCATTTAGTTATCACCTTTGCTTTATGGCAAGGTGCTCCATCATGCTGGAAAAGGCATTGTTGATCGCCAAACTGCTCTTGGAGGGTTGGAGAAGTTGCTCTTGGAGGACATTCTGGTACCATTCTTTATTCATGGCTGTGTTTTTAGGCAAGACTGTGAGAGAGCCGATTCCCTTGGCTGAGAAGCAACCCCACACATGAATGGTTTCAGGATGCTTAACAGTTGGCATGAGACAAGACTGGTGGTAGCGCTCACCTTGTCTTCTCCGAATGAGGTGTTTTCCTGATGTCCCAAACAATCGAAAAGGGGATTCATCAGAGAAAATAACTTTACCCCAGTCCTCAGCAGTCCACTGCCTGTACCTTTTGCAGAATAGCAGTCTGTCCATGATGTTTTTTCTGGAGAGAAGTGGCTTCTTTGCTGCCCTCCTTGAGACCAGGCCTTGCTCCAAGAGTCTCCGCCTCACAGTGCGTGCAGATGCACTCACACCGATCCGCAGCTGAAACACTTTTAAGAGACGGTCCTGGCGCTTGCTGGTCTTTCTTGGGAGCCCTGGAGCCTTTTTGGCAACAATGGAACCTCTCTCTTTGAAGTTCTTGATGATGCGATAGATTGTTGACTGAGGTGCAATCTTTCTAGCTGCGATACTCTTCCCTGTTAGGCCATTTTTGTGCATTGCAATGATGACTGCACGTGTTTTTTTAGAGATAACCATGGTTAACAGAAGAGAAACAATGATGCCAAGCACCAGCCTCCTTTTAAAGTGTCCAGTGGTGTCATTCTTACTTAATCATGACAGATTGATCTCCAGCCATGTCCTCATCAACACCCACACCTGTGTTAATGGCGCAATCACTGAAAAGAGGTTAGCTGGTCCTTTTAAGGCAGGGCTGCAATGATGTTGAAATGTGTTTTGGGGGATAAAGTTCATTTTCTAGTCAAATATTGACTTTGCAAGTAATTGCTGTTAAGCTGATCACTCTTTATAACATTCTGGAGTATATGGTCACAGGTTGAGGGAAAGAATTTGCTCTGTCACCTCACTGCCAGTTCCTAATTTTTGTCTGGTCACACACTCGGGGCCATACGAGGCTATAATACAGTCTTCAGTCATGATTATTTGGACCTTGCAGCACAGCTTCATATTTCAGTGCCATCAGACAAAAATAAATTTTTAATGCAACATCAAAATTCAGTAGCAATTTGAGGTCATTATCTGTTTTTTTTTAAGAAAAAACACATGAGACTCATATCACTATGAAAGGTCCTCCTAACTGCCAAGATGTCAATTTCACACTTAGGTTTGCAAAGTGAGTTAAAGAGGTTGTCCACTAATTTAAGATCATTGACATATCCTTAGGATAGGTCATCAATATCTGATCAATGGGGGAGCAACACCCGGTACCCTTGCCGATCAGCTGTTCTCGGTGCTGATGGCAGCCGTAAGTGCTCAGTTAGGCTGCTTTCACATATCAGTTTTTTGCCGTCAGTCACAATGCGTTGTCTCGACGGATAAACGGATCCGTCGCAGATTGTGAAAAACTGATGTGACTGATCCATTTTTTCGATGGATCCGACAGATCCGTCGCATCAGTTTTTTCATCCATTTCTTCCGGTTTTGGACAGATCCGTTTTTTTAAAAGCCGGCAATTCAGTGCGCTGTACAGTAAAATCACACTGACATGTTTAATAAAGAATAGATATATACACATAGAATATATATATATATATATACATGTCATTGAGACACAAATATATATATATATATTTATTGTTCATAGAGTTCTACATAGCAAAATAGCCGCTAAATCAATTGCCGGTTTCAGTAAAATCATTGCCGAACCCGACATGATATGACACGTGGTTTACATATAGTAAACCATGTCATATCAAAACGATTTATATATGTCAGTGTTTAATCAATTTAATAACTTGTGTTACGAAAAATTTGGAACTCTACGGGTTAAATTTAACGCTATAATCACGGAACAAAATTGCGTAGGCTCCGGTGCAATTTTCTCCACCAGAGAGGGAAAGCCAGTGACTGAGGACAGATATTCATAGCCTAGAGAGGGACCATTGATTTTGGGCCCCCCCAGGCTACAAACATCTAGCCCCAGCCAACCCAGAAAAGGCACATCTATAAGATGCGCCTTTTCTGGCACTTAGCCTCTCTATTCCCATTGCCTTTAGTGGTGGCTCATGGGTTAATAAGGGGTTAATGTCACCTTGCTATTGAAAGGTGACATTAATCCGGTGTGACAGTGTCACTGGTTTTATATGTGAGGGGAGGTATGTGTCACACAGGATGCTCTCCTGTGTGAACTAAGACCTACTTTATTTATCTGCCAGCATGTTATATGTTAAAAGGGTGTGGTCTGGAGAGGCAAGTCTCCAGACAGGATAGTGGAAGCTGCAGAGCTTTCCACAAGGACTTTGGCAGTGCAGTTTATGCTACCGAGAGCGGGCGGAACCCACTCATCTATGGACTGAGTTATTGTTTTTTTTTTTTATGCTTTTCCCGTTTAACCCAGAAGGGTCATGTTTACTTTTCCTGCGAAACCTGCATGAGTTAATGGCTGATAATAAACCAGCAGAAAGAAAACCCAGAGAACGTGTGTCCTGAGTCTACCTTCAGGAGAGCCGAGCGAGTCGTCTTACCACAGTTGGTGTGAGAGTGCGTGCAGGATTCCAGGAACACGTGTACCTGCCACAAAGACCCGTGGATGTCCTGGGTGAAGGCTGCCAGACAGCTAGAGAAGTCCGGCAGCATGGAGGAACTCGTTAAGCACCTGGTCCAGGCCCAGCAGAGCATGCAGCAGCAACACTTACAGAGCCAGCAGCAGCACCAGGAGACGACCAAACTGTTGCTTCAGCAGATCCAGTTGCAGCAAAAGTCGTAGCAGCACCAGTAGGAGGCGCAACAGCAGATACAGCTTTTGGCGGACGCCATCCAGAGCCGGGCGGCCACCCCAACCCAGGGCCGACTGATGATTCTCACGTCAGGAAGGCGTGCAGAAGATGACCCCTGGGGATGATGTAGAAGCATTTCTGACTGTTTTTGAGAGGGTGGCTGATCGGGAGAGACTTCCACCAGCACAGTGGGCAGAGGTTCTGGCGCCATATTTATCGGGTGAACCCCAAAAAGCGTATTTTGACTTGGCGCTGCAAGATGCTAGAGGAGTATCCCAAACTAAAGACAGAGATCTTAGCACGTCTGGGAGTAAATATGGCAGTAAGAGCCCAGCGAGTTCATCACTGGGCGTATGCTAGCAACAAACCCCCTCGTTCGCAGATGTTTGACTTATTGCATCTTGTTCAGAAGTGGCTACAACCGGAGTCCTCCACTCCGGCCCAGATGGTTGAGCGGGTGGTGATTGATAGATTCATGCATTCCCTTCCGAAGTCAGTACAGACCTGGGTTGCCCAGGGTGATCCCCAGAACGCAGATGACTTTATCGGCCTGGTAGAGAGGTACCAGGTAGTTGAGAGATCTCTTGGGAAACCGGATGCAGTCATTTCTCCTTACTGGGATACCCAAAAGGGGGTGGGTTCACCACGGAAGGGGTCTAGAGTCACCACTGGGGGGCGTCCCACTCCTATTGAAGGGGCCTTTAGAACAAATGGGAAAGATATAGTTTGCTGGTGATGTCACAACCCTGGACATGTAGCCGCCAAGTGTCAAATATCCTCTGAGCCCATGGACTGCAGCCTAGGCAGACGGGTCTCCTATTATGCCTATCCAGCCTGTAGCGTGGACTGTCAACCCGGCAAGGGACCGCAGGCGTGTGCAGTATCCATTAATGGAATAAAAGTGCTTGGGCTGTTGGACTCCGGGAGTCTGGTGACCTTGATCAGAGCATCCCTTCCCCACCAGTTGATCCCTTCCAAAACCCTGGGTGTTCGGTGCATCCATGGTGACGCCAAGGACTATCCTGTGGCCACAGTAACAGTAGGGACAGACTGTGGTGCCCAGTCCCATGAAGTTGGGGTGGTAAAGGACCTGATACATCCCGTTATATTGGGCCGTGATTTTTCCTTATTCTGGGACTTGTGGGGGAAGGGAACTGGACTAAGTAGCATGGCGAAAAACGAGATCCTTGAAGAAGAACCCCCGCCAGAGTCTCAGAGAGAGGAGTTCCCACTGTGCGTCCTTGTCGGTGATGAGGGTGAGACGGTGACCGAGGAGGCCGACCTACCTGCGTTAGATATGTCCAGAGAGAACTTTGGGACTGCTCAAGTTCAAGACCTGACCTTAAAAGGGGCATTCGACCAGGTTACTGTATGTAATGGGGTTGCCCAAGAGCCGGGGGCCGACACCAGATTCCCCCACTTTGCAGTACAGGGGGAGTTGCTATATCGGGTGGCCAAACTGAGGGGCGGTGAGATAGTGGAACAGCTGTTAGTGCCGGGGCCATACAGACGGCGGGTGCTAGACATGGCCCATTCACATGTTCTGGGGGGACACCTAGGGGTCGAGAAAACTCAGGAGAGGATACTGAGGAGGTTTTATTGGCCAGGGTATTATCGAGAAATTCAAAACTTTTGTAGGTCCTGCCCCACCTGCCAAATAACCGCTCCCTCCTCCCACTTCCGTAGCCCCTTAGTTCCACTACCTGTGATAGAGGTTCCCTTTGAAAGGATTGCCATGGACCTCGTGGGCCCCATAGTCAAATCAGCTCGGGGCCACCAATATATCCTGGTCGTCATGGACTATGCGACTCGGTATCCAGAAGCGGTTCCCCTAAGTAACATGTCCAGTAAAAGTATAGCCCGAGAGTTGGTCCATATTTTTGCTCGGACAGGTCTACCAAAAGAGATCCTAACAGACCAAAGAACCCCCTTCATGAGCAAGGTGATGAAGGAGCTTTGCAGAGTCCTTCAGATAACTCAGCTGCGGACCTCGGTTTATCATCCACAAACGGACGGCCTAGTGGAACGCTTCAACAAGACCTTAAAGGCGATGCTCAAGAAGGTCGTTGAAAAGGATGGGAGAGACTGGGACTACCTGCTCCCATTTCTGCTTTTCTCGGTCAGAGAAGTTCCTCAAGCCTCCACGGGCTTCTCTCCATTTGAGCTCCTATATGGGCGGCATCCAAGAGGTCTCCTAGACATCGCCAAGGAAACTTGGGAGGCTGAAGTCACGCCACACCGGAGTATCATTGAACATGTCGCCCAGTTACAGGAGAGAATGTCAAAGGTGATGCCCATCGTAAAGGAACATCTCCTCCAGGCGCAGGAAGCCCAGGCGAGAGTCTATAACCGGTCGGCGAGACTAAGACAGTTCCAGCCTGGAGACCGTGTTTTGGTGCTGATCCCTACCGTCGAGAGCAAGTTCCTTGCCAAATGGCAAGGTCCATACGAGGTGGTGGAGAAAGTCAGCGAGGTTAATTATAAAGTCCACCAGCCTGGCCGAAGGAAGGCACATCAGATATATCATATAAACTTGCTCAAGCCGTGGCGGGACCGTGAACCTGTGGAAACTCCTTGCCTGGGAGCTGCACCAGAAGGCAAGGTGGAGGAGGTCACTATTGCAGAGACTCTATCACCGGCCCAGAAGCAACAGTGTCGAGAATTACTACAGCGGAATCGGGACCTGTTCTCAGAGTTGCCGGGGCATACACAAGTGATAGAGCATGACGTGCTGACAGAACCGCATGTACGAGTGAATTTGAAGCCGTATCGGATTCCGGAAGCACGCCGGGAGGTGATCTCGGCTGAGGTGAAGAGGATGTTAGACCTCGGGGTAATAGAGGAGTCAAAGAGTGGGTGGTCGAGCCCAATCGTCCTCGTGCCGAAGCCCAATGGAGAGTGGAGGTTTTGTAATGAATACCGTCGGCTAAATGAGGTATCCAAGTGTGACGCGTACCCGATGCCCCGCGTCGACGAACTCATCGAGAGGCTTGGACCGGCGAGGTACATCACCACTCTTGACCTGACGAAGGGCTACTGGCAGATCCCCATGTCCCAGATGGCTAAAGAGAAGACGGCTTTCTCAACACCTGATGGCTGTTTTCAATACAAGCGGATGCCGTTCGGACTACAGGGGGCCCCAGCCACTTTCCAGAGGGCTATGGATCGGATCCTAGCCCCACATAAGAAGTATGCCGCAGCCTACCTCGACGACATTGTGGTCTGTAGCCCAGACTGGGCTAGTCACCTACCTAAATTACAGGCCGTTTTGGACGCGCTAAGGAAAGCAGGATTTACCATAAATCCGAAGAAGTGTGCCATCGGAAAAGAGGAGGCCAAGTACCTGGGCTATGTTGTTGGGAGAGGCGAAATAAAGCCGCAGATCAAGAAATTGGAGGCAATTCAAACCTGGCCGCAACCGCTCTCAAAGAAGCAGGTGAAAGCATTCCTGGGAATGGTGGGATACTACCGGCGGTTTATCCCGAATTTCGCCACGATTGCCGCCCCACTAACAGATCTTCTAAAAGGCACCAAATCAACCATGGTGAAATGGACGGAAGAAACGGAGACCGCGTTTCAAAAGCTGAAGCTAACACTGTGCAAACAGCCTGTCCTGGTCGCGCCAGACTTTAAGAAAGAATTTGTGGTCCAGACTGATGCATCAGAGGTTGGTCTAGGGGCCGTACTCTCCCAAGAAATAAATGGGGAAGAACATCTCATTCTCTATCTAAGCCGAAAGCTGTCCTCCTGCGAGAAGAACTACGCCATAGTAGAGAAAGAGTGTTTAGCCATAAAATGGGCCGTGGATACACTGAAATATTACCTACTAGGCCGGAAGTTTAAATTAGTATCAGACCATGCCCTGTTGAGATGGTTGAGGGAAAAGAGGGGAAAAAATGCTAGGGTAACTAGATGGTTCCTAGAGCTGCAAGAATTTAACTTTCACGTGGAGCATAGGCCAGGGAAGTTACATGGGAATGCAGATGCCCTCTCTAGGATTCCCTGTCTGGTGTCAGAAGGTGCCCAAACCCCCGGCTTTGGGCAGAGGGGGGGAATATGTGACAGTGTCACTGGTTTTATATGTGAGGGGAGGTATGTGTCACACAGGATGCTCTCCTGTGTGAACTAAGACCTACTTTATTTATCTGCCAGCATGTTATATGTTAAAAGGGTGTGGTCTGGAGAGGCAAGTCTCCAGACAGGATAGTGGAAGCTGCAGAGCTTTCCACAAGGACTTTGGCAGTGCAGTTTATGCTACCGAGAGCGGGCGGAACCCACTCATCTATGGACTGAGTTATTGTTTTTTTTTTTTTATGCTTTTCCCGTTTAACCCAGAAGGGTCATGTTTACTTTTCCTGCGAAACCTGCATGAGTTTATGGCTGATAATAAACTAGCAGAAAGAAAACCCAGAGAACGTGTGTCCTGAGTCTACCTTCAGGAGAGCCGAGCGAGTCGTCTTACCACACCGGGTTAATAATGGAGAGGTGTCAATACAACTATCCATTATTAATCCTACAGTAGTAAAGGGTTAAAAAAGACACACACACTTAATTAAAAATTCTTTTAATGAAATAATTACACTAAGTTTTTGACCAAATTTATTATTCTGCCAATCCAACTAAATCCCTTGTTCTCCTGTAAAATATAATAAAATAAAATAACAATATCCATACCTCTTCGCCGTTCAGTCAGGTCCCCCGCTGCAATCCATCACAAGGGGTTAACTAGTTTACAACAGGGACCGGTGCTAATGCTACCGGCCCAGCTGTAAACCACTGCAGAATTAATTAAATCATGTCTGAGCAGGCATCCCGGATGACCGGAGATGAACTGATTAGTGTGGAAAAGTTTCTGAACTTGTTCCCACGCTATCGAGTTCACTTCAGGTCAGCCAGGGACTCCGCGCAGCCTCAGTGACTACCGCAGCCTAACATAGCTCCTCCGTCTACTGATAGTGGCTGGGGTCAGGTACTGCACATCGGCTCTCTGTTCAAATCAACTTATTGTACAAAGCCTAGGTTATAGGGAAGCTATCATCAAAAAATGACTTGTTTAAAAAAGTCTTTGTATTACATGCATATTTTACAGATGTCTAGCAATGTTTTATTTTTTTCTATGTTGTGATCTGTATTACAAAACATAATAATCTTGCAATTTTCTCACTTTTTTAGACTCATGCTTCCAGGGCCGTATTTAGAGTTTCTGCTGCCCTAGGCACTTTTCGTTCTGCCTCCCCCATTGGTGATTATGACTAATGCAGACACTGTCGGCAGTGACTTAGGCTACTTGCATGTCAGCGATTTTTGCCATTCGTGGAAGATCCGGCAGTTTTTCCGCATCTGCCACGTAACGTATCACTTATAGCAACACTGCATTCGGCCTCATTCATTCCCTATGCGACTTGCAGACATGTGCGACACTTACGGTTTTGACGCGATCCCGCAAATCCGATACTTGCAACAACGGAAAAAAAACCGCTACTAGCAGTGTTTTTTTTGTCTCACCGCAAATGCCGCACATGTTTGCAAGTCCCATAGGGAATGAATGAGGCCGAATCTATGTGTATGCCCATGTAGCTCTTTCAAAGACAGTGGTTTCCTACCACACTCAAAAGACATACAAATAGGATGTTTAGATTGTGAGCCCCAATGGGGACAGTGTTGATGATGTATGTAAAGTGCTGTGGAGTTAATAGCACAATATCAGTGAATAAATATTATTCTTAATATTAGGTTACAATACCAGGATCTGAGGATTTTCTGTTTCGAGGTCAAGAGCTCTCTGATGTGATGTTGCTGCCTGTCTAGCTGTCTTCTTCTTTTGACACTGCAGTGTGGTGGACAAGAAAACATTACCTGGTTAACAGCAAGAAGTCTGGTGTCTGTGTACTAACTGAACTAGAAACTCTCCCCACACCATGTCCAGCAGACATTGGAGGATTACTGGATGGATGTTATTATTCTATTACTGCCCAGTCTCTGACTAAGGCCTTATTCATATGTCTGGGTGTAAACAGATACTTACATATAAATCTGGACAATTTATCTTATAGATCTCCCGGTATATTATTTATTATAGATCTATAATATATAATGTACAAGGAGACCTATAGTATAAAATGTCCAGAATTATCTGTAATATATGACGTACAATCTATTATATATAATGTCCAGGGTGATCTATAATATATAATGCTCAGGTAGTAGATTTATAATAATGTTCAGTCCAGGCAAATCTATACTATATAATGTCCAGAGGCAGAGATATATTTAGGGTATGTTTCCACGTTCAGGAAACGCTGCGGATTGGACGCAGCATCCAGATGTTACAGCATAGTGGAGGGGATTTTATGAAATCCCATATCCACTATGCGTACAAAGATGCAGGTGGCAGACCTGCGTATATGCACATGTGGCGCGTCTTTCTAGACCGCAGCACGTCTATTTATCTCGCGGAGACGCTCAGTCTATGCAAGATAAATAACAACGTCCTATGTATAGGATGCGGTGATTCCACATGGTTCAATGACACATGTGGAATCACCCACCGCACGTACAAAAGCCCGCAAAGCTTAGGACGGAGCTGTGTCCTTTCTGCAGTGTTTCCTGAACGTGGAAACATAACCTTAGGGTATGTGCACACGCTGCAGATTTGTCTGCAGAAGTTTGCGTACATAATCGGCATCTCTTGGCAGAAAATGCAGGTGCGTATTTGATGCGTTTTTTACATGCGCATTTGTATGCCTTTTTGTAAGCTAAATAAAGATGTTATTTAACAAAAAAAAGATTTGTGATGTCATTTCTGTCCAACCTCCTATTTTACATTAGTCCAGCGCTCATTCCCCCGAGCGCTCATTCCTCCCCAGCGCTCATTCCTCCCCAGCGCTCATTCTCCCCCAGCGCAGCGCTCATTCCCCACCTCAGCGCTCATTCCTCCCCAGCGCTCATTCCTCCCCAGTGCTCATTCCTCCCCAGCGCTTTCTCCCCAGCGCAGTGCTCATTCCCCACCTCAGCGCTCATTCCCCACCTCAGCGCTCATTCCTCCCCAGTGCTCATTCCTCCCCAGTGCTCATTCCTCCCCCAGCGCTCATTCTCGTCCAGCGCAGCGCTCATTCCCCACCTCAGTGCTCATTCGCCACCTCAGCGCTCATTCCCCAACCCAGCACTCATTCCTCCTCAAGCGCTCATTCCTCCCCAGCGCTCATTCCTCCCCAGTGCTCATTCCTCCCCCTGTGCTCATTCTCCCCCTGCGCTCATTACCCCCCTGCACTCATTACTACCCCCTGCGCTCATTACTACCCCCAGCGCTTATTCTCCCCCCTGCGCTCATTACTACGCCCTGCGCTCATTCTCCCCCCTGCGCTCATTCTCCCCCTGCGCTCATTCTCCCCCCTGCGCTCATTACTCCCCCCTGCGCTCATTACCCCCCTGCGCTCATTCTCCCCTGCGCTCATTACTACCCCCTGCGCTCATTCCCCCGGCCAACAGCGCTCATTCCTGTCCCCCCCGGCCCACAGCGCTCATTCCTCTCCCCCCCTGGCCCACAGCGCTCATTCCTCTCCCCCCGGCCCACAGCGCTCATTCCTCTTCCCCCCGGCCCCCACAGCGCTTATTCTCCCCCCCCGCGGCCTCCAAAGCGTTCATTCTCACCTCGCGGCCCCCACAGCGCTCATTCTTCCCCCCCGCGGTCCCCACAGCGCTCATTCTCCCCCCCCCACCAGCCCCCACAGCGCTCATTCTTCCCTCCCCACCGGCCCCCACAGTGCTCATTCCTCCATCATATACTCACCTCCTCCGGCTGCAGCTCCGATGGTCCAGCGCCGACATCTTGTTCCTGTATGAGCGCGCAGCCACACGTCAGGTGGTACCGCTCATTAAGCTCATGAATATGGACGCCACGCCTATGAGAGTGGAGTGGCATCCATATTCATGAGCTTAATGAGTGGTACCAGGACAGAGTGACCGCTCGCTCAGTACAGGAAGAAGATATCGGCGCTGGACCATCGGAGCTGCAGCAGCCGGAGGAGGTGAGTATGATGATGGGGGGGAGGGAAGCAAGGGGAGGGCCGGCCCTCCCGGACAAAAAAAAAATTCTTGCTCAGGTGCCGCCCCCCCACAGAGTCCCGCCCTAGGCACGTGCCCACGAGTGCCTAGTGGCAAATACAGCCCTGCATGCTTCCTGTCCTTTCAGAAAGGGTTTTCAGCAAGTCTCCGTGTTAGTGGAGGCAGGATTACATTGATAGGTAACATCTCTACACCATGTGCACAATTATTAGGCAATTTGTATCTTTGATGATTAATTTTGTTATTGAACAACTACAATGCTGTAACCCAAAAGGTTAATAAACCCATACAATGCTGTAACCCAAAAGGTTAATAAACCTGAAAGCTGAATATTTAAGCACATAAGACCACGTTCACATGTTCAATAGTTGTTCACTATTTTACCTCAGTACTTTTAAGCCAAAATCAGGAGTGGGTGATAAATACAGAAGTGCTGACTAGAGATGGGCGGACACCTGGATTCAGGTTTGGCTGAACAGTTACAAAAAGTTCAGGTTCGGGTACCAGAACAGTACCCGGACCCGAACCCGGACCCCATTCACTTGAATGGGAGGCCTGAACATCCAGTGTTTGCTGTGCTGTAATGTGCATGATAGCGCAGCAAACACCAAAATCACCCCCGCCGGTCAGAGAGCTTCGGTTCCCACGCTGTCAAAAGACAGCATGAGCGCTCAGCTGTGATTGTAGGTATAAAGCTTACCTACAGTCACTGATGTCAGCTGATGGACTACTGATCCCATCCTCCGACACCTGAGCGACTAATTACAGTGAGAGCAGGAGTGGCAGATCTGAGTATTCATGAGCCGCTCCTGCGCTGTAAATAAATAATTTAAAAACAAAGACAGCGTGAGTTCCCCTTATTTTTGCTAACTAAAGACTGACCATCACACCCAAACATAAATTAGGTCGGAACAGGTGCTTACCTAGAGTCGCCAACTCATAAACAATCGAACAAAAAGTAGCACACTGTAGCGCTATAGCATGCAAGCAAGAAATATGAAAATTGGATTGTATTACTGCTAGAGTTGAGCGATACTTTCCGATATCCAAAAGTATCGGAATCGGAATGGTATCGCCGATACCCAAAAAATATCGGCGATACCTGATACCAATACCGGAAATCCAATGTAAGTCTATCGGAGCAAAATATCGGAATTAAAAAAACCCCATTCTTGCCTTGTTGGTTAATTGTACATGAAGGAAAACAACAAAGAGTAATGTAGAATGTATTGGGGAAGGTTGAGGAGACATTAAAGGCATAGATGTTTAACCCAATCAAATGGAATAGCATTAATATTTTTTTTTTTAAAGATGTTCGGATTGACGAATAAATTGACAATGTTGTTAACGTTTTTTCTATTTTGGCAAATATGTATATTTCACAACTTCCATGCTCTTCACCTTTTTAACTTTTGACACACTTTCTCCTTCATAATCTTCAGCAGCATCATCTTTTTCATCAAATTATTCTTCATCTTCACCTTCTTTATCTTCTTCTTAAACTTCTTGCTATTCATCTTTTTGTTAACATTACTCATATTCTTCTTATTCAACTATTATTCTTCTTCATATTGTACTTCATCTTCTTCATCATATTCTTATTTGTGACAGAGATTCCTGTACTTGTAATCTGTCAAAGTATGAATTTTTCATCCTTCCGTTCTTGCTGTCACAAAAGATTTAAATTACAACAGTATTTGTCCGTGTTCAGTTTAGCCTGCAGCAGCAGGCATTTTCCAGGGGCACCACGAGGAGGAACGGACTCACCCCCATACACTGCTTAGTCTTCTTCTGCTTATAATTTAGAGCATATATTTTGCTCTTCATTTTGGTCTTATACTTCATGTTCTTCTGCTTTTTGATCTTCTGCTTATTGTTCTTAAGTCTCTTGTTCTGTATCTTGTAGTTTGTCTTAACCTTCTTAGTCCTGTTGGGTAATCTTTTATTTCTTCTTTGTGATGGTGTTAAGGCTGGTTGGCTTGATGCTCGTCGTCCTTGTGGTCGTCATCTTCTTCGGTGTGGTCATCAGGGTCGTCGTCTTCATTGTTGGAGATCCAGAGTGATTACCCAAAAAAACATTTAAAAAATCTTCAATTTGTAAATGTAGCAGAAGGTACAAGAGCCAATGCAAGTAACGAGGACCAGCTGACTGTGCTGGAACCCGGAGGGGCAGCAGAAGGAAAAGAGCCAATGGCACAACCGAGGACCAGCTGACATTACTGGGACACGGTTACTAAGCAGGAGGTACCTGTGCTCCAAAGCACTACCAAGGACCAGCAGACGTTGATGGAACTCGGATACCGAGATGGAGGCACCTAGGCCAAAGGCACTGCGGAGAACCAGTTGACGGTACTGGAACCCGGACGGGTAGCAGAAGGTACAAGAGCCAATGCAAGTAACGAGGACCAGCTGACTGTGCTGGAACCCGGAGGGGCAGCAGAAGGAAAAGAGCCAATGGCACAACCGAGGACCAGCTGACGTTACTGGGACACGGTTACTAAGCAGGAGGTACCTGTGCTCCAAAGCACTACCAAGGACCAGCAGACGTCACTGGAACTCGGATACCGAGATGGAGGCACCTAGGCCAAAGGCACTGCGGAGAACCAGTTGACGGTACTGCAACCCGGACGGGTAGCAGAAGGTACAAGAGCCAATGCAAGTAACGAGGACCAGCTGACTATGCTGGAACCCGGAGGGGCAGCAGAAGGAAAAGAGCCAATGGCACAACCGAGGACCAGCTGACGTTACTGGGACACGGTTACTAAGCAGGAGGTACCTGTGCTCCAAAGCACTACCAAGGACCAGCAGACGTTGCTGGAACTCGGATACCGAGATGGAGGCACCTAGGCCAAAGGCACTGCGGAGAACCAGCTGACGGTACTGGAACCCGGAGGGGCAGCAGAAGGAAAAGAGCCAATGGCACAACCGAGGACCAGCTGACATTACTGAACCCCAGTAACACAGGAGCAAGTGTTGACTGTGCTAACAGCACTTCCGAGCAACAACTGGCGGTGTTGGAGCCCAGGGATGAGAAGAGAACAGGGTGGAGGCAGCAGGACTTTTTGACGTACACACAGCAGGGGAACAGCTGACATTACTGAACCCCAGTAACACAGGAGAAAGTGTTGACTGTGCTAACAGCACTTCTGAGCAACAACTGGCGGTGTTGGAGCCCAGGGATGAGAAGAG
This sequence comes from Oophaga sylvatica, assembly GCA_033576555.1. Lineage (NCBI taxonomy): Eukaryota > Metazoa > Chordata > Amphibia > Anura > Dendrobatidae > Oophaga > Oophaga sylvatica. The sequence continues at coordinate 933,473,605 of JARQOD010000001.1, forward strand.
AACAAGGTGGAGGCAGCAGGACTTTTGACGTACACACAGCAGGGGAACAGCTGACATTACTGAACCCCAGTAACACAGGAGCAAGTGTTGACTGTGCTAACAGCACTTCCGAGCAACAACTGGCGGTGTTGGAGCCCAGGGATGAGAAGAGAACAGGGTGGAGGCAGCAGGACTTTTTGACGTACACACAGCAGGGGAACAGCTGACATTACTGAACCCCAGTAACACAGGAGCAAGTGTTGACTGTGCTAACAGCACTTCCGAGCAACAACTGGCGGTGTTGGAGCCCAGGGTCAAGGAGGATGTTTAAATACTAGATCAAGTAATTTCCTTGTTACCTGTCAATTTTAAATGTCTATACTTCAAACAAGAGAAAGATAACCTTTACTACCATAAGATGATGATTTCATTTAAACTAATATCTAGATAAATAAAGAATTGACAAACATAAACACATACATTAACATGTTGAACAGCAATGCAAACCACAAAATAAATTAGTTAAGGAATCTTCTATACGGTTGTACATAAAAGCATACAAGTACATATCTGAATCCATTAATGATGGATAAGTAACAGTATGTACACCATTTTTATTGTATAGACAATGAATGTCTGACTTCAAAACATCATCAGCATTACAAGTTATCTGTGACATTACTAAAATGTTACATTTGCTGAATAATGTCACTAAACAGTTTATACAAAATTATACAATTTCCATCATGTAATACTCATAATATGTGGCAATAATCATTTTTATTAACAAACATAACCTTTAAAAAGTGCATAGTGCATAGTGAAAATTGCTATTTATGCCTGACTGTGGACTTGCAAGCATGACAACGGATAGATAAGGTATATATAGATGAGACTGCATAGCCACAGATGGTGAATGGCGATGTAATACTGTACCTCAATAAAGTGTGCGTCACTACTACATAATTTTTTTTATATAGCTTTATAAACAGGGTACGTGCATGTATGCTTGCGCCTTTGTTTGGACGCACAGACTGCCTTCCTGCTGAGACGCGTTGGGTAGTGAACAGTTGTGTGCAGTGTTCACTGTAGTCTGAGGTTTTCCTTTTTGGAGTGTAGATCACTCTCCAGTTAGTTCTTCAACCACTGCTGGTTGTAGTCTGCTGAGCGTGTGTCACTGGCACATCCTTGAAATTTTCTCTAATTGTTGCTGCTCCATTCTATTACAAATAAATAAAATCTATTAGTGTGACGCGCTTCCATCCGTATACAATACATTGGTTGCAAACACTATAGAAGTACACAAAGGGGCCTTTCACACCTACTGAACAGTTGTGTGCAGTGTTCACTGCAGTCTCTGCGGAATAACCACACTTAGGCCTTATAACTTTTCAGACTTTCTTTATCAATCTACCAAGATGAAGAAGGCAGGGAGTAAGGCACGTGGTCGTGGCCGTGGAGTTTCTTCAGGGAGAGGACGTGGGGATTCTGTGGCTGCTGCGGCCCCCAGTGACACAGCATCCACCAGTTTTCCCCGTGAGCGTTCCTTTATGCGCACTTTTGTAGGAGCTCGGAGTACCCCCCTGCTGCGGGAAGAACAAATTGAAGCCGTTGTTGGTTGGATGTCAGCCAATGCATCGACTTCAATTGCTTCCACCTCCTCTCAGGACCACAGCACTGTTGAGCAACCATCTGTCTCTTCACCGCCTGGCAAATTGCCCAGGCAGTCAGAGAGTTCTGTACAGGAGCCAGCTGAGTGTCTGCTTCTGTTCTCAGAATCTATTGGCTTGCAAACAGGGGCCCAGCCAAGCAGCATTCTGTAATGTGAAGAAGAGGGAGTATGCAGTGATGCGCAACAGCTGTGTCTCTCTGAATCTGAAGAGGCGGGTGAGACAGTGCCGATGGTCAGCACACCGCAGAACGCATCTGATGATGATGAGACTCAGGTGCCAGTTTCTGTTGAGCATGGTGCTGGCCAGACCACCCAACAGCAGGTGTTGGAAGAGGGTAGTGGAGATGATGAGGTCCAAGACCCAACATGGCGTGAGGAACAGGAAGGTGGTGGGAGCAGCTCAGAGGAATCCTAATAATAATAATATTAATTTATATAGCGCCATCATATTACGCATCGCTTTACAGTTTTGCAGTTTAAGAACACAAGTCATAAGTAACAACGTTAACAATACAATAATTTAAGCTAAATAAGTCGCCCCTGCTCGTGACAGCTTACAATGTACAATGAGGTGGGGGAGATACAAAGTATAGGTGTTTATATACAATGGTGCATTTACAATGATGGTCCAGCCATCTTAAGGGACTGAGGGATGGAGATAGTGAATGGGCTAGAGACACACACACACATACACACTTACACAGAATACATAGAATGACTTTGATTAGTGAATGTGATAGGCCGCTCTGAACAAATGTGTTTTGAGGGAGCGCCTGAAACCATGCAAATTGTGGATAGTCCTAATTTCTTGGGGTACAGCATTCCAGAGGATTGGCGTAGCGCGGGAGAAGTCTTGGAGTCGGGAGTGGGAGGTACGTATTAGTGCAGAGGTTAGTCGAAAGTCTTTGCAGAGCGCAGCAGTCGGTTAGGCCGATAGATAGAAATGAGGGAGGAGATGTAGGAGGGGTGCTGCACTGTGGATAGCTTTGTGGCTGAGAACCAGTACTTGGTTGAAAGCTGGGAGAGGCCTAGAGAAGTGGTTAGTGATAGAAGGAAGATAGAGGAAGACATTGCCCCAACGGTACAAACAGGAGGGAGAGTTAGGCTGCAGACTCGGTTGCCTGTAGCCTCCAGTTTGGCACCTGTTCGGAGCAGTTCTCTTCCAAAAGTCAAAACGTGCGCTCCCAGGACTTGCACTGCGTGGTCCTTTTTTCACACACTTGCACATGATATTTGCTATGTCAAATGCAAGCTGTGTAATCAAAAATTAAAAATAGCTAAAAGTGTCAGTCACCTCAATACCACAAATATGTGGAAACATGTGCGGACAAAGCACGTAGTTGAGTTACAAAGACACACTGGAGATGTAGGCCAACCTACAGCAGCACCAAATCTTCAGGTTGTGTTGAAGCCTCTTCATCGAGCTCACACACAGCTGGTTCTGCTTCCTCACAGGATCGCCATGGAAGAACCTCGGCCACTGTTGTCCAGAGACAAACTGTTATTCCACACACAGCAGCAAGTTCCCTGTCATCCTCACACTCCCAGGCCACAAAACAGCCATCGGTAGCACAGGCATGGGATAAAAGATGGCCATACTCCGCAAAACATGCACGAGCACAGGCTCTGAATGCTGGCATTGCAAAACTCCTGTCCCTTGAAATGCTGTCATTCAGGCTGGTGGAGACAGACAGTTTCCGTAACTGAATAACATTGTCAGTCCCACAATACAATGTGCCAAGCCGATTTCATTTCAGCAGGCAAGCCGTCCCTGGTCTGCAAAAGCATGTTGAGGGAAAAATTAAACATGCGCTACTAAACGCCCTCAGTAGCAAGGTCCACCTGACCATCGATGCGTGGACCAGTACCCATTGTTATGATCTGCTACAACCAGTAAGGAAAGAAGGGAATTCTGTCCCTACAATACAACTAAGCTGAATCCCTACGATGTAACGGGGAACCTGATCCTGCGACCAGACCCGCTAAAGTCCTCATCTAGTGTGAACGAAGACCTATAGTTGCGAGGGAGTAATCCCTACAAGATCTAGAGACTGGGAGAAAAGGTGGACACCTCCAGTCCAAACATAAATTGTAGTATGGATAATTAAACAGAAAAATAAATACTTTGCGATCCTAACATCAAGCAAAACTGACAGATTAAGGCACCTAAGCACCCGGCTAGCTTAACAGTAGATAATACAATGAAGTCAAGCAAAGCCAGAAGGGCGGAGCCAGACTAAATAGGGAAAAAAGGTCATGTGACCAGCAAACTGAAACAAAACCTAACAAGAGGGTTCTAACACCCATGGCCAGGGACAATACCTTTCCCTCACTGCCATTGGGTCAATGTTGTGTAGCCGGGTACTGATCTTGCGAGTGGCGCTGTACGTGTTCTGCCAACTCCAAGGATTGCAGGAATCAAGTCTGTACACATTGACTCCTCCTCCTACTCCAGTTCCTCAGAATCATCGCTGCAGGAGCCGTCACGGTCTACCTCCACATGGACCCGTGAACGTTTACCTGTTGCGACCGATATGAGCACAGCCGTGTCCAAATGTCAACAGGCCGTTCTGAAATTAATTTCCATGGGGAATCTTAGCCACACAGCGCAGGAGCTCTGTAATGCCATAAAGCAGGAGAGCGACGTGTGGTTTTTGGAAGCGAATCTACAGGCAGGCTTGGTAGTGTGTGACAATGGCTGAAATCTGGTGGCAGCTCTGGGCATTGGCAACCTCACTCACATACCATGTCTGTCATATGTGCTCAACTTGGTCGTGCAGAATTTTTTGAGGGACTATCCGGATCTTGATGCACTGCTGCACAAGGTCCGCCTAGAGTGCACTCACTTGCGACGTTCCAGCATGGCCAGATCGCTGATTGCAGCTCTGCAACGCAGATTTCGCCTTCATGAACATCGCATCATATGTGACGTACCCACCAGGTGGAATTCCTCGTTACATATGTTGGAGCGGTTGTGTGAGCAGCAGCCAACAGTAATGGAGTATCAGCTGCATCAGGCGCAATCAACTCGCAATTTGCGCCGTTCACACTTCACCACTAATGAGTGGGCCTCTATAATAAGAATAATAATAATATTCTTTATTTATATAGCGCCATAATATTCCGCAGTGCTTTACAGTTTAACAGTTTCAAAACACAAGTCATAAGTAACAACGTTAACAATACAATAATTAAAGCAAAATCAGCCGCCCTGCTGGTTAAAGCTTACAATCTACAATGAGGTGGGGGAGATACAAAGTACAGGTGTTTATATACAATGGTGTTTTTACAATGATGGTCCAGCCATTTTAAGGGAGTGAGGGATGCATGGAGATAGTGAATGGGCGACACACACAGACTTACACATAGAATGACTTTGATTAGTGAATGTGATAGGCCACTGTGAACAAATGTGTTTTGAGGGAGCGCCTGAAACCATCCAAATTGCGGATAGTCCTAATTTCTTGGGGTAGAGCATTCCAGAGGATTGGCGCAGCGCGGGAGAAGTCTTGGAGTTGGGAGTGGGAGGTACGGATTAGTGCAGAGGTTAGTCGAAGGTCGTTTGCAGAGTGCAGCAGTCGGTTAGGCCGATAAATATAAATGAGGGAGGAGATGTAGGGGGGTGCTGCACTGTGGAGAGCTTTGTTGGTGAGAACCAGTAATTAGAATTGGATCCTATAATGAATGGGCAGCCAGTGTAATGAGTGGCGAAGGACTCTATGAAGGACATCTGCCACGTTTTGCGTGCGTTTGATGAGTCAACGCGGATGGCGAGTGCAGATGATGCACTAGTCAGCCTGACTGTCCCCCTTATCTGCCTGCTTCAAAAAACACTGCAAGCACTAAGGCATGAGGTTTTGGAAGAGGTGGAGGATGAGGAGTCACAAATTCCATCACCTTCTGGACAGTCAGCGCAACGTGGTTCCTCACAAAGGGCTGGAGGACTTTCAAAGTACCATGCTGTATCAACAATTGAACCTCCAGAGTCGCTGTCTATATTTTCATAACCATTCCAAACTTTTAATGTATTTACAAAGCACATAATGTACAGTTTTTGTCTATCCTTTTGTAATGCTATTGTGTTTCCATAAACTGATGTTACAGAATTATGATACAATGTTTTTAAATTTTGAGTTTTAAATTTTGTAAATTTTTATGTATTTGAAGGACTTTGTGAGGAGGATGAGGAGGAGTCAATGGAGGAGGAAGACATCGCTCCAGAGGGAGGTAGACAATGCTCTAGTCAGTATGACGCCTCTTGCAGGGGACAACGTTTCTTGGCCAGTTGGGAGTCTGCAGCACATGGTTGATTTCATGCTGCAGTGCCTGAGAAACGACCGCCGCATCGAACACATTCACACCACGTCTGATTATTGGGTGTACACCCTCCTAGACCCTCGCTACCGGGACAACTTACAAAGCCTCATCACACCGTTGAACCGGGAGCGTAAAATGCGGAAGTACCAAGACACACTGGTGCAATCCATAATGTTCTCCATTCCAGCCGAGAGCACTGCTGCTGCTACTGCTTTACAAAGCAGCTCTGTGCGTCGAGGCAGTGGAGACAGCTCTGCAACAAGAGGGAGCACAAGCAGCGCCTCTGCACAGGGCAAGAACAGTATGTTCCAAATGTGGCGAAGTTTTGTGGCAGCGCCACCAATGTCTACACCATCCGAGACGGCTCCAGTCAGCAGGAGGCAACATTTCCGTAAGATGGTGACAGACTACATGTCTTGCCCTCTCAGTGTACTCCCAGATGGCTCTTCCCCATTCAAGTTTTGTGTCTCTAAGCTGGATACATGGCCAGAGCTTAGCCAGTATGCATTGGAGGTGCTGGCTTGCCCTGCTGCCAGTGTATTATCGGAGCGCGTCTTTACTGCTGCAGGTGGTGTACTAATAGACCGTTGCATGCGACTATCCTCCGATAATGTAGAACGCTTACTTTTCTGAAAATGAACTAGGCATGGATCTCGCCTGAATTTGCCTGTCCGGTTTCAGATTAACTAACTGGTTGGCAACGTTTTCCATGTCTCCTGTTATGTTCATCTTTCTACCACCTGAGCAATACTCCCTGGGCTACAACACTGCCAGTTGCTGCTCAGAAGTGTCGTGTCCACAGACCAATACACAAGCTATAGTGATAGTAGGGTTCAGTAACGCCTGCTGTTCCCCTGCTGTGTGTCTGACAAAAATTAATGCTGCTAACTCCAAATTAAAGTTCAAATTAAAGTTCAAACATCTCATACTAGGCCTCAGGCTACACCCTCCTTGACCCTGGGCTCAGAAGTGTTGGATGCACAGATCAAAACAATCGATGATGTGTTTGTGGGGTTCAGTAACGCCTGCTGTTCCCCTGCTGTGTGTCCGGCAAAAATTACTGCTACCTAGCTACACATGTTGAAAAAAACATGACATGTTAAAGTGGCTAGTGCTACACATAGATATCAGGCTACACCCTTATTTCTAAGCTGTAAACAAGTGAAACGTCACATTTAAAACCATTCAATGATTAGTGTTGGTAACAAATCTGTAACTAAATAATTGTGACATATTATGGCAGATATCCACATGTCTAACACAAATGCTGACACAAAAGCATACTTATGCTATAGGGTACTGATGGTGAACCTTCTCACTCCATAACTTTGACAAATCCAACTCACATCATGCCTCAAATGCTGCAATGTTGGAAGTGCATAATGTGGGTTGAACTTTGACAACAGCTGCAGTGCGAAGGTTATCCTTCTGTGTTCTTGGCTTTTAAATAAAAGCATACAAGTAAATATAATAATACATTGTTGATTAAGGGACGTAATGTACACCTGTAATATTGTGCAAACAATGGATGTAGGACTATTCCTCTTCAACATTACTTATATTTGTGTCATTTGAAAAAATACATATTTTAGTTAAAAATTAAAAACCCATGTTCACTAGCTGTGAAAGGCCCCTTTGTGTACTTCTATAGTGTTTGAAACCAATGTATTGTATACGGATGGAAGCACGTCACAGTAATAGATTTGAATTATTTGAAATAGAATGTAGCAGCACCAATTCGAGAAAAATGTGAAGGATGAGGCAGTGAGACACGCTCAGCAGAGACAAGCAACAGTGGTTGAAGAACTAACTGGAGTGGGATCTGCACTACAAAAATGAAAACCTCTGACTACAGTAAACAGTGCACACAACTGTTCAGTAGCTGTGAAAGGCCCGTTTGTGTACTTCTATATTGTTTGCAACCAATGTATTGTATACGGATGGAAGCACGTCACAGTAATAGATTTGAATTATTTGAAATAGAATGTAGCAGAACCAATTCGAGAAAAATGTGAAGGATGAGGCAGTGAGACACGCTCAGCAGAGTACAAGCAACAGTGGTTGAAGAACTAACTGGAGTGTGATCTGCACTACAAAAATGAAAACCTCTGACTACAGTAAACAGTGCACACAACTGTTCAGTAGCTGTGAAAGGCCCGTTTGTGTACTTCTATATTGTTTGCAACCAATGTATTGTATACGGATGGAAGCATGTCACAGTAATAGATTTGAATTATTTGAAATAGAATGTAGCAGCACCAATTCGAGAAAAATGTGAAGGATGAGGCAGTGAGACACGCTCAGCAGAGTACACGCAGCGGTGGTTGAAGTAAGTGGAGCGGGATCTACACTCCTACCAAAAATTTAAACCTCAGACTAGAGTGAACAGTGAACACAACTGTTCACTTGCTGTGAAAGGCCTTTTTGTGGACTTCTATATTGTTTGCAAGCAATGTATTGTATTTTGATGGAAGAGCGTCACACTAATAGATTTTAGTAAATTGAAAATAGAATAAAGCAGCACCAATTTTAGAAAAATGACAAGGATGAGCCAGTGACAGACACTCAGCAGAGTACACGCAGCGGTGGTTGAAGTAAGTGGAGCGGGATCTACACTCCTACCAAAAATTTAAACCTCAGACTAGAGTGAACAGTGAACACAACTGTTCACTTGCTGTGAAAGGCCTTTTTGTGGACTTCTATTATGTTTGCAAGCAATGTATTGTTATTTTGATGGAAGAGCGTCACACTAATAGATTTTAGTAAATTGAAAATAGAATAAAGCAGCACCAATTTTAGAAAAATGACAAGGATGAGCCAGTGACAAACACTCAGCAGAGTACACGCAGCGGTGGTTGAAGTAAGTGGAGCGGGATCTACACTCCTACCAAAAATTTAAACCTCAGACTAGAGTGAACAGTGAACACAACTGTTCACTTGCTGTGAAAGGCCTTTTTGTGGACTTCTATTATGTTTGCAAGCAATGTATTGTATTTTGATGGAAGAGCGTCACACTAATAGATTTTAGTAAATTGAAAATAGAATAAAGCAGCACCAATTTTAGAAAAATGACAAGGATGAGCCATTGACAGACACTCAGCAGAGTACACGCAGCATTAGTTGAAGAAGTAACTGGAGCGTGATCTGCATTTAAAAAAAAAAAAAAAAAAAACCTCACAGACTGCAGTGAACACTGAAACACAACTGTTCACTATTTGTGAAAGGCTCCTTTCTGTACTTCTATAGTGTTTGCAACCAATGTATTGTATACGGATGGAAGCGCATCACACTATAATTTCTATTGAATGGAGCAGCTAGAATTACACTAAAGAAAAAAAAAAAAGAGTCTGTGAGTGACACGTGCAGATGCCTACAGACAGCGTTGGATGCAGAGCAAACTGCAGCGTCACCTGCACTCTCACACACACACCTTGCACAGAGCTGTTTAAACAACACTGCAAGGCAAAAGGAAGCTTTACACAGCGGTTGGTAAACTAGCCTGCCTAAAGCAAAGTACACAAAATCGCAATCTCTAACTGTCCCTCAGAGTCAGCAGAGCAGAGTTCTGTCCCTATCTGAATTCACAGCACAGTGACGCTAAAATGGCGGCGGCGCCTTTTATAGTGCATTCTGACATCATTTCAGCAGCCAATCACAGCCATGCCATTAGTTAAGATGACCGCAGCATTACAGGATGTGCCCACACTTCGTAGGATTCCTCATTGGCTGACTAAAATCACATTGCCTCTCAAAGAATTATGGGAACTTCCGATTCCGGTATACGATATAGGAAAAATATCGGAACTAAGTATCGGAATTCCGATACAGCGAATATCGGCCGATACCCGATACTTGCGGTATCGGAATGCTCAACACTAATTACTGCACTAGAAATATGAGAATGCTAAGTGCATAAGTTGGCCAATTCATGTATACCTGGCCATGAAAAGGCGATTCTCATTGCTAAGACCTAATGCCAATCATCTCTAAGACAGTCTACATCTTTCTGGGAATCTAATGTGAATCCTCTCTTAAGCCCCCGTCACACTAAGCGAGATCGCTAGCGAGATCGCTGCTGAGTCACAAGTTTTGTGACGCAAAGGCGATCTCAGCAGCGATCTCGCTATGTTTGACACTTACCAGCAATCAGGCCCCTGCTGTGAAATCGCTGGTCGCGTCAGAAATGCCTGGACCTTTCTTTGGTCAGTGAGATCCCGCTGGGTAGCATGCATCTGTGTGTTTGACACCTTTTATCAACTATCACGCTAGCGACTCTGCACTGAGACACATAGGGAGACACATCGTTACACAGGTCGTTACGGGTCGCCGATCGTTGCTGCATTGTTGGCAAGATCTGATTGTTTGGTATCTCACCAGCGACCAAGTCGTATCGTTGTCGGGATCGCTGCTGCGTCGCTGAGTGTGACGGTACCATTAGACTAAAGTCTATATCTCTATGGAGGGGTGGGATCATGTTGCAATTAAAAACGCCTGAGGCTAAGGGGCAGAGTGCTCAGTCAGAAGGCAAAAGCAAATATCAAAAGACTAACCATCACATCCAAACATAAATTAGGTCTGAACAGGTGCTTACCTAGAGTCGCCAACTCATATACATTCAAGCAAAAAGTAGCACTCTGTAGCGCTATAGCATGCAAACATGAAATATGAAAATTAAATTGCATTACTGCACTAGAAATATGAAAAATTGAGAATGCTTAGCGCATAAATTGGCCAATTCATCAAAAATAAATTAGTTTTTCTCATGGTGATAGTGAGGATGTCACCGAGGTCCCCGCAGTTCAGCCTGGCTAGGAACGGAGCCTCACTGACCGGACGTAACCTTGATGACGTCACCACCAGTCTCTGAGGCTGCGCTCACAGCCTCTCATTCACCAGAGGTTCTCAGCCTGGACGGTCGCATCTTTGCACTATCCAGGCTGAAAACTGTTTATCCCACAGATATGGATTACGGCATGGGACAGAACGACAGACAGGTATGGTATATTGTTGTTTTTTTATTTTACTTTTATTACATGAGATCGAGGGCTTCGCTGGAATTAGGCATTTCAATAAAAATGGAAAACTGTGTTTAGTCTTATTTCAAATAAAGGACTTTATTTTGGCTGTGTCTTTATTTACCATACAACTATAGGATTAGTATAGGATAGGTGTCTTATTGACGCCTCTCCATTACTAAGTCGTGGGCTTGATGTCACCTGACAATACAAAGGCTTCCTGGTGAAGTCTGTGTTCGGTGTCCATGCCCGGACAGTAGATGTTCGGTACGGACGCCGAACTACTGTTCGGGTTTGCCCATCTTTAGTGGTGACATGTTCCTATTATACTTTTCTTCTGATTGTTGCACTCCTGATTTTGGCTTACAAATACTGAGGTAAAATACTGACCAAATATTCAACGTGTGAACATGGCCTAAAAGTGAGGTTTTATCTTTCTTAGGAGAATATCTATGTGTGCAGATTTATTGGACAACTATTAGTGTTATGAATTATTATGAATCTAAATTACGGTAAATTTTCCCATCTCGATTGTTTAAAGTCTTCTGTTAAAGTCAGAATAATAACCAAACAACTAAAAATGTACAAAAAAACAATTTATTAAATTTAAAAAATATATATTTGTGACCAATATAGCCCCCCTTCTATTGAATAAGTCATCCATGGAGTCTGTCAATTTTCTAATCTGTTGATGATTAACATTTTGGACAGCACCAACCGCAGCCTCCTAGACCAGTGGTCCCCAACCTTTTTTGCACTAGGGACCGGCTTCAAGCAAGACCATTCTTCCATGGTCCTGCAGGGCGGGGATGGAGGTGTGGCAGGGATGGGGCTTTGGTCATAAGGGGACTGGGCTATGGACGGGGTTGTAGTTTAATAGTAGTGCATACTCATCATTTAATTATAACATTTATAATGTGAATGTGACTCCCTTGCATACAAGGCTCTGCTCCCACCCTTGTATACAAGGCTCCGCTCCCACCCTTGTATGCATGGCTCTGCTCCCACCCTTGTATACAAGGCTCCGCTCCCATCCTTGTATGCATGGCTCCGCTCCCACCCTTGTATACAAGGCTCCGCTCCCACCCTTGTATGCATGGCTCCGCTCCCACCCTTGTATAAAAGGCTCCGCTCCCACCCTTGTATACAAGGCTCCGCTCCCACCCTTGTATGCAAGGCTCCGCTCCCACCCTTGTATGTAAGGCTCCGCTCCCACCCTTGTATGCATGGCTCCGCTCCCATCCTTGTATGCATGGCTCCGCTCCCACCCTTGTATGCATGGCTCCGCTCTCACCCTTGTATACAAGGCTCCACTCCCACCCTTGTATACAAGGCTCCGCTCCAACCCTTGTATGCAAGGCTCCGCTCCCACCCTTGTATGTAAGGCTCCGCTCCCACCCTTGTATGCAATGCTCCGCTCCCACCCTTGTATGCATGGCTCCGCTCCCACCCTTGTATGCATGGCTCCGCACCCACCCTTGTATGCATGGCTCCGCTCCCACCCTTGTATGCATGGCTCCGCTCCTACCCTTGTATGCATGGCTCCGCTCCCACCCTTGTATGCATGGCCCCGCTCCCACCCTTGTATGCAAGGCTCCGCTCCCTCCCTTGTATGCAAGGCTCCGCTCCCACCCTTGTATGCAAGGCTCCGCTCCCACCCTTGTATGCAAGGCTCCGCTCCCACCCTTGTATGCAATGCTCCGCTCCCACCCTTGTATGCATGGCTCCGCTCCCACCCTTGTATGCATGGCTCTGCTCCCACCCTTGTATGCATGGCTCCGCACCCACCCTTGTATGCATGGCTCCGCTCTCACCCTTGTATGCATGGCTCCGCTCCCACCGTTGTATGCATGGCTCTGCTCCCACCCTTGTATGCATGGCTCCGCTCCCACCCTTGTATACAAGGCTCCGCTCCCTCCCTTGTATACAAGGCTCCGCTCCCACCCTTGTATGCATGGCTGGGCTCCCCCGTCCTCCCCCATACTTACCCTCACACCGTTGCTGACCTTCCCTGCATACCTGTCGGCTGCGGCAGCTTCCTCCTGTGCAGTGCGGTCACGTAGTACTGCTCATTAAGGTCATGAATATGGATGCCACGCCTATGGGAGTGGAGTCACGTCCATATTCATGACCTTAATGAGCGGTACTATGTCACCGCTCAGCACTGGATGAAGCTGCCGCGCCGGGACAGGCATGCAGGAACTACTGAGGGTGAATATCGAGTCTTCTGGAAGCCGGCGGCTGTAGCTGTCACTACAGTGCTACAGTCGCCGGCTCCATGTGTGTCCAGCATTCTGTGCCGTGGCTCCGCGAGCCGGCAACAGAATTGCAGGGGCCCGGTCCTAGACACTGTTCAGAAAGGTGACTGTTTTTCTTCGCTGTAAATCTTTCATGTAAGAAGGGTCCACGAGTAGGGATGAGCAAACCCGTCCTTAAAAATTCAGGGTTCGTACCTGACAGTTAGTGTCCAGTGCTAAACGCCAAACACAGACTTTTTCCTAAAGTTTGTTGCAATGAGAGATTTTTTTCTAGATCCAAAGTTCAGGACTCCATTGTTTTCAATGGATTAAAATTACGGTTTCCAGAACTCGAACTTCCATGGGTCCGCTCATACCTACCCAAGTTCTCAATAGGATTCAGATCAGGTGAGGAAGGGGCCATGTCATTATTTTTTCATCTTAAAGGCCTTTACTGGCAGCCAAACAGTGGAGTCTTCGATGCTGTGATGGAGCATTGTCCTGCGTAAAATTGATGGTTTTCTTGAAAGCTGCAGACTTTTTCCTGTACCACTGCTTGAAGAAAGTGTCTTCTAAAAACTGTCAGAAGGTTTCAGAGTTGATTTTGAGTCCATCTTCAACCCAAAAGGGTCCAGCTATCTCATCTTTAATAATACCAGCCCATAGCAGCACCCCAGCTCCAACGTTCTGACATCTGAGTTGAAGTGGAGGTCTTTGCCCGTTACTGAACCAGTGATGGACCCAACCACCTCGTCTGTCAAGAGTCGCTCTCATCTCATCAGTCCACAAAATCTGTCTTCAGAACACACCTCATCATTTTTTGCCATGGGAGAGAATACATAGGTCTGTATGAGAACTCTCCTGCTTGTGCCCTCATAATACTAAAAGATTATTGTTAGTGACCAAGAACAATGGACATTTTTATTTTTTGCTTGATTGTTTTTTTTTACCAGCCTTTATTTAATTTAGTTTATGTTTCCTAAATAGGAAAGCACTGTAACATATAAGCACGGCGCAGTGTAGAAAGCCATAACAGCAATATAATGTCAGACACAAATGTTAAAGGTCATTTACATTTCTCAGCACTGGAACACAAAAACAGTAAAGAAGAATCTAGTAAAGCATTTTCCATGATATAAGCATAGTGAACAATTTGATGGCTTTGAGGCCTGGAGCCTAGACAAAAGCATGTAAATCTAAATGACCTTTTAGTCTGACTGAGTATTGATTTATTTATGCATCCTCCAATGCAATTATGTCAGAATGCTAAAGACGTAATGTATGTGTTGCAGCCGTTTATTGTTTTAGGATGCAGAAGACTTTAGTGAGTGGGTGCAACCTTGTGACTTCACAGGTGGGTACAATACATTACATCTATCTAGCTGTAAAACCAATTCAATGCATTAAAACCTCCTCAATCTGGAGCCTCTTCAATCTAGAATGGCTGCTAAGATAGCATTAAAGTGTAAAAGCCAAAAACCGCATAGCGCTGAAAAATATTTGTAAGATCTGGAAGTGACTTTATCCAACATGTGTTGATAAAACTATTGATATTTAGGGAATCTGTCACCAGGTTTTTGCTATCCTAACCGAGACCAACATGATGTAAAGGCAAAGACCCTGATTCTAGCGATATGTCACTTAGTGGGCCGCTTGCTGTAATTTTGATAAAATCTCCATTTTATCTGCTGCTCTTTTAGCAGTGCTCTGAATGCTGTGCCCTGTATCACAGATTGGTAGCTTTCTGTGTAGACTGTGAATAGGCAGAAATCTACCAATCAGTGGTGGCATGGGGTTACATAGTGCTCATGAATATGGAGGACTACATGGCAGCAGGTTTACTAGTCCTCTAGTGATAATCTCCTGCTGATAAAACAATGATTTTATCAAAACTACAGTAAGCAGCCCAATTAGTGACACATTGCTGGAATCAGGGTCTCTGCATCTACATTATGCTTCTCTCAGGTTAGGTGGTATCCTTATTGTAGTGCTGTTTGCATAAAATCTCATAAAGACAGAAAATTTCCTTTTAACCCCTTACCGCTAAAGCCAGTTATGACTTTCCTGACAATTCATTTTCTTACCTGTCTATTGCGTCTGCATATCCCAGAATTAGTTTTTTTCAAGACACATTGTACTATAGGCTAGTGATACATTGGATCTAGTGAATTTTCATACTTTTCATCATTCTAAACAAATAGTCACACTACAAAAGTATTTAATAAATAACTTATAGCAAATGTCTACTTTACACTTCATTTTATTTTGCTAGGATGTTAGAAGGCTTAAGGGTATGCCACACTAAACAACATCGCTAACGGGATCGCTAAAAAACGTCACTATTTAGCGATCCCGTTAGCGATGTTGTTGTGTGCGGCATCTACCAGCGACGAGGCCCCTGCTGTGATATCGTTCATCACAGCGATCGTTCCGGACCCTATTTTCGTCGCTGGCGCCCCGCTGGTAAGTATCTAATCGCTGAGTGTGGCACCTTTTTTAGCGATTTAGCGGTACTTTTGTACCGCTAAAGTCGTTAAGGAGATCGCTAACCGCGATAGCGTCCTTAACGATATCGCTAAAATAGGTAGCTACTAGCGATATAGAAAACAATCCCGCTAGCGATCTCATTAGTATGCGACGCTAACGAGATCGCTAGCGGGATTGTGTAGTGTGGCAGTACCTTTAAACGTTTAACAGTAATTTTTAGTTTCTTCAAATAAATTTGCAGAAGCTATGGTTTTGGTTTTGGGGGATCACTTCACTGTTAAATATAGACCCTACAAAGTACCTTTAACAAAAAAAGGAAAAATAAGACCCCATTCTAAAAAGTGTGTCCCCAAAGTATTCAAAACTACAATCAAGAAGTTTGTTAAAGGGGTTGTCCACTACTAGGACAACCCCTTCTTAAACTAAATGTTCAGCCCCATTAAAATAATAAAGCCTATACTCACCTCCCGTGCAGCAGCTATTCCCGCAGTGTCGGCACTCGCGGTCACAAGACAGTGATGCAGTGTTGACATGTGACACCGGTGCCCTATCAGCGCTGGCGTCACTGTCTCCGCCTTTGGACAAACTGAGCATGAAGAGGAAGCCAGGGATGAGCTGCTACCCTGACTTCCGTTTCATGTTCAGTTTGTCTGATGGCGGAGACAGTGACGCCAGCGCTGATAGGGCACCGGTGTCACGTGTCAACACCGCATCACAGTCCCGAGGAGAGCGAGTGCCGACACCGCGGGAATGGTGCCAATTGCTACTAAGAAAAAAGTGCCTTGTAATTTATTACACTATTTCTCCCAAGTGCAGCAATAACATGTATATGATTATATACACCTGTTTGGGAACACTGCTCAAAAAGGAAGGCACGTCATTTCTGCTTTGGAATGCAGATTTCTTTCACAAAAAGTTACCATATTTGCACTTTACAACCCCAGGAATTTCATTTTTAGTGTACTGATCCACGGAATGGAGTAAAAAATACAAATTTGTCATTTTAGTGCCCAATATATTGTGTTTAGCTTGTTTTTTCTGGAGATACACAACTCAAAAAATATTAAAGTGGTTTCCAGGATTTAAAGGTGTATTCCCATTGTCAAGATCCTATCCCAATGCATAGCAGGTGTAATATTAATAATATTAGCAAATACCTCCAATTAGAAATGTAGTATAGTTCCTCTGATTAGCTGTGTCACTTAACCCATGTGCTGGGCATTTCAGTAGCTTAGGCCTCTTTCACACATCCGGCGGGCGCCTGGCGGCGCCCCCGGCATTTTGCCGCAGCGCCGCATGTGAAAATCTTTCACACTTCCGGCGCCCAAAATGCGGTTTTTTGCCGGATGGTTTCTGATGCTTGGAGAGATAAGAAACCATCCGGCAAAAACAAAAAACGTTACATGCAGCATTTTTTCCGGACGCCGCAATGTACATTTGCGCCGCATCCGGACAAAACCGCATGCAACGCATTGACATGCGGCGCCATCCGGCGCTAATGCATGTCAATGCGAAAAAAGCCGCATGCGGCGCATCAGATTTTCAGATGCGGCGCTGCGGGAAAATGCCGGGGGCGCCGCAAGGCGCCCGCCGGATGTGTGAAAGAGGGCATAGCTATCCATGGTTACAGCCACTAATAGCTGTCCCTATATGAGTGGTCGTAACCATGGATATCTAAGCTACTGCATTGCTTTTCACATGGGGTAAGCGGCATACAGTAGCTAATCAAAAGAACTAGACTTCATTTCCAATTGGAGGTATTTGCTAGTATTATTATTACACCTACTAGATATTGTGATAGGATCTTGGAGAAGGGAATGACGACCTATCCTTCAGATAAGTAATCAATATGAAATTGATGGGGATCTAACACTCCCACCAATTCGCTGAAAACAGTTCCAGCAGTGACCGTAACAAAGCAATGTACAGGGCAGAACACATCAGCTTACATAGCTTAACATTTTTTTCACATGGACTGATTTGGCCCATTTGGAATCATTGGTTCATATGCTGTTTATGTGCAGTCTGTTGAGCACATGGAAACACTGGGCCGCAATTATTCTCATCCGAACTTGCCCTTAATGAAGAAGATTTTTTGGACCCTTTAGCAATGAGAATGGCCTTTCATTTTTTGTCTCCTAAACTAAAGCTCTATTCTAGAGATGATTGGATCTTTTGAAATTCGAGTTTGTCAGCTTTGCCAAAATTTCCACCAAAATCCTATTTGCTGCAAATAAATTAGCGTAACTCTCAATACTGGAAGGCATGTAATCGAAAATACACAATGGAGAGCGAGAGAGGACTCCGCTGACCATAAGAATTTACACTCTGTAGGAGAGAGAGGACTCCGCTGACCATAAGAATTTACACTCTGTAGGAGAGAGGGGACTCCGCTGACCATAAGAATTTACACTCTGTAGGAGAGAGAGGACTCCGCTGACCATAAGAATTTACACTCTGTAGGAGAGAGAGGACTCCGCTGACCATAAGAATTTACACTCTGTAGGAGAGAGAGGACTCCGCTGACCATAAGAATTTACACTCTGTAGGAGAGAGGACTGCGCTGACCATAAGCGCTTACACTCTACTGGAGAAAGAGAGGACCCCACTGATCATAAGAGCTTACACTCTACAGGAGCGAGAGAAAGAGAGTAACTCTCTGACCTTAAGAGCTTACACTTTACATCAGAGAGAGAAGATCCCACTGACCATAAGAACATACACACTACAGGAGAGAAAAAGAGAGGACCCTACTGACCAGAAGATCTCACAAACTACAGAAGAGAGAGACTTACCCAGTGACTTTGGAGATGATGTACACATTGTGCTCCACTGGGAACTGCTGATCTGTGATTGCCCCGGTACTGACCATCACTGCATAAGGTTTGAAAATCCAGCACGTGCCATAGCTGCAGGGCATTATGGGAAAGCTCAGACTCTATCCTCAGCAGATCTATCCACTCATCTCTACTATATGCCAAACATTGACTGATTGTTTGGATATGTTTTATTTTTATTAACTTCTTTTAAATGAGACCCACTGTCTTTTTATTGTTTTGGTGATATAAATTAACATGTATATGTCCGATAATCTGGCACTGATGTAAGGATATGGACATGTTGCCCACGTTAACCCTGGAAGAAACAAGTTTTATTGTTGAAATGTGCTTTTTGATTTAATGCTCATCACAATTCACATTGTAGGTGACAGTAGTATTGACAAGGTATGTAGTTTAATAATAGGGATAGTAAGTGTTAATGTTTGATGCTAGCCCAGAGTGGGAGGAGCTGAGTTAAAGGAAAAGTGACAATTTCCTGTTAGGGCCTGGAGTGGAGAGCAGAGTAAAAAGACCTGCCGTCCAAAGTAAGCGGTGCCGCATTCTGGGGTGTCCCTAAGTGAGAGTAGACCGAAGGGAAGAGTTAGCGAGATCAGGAGCAGAAGTGAGTAAGAGACAGAGTGATAGTTCGGAGATGGGTCCTGGTAGAGGACCCCTAGCAGAAAGGCCTAGAGTTTACAATTCACAAGGTAACAGGCTTAGACAGGACTAAGCATGTGTGATGTATAGACTGTCCCGGGCGGGAGTTACAGAACCTCAGAGAGCTAGAAGCTAAGTCTGGCCAAACTGACACCCTAAAGGGAAAGAAGATGTGGAACCGTGGGACGAGTAAAGGACTCTTGCCAAGCAGGACTGTATAGTCAAGCTGGGTTGTAATGAAGTGGTGAGAAACAGTCAAAAAAGAGGATAAGTAGGAAAAGTAAAGAGGACAAAGTAAGGAGAACAATAGAGTAAGAGAAGGGAAACTGTGTGGAAAATGCTTTGAGTTGTAAAGGAAACATTCCTAAGACTTTGTACCCTCTACCTCCTGTATATATTCCCTACCAAGTACCCGTTCAGTAAAAAGTTTATCTTCAAATGGTGGTCTCCGTCACTGAACACCTGGTCCTGGCAAACCGGCAACATCGGTTATACGCGGCCTGCCCTGGTGTAGCACCCTCACAGCACAAGTCCACACACCCAGCCAGGACCCCCACTTTCATGTAACAAAAGGCGAGTGCCTCGCCCATGTCTACCGCCCTGCACCACGCTACACAGACCGCAGGTAATTTTATTGCAGACCCTAAACATGGCTTCACTATTTTAGAAACAACTATTAAATTAAAGCAAAAATCATTTCTTGTACTTTGTAGAAGACAGGCTTTCTACCCGACAGACCTTATCTCATAGTCATTTTCACTTCATATTAGAAACAATTATAATCTTTAACGTCAGAGAAAATGCAACAATAAACCAGATGCACTTTCTGAATAGCAGATTTCTTCTCTTAAATTGACTCTTGGAGCGGCTCCATCGAGAATCGAGGCTCTGGGTTTTTTTCCTCTAAGATACACATTACATCATAGTCTTGTTTTAGATCATTATGTCATCCCTGCCGAGGTGCATTATACAGGGCTGGATCAGCAGGAGCTATTTTTATGGACTACTGCAGTGTTACAATGCTGCTGCTGCTGCTGTTGCTGGGAATTACACTTCCAATCCGTAAGATTCATGTATTTTACCAGAGATTAGGAAAAAGGGAAAAGATGCAATTTAGACACAATTTACAATGGGGTGAGCTGCAGCTGTATATTATATCTGGAGACATGACAAAAGGGGCACAGGATGTTTTATTGAATAATGCATGTTCTTTGTTGATTTTTGTATTTGTGGGGTTCTGGACGAGGGAGGGGTCCAGTTCTGTTTCACCATCTTTTTTGCTATGGAATAGTGAAAAGCTATGAAGCTTTTGGTCCAACTGTTGAACAGGACCCTCAACTATCACTGACCTTTACTATTATTAGTTTTGTCATAAAAGGGAACTTTTGGCCCCCTAGGCTACAGGGCCTGGAAGCAGCCGTAACTCCTGCCCCAACTACAGTTTTGCTCCATTTTAATTTGTGCCTTGAGACTTCTTCCTTTTTTTAAAAAAAGTGACTGGCAGTACCTAATGGATGAACCTTTAAGCCCTTACCGACATATGACCTACAGTTACATCATATGCTGGATCCCTGACTTTGATGCGGGCTCAGTTCCTGAGTCTGCATCTTTTCCGGTAAATGATGGCTGTGATATTCAGCGGTCATCGCCCTCTAACAGGTAAGAGTGGAGTGAAACTTCACGCTCGGCTGTTAACCTGTTAAATGCTGTTGACAATTTCTGACAGCGGCATCTACAGTGGACTTGAAGGGAGCGCATCATTTCATGCACCCATTTGCGTAACCCATGATGAGATCACAAGATGCTGATGAGTTGCCATGACAGCCTGGAGTGTACTGTGTAGACCCCTGTGCCTATCATAATGGTAATCCTGTGAATGCCAGTTTCAGGCTCGTGTTCATAGGAGACCATGATTTTTGCTATACACAGCAGTGCTGTGGTATATCTAAATATATTACAAGCGATTGGATGATCGCAGGTTCAAGTCCCCTAAGGGGACTAATAAGAACAGTGAAAAGAGGAAAAAGATTTTAAAAACATAAAAAAAAAATTAAAAAAGTATAAAAATTCACATCACCCCCTCTCTTTTCTCCCAATAAAAAACAACACAATTATCCGGTGTTGTTGTATGTGTAAAAGTCCGATCTATCAAAACATAAAATAAATTACTCGATTGGTAAACAGTGAAATGAGAAAAAAATGTAAAGACACGAATAACATTTTTTCGCCTGTTGAAACTTTGCAAAAAATGCAATATATCGTATCTGCCCCAAAATGGTATCAATTAACCCCTTTCTGACATCCGACGTACTATACCATCCATGTGACCTGGCACAATTTGACAATGGACGGTATAGTACGTCATCGCGATCGGTTACGATTCTGACAGCAGACACCCGGTCATTGACCGCTCCCAGCACTTTAAGCCCCGAGATACTGCGATCTAACAAGATCAGCCCTCTGCCTTTGGATTGAAGAGCCCGTGGCGTGATGTGGGGCCCCGATCGTTGCGATGGTGAGCTGGATGTCGTCATGACAACATCCGGCTCACCGGAGCTAAGTAAACTTGCTGAACATGCTCAGTGCAGCGCTGATAGATTATATGGCATGCAGATGCTGGTTCACCCGCATGCCATACAAGCGATGAGCCTGCAAAAAATGATTGTCCAATAGTGGGACTAAGTGAAAAAGTTAGGAAATTTTTTTAAAATAATTGTAAAAATATTTTTAAAAATTCAACAATAATAAAAACATCAATATATATTCTATCATAAATAAATATTTGAATGAAAAAAACTATGAAAGTACACATATTTGTTATTGCCGTGTTTGCAACGAACTGACCTATAAAACTGTCCCACTAGTAAACCCCTTTAGTGAACACCATAAAAAAAACAAGGCAAAAACAATGTTTTACCATCATACTGCTGAACAAAAAGTGGAAAAACGCGCAATCAAAAAGACGGATACAAGTAAACATGGTACCATTGAAACCGCCATCTTGTCCCGCAAAAAACAAACCGCCATACAGCTCCATCAACAGAAAAATAAAAAAGTTATAGCTCTCAGAATACAGTGATGCAAAAACCATTATTTTTTTCTATAAAATAGTTTTTATTGTATAAAAGCGCCAAAACATAAAAAAAATATAAATGAGGTATCGCTTGAATCGTACTGACCCGAAGAATAAAGCTAGACTTTTGTCTCATCTGACCAGAGAACATTCTTCCAAAACGTTTTAGGCTTTCTCAGGTAAGTTTTGGCAAACTCCAGCCTGGCTTTTTTATGTCTCGGGTAAGAAGTGGGGTCTTCCTGGGTATCCTACCATACACTCCCTTTTCATTCAGACGCTGAACGGATAGTACGGGTTGACACTGTTGTATCCTCGGACTGCAGGGCAGCTTGAACTTGTTTGGATGTTAGTCGAGGTTCTTTATCCACCATCTGCACAATCTTGCGTTGAAATCTCTCGTCAATTTTTCTTTTCCTTCCACATCTAGGGAGGTTAGCCACAGTCCATGGGCTTTAAACTTCTTGATGACACTGCGCATGGAAGACACAGGAACATTCAGGTCTTTGGAGATGGACTTGTAGCCTTGAGATTGCTCATGCTTCTTCACAATTTGGTTTCTCAAGTCCTCAGACAGTTCTTTGGTCTTCTTTCTTTTCTCCATGCTCAATGTGGTACACACAAGGACACAGGACAGAGGTTGAGTCAACTTTAATGCATGTTAACTGGCTACAAGTGTCATTTAGCTATTACCAACACCTGTTAGGTGCCACAGGTAAGTTACAGGTGCTGGTGATTACACGAATTAGAGAAGCATCACATGATTTTTCAAACAGTGCCAATACTTTTGTCCACCCCCTTTTTCAGGTTTGGTGTGGAATTATATCCAATTTGGCTTTTGGTCAATTATTTTTGTATTTTTTCATTGAAGACAAATTAAATGCAGATAATAACACCAAAGAATTTGTGTTTGCAATCATTTTCAGGAAGAAACTGAGTATTATCTGACAGAATTGCAGGGGTGCCAATACTTTTGGCCGCCACTGTATGTATTCTATGTGTATATATCTATTCTTTCTAGTCTTTATTAAACCTGTCAGTGTGATTTTACAGTATAGCCGGGGATGAATTGCCGGCTTTTCTAAAGGACACCGGTGCGTATTTCTCGCAAGTCACACGTCTGGTCCGTGTGTAATTCGTTGTTTCCTCGCACCCATAGATTTTCATTGGCTTACAACGGGCGTAATACGCATACAATCGCATGATCAGAGCTGCCCCATAGAGAAATATTGGTCCGTGTGAAATGCGTGGTTTTCACGCCTCTCACTCGTCCGTATTCCTACTTAGTGTGACGCCGGCCTTAAGGCTCATCTAGATAAGTTCCTTGGGGGTATAGTTTCCAAAATGGGGTAACTTTTGGGGCACTTCCACTGTTTAGGCACTTCAGGGGCTCTCCAAACGTGACATGACGTCCGCAGACCATTCCATCAAAGTCTGCATTCCAAAACATCACTACTTCCCTTCCAAGCCCCGACGTGTGCCCAAACAGTAGTTTTCTCCCACATATGGGGTACCAGCGTACTCACGGCAAACTAAACAACAATTTTGGGGTACAATTTTTCCTGTTACCCTTGGAAAAATAAAAAATTGGGGGCTAAAAAATCATTTTTGTGGAAAAAAAAGTTTGTTTTTTTTCACAGCCGGGCATTATAAAGTTTAGTGAAACACTTTGGGGTTCAAAGTTCTCACCACACACCTAGATAAGTTAAGGGGTCTAGTTTCCAAAATGGGGTCACTTATGGGGGTTTCCACTGTTCAGGCACATCAGGGGCTCTCCAAACGTAACATGGCGTCCGATCTCAATTCCAGCCAATTTTAGGTCTGCCGTGCGCCCAAACAGTGGTTCACCCCCCACATATGGGGTATCAGCGTACTCAAGACAAATTTCACAATAACTTTTGGAATCCAATTTCTCCTGTTATCATTGGGAAAATAAAAAAAATTGTATCTGAAGTAAATTTTTTGTGAAAAAAGTTAAATTTTTTTAAACATTCCAAAAATTCCAGTGAAGCACCAGAAGGGATAATAAACTTCTAGAGTGTGGTTTTGAGCACTTTGAGGGAATGGTGTCACTTTTGGGTATTTTCTATCATATAGACCCCTCAATGCGACTTCAAATGTTATGTGGTCCGTAAAAAAAAAATGGTGTACAAATGTGAAATCGCTGTTTAGCTTTTAACCCTTATAACTTCCTAACAAAAAAAGTTGGTTCCAAAATTGCGCTGATGTAAAGTAGACATGTGGAAAATGTTAGTTAGTATGTATTTTGTGTGACATATCTGTGTGATTTAAGGGCATTAAAATTCAAAGTTGGAAAATTGCGAAATTTTCAAAATTTTAGCCAAATTTCCATTTTTTTCACAAATAAACGCAAGTCATATCAAAGAAATTTTACCACTAACATGAAGTACAATATGTCACGAGAAAACAATATCAGAATCACCGGGATCCATGGAAGCGTTCCAGAGTTATTACCTCATAAAGGGACAGTGGTCAGAATTGTAAAAATTGGCCCAGTCATTAATATGCAAACCACCCTTGGGCGTAAAGGGGTTAAAATAATGTATCAGGACGCAAAAAACAGCCCCCACATAGCTACATCAACCAAAAATGTAAAAAGTTACTGGTCTCAGAAAATGGTGACACAAGCAAATTATTATTATTTTTTTACAAATTTCCAACCTTTTTTTGACACTTAAATAAAAAGAAAAACTGCGCATGTTTGGTATCTCCGTTATCGTACTCACATGGAAAATCATATTGTCAGGTCATTTTTATTGTATAGTTGATATGGTGAATAAAAAAGAATAAAACAATTGAGCAATTGTGCTTTTTTTGGCTGCATTTGGAATTTGTTTTCTCATTTTCCAGTACATCACATGATAAAATGAATGCCGCCATTCAAAAGTACAAGCCGTCCAGCAAAAAAACAAACCGTCGTGTGGCTATGTCGATCAAAAAAAAAATTTTAAGTTATGTCTTGTGGAAGAAGAGGAAAAAACAAAAATTTAGAAGCAGAAAATAACCATGTCGCGAAGGGGTTATAGACTTGTCTGCCACATGACTTGTAGCTATAACAATGAAGGTGCACATTTTCTTAAAACGGTGCTGTTCCTCTGCTCCTCTCCTGGAAATGTTGAAATAAATTGACAATTGGGCGTTACCATTCCTCTTGTCAATGTGGTGTGTTCCTGCACACAGATTTGACAGGAATAGCAATGTCCAGTAGGTATTAGATTATATATATGTATCGTTGCCAACATTTCTAGGGGTACTCATGAGCTCCTATGGCCCTCCCAGAATTCCCCACACCTCTCACAGGAATGACCTCTACCCACTATGAAAAGCCACCTCTAGGCCCAGGATCCCCATGAAATCCAGGACAGATGGCAATTATGGACATGAGGTTCTGATGTGGCACCATTCCTCCAATATATAATAGTACATTGAGTCCTTTTCTTTT
>JARQOD010000001.1:933499420-933582935 GCA_033576555.1 Oophaga sylvatica
AAAAATTTTGATTTTGAGAGAGCTTCTTTAAGTAAAAGAAATTCCCCAACGGTTTCCATATCCTTAAAGGTACTCATTCACTTTTTTTTTTCTGATTTCCCCCTAAACATATATAATTGCCATAACTGAGACTGTTATAAGTGTGTTCAGATTTATGGAAAGTATTCTATCTAGCGGTTGTACAATTTCTTGTTTAGTTTCTGTTGCAAGTCATAAAACTACACAATGCTCATCCCATCAGGGCCCCCAATGTAATAAATAACCCAGCTAATCAGATCTGAGGTCAGCAGAGACTACACGTAATTTGTCAATGGTGAAGTCACAGTGGGAACATTTGTAGAGATAATTCTTAGGCAGGAAAAGGCGATACTCTCCAAACTCTACCCGAGTGTGAAATTAGAAAGTCATCTCGCATTAGAATATGCAGGAGAAGATGTGAATTTAGGCCTGAGAAGAAAGTATCATTTTTAAGAGGCAGAAAATTTATTCCCATCCACTTCACAGCCTGAATGACTGTTCTAGGTACGAAGAAGGTACGACGGTATGAAGAACGCAAATCCTTGAACGATAGAAGAGAAGATACTGAGGCATGACGCAATTAACATCGCTCAGTAATAAGAACTGAGAACTGTACTCACTGCAGCTTTTGTCTCTACGGGCCTCATTTTGTTTTCATGTAGTCTGATCATTTGTCATATTAAGTGCCATCATAATATCCATTATTCCCTTCTCTCATATTTCCTCTTTCACGAGAAACCTAAGCACCGTAATATTAAAATATTTATTCTTCAGTTTGGTTTCTATTTTTTAGTATCGCAGCTGATAGGACACTAAGGTCCACATATAGACCATTCGCACACATTGTGGATTGTATGTGGCTTTCCACGTGAATTTCCGTGCAGAGAAAAATGCAGCATAATATAGTGCCAGCTCAGTTAATATGATTGCCAAAATCTCATCAACACATTACAAAGATTTTCCGCATTTTAAAATCTGCGTTAGGTCCCCTTCACAAGTCTGTTTTTTGCGTCCATATGTGGTCCATTTTCTATTGACCGCAAATTCGGACACATGAACACCCATTGTATTCAATGGTGGTGCGCACATGTCAGGTTTTTCACACGGACCATGTGTCCATGTGGAAAAAGTGCAGATGTCCGTTTTTTACCAGTACCATGGACGAAATGCGTGCTGCACATGTGCACATTGATGACAAACAGATAGCATCCATGAGTCATCAATGTGACACATACCAGTGCCTTGGAAAAGACGTACAGTTCGTGCTTTTCCCAGAAGATAGACCTGATCTATGTCGCCTAGTCTCCCTGAGCTCAGCACGACCAGGCGACAATGAAGGGAGTTGTTTTCAGACCTGCTGTGTACATCGTGTGTAAAATTAAGAATTTAATAAAAACAACTGTATCCCTCATCTGTCCGTCGCTTTGTCCCACGCCGTAATCTATGTCTGGATGGTGAGTTCACTGCAGTTCACCAGGAGAAACTTGTAATTTCTCCCTGTGAACTCAGCGCTGCACCGTAAGACTTTTTCTCACAGTGCTAGCAGTGATCTCACTGAGATCACCACAGTTCAGGGACCTGGCTGGGAATGCAGCGTCAGTGACCGGTGGTAACCTCGATGACATCACCGCTGGTCACTGATGCTGCACTAGCAGCAACTCATTCTCCCAATGGTTCTCAGCCTGGAAGGTCGCATCTTGACACCGTCCAGGTTAAAATCTGTTTATCCCCAGACATGGATTACGTCATTGGACAGAACGATGGACAGGTGAGTAATTTGGTAGTTTTTTATTTTTGTTTTATTACAGGAGACGATGGCTTTAATGGAATGGGCGTTAGGTGAGTATCACTGTGTTTTCTATTTTTAAATAAAAAGGAAAAGTGTGTTTTTTTATTTCAAACAAAAGACTTTATTCTTGCTGTGTATTTAGTTACAATATAACTATAGGATTAATAATAGATAGGTGTCTTATTGATGCCTCTCCATCACTAAGCCATGGGCTTGATGTCACAAGACAATGCAAAGATGACATCAACCCCACAAATATGAACCCCACTTGTCACCGATACAGGGCAAATGGGAATAGTCGGGCAAAGCGCCAGAATTGGCGCATCTAATAGATGAGCCTTTTCTGGGCAGCTGCGGGCTGTTATTTTTAGGTTGGGGGGCCATTATCCATGGCTTCTTACCAGGTTGAGAATATCAGCTCCCAGCTGTCTGCTTTAGATTGGCTGGTTATCAAAATAAGGAGGGTACCCATGCTTTTTTTTATTATTTAGTGAAATACAAAAAAAAGCATGGGGACCCCTCTATTCTTGATAACCAACCTTGCTAAAGCTGACAGCTGATGGTTGCAGACCGCAGCTGTCAGTTTTGCCTGGCTGGTTATCAAAAATACTGGGGAACCCACGCCAGTTTTTTTTTCAATTATTTATTTAGAGCGCAGGCGCCGGCTGATGAATACTCCCATCAGCCGCTGCCTGCTGTCGCTTTTATTAGCGGCAGCAGGCTTAGGCTGATGGGAGAAGTAATCCCATCAGCTGACGCCAGTGACCGGAGGTAAACTCTTTACCTCTGATCACAGCTGCGGGCTGTCATTTGATAGCGTGGGAACCGCGGCTATTTGACCGGCGCTAATACTTTTACTACCGATCAGAGGCAGTGTTTGCAACGCTGTTATTCACATGCTATGTTTGACCCCTTCCAAGACCCTTGACAGTCTGAGAAACTAGAAAACTCTTTGTGATGTCCGTACAGCCCCTGAACTTACACCCAAGCTCCAAACCTGCCAAAAATTGGTTAACTCTTTACACTGACCCCCCTCCTTTGCCACTTTTCCCACCCAGCTCGGCAAAGTGCCTATGCAATTCTCATATGACCCAGAAACCCCAAACTGTTGAATCCACCTCACCTACTGCTTCTAAGTTGTGTCAGACACCCTCCACGTGCTGTTTGCTAATTAATGCTCTTGAGTCTCAAAGACCAATTCCCAGAGCTCCATCGGCCACTAACAACCCAAAGACTCCGCTGCCGGTGACAATCACCAAAAACACTCCCACTGTAATCGAGAAAAGGAATCAGCAACTGAGTTTTCCATACCAGGAACATGCACCGCCACCATCCAAGATATGAGGCAAAGACATTGCAAAACAAAATAAAATAGACAGACAACAGGAGGAGAGGAGGAAGATTTTTAATAGCCATCATCGCTGACATATTGTCAGAGTGGAACCTGATCTTCCTGTCCCTGAATTGCTCACCCAATACCAAGATTACAACCACTATTGGAAAAAAACTCCATTAGTGTAAGTTTTCCTGTGACACCCACCTCCCTCCACGACTCTGGCCATTGACCCATGCACCATTGATCCCTGCAGTAAGTCCCAAACTCCACACTGCCCTCTGCATCAGTAAAAAGCTCACAATCAAAATTCTCTAATGCCTCGACTATCATTAAGGATCGTTTCATTATACCTGTCCAGAAAGACCTTCCAAACTAGCAGATCATCCCTGAAACCCTTTGTCAACCTAATGTAATGTCTAGGGGACGAAATTCCTGTGGTAGCCGCAGCCAGCCAGCGTGAGAAGATCCGACCCATGGGAATAATCCAGCAAGCAAAATTTATCTTCCCAAGTAATGACTTAAGGACCCTCAACTGTATCTTTTTAACCCGCATCACGTGTTGAACTTCCATGTGCAATGCCACAACTTTTCCGCAAGCAACCTGCACTCCATCTTTTTAGTGTCAATGCTAATACCCAAAAAGCTAAGACAAGTGTTAGGCTTTTCAGTCTTTTTCTGCACCAACTAACTCCAAAACAATTACCCACCTAGTCTGTTGATTTTAATAACTGTCACATCAGAGAATCCGGAGGACCAATGCACAAGAAATCGTCTAGATAATGGATGACTGACGGTATCCCGGCTATATCACACACGACCCATTCCAAGAAAATGCTAAAAGCCTCAAAGAGGGAGCATGACATGAAGTAGCCCATTGGGAGGCACCTATCTACAAAATATAGAAACGGGAGTAGAGGGAAAGGAAAGTCAGCTCATCTGGTATGTTGATACAGCACTAGTCAATAGAAAAAATAATTTTAAAGTGAAATATAAGTCGTATTCTTTGTTAAAACTTCAAATCTATTCTTTGGATTAAAAAGGTATGTACATCAGACAGGCCACGAATGTGAACAGGACCAAAATGTTTCGTCGGTCACGCCTTAATCATGGTCTATCATTATATGCTGTGCAGGTAAATTTAAAAAGGAGAAGTGAAAAAGACCACGTGATCGGAATGGCTAATTCCACTTTGTACCAAATACGCAAATCACCAAGAGGGACATACTAGAAAGCAACAAATATTAATTATATTGTAAGATGACATCTTGTCTTATATTAAGTCCTAGTGGTATCCTTGTCTGCAATGTAAAGATCCAAAAGGATTCTCTGAAGTTTTAACAAAGAAAACGACCTATATTTTGATGGAAAGTCTATTTCTATCTACAAAATAGGACCCTTCTTAAAAGCAACCCAAAAGATGTAAACTATCACAATGCACGGTAACAAACGTAATGCAGACTCAGTATTAGTCTTTATGATGAGGAGAAACAGAGAGTCAATTTATGCCACTGAAAATTAAATGCAAAATTTTATTGACATATCACAAAAAAATTAATCAACATGTAAAAAGTATAATGGATACAAATAAGTCTATTGGAGTGTGACCCAAAGTAAAACAAGGGGGAACAAGGTCAGGATGAGGCAGATCACTATTCAAGCAAAGATAACAATAAATTTTGAAAAAACAAAGGAAGTCTTTATCTATCTAACGGTAGTGCTCCCTGCACAATGGTGGTGTGCCCAGTCAGGTGAGTCACCAGGCAAGTTCTCTCTGCAAATCTGGCTCTAGCGGGAGTCACCGAGTTTTCCCACTAGGCTGCAAGGCTCTTGCTGACGTAGTCTATCAGAGCCCTTTGAGCCTCCCATGCTCAAACCACCCCCTCCCAACCTGTGAACCTAATCTAAGCTGATCCCAGTACCATAGAGGATAGTTTCACATGCACTGTCTCTCCGCAGTCGCAGGCATGTAACGCCTGTGGCAGTCTCCTCATGGATCTTCTCGGCTTGACCTTTAAGGGAAGTCTCTTAAGATTGGAACAGAGTGGACTAGGCCTCGGCACTTAATGGGTGATGTCTGGTCTCTTGAGTTTTACTGGCGTGGAGCATAGATCCTGGTCCCGACTAGCGCAAGTGGAACTCGGAGTCCTCTTGGACTGAATCCGAGTCTTGTCAGGCAATGTGTAATGTATGTGGTACAGTTCATATAGCGTCTTGTGCTTGGGTGCGATGAAAATACTTGAGACACAGGTTGATAAAGAAAGTCTTGTATTGCTTCATACAAATTGGCAAAAATAAACACACAGGTTGCAAACACAGAAGCAGGAGACACAGCAGGCCAGAGTAATCTAAGCTCAGCAATAACTCTCCACAACAGATTCAGATCTTCTTCTCTGTTACCGCAAGTCCATGCAAACGTGAGGCTCTCAAGAGCAGAGTTCAGAGTCCACAAGTGCTTCAGAGTTCCTCAGTAGGAATGGCTGGAGTACAAGGTCCAAGGCTTCAGGAGTCAGAACACAGGTTCACTGCAGGCTAGATTCTGAAGCACTGATTGCTCAGCTGTGGCTGTTTAAGAAGCAAACGGAGAGAATCAGGGCGGGAACATGCAAGCTGGAAAACTCCATTTTGACTGAGGGCAAGATAGCTGCAGCAAAACAGAAAGCAAAATGGCCGACGAACAAACTGAGTTTCAGAAACAGATACACAGAACCTTACATTACTCCCCCCTTAGGGACAACCTCCGGATGACCTCAGACCAGGCTTGTGTGGGTACCTCTGATGAAACTGACGGAGCAAGCGAGGAGCATTAACATTATTGACTGGCTCCCATGAGTTGTCCTCCACTGGGTAGCCCTGCCATTTAATCAGATATTGTAACTGATTTCTATACAACCTGGAATCTAAAATCCTTTCCACCACAAATTCTTCCTGACCATCGACTAGCACTGGGTCAGGGCAAGGAGAAGAACGTCCAGGAAACGTATTGGGTGTCGCAGCCTTTAGTAGGGATACATGAAAGACAGGGTGGATTCTCATAGTTCTGGGCAATTGAAGACGACAAGCAACGGCACTTATAATCTTACTGATTTTATAGGGTCCAATGTACTTATGTCCCAACTTAGACGATGGAATCCTTAACTTAAGATTTCTGGTTGACAGCCAGACCAGGTCTCCTACCTTAAAAGCTGGTGCAGGTTTACGAAATTTATCTGCTGCCTTCTTGTACCTTTCCTGAGCCGATTCCAGATTCTCCTTTAGAAGATCCATATTCTTCTGTAAAGTCGTGACTCTTTCAGCCACTGCTGGCAAAGGCGTCTCTATGGGAAATCGTGGTAGAATGTTAGGATGATAACCTAGATTAGAGTAAAAAGGAGACTGTTTAGTGGAGGCACTCTGAGAGTTGTTGTAAGAGAACTCAGCCAATGGAAGTAGATCCACCCAATCATCCTGTAGGTGGCAGATAAAGCAGCGGAGATACTGCTCCAGGGTTTGATTGGTTCGTTCGGTTCGTCCATTAGTCTGGGGATGAAAAGCAGAAGAAAGGTTTACTTTAATGTCCAATGCTGCACAGAAATTTTGCCAAAACCTAGAAGTGAATTGCACCCCTCGATCCGAAATAACCTCATCCGGTACTCCATGTAAACGAAACACATCTTTAATCATCAAATCTGATGTCTGTTTTGCAGTGGGTAAGCCGACACAAGGGATAAAATGAGCTGCCTTTGTTAAACGGTCAACCACCACTAGAATAGTGTTCTTCCCTTGAGAGGTTGGTAATTCCACAATGAAGTCCATAGAAATGGATCCCCACGGGCGGGACGGGGTGGGAAGAGGCTGTAACAGACCAGTTGGTGAAGAGCGAGGTGTTTTGCATCTTGCACAAACCTCACACGAAGTGACATAGTCCAAAACATCCTTCCTACAAGTGGGCCACCAAAAGAAACGAGAAAGAAATTCCTGTGTCTTTAGAATTCCTCTATGCCCGGCTATTTTGGAATCGTGAATGAGTTGCAATACTCTCAATCTGACTGTTTCAGGTATATACAGACGTTGTCCCAGAATCCACACACCATTCTTAAAGACAAGACTTACGTCCCTTGGGGGTTGAGCCAAAAAAGAATCCGCATGGTATGCTTCCTTGATGTCTTTAATTAGGTCTTGATGATGAATCACTCCTAGGAATCTAGAGTCAGGAAGAATAGTCTTAGGAGGAGTAATTGGACGTGTCTCTGCTGAGTAAATCCTAGAGAGTGCATCAGCCTTTCCATTGCGCGATCCTGGTCTATAAGAAATAATAAAATTAAATTGGTTTAAGAAAAGATTCCAGCGAGCCTGGCGAGGAGTCAGGCACTTAGCCGACCTGATAAACTCAAGGTTACGATGGTCTGTCAGAACGACTATTTGCTGTGCAGCTCCTTGAAGAAGGTGTCTCCATTCTTTGAAGGCGGCAATAATGGCCAACAACTCTCTATTGCCCACATCGTAGTTCTTCTCAGCCGAAGACAACTGCTAGGAAAAGAAGGCACAGGGATGCAAGACATTCTTCTCACCTGTTCTCTGAGAGAGTATAGCTCCCACGGCACAGTCTCAAGCATCCACCTCTATTATGAAGGCAAGCTCTGGGTTGGGATGTACTAGGATAGGTGCAGTGGTAAATTTATCTTTTAGACGGGAAAATGCTTCCTGGGCTTGGGGAGTCCAGGAGAACTTAGACTCTTTCCGGGTAAGTTGGGTGATAGGTGACACTACCTCAGAGAAATTTCTAATGAAACGTCTATAGAAGTTTGCAAACCCGATGAAGCGCTGTACCTCCTTCACATTTCTAGGACTTGGCCAATCATTGATGGCTTGGGTTTTACTTCCATCCATACTAATTCCTTGTGTAGACAGTACATACCCCAGAAATTGAATTTCGGTCTTATGGAATTCACACTTTTCAAGCTTGATGTAAAGATGATTTTGTCTTAGACGTTCCAAGACCATTCTCACATGTCCATGATGTTCCTCTGTGGAGTTAGAAAAAATTAAAATATCATCCAAATAAATTACCACGAATGTATCTAGGAGATCCCTGAAGATGTCATTCACCAAGTGTTGGAAAGTGGCTGGGGCGGTACTCAGACCAAAAGGCATAACCAGATATTCAAAGTGTCCATAGCGTGACCTGAATGCAGTCTTCCATTCATCCCCAGGTCTAATACGGACTAAGTTATAGGCCCCACGAAGATCTAGTTTAGAAAAAATTTTGGCATGTCGCACTCTCTCCAATAACTCAGGGATTAAAGGCAATGGATAACGGTTTCTAATAGTAACCTTATTGAGTTCCCTATAGTCTACGCATGGTCTCAGGGATCCATCTTTCTTCTTTACAAAGAATATGGGTGCCCCTGCAGGAGATGAAGAGGGGCGTATGAAGCCCTTGGCTAGATTTTCGTCTATGTACTCTTTTAAAGCCTTCAGCTCGGGCCCCGCCAGGGGGTAGATCTTACCAAAAGGTATCTCTGCTCCAGGCAATAATTCAATTGGACAATCATATGGACGGTGAGGAGGAAGCTGGTCAGCGTTCTTCTTGTCACATAAATCCACATAGTCCTGGTATACAGCTGGTAGTTCAGGGACTGACATGGTTCCTTTAGGAACAGAGCAAGCTGAAATTTTTGGACTCATCTGTTTCTCTGGAAAGTGTAATTCCTTGGTCTCCCAGTTAATGGTAGGATTCTGAGCCTGCAGCCATGGTAGCCCTAGAATAATGGGAAAGTGAGGAGAAGAGATAAGCATAAAGGACAGTTTCTCTTGATGATCTTTACCCATAAGAACCTTTAAAGGCTCTGTTTCCTGATCCACTGGTCCAGAGGTCAGCAGGGAGCCATCCACAGTTTCCATCTGTACTGGAGTAGCCTTCTTCACTGAACGTATTCCCTGTTTTAGAGCAAAGGAGACATCCATAAAATTTCCACTTGCACCTGAGTCGATCATAGCAGAGCTAGACACCCAGGCTGAGTCAACCCAGAGTTTGATGGAAAGAAAACAGTGAGAATTGTTTTTCTTACAACTCAGCTGGGACACCGCTGAGGAAACTTGAAAGATGGCAGCATTTACACAGTCAACGTCCTCAGAGGTAACGGAGTTTAAGTCCGAGAAATCAAGATCTGTTGCTGCAGCTCTCTCTGGAGCCTGAGGCTCGGACCTGACAGATCCCCTCTCGCAACACTCACAATGAATGAGTGCTGCAGTAGTCTTGCGAGAACGGCTGGGACAGTTAATAATAAAGTGCCCTGACTTACCACAATAAAAACATAGATTCTCCTTAAAACGATGTTCCTTGCGTGCATCACTAACCCGTCGTAGTAAAGAGTCTACCTGCATGGGTTCAGGTTCAGGTTCCCGTGTAATCCTATTCAAAGGTTCCTTAGCTGGAGAGGAAGGTAGGAAAAGGTTAGTACGATTGCTTTCGAACCATCTCTCTTGCCTGCGTTCAGTTAAACGAGTATCAATACGGATGCAGTAGTTAATAAAGTCACCTAACGCAGTGGGAGGGTCGGCACGAGCAAGTTCATCCTTAATCAGTGGGGATAACCCCTTTCGAAAAATAGATTTTTTGGCGGAATTGTCCCAGGTGGTATCAAGGGCCCATCTCCTGAAATCCAAGGCATATTCAGCTACCGAGTGCTTACCTTGGCGCAAAGCTAACATGGCTGCTTCAGCTGTTGCACCTCGATTGGGGTCATCAAACACCTGCCCCATGGCTGAAATAAAATCATCAAGGTGATTCAAACAATCATCCTCAGTCTCAATCAGAGGGTTTGCCCATATCAAAGCCTTGTTGGTAAGCAACATAATTATAGTAAGCACCTTAGATCGTTCAGTAGGAAATTGTGAAGCATGTGCAGAAAAAAAAAGATTGCATTGATTAACAAATCCCCTGAATTTTTCACGTTCACCACCAAAACGAAAAGGGGGCAACTTGGGAATCCCAGAACTCGGGGCCACGGCAGGAGCCTGGACTCGCCCCTCCAGAACCTCAATCCTGGCTCGCAAATCCTGGGTAGTCTGTCCAACCACTTGCAAATTGTGATTATTTAGGTCCTGAAGATTTGTAAAACGGGTCTTTATATTCTGCAAATCTGCAAGGATATTATCAGTCACTCCGCAAAGTTCCTTTATGCGGGCCTCCATTTTCCAGATCTTTTAAGACAGGATACTGGAAGAAGAGGAGAGAAAAAAAAAACAATAGTGTTCACCTGTGGCAACACTGAAGAAAGAAAAAACTTTAAGGGAACTGCTCACCTGGAATGGTTGTGAGAAGTCACAACCACTATCATCACAGAAAGCTTTCAACCAGACATCTGATATCCAGAGTTTCAGCAGACAAAAAGAGAAGAGAAAAAAAAACAAAACAATAGTGTTTACCTGTGATAACACTGCAGAAAAAAAAAAAACTTAAGGGAATTGCTCACCTGGAATGGTTGTGAGAAGTCACAACCACTGTCATCACAGAAAGTACAACCGGACATCCGATATCCACAGTACAGCAGACAAGCCTTTCCAGACCCAGCAGACACTAACGTTTGGCTTCAGAATCTTGTAATGTATGTGGTACAGTTCATATAGCGTCTTGTGCTTGGGTGCGATGAAAATACTTGAGACACAGGTTGATAAAGAAAGTCTTGTATTGCTTCATACAAATTGGCAAAAATAAACACACAGGTTGCAAACACAGAAGCAGGAGACACAGCAGGCCAGAGTAATCTAAGCTCAGCAATAACTCTCCACAACAGATTCAGATCTTCTTCTCTGTTACCGCAAGTCCATGCAAACGTGAGGCTCTCAAGAGCAGAGTTCAGAGTCCACAAGTGCTTCAGAGTTCCTCAGTAGGAATGGCTGGAGTACAAGGTCCAAGGCTTCAGGAGTCAGAACACAGGTTCACTGCAGGCTAGATTCTGAAGCACTGATTGCTCAGCTGTGGCTGTTTAAGAAGCAAACGGAGAGAATCAGGGCGGGAACATGCAAGCTGGAAAACTCCATTTTGACTGAGGGCAAGATAGCTGCAGCAAAACAGAAAGCAAAATGGCCGACGAACAAACTGAGTTTCAGAAACAGATACACAGAACCTTACACAATGACTGACTCCTTGATGGCGTAGACTTTCTGTGGAGGCCTGTTACTCTGGCCTCAGCGGCATCCCTGGAGTGCGTCTTCTCCACTCTTTTCTCTGGCTCCAAATCTGCCTGCAGTTTGGTGCTCAGTGTTTTTATATCCAGGAAGTCCTTCCTGTGGGTCACCTAATCAAGTCCAGCACACAAAGTTGCTCCACCTGCAAAGCTTCCAGAACAATTTGGTCCCACTTGATTTCGGCTAGCCAGCAGATGACAGTCTCTCCTCATCAATGGCACATCCAAGGGCTATTCAGGGATACCACTGCTTCTTATTACAAAGCCATAAGTGAGATGAAAAAAAACAGTATATGAAAAGGACACTGGAAAGTTTACATGAAAGTTTGTACAGTTGTAGATGGTTACATTTCATGTTGTCTACAGTGTTAAAGCTACATCCACTTCTCTTTCATCCTGTCATTTTTGAGAAGATTGTGTGGATGTGAACACCAATGTACTGTAAGAAACCTCAGCGGTAAGAACATCGTGTCTTCTTGAGCTGAGGTCTTCTTTAGGTACTTTTGTTTCCTTCTTTTGTGTTAACGTGACCTTAATCCTATTTTTGAATTCCATGTTTTATAAGTGAATTGTTTGGATTTTATATACTAAAACGCAAACTACGTCACAAATGGTAAACCACCAAGATGAACAATAAGATAAGGGGTTTTCATGTACAATAGACAGGAGAACATCCAAATAAGCACAGTAAGACATTCAAAGTTGCCATTTTTCAGTGTTAGATATTACATTTAAAGCTACACATAATATATTTCTTCACATATTGTATTGCCAAGTTTTTAACACTAAGGTTCGAATACGGCTTTAAAGAAAGCAACTACTTGAGATATAATGCAATTTTATTTCAAAGTACAAAATTAAAGGGATAGTATGATTGCATACACTTTTGTATATTTTAACATATAAAGGTTAAGAACATATAAAGATTAAATACATAAAATGATTAAGTACATATACTCACCAGGGGCGGACATACTGCCAGTTCAACCGGGTTCGGAGGTGGAGGGGGCCCCATGCAAAACGGCTAATAATGAGGGCAATCTGGCCTGCTTTTCTGGCCTCGAGGCTCCGGTGGGGCCCTGGCCAGATTGCCCTCATGTGCGGCGGACAGGGAGCGATCCCTGCAGCTCTGCTGCCCTCCGCTGCCTGCAAGAGAAAATGGCAGCGGAGTGTAGCTGCAGGGATCCATCCTGCTTCCTGCCCATGCCTCCTGTCTCACACAGCAGCAGCTGAATGACATCATCATTCAGCGCCGCGGCTGTGTAAGACAGGAAGTAAGCTGCTGGCGATGCTGCGGCTGCAGGATACCGTGCGCAGAGGTGAGGTGTGTGTGTTGTTTGTGTTGTGTGTGTGTGTACATATGCAGAGAGGTGAATGGTGCTGTGTGTGTAGGTGGAGGAGAGGGCAATGATGGGTGATGGGGCAGAAAGCAATGATTGGGTTGACGGAGAGGGCAATGATGGGGGTGATGAGGCAGTAAGCAATGATTGGGTTGTCGGAGAGGGCAATGATGGGGTGATGGGGCAGAAGGCAATGATTGGGTTGACGGAGAGAGCAATTGTGAAGAAACCAGATTGTATCTTAATTTCCCAGACAACCATGTTTTTGTAAACCCACAAGAATTGACTTTTTATCTGTATATTAGCTTGTGGATTTAAGTGTTTATGTCTGGTGGGTCAAGAAGACAGACTAGCATACCATTTAACATACAATGTAAGGGTTCCATCACACTCTTCAATGTCCCAGCGATCCCACCAACGATCCGACGTGGATGGGATCGCCGGGATATCGTTAGCTGATCGCTGGTGAGCTGTCAAATGGGCAGACTCACCAGCGATAGGACCAGCAAGCACGCTGGTATCCAATGTACACATCGGGTAACTAAGCACCGTGCGGTGCTTAGTCACCCGATGTGTACATTGGATACCAGCTCCCAGCTCGCTGATCGTTGGTCACCCGCTGTCACACGCAGCGATGCGCGCTGGCCAGCGGGACACCAACGATGAAAAAATGGTCCAGGCCATTCGACAACTATCATTGATACCCAGCAATGGGGCCGGTCGTCGCTGCATGTCACAATAAGCGAGATCGCTGGCTAGATCGCTGCTGCGTCACAAAATCGATGACGCTTCAGCGATCTCACCAGCGATCTTGCTTAGTGTGACGGGGGCTTTAGTCTGTAATAGTGACTTGTATATAGTGTGTTTATGCTTTTATTGTGAGCTGATATGCTAATTGTGTATTGTATTCTGCTGTGAGGATGAACTGAAGCACACTGGGTAAATCTAAAAATAGATCACCTGCCTCAGGTATAAGAGAGACTTCTTTCCTTCTGGCTAGTGTCACTCTTGAGGGTCAGCTGAGGGTACATCAGACCCAGGTGAAAGAACACAGGACTGCTCTCAGTTATCTCCCTACGCTGGTCGTACCTCTTCTCTGTGTGTGTACCACAGGTGGAATATCGACCCTGGGAGCTCTGACATATCATCTACCATCATCTTGGTGAGACAGTGGAAGGGTGAGACCTTGTAATGTGCACCATCTTGGGGGTAATTGCTGGGAATGTTCTGTTTGCTTTAGGGTGTTGTGGTTCAATAAAGTATTGCCACACTGTTTTACCCTAACCCTCCGTTGTCTGTGTACTATAGTATGTTGCCCACGGGGAGATAGAGCGGGCGTTCAGTGGTATGAGTCCTGGTCCATGCAGTCTTTCTAAAGGCAGCTAGGCAATGGACAAGAGCACCCACTGATCCCATTTCTCCACAATTGGTGGCAGCGGTGGGATACTGCTCAGCCCAGCGGAACTGGGGGAGCTGCAGGGGACTGGTGTTCGTAGGCACCGTCCAGGGCTTCACAACCAGGAAGGCATGCAGACAGACCCACCATTGATGAGGCATACACAGTAGGTTTCGGACGCCACCATGTCCAACCCCACCAACTCGGCTTTGGGAAGAGGACCAGAGTGGATGTATAGCTGTAACAAGAAATGACAACTACAGGAGCTGTGCCAGCTTCGACGGATTGAATACCCGACCACGGACACTCGGTCAGATTTGATTAAGGAATTAGTTTGTTGGGATGCCCAGAACATTGTGGAGGACGACGAAAACTCTGCTGAGATGGACCCAGAGGAATTGCCAGAGCCAGGACCCTGTGCCGGCCTGGAATCTACCCTGTCAGCTCCAGCTGAATCCAGGAGTTGTTGGTTGCATTGGGACCTGGAGCCTCAAGTGGTGAAAGAGCTTGTGTTATGGAATCAGTTTTGGTAGTTCCAGTACCTCTACAGCCAGAATCAGACCCTAACCCCATGGTAGTCTCCCAACAAGGAGCGCAGCTCCGCTACAGAGACGTGCCAGTGTTTAACACCAACACCGAAGTCGATAAACATCTGCAAGATTTTGAGACTTTAATGCTGATGCACCAGGTGCCCATAGCTGATTGGGCTAAATACCTGTGGACTAGTTTGACTGGTCAGGCACGGGATGCTGCCCGGTCACTTGGGCCTCAATACTGCCAGGATTTTGGAACTATTAAGGACAGCCTGCTGGCACTTTTTACCATCACCCCAGAAAGATATCGCACCGAGTTCCGGACATTGTCTCGCCAGGGGGTCTCCTATGCAGAATTTGGCAGTCAACTCCGCAGACACTGCAACTGCTGGCTTGATGGTAGAGCTGCCCACTCTATTTCTGCCCTTCGGGACGTGATTGTGCTTGAGCAACTTATGGAGAAGATGGCCCCAGAAATTCGAGAGTGGGTGGCCGACTGGAAGCCCGACACTCCAGAGCAAGCAGCCCGATTGGCTGATGAATTTACAGCCAACTGACCTCGCTGGAGACCTGATATGCCCACCAATCCAAAAAGACCCTTCAGCCAAAGATTTGACCGACCACCAGAACCAAGTGTTACCAACAGTACCTGTGAGTTACCCAACTCACGGCGCTGCTATACATGCGGGCGCCTTGGACACATTTCCAAAGATTGTTCCCAGGGCTGGGCTCCCCATGCCTGGAGCCCATCTGCCAGCTCACCCGGTCAACATCTGCCACCACGAGTCAGCTATTCCCAGGATACACCAGCAACAGTGATATATCCTGTCCATACTACACAGCGGGTTGGCCAGCCTACACCAGCCAACCTCCAATGCCAAATCCAGCCAGTCAAGGTCAGTGATATCCAGACCCAGGGACTTCGGGACACTGGGTCCTCCATCACACTGGTCAGCCCAGATATTGTTCCACCTGAACACTATTTACCATGTCGCCAAGTGACCATCTCCCTGGCTGGAAGTTAGCGCTCGGACATCCCTCTAGCCCGTGTGCAGCTTGACTGGGGTACTGACCAGGGAGAGGTCAAAGTGGGACTCATGGACGGCCTCCCCACACCTGTTATTTTGGGGAATGACCTCGGAAAAGGACTGTCCAGCCAATTTGTTACTGTCATCCGAAGCCAAACCAAGAAACACCCTTATGTGGATCCTTCTGCCACCCATACCGAGGATAACCAACCCTCCAAGTCTCCATCAACCCCCTCTGAGCCGATGTCGGTGAAAACACTTGATCAGACTGTTGCTATTGACTAGGGGGAGACAGATCACAAGGAGTTTAGGGAAGCCCAACTCACGGACCCCACCCTAGAATTTGCCCGAAGTGCGGCTGCTTGACCTGGGGAAACAAATCAGGGGGAGGTATATAGATGGGAGAATGGACTGCTATATAGTGAAAAGCCCCCATTATGCCCAGAGAAACCCTGGACCCGTGTCCATCAGCTCTTGGTGCCTCAGCAGTATCGGCCCCAACTCCTGTGCTTGGAACATGATGTTTCTGCAGCTGGGCACATGGGGAAAGACCCGGGCTCGACTACTGCGTAGTTTCTTTTAGCCAAAGATCACCCAAGAGGTGCCCAAATAACGAGCCTCTTGTCCGGTTTGTCAACGGATGGAGGGAGCACCCTGTCGTGCCCCGCTCCAATCCATGCCCTTAATAGGTGAACCCTTCCAGAGGGTTGCTATCGATTTAGTGGGTCCTTTAGCTATCCTCAGCCGCAGCGAAAAGAGGTTCATCCTCACCCTGGTCGATTTTGCCACCTGCTATCTGGAGGCCATTGCCCTGTCATCAATAGATGCAGAGCACGTAGCTCAAGCTCTACTGGACATTTTTAGTCGAGTAGGGTTTCCACAAGAGATATTGACCGACCAGGGGACCCAGTTCCAAAGCAAGCTGATTCAGACCATCTGGGAGAAACATGGTGTCTGCCCCATGCGTACCACCCCCTACCACCCCGAAACTAATGGGATATGTGAGCGTTTCAATGTAATGTTCAAGCAGCTCATTAGTCGGTATGTGGAGTCCAAGGGAGGGGACTGGGAGAAAATGTGGACCCTTTTCTAGGGCATTTGCGCAGGGCATTAATCTTTTAAAGGGAGCAATTTTACTAGAGGGCACAAATGAGGCATTATTACTTTGTAAGGTGCGAAGTGATGGCATTATTTTGTGGGGTAGCAGGAAGAGCTCTATTTTTGTACCATACAGTATATGCAGTATTAGGGACACATACAGCAGAGGCTCAGCATAGGGATATCAGCAGGATGAGGAGTTTGTGCAGGTTGGGGTATAGATGGGGACGGTGCAGGAAATGTGAGAAGTCAAATGTGTTTTTTAAACTCTACAGATGAGTCCTGGCTGGAAGACGTTGTC
This sequence comes from Oophaga sylvatica, assembly GCA_033576555.1. Lineage (NCBI taxonomy): Eukaryota > Metazoa > Chordata > Amphibia > Anura > Dendrobatidae > Oophaga > Oophaga sylvatica. Next base: position 933,516,428 of record JARQOD010000001.1, read on the forward strand.
ATGTCGGTCTGGGCCAGATGGAAAAGACAGGAAAATTAACCACTCCACCAGAAAGAACGTCCTCTGTAAGTTACTACATGTCACTGTACTTTGATTACTTTTATGATCTGCAGGTCTGGTATCTACCACTACATGGTCTTCATATGACGGTAATTTTAATATGAATTATTTTCAGTAACAGTGCGGTCATCTGCTGAGGTTCCTCTATAGCTTTGGTCAGGGTTCACTACCGTAGTTGTACACACGTTACCTGGTTTGGGGCCCATTCAGATGTTTCGCCCCAGCTGAGCCCCTAGCTATGCCTCTGCCACTAGTGGATATTATTTCTGACTATAGAATAGTTGACTCCAAACGGATTAAAATGGGAATATAACTCTTCCAAGACTGAACGGGAGCAACAATTGCTTCTCTAACATACTGTAATTGCTGATGTATTTTCTCTTTGGCCGTGTATTAACACACACATGAATGCTTCAGAGCAGCAGACTGCCCAAACTTCTGCTTTTATAGAAGTGGTCACACTCCCTGATGAACAGTTAATCAAAGACATATAATTAGCAAAAACCGGGTGCAACTTACCCCCTTAATTCCTATGGAAACAGTAATGGTGTACTTTTTCACACAGTGAATCTGCATTTTGGCCAAGTTTTTGTAAATAAAGAATAATAATAATAATCTTTATTTATATAGTGCCAACATATTCCGCAGCGCTTTACAGTTTAACAGTTTCAAAACATAAGTCATAAGTAACAACGTTAACAATACAATAATTAAAGCAAAATAAGCCGACCCTGCTCGTGAGAGCTTACAATTTACAATGAGGTGGGGGAGATACAAAGTACAGGTGTGTATATACAATGGTGCATTTACAATGATGGTCCAGCCATCTTGAGGGAGTGAGGGATGGATGGAGATAGTGAATGGGCTACACACACACACACACTTACACATAGAACGACTTTGATTAGTGAATGTGATAGGCCACTCTGAACAAATGTGTTTTGAAGGAGCGCCTGAAACCATGCAAATTGTGGATAGTCCTAATTTCTTGGGGTAGATCATTCCAGAGGATTGGCGCAGCGCGGGAGAAGTCTTGGAGTCGGGAGTGTGAGGTACGGATTAGTGCAGAGGTTAGTCGAAAGTTGTTTGCAGAGCGCAGCAGTCGGTTAGGCCGATAGATAGAAATGAGGGAGGAGATGTAGGGGGGTGCTGCACTGTGGAGAGCTTTGTGGGTGAGAACCAGTACTTTGAATTGGATCCTATAATGAATGGGCAGCCAGTGTAAGGACTGGCGAAGAGCGGACGCGTCCGAGTACCGATTAGCCAGATGGATGACCCTGGCTGCTACATTAAGGATGGATTGGAGAGGGGATAGTCGAGTAATGGGGAGGCCAAGTAATAGAGCGTTGCAGTAGTCCAGGCGGGAGTGGATCAATGCTACAGTGAGGGTTTTTGTTGTTTCCATGGTGAGAAAAGGGCGGATTCTAGAGATGTTCTTTAGGTGTAGACGGCAAGAGCGGGCAAGAGATTGTATATGGGAGGTGAAGGAGAGATTGGTGTCAAACATAACACCCAGACAGCGAGCCTGCTGCCGGGGTGTTATTATGATGCCGCTCACAGAGAGGGAAATGTCAGATTTAGGGAGGTTAGTAGATGGCGGGAGCAGAAGAAGTTCAGTTTTGGAGAGGTTGAGTTTCAGATAGAGAGCGGACATGATGTTGGAGACTGCGGACAGACAGTCGGTGGCGTTGTGTAGAACAGCGGGGGTAAGATCGGGGGATGATGTGTATAGTTGTGTGTCATCAGCATAAAGATGGTACTGAAAGCCAAATCTGCTGATGGTCTGTCCAATTGGGGCCGTGTAGAGAGAGAAGAGAAGGGGGCCAAGGACTGAGCCCTGGGGTACACCGACAGTGAGAGGAAGAGGAGATGATGTGGAGCCAGAGAACGAAACACTGAAGGAGCGGTCAGAAAGATAGGAAGAGAACCAGGAGAGAACAGTGTCCTTAATACCTAGTGACTGGAGCCTAGACAGTAGGAGACAGTGGTCAACAGTGTCGAAAGCTGCAGAAAGGTCGAGTAGAATGAACAGAGAGTGGTCGCCGTTACCTTTTGCTGTCAGAAGGTCATTGGTCACTTTGATGAGTGCAGTTTCAGTCGAATGTAGGGGGCGGAAGCCGGACTGTGAAGGGTCTAGGAGGGAGTGAGTGGAGAGGTAACGGGTAAGGCAGGAGTAGACTAGGCGCTCCAAAAGTTTAGAGATGAAGGGGAGATTGGAGACCGGTCTGTAGTTGTTTGTGCAGGAAGGGTCGAGAGCGGGTTTCTTTAGTAGCGGAGTAATGATGGAGTGTTTGAAGGAGGATGGGAAAATGCCAGAGGAGAGTGAGAAATTAAAGATTGTAGTTAGGTGAGTTGTGACAACTGGAGAGAGATACTGGAGGAGATGTGAGGGGATGGGGTCGGTAGTGCATGTAGTCAGACGAGAGGAAGAGAGGAGTCTGGAGACTTCTTCTTCTGTGATGGGATCAAATGTGGAAAGTGAGCCAGGGGAAATGCAGGGTGGGATGGGAGTCACAGCACTTGGTGGTTGAGAGCAGATTTCCTGACGGATAGTATCTATTTTTTCTATAAAGTGGGAGGCCAGGTCGTCAGCACAAATGTCTGTGATAGGGGCTTGTGCTTTTGGCCTGAGGAGGGAGTGAAAAGTGTCAAAAAGTTTCTTGGGGTTGTTGGCTAGTGAGCAGATCAGGGTGGTGAAGTAGGTCTGTTTGGCAAGGTGAAGGGCAGCATTATAAGTTCTTAACATGAATTTAAAGTGGATGAAGTCTTCTGGTGTGCGGGTTTTTCTCCAGAGGCGTTCAGCACTCCTAGAGCATCGCTGAAGAAGTCGAGTTTGCAATGTGAGCCAGGGCTGTTTTACTGTGTGTTTGGAGGTTCTGAGGGTGAGCGGTGCTACTTGGTCAAGGGTGCTTCTAAGAATGTCATTGTAGTGATGAACAGCCAGATCAGGACAGGAAAAAGAGGAGATTGGGGACAGCGATGAGTGTAGGGAGTCTGAAAGTGTCTGAGGGTTAATGGCTTGTAGATTTCTGAATGTGTGGTAGGTAGGAGTGCGCTGGGGTGGTGGAGGATTTGTGAGCGTGAAGGAGAGAATGTTGTGGTCAGAGAGTGGAAGCGGTGAGTTATTTAGGTGGGAGATTGAACAGAGGCGGACAAAGACCAGGTCAAGGGTGTTGCCATCCTTGTGTGTCTCAGAGGTTGAAAGCTGTGAGAGGCCTAGAGAAGTGGTTAGTGATAGAAGCTGAGATGCAGATGTGGAAGTAGGGCTGTTAATGGGGATGTTGAAGTCTCCAAGGATAAGGGTTGGTAGTTCTGAGGACATGAAGTGCGGCAGCCAGGCTGAGAAGTGGTCAAGGAACTGGGTGGGTGAGCCTGGGGGCCGATATATGACCGCTACTTTGAGGGAGAGGGGATGGAAGAGCCTGATGGTGTGGACCTCAAAAGAAGGGAATGAGAGTGATGGAATTGGGGGGATGACCTGGAAAGTGCATTGTGGGGACAGGAGTATGCCAACTCCACCACCATGTCTGTTTGTGGGTCTCAGGGAATGGGAGAACTGTAAACCACCATAGGAAATGGCAGCAGGGGAGACCGTGTCAGAATCCAGAATCCAGGTTTCAGTGAGGGCCAACAGATTAAGAGAGTGGTTCAGAAAGTAGTTGTGCTGGAAGGATAGCTTGTTGCATGCAGACCGTGGATTCCAGAGGGCACAATTGAAAGAAGAAGATGAGGGAGTGCAAGTAATATTAATAAGATTATTATGGTTTCGGTATGAGGTAGGGTAGGGATTGAGGTTGGGGGATGGTGGACCAGGGTTGGGGGAGATGTCCCCTGAAATCAGTAGGAGTAGGAAGATAAAGAGCAAGTAGTTGTTGGAATTGTAAGTAGGTTTTTTCTGTGATGTGATATATATTCTGTGAAAGAATATATCAAACAGAGCGACAACTCTCAAACTTTAACTACAAGGCATAACTTTATTAATAATTACAATGGTACAATAAAATCATGATTAAAAGCAATATAAAAATGGAGATAATGATTATGCTGTCAATACATGTGCCACAAAGGAGGTACTATATAATATTATTCTTTGAAGTAGCTGTATTAGCTTTATTGGTGCTCTGACTAGTGAATAAGAAGGTGCACTAAATCTGCCAAAGGAAATACTGTACATGTACAATTATTTAATAAAACACAAGAGCATATATAATTATATACATCACAATATTATAAATAACACTAATGTAATTAATTGATGAAATCTAATACTAGATAAAGTGCAAACAAATGAATAAGAAGGTCTTCTAATACCATTAGACAAAGGGATGTAGCAGAGAGAAATGTAAAAAGGAGAAGGAAAAATGGCCTTGCCATATAGCATATAATGAAGTCACATAATAGCAACCATGCACAAAGTAGAGATACAATGTTCACCGGTACTCTCCCCACCTGAGTTTTTATTGCTTGCCATTAAATAAAAAGATGTTTTCTCCATTGTGGTGAGTGCCGTCATCTTCACTTCTGCTAGTTAAAAGTTCTGACCACAAACTTTACACGTCACTGTAGCTTCATCCAGGGGATTCTCTAAGATATATGCTGATGTCTTCCTTCCAGTGTAGCTTCTGGGGAGCAGAGGGGGCAGTTGCCCCAGTCCCCGTGCTCAGAGAGGCCCACCCAGAGCCGCTAACTATATGGGCTTGTGTGGCACTCCAATATAGTTCAGCTGTGCGGTAGAGCCGGGGGACATAATCTCCCTGCACTTCCGTGCTCCGTTCTGTAGACCGCAGGTCACTTTACACCTGCGGTCTACAGAACGGCAGTGGGATGCTGGGAGAGAAGTGGCGGGACTCTGGTGTCCAATGCGTGCTCAGGCACTTTACAGTAGGACTTATCATGATGTTTTTTATTTTAATTAAAATGTGTGGAGCACAATACCCATAGAGTCCTCGCCTGCTGTAATGGCACCAGCCCCGACGCACAGATCGGAGATATGTCTTTGTCTGAGGGTATGCCATTTGTGCCATTTAATTATGGATTTGTATTCACATAACATGTTATATTTATTGTACTGTCCTATGTTGCACTTATTTGCACTGTCAATTTACCCTTTAACTCCTAATTACCTGGTATATACATATTTGCCATACTCTCCTGCTGTGGAAGTCGCCCCTCTTCTACTGTCATGTCCACCTATCTGACTTTTATTATTTTAACCAATAAAGATTGTTCAAATTTCCATTATTTTTGGGCTTAAGAACTTTCTTTGTTTTGTGTTTATTTTACATTTTTTAAGGTTTAGTCCCATATATATCCTCACTTAGACCCCTGTGTGAATGTAGTGTATGTATATATGTACATTGGGTTCAGAAAGTATTCAGAACCCTTTACATTTTTCATTCTTTGTTTCATTGTAGCCATTTGGTAAATTCAAAAAAGTTATTTTTTTTTCTTATTAATGTACACTCTGCACCCCATCTTTACTGAAAAAAAACTGAAATGTAGAAAATTTTGCAAATTTATTAAAAAAGAAAAACTGAAATATCACATGGTCTTAAGTATTCAAACCCTTTGCTCAGTATTGAGTAGAAGCATAGAATATGCTAAAGAAAAACATGTAGGACTCCCGGACTATGGGAATTAAGATTCTCTGGTCTGATGAGACGAAGATAGAACTTTTTGGTGATAATTCTAAGAGGTATGTGTGGAGAAAGCCAGGCACTGCTCATCACCTGCCCAATACAATCCCAACAGTGAAACATGGTGGTGGCAGAATCATTCTATGGGGATTGATTTTCAGCTGCAGGGACTTATTGCAATTGAAGGAAACATGTATGCGGCCAAGTACAGAGATATCTTGGATGAAAACCTCTTCCATAGTGCTCTGGACTGCAGACTTGGCCGAAAGTTCACCTTCCAACAAGACAAGGACCTCAAGTACACAGCTAAAATAACAAAGGAGTGGCTTCAGAACAACTCTGTGACCATTCTTGAGTTGCTCAGCCAAAACCCTGACCTAAACCCAATTGAGCATCTCTGGGCAGTCCTGAAAATGGCTGTCCACCAACGTTCACCATCCAACCTGACGGAACTGGAGAGGATCTGCAAGGAAGAATGGCAGAGGATCCCCAAATCCAGGTGTAAAAAACTTGTTGCATCATTCCCAAGAAGACTCATGGTTGTACTAGCTCAAAAGGAGCTTCTACTCAATACTGAGCAAAGGGTCTGAATACTTATGACCATGTGATATTTCAGTTTATCCTTTATAATACATTTGCAAAAATTTCTACATTTCTGTTTTTTTTTCAGTCAAGATGGGGTGCAGAGTGTACATTAATGAGAAAAAAATGAACTTTTTTAAATTTACCAAATGGCTGCAATGAAACAAAGAGTGAAAAATGTAAATGAGTCTGAATACTTTATGTACCCATTGTCTAAAACCATAGATGTCAAAGAGGGTTTTTGTCATATATTTTCTATTAACAGCTCATGGTTTACTCGTATAAAATGATGAATAACTCTAACAACCTGTGTCTAATGTGCATTTGATCTAGAGGATGGAACACAACAAAACGAACCATGTCAAGTCATAATTGAGAAGAAGCAGATCAGTGTATACTACACTGGAAAGTTTACATGAAAGTTTGCAGAGTAGTAGGTGGTTACATTTCATGATGTGTACAGTGTTAAACCTAAGTCCACTTCTCTTTTGTCTTATCGTTTCTTGCGTATATAGTGTGGGTGTGAACACAAATGTACTGTAAGAAACCTCAGCGGTGAGAACAGAGTGTCTTCTTGAGATGAGGTCCTACGAGTTTGTGAGGGTTTTCTCTGGGTATTTCTGTTTCATCCTTCTGTATTAAATTGAGGTTAAAGTGGTGTTTTCATGTTATGGTTTATGAGTGAATTTACAGGATTTTTTATATAACAAGCAAACTAGGTCACAAATGGTAAACCTACAAGAACAGTAAGATCAGTGGTGTTAAAGTGCGTCAGATAGTACAGGAGAACACCCAAAAATAAGCACAGTAAGACATTCACAGTTGCAAGTTTTTTGTGCAAGAGATTACATGTTAGATATAGGATATGGGTGTCACGCTGTCTAGCGATATATAAATAAATAATGTCAGTAATCTATCAAGTGGGACAACATTCTATATAACATATAAGTAGGTAACATTAACATGTATATATAGCATAGTATTACCTGACATAATATCCTGTGGGTCAATACTGAATCCTTTTCACGCTGTCTCTGGCTAGAGGTGGACCGGGGTCTATGCTGACCCTAAACTGGGGTCCTGACTAGTCCCTCTACCTGGAGGTACTGTTAATGGTACAGAGGTCCAGGCCACCAGCGTAAACCCTGTCTCCTATAAATCCCTGACCACTGTAATCTAGTCCTTAGAAGGACCCTGATTACCACCATAGTGAATGGACAGGTAAAGGTTAACAAACAGTATAGACAAACGAGACAGACAGGGGATAAAGTAAATACTGTCTTTCATACAACATATAAACACAGAGGGAACACCAAAGGTTTAGGAGATAAACTAAAAGCAAGGAGAGGAGAAACAACTAAGGATCTCTTAGCTTAACAGTCTTCTCAGAACCGATCCTATCTGCAGTCTGTATGAATGCTTTCACCGGCATCTAACCAGCAGACTGGCAGGTATATAAAGGAAGCTAATTAGAACATAATCAAAAGCAGCCGGGCGAGGCTGGACCTAGTCTTAGCAAAGAGCTAGGTAAAATTAACTCCCTCACCACCAAACACAAAGTAACAGCAACTCAGCCGCGAGAAGTCAGAATGTGCAAACGCGACGATCCTCGTGGCGATGCACCCATGACAGTACCCCCCCTTCTACGAGGGGCCTCCGGACCCTCAGGGCCAGGTCTGTCCGGGTAAGTCATGTGGAAGGTCCGAACCAATTGATCTGCGTTAATCTCAGACGCAGGAACCCACGTCCTCTCCTCCGGACCATATCCCTTCTAATGAACCAAATACTGAAGGGACCGGCGATTCCGATGTGAGTCAATGATCTTCAACACTTGAAATTCTAAGTTACCATTGACCACCACTGGAGGAGGAGGTAGAAGTGACGGTCTAACTGGCGCCACGTACCTCTTAAGCAACGATTTGTGGAATACATTATGGATTTTAAACGTAGGAGGGAGGTCCAGACGAAATGCCACAGGATTAATTATAGAACTGATCCTGTATGGACCGATGAACCTGGGACCCTGTTTCCAGGAGGGAACTTTGAGTTTTATATTCTTGGTAGACAACCACACCAGATCGTTCACACCTAGGTCCGGACCAGACACTCTCCTCCTATCAGACCTCCGCTTGAAACGGTTCCCCATAGCACTCAGACCATTCAGCACTCCTCTCCAAACTGAAGCAAGTGACGACGAGAATCGTTCCTCCTCAGGAACCCCAGATGGATGGGTATGTGGGGTCTGAGAGCGAGCACAAACTCCACAGGACGCGACAAAAGTTATTACCTCTTTATTTAAGTTAGGCCACCAAAACCGGCGAGAAAGGAGATCCACAGTTGCTTTACTCCCTGGATGTCCTGCTAAAGCAGAACTATGATGTGCCTCAATAACTTTTTGTCTTAACTGATTAGGAACAAACAGTTTCCCTGGAGGTCCTACAGGGGCGTCCCCCTGAGCCTCCAACACCTCCTCCTCAAGCTCAGAGCACACAGCCAACACCACCACTCCCTCCTGAAGGATAGGAACCGGGCCATCCGTCTTTACGGCCCCTGGGAAACTAAGAGATAAGGCATCAGGAAGCAATTTTTTTGAGCAGTCATATGTGCGATGAGGAGGTAACTTTTGACACCCCTCCTCTGAGAACATCTCCCCAAAGTCCTCCAGAAAAGGAGGCAAAGTCCTAGGCACGACCGCACCGATGACCGTGTTCATGCAGTTATTCTTGCAAAATTCACCCCACTGGCTTATCTTTCTGGATTGCCAATCAATCACTGGGTTATGTTTAGCCAACCAAGGAAGTCCCAACACAATAGGAGTAGGAAGACCTTCCAACACATAACAAGACAACTGTTCTTTATGTATTGCCCCTACTTGAAGATCTATGTTATGAGCAGCTTGTACAAAGCTACCTTGACCGAGAGGTCTGGCGTCAATGGAGAATATAGGGATCGGTTTGGCCAATACACTTAGTTGCATACCTTGCACCTGGGCAAACCGAGCGTCCACCATATTAGCCCCAGACCCACTATCAAGAAGAACAGAAATCCTCTCAACTCTCGTACCAACCACCACCTCCGCAGGTACGAGAAATTGAGACGGACTTGGGGACGAAATACCTACTCCCAGGTTGTCGTCCACCATACAACCTGGGATTAACAGTTTTCCGGTGACTTCTTTGCTCAATGAGGCACGGGCTGGACACCCCCCAACAAAATGTCCCTCTCTCCCGCAGAAGAAACACCTTCTTGTCTTGCGGCGCACCGCCGATCCCCTCCTACAAAATGATGTCCCTCCCAACTGCATAGGTTCCTCAGAACAGACCAGGGGAACCTCACTATAAGGGACTTTAGTAGTAGGTGGAGTCATAACAGGGAGTGGAGTTACCTCGCACCTTCCCCGAAGCCGTCTATCAATACGAATAGCAAGGGCCATAGCAGCCTCCAGTGACGGAGGAGAATCATACTGAGCCAAAACATCTTTTACTTGTCAGATAACCCTTGACAAAACTGGCTCCTAAGAGCTGGGTCATTCCACTGAGTATCTGTGGCCCATCTACGGAACTCAGAAGAAAATTCCTCCGCCGGACGATCTCCCTGCTGTAACCTGCGTAACTTTGTTTCAGCAAGGGAGACCCGATCCGGGTCATCATACACCAGACCTAGGGCAGCAAAAAATTGATCTACTGACTGGAGGGCCGGGGAGCCCGGAGGAAGAGAGAACGCCCAGGATTGAGGGTCCCCTTGTAAGAGCGAGTTGACAATTCCCACCCTCTGCTCTTCACTCCCCGATGACCGAGGCCGCAGCCGAAAGTACAATTTACATGCCTCCCGGAAGGTAAAAAATTTGTCCCGCCCACCAGTGAACCTGTCCGGGAGAGCAACCTTAGGTTCAGATCTGGTTTGCTCCGGGGGGGACAAAGCCTTGGACTTAATGTCCGCAAGCTCCATGGACAACCTCTGCAACTGCCGGGCAAGCTGGGCTACTGGATCCATGGTAGCTGGGGAGAATCTTTAGTGTGGCCGGTGAAAATGTCACGCTGTCTAGCGATATATAAATAAATAATGTCAGTAATCTATCAAGTGGGACAACATTCTATATAACATATAAATAGGTAACATTAACATGTATATATAGCATAGTATTACCTGACATAATATCCTGTGGGTCAATACTGAATCCTTTTCACGCTGTCTCTGGCTAGAGGTGGACCGGGGTCTATGCTGACCCTAAAACTGGGGTCCTGACTAGTCCCTCTACCTGGAGGTACTGTTAATGGTACAGAGGTCCAGGCCACCAGCGTAAACCCTGTCTCCTATAAATCCCTGACCACTGTAATCTAGTCCTTAGAAGGACCCTGATTACCACCATAGGGAATGGACAGGTAAAGGTTAACAAACAGTATAGACAAACGAGACAGACAGGGGATAAAGTAAATACTGTCTTTCATACAACATATAAACACAGAGGGAACACCAAAGGTTTAGGAGATAAACTAAAAGCAAGGAGAGGAGAAACAACTAAGGATCTCTTAGCTTAACAGTCTTCTCAGAACCGATCCTATCTGCAGTCTGTATGAATGCTTTCACCGGCATCTAACCAGCAGACTGGCAGGTATATAAAGGAAGCTAATTAGAACATAATCAAAAGCAGCCGGGCGAGGCTGGACCTAGTCTTAGCAAAGAGCTAGGTAAAATTAACTCCCTCACCACCAAACACAAAGTAACAGCAACTCAGCCGCGAGAAGTCAGAATGTGCAAACGCGACGATCCTCGTGGCGATGCACCCATGACAATGGGTTCATATATATACAGTATATTGCCAGCTGGTGTTTTTTTTTCCTCTGCTACTGAAACACCAGAGGGAAATAGATGCCAAAACTCTCCTCGGGGTTCTTTTCAGCATTTGCTACATCAGTTGTTGCAGCATCTCTGGATCAGACTTATTGAGCGGTCTGGTGCATTACCCAATTTCTGTCTATGGAGTGCCAAATGAGATACTGAATGCTTGGCATTTCTCTGGTGCTCCCCCACATGGCCGGACTTAGCTCTAAAACTGATCAAAGTATCTTCCATTACAATGTTCACAGTAAGAAAGCACCCCTTTCGTGCCGTATTAACAGAGTGCAGTTCTTCATAGTCCTCTTGGACTTCTCCAGAGTTGTATGTCCCTCTTGTCATGTATTTTAAGGAGTTAGCAGAGCTGCCACACTTAAAGGGAACCGGTCACTAGATTTCCCCAATATAAACTACAACCACATTTAATACCTTTTTTGCCGTATTCTAGCATGATTTCCAGTTGTATAAAAAGTGCCCCTCCCTCATTTCCTATTCTTTTGTATGTTTGTCACACTTAAATGTTTCAGATCACCAAATTTAAATATTAGACAAAGATAACAAAAGTAATCACAAAATGCAATTTTTAAATGAAGGTCTTTATAATTAAGGGAAAAAAGAAATCCAAACCTACAGGGCCCTGTGTGAAAAAGTGATTGCCTCCTTCCCCCTTAAAACATACATTAACTGTGGTTTATCACAGGTTTGAGAGTTAAAATACCCTAGCTACTTCCAGGCCTGATTACTGCCACACCTGTTCTCAATCAAGAAATCACTTTAATAGGACCCACCTGACAACATGAAGTAGACCACAAATTCCCCAAAAGCTAGATGTCATGACGCAATCCAAAGAAATCCTGGTATAAATGAGAAACAAAGTAATTGATATCTATCAGTCTGGAAAAGGTCATAAACTAATTTCTAAAGATTTGGGACTTCAGCGAACCACAGTGAGAGCCATTATCCACAGATGGCAATAACATGGAACAGTGGTGAACCTTCCCAGGAGTGGATAGTTGACCAAAATTACCCCAAGAAAGCAGCAATGACTCTTCCAAGGGGGCACATAAGACCCCACAACAACATCCAAAGAACTACAGGCCTCACTTCCATCAGTTAAGAGCAGTTTTCATGACTCCGTCATAAGAAAGAGACTGGGCAAAAATGGCCTGCATGGCAGAGTTACAAGATGAAAACCACAGCTGAGCAATAAGAACATAAAGGCTTGTTTCAGTTTTGCCAAAAAACATCTTGATCGCCAAGACTTTTGGGAGAATTCTCTCTGGACTGACGAGACAAAAGTTGAACTTTTTGGAAGGTGTAGGTCCCGTTATATGTGGTGTAGAAGTAACACAGCATTTCAAAAAAGGAGCGTCGTACCAACAGTAAAATATGGTGGTGATAATGTGACGATCTGGGGCTGTTTCGCTGGTTCAGGACCTGGAAGACTTTCTGTGATAAATGAAACCATGAATTCTGCTGTGTACCAAAAAATCCTGAAGGAAAATGTCCGGCTATCTGTTTGTGACATCAAGCTGAAGCACACTTGGGTTATGCAGCAGAACAATGATCCAAAACATACCAGCAAGTCCACCTCTGAATGGTGTGAGACAGTGAAGGAATGTGTGTTGAATGGGGTGTACATTTCACCTGGATGCTTTGCTGACTGGGATAAGGGAAATGTATGGCTTTGTACACCTAGTGGTAGAGAAAGGTCACTACACCTTACATTCATTACACACTTGCAGCTCAGGCCTGAAACTACTCAGGTGTTAATTAGGAGACCAGAAGTAGGTGTCTGGGAGCACAGTCAGAGAGCTCGCTTAGTCTGGACGGGGAGTCCAGGCACAAGAAGGTGTCTCCAGGAGTGTGAGCTATCTCAGTCTGGGTGCTCGATGTACCCCGGACACAGGAGAAGTCTCAGTGAGAATCCGTGTGAATAGCGGCTGAATAGGAGGGGATCTCTCTCAAGTCTGGACGTTGGATGTGCCTTCAGACACAAAGAGGAGTATCTGTGAACCTCCATGCTGGTAAATGCTGGTAAATGCTGGTAAATGCTGACAAATGCTGAACATATGTGTTGTTTTGGCCCCGGCTGGTAGAGCCGGGACCCGGATAGATAGGGAAATCTATCTAAGTGTAATTAGTGGCTAGACAAGCCTAGGTCTTCTGTTTATGATTTGTTTTTATCTGTTTGCTGTGGACTTTAATAAAGCTGGTTGCGGCCAGTTTTCACCAGAACTGCTGTCTGAATGAACTGTTTCCGTGTCACTCTGTCTACCCAGACGGCGATCCCACAGCTAAATCCCCTGGAAATGTTACAATTGGCGGAGAATGCTGGGGCAGCACAGTGGCTGATACAAATGGTGCTGGAATGTGCATGCAGCACAGTCTTAAAGAGACAGTAGCCCTAATAGAGTTTGCAAAAGAGAAAAAAAAAAAAAGTGTGTCTGCACAGCAGAGCTGAACTTGTTGTGGAAAAGACAGTGGAGTGTGCAGCAGCAAAAGAGAAACGTCTATTGGAGCAGTCTTAAAGAGACAGTGGCCCTAATAGAGTTTGCAGAGAAAAAAAAAAAAAAAGTGTCTGCACAGCAGAGCTGAATTTTTCTGTGGAAAAGACTGTGGAGTGTGTATGTCTTGAGTGAAGACTGCCGTTGTTGAGACAGAGAAGTCTGACAGCATGGATGACAGCATGGAGGCGCTGTTTGAACAAATGGCACAAGTTAATGTGCAACATAAGACTGCCGTGGTTGAGACAGATAAGTCCGGCAGTATGGAGGAGCTCATTGAGTACCTGGTACAGGCCCAGCAGAGCATGCAGCAGAGCATGGAGCAGCAGCGCCTGCAGCACCAGCAGCGCATGCAGCAGGCCCAGCAGCAATTCCTGCAGCAGAATAACCGGTTATTTGTTGAGTGGATGGCAGCACAAAAAAAGGATTTCGGTGCCGCGTCCCGAAGTAATGTGGCAAAGTCACCTGCATTGTCCGCTGTAAAGAAGGCGGTAAGACGGTCCTTGGAAAAGATGACACCTCGTGATGATGTGGAGGTATATCTCACTAGGTTTGAGAGACTGGCAGAGAAGGAGAATCTGCCCCTATCTGAAAGGGCCATGATGGTCGCACCCTATCTGATTGGAGAGCCCCAAAGGGCCTATGCTGACCTGAGCGAGCAGGACAGCCAAGACTATGCCAAGCTGAAAGAGGAGATTCTTACCCGGCTGGGTGTTACGGTGACAGCCCGTGCCAGGGGAGTTCATGACTGGAGATGCAGTTGGGAGTCTGCAGTCAGCAAACCTGATTATGGAGTTGAAAAGGTGATAGTGGATCGCTACACCCAAGCACGTCCTCCTGAGGTACAGCCGTCTGAGAGGTCGTCACTTCGGAGTTCCCGGACGCTGAACTCTCGCGGTAAGAGCGTTCCAGCTGTTGGGGACATGGGGTATGCTGATAAGCGGGTTCAGGCCCGAGGGGACATATGGGAGGGTGATTGTGGTGGACAGTGTTGGAGATGTTGTGAAATTGCAGCCGGCTGTTCACTAGAGGGGGAGCCTATGTGCCGTGATGTTGGCAGGTCCCTCTCTCTCTGCGCAGAACCTGTGTGTGTGACCACCGCAGCCGAAGAGACTGGACCACAGGGGTCCCCGGTGGTTGTAAATGACTGCCCAGCACAGGCCCTCTTGGACTCAGAGAGTCCAGTGACTTCCGTATGTGACAGCCTGATTGATAGGGACTTCATCCCTGATAAACACCTGAGTGTGGTGTGCATCCATGGAGACACCAAAGTCTACCCAGAGACTGCCGTGGACTTGGTCCCCAAACTCGGGGAGGTTTCATGTGAAGTGGGGGTAGTGAAGACCCTGGTGCACCCCGTTATATTGGGTAATGACTTTCCCCGGTCTAAGGATCTCTGGGGGAAGGGTGATTCTGTTGGACAGTGTGATGAAGCTCCTACTGAGGGTACGCAGTCCCGAGGGGCGGAACACAATATTAGTGGGCCGTTAATCTTGTGTGATAATGATGCTGATATTGATAATGATAATGATGATCATGATAATGATGATGACCATGATGATGATGCTGATATTGATAATGATGATAGTGATGATACTGATGATGATCATGATAAAGATGAAATTCCTTTGCAGGTGATGTTGGGAGACGAGGATGGTGGTTCTCGGGAACCGAGTGTCCCTGACTTGCCTGTGTCCTGTGACAATTTTGAGAGTGAGCAGTGGCGAGACCCCACTCTTAGGACGGCACAGGAAAATATGATTGTTCTAAATGAGGTTTCCCAGGAGCCTGGCTCTGAGGAGAGGTTTCCTCATGCTGCCATGGACAATAGCCTATTGTATAGGGACACTGAAGTCCAGGGAGAGTTCGTGAGTCAGCTCCTAGTACCTGAGCTATATAGAAGTATAGTGCTGGGGTTGTCACATAGTCACATACTTGAGGGACCAGATGGTGAAGTTAATGTTGTGGATGACATGTTAACTAAGGTTCCAGATCAGGATGTGAATGAAAATGAATTGTATAACCCTGACAGTGAGCAGGATGTGAATGAAAATGAATTGTATAACCCTGACAGTGAGCAGGATGTGAATGAAAATGAAGTGTATAGCCCTGACAGCGAGCCAGATGTGGCTGAGAAAAAGGGGTCAGAGAGGGATAGTGATAGTGAATCATCTGATGACCATAAAGCAACCAGTGCAAATGAGGAAGGCATGGTAGCAGAGGAGGTTGAGAGTCCTGAGAAGAAAGCTGATGCTGACCTTACAGCAGACAGAAGATGGCATCTGAAGGTGTTTTGCAGTTGGCCGGTTCCCTGGCGAAGACTAGGGTGAAAAGCAGGACTCTGAAACTGAGCACAGCACAAGTGGATGCTGTTGAAGATGAGAAGTTGTCGGTGTGTGGTGTGGATCTGCATCATGCCAAGGACTCTGAAGGTGATGCTGCAGAGGTGGAAAAAGCCATAGAAGTGGTAGACACCAAACCAGATGCCTCATCAGAAGCTGAGGTCTCAAGTGAAGCTGTGAGGAACAAGACTGAAGATATGGGGACTGACTCTGTCCAGGAATCTGTTTCTGTCGAAGACAGCGGTGTGGACGGGTTACAGTCCGGATCAGTAGCTGCAACTCGTGAAGCTCAGGCTGGAAGTTCGGCGCCCGGAGCCCCAGCAGTGTTCCCGAGTGATACCAAGGATCTGGATAAATCACAAGATGAGATTTTGAGACATCAGGCTGGCATTGGTGAGCTCAAGCGCACTTTCATGGAGTCTACATCGGAGCCACGTCCCAATAAATGGGAAAAGCGGTGTGTCACTCCGTTCCCACTGCAGACACACGGGAGCTCAGATGGGATGCAGAACGTGGTGGAAGAGAAGAATCCGGCGGGTTCTGAGTATACAGATGCAGCTATCAAGGAGAACTTGAAAGCTGGAATAAATGGAGATATTGGAGACCATAATGATGTGACTGAAGAAGTAGAATGTAAGACTGACGGTAGGGCTTCTGAGCATGTCCTACCAGAAGAGCCTGAAGAAGGGGCTGAAGACATAAAGGACGTCCAACAGGTACAAGATGAAGTGATTACTTCTCAGAAAAAACTCCAAACTGTGATGAAGGAGCGTGATGAGAGCCATGAGCATCTTCTGGAGAAGCTCAATGAAGTAAAGAAGGTTCAAGGGGAACTGGAGAAAAGTGAAAAACCCCCTATACCTTCTGTGATAGTTGGTGACACATGGTCAGTGCACCAGGGACAGGAGGTACGTGAGTTTCTGAGAAAGAGTCAGCAGAAGTGTTCTGATGTGCCGGGTCGTACTTCTCTGGTCAGGCACTATATCGAAACTGAGCCCGGCCCTAAGGTCAAGATGAAACCGTGCAGGATACCCGAGGCCCGCAGAGAGAATAGGCCTGGGAGGGTACAGGGTAGTGCGAATGCTTCAGATGAAGATAAAGCTGATGTTGGCTATGGCTCAGGTGAAGATACAGATGACAGTAGTGAAGATGAAGCTGATGAAGGCCATGACTGGTCCAGAGTTCGCTGTCTCTTTTGGATTGTTGACCAGCCCTCCGGTCTGGATGACCAGCCCTCCGGTCTGGAGAAGAGGGAGGGGATATGTGAGACAGTGAAGGAATGTGTGTTGAATGGGGTGTACATTTCACCTGGATGCTTTGCTGACTGGGATAAGGGAAATGTATGGCTTTGTACACCTAGTGGTAGAGAAAGGTCACTACACCTTACATTCATTACACACTTGCAGCTCAGGCCTGAAACTACTCAGGTGTTAATTAGGAGACCAGAAGTAGGTGTCTGGGAGCACAGTCAGAGAGCTCGCTTAGTCTGGACGGGGAGTCCAGGCACAAGAAGGTGTCTCCAGGAGTGTGAGCTATCTCAGTCTGGGTGCTCGATGTACCCCGGACACAGGAGAAGTCTCAGTGAGAATCCGTGTGAATAGCGGCTGAATAGGAGGGGATCTCTCTCAAGTCTGGACGTTGGATGTGCCTTCAGACACAAAGAGGAGTATCTGTGAACCTCCATGCTGGTAAATGCTGGTAAATGCTGGTAAATGCTGACAAATGCTGAACATATGTGTTGTTTTGGCCCCGGCTGGTAGAGCCGGGACCCGGATAGATAGGGAAATCTATCTAAGTGTAATTAGTGGCTAGACAAGCCTAGGTCTTCTGTTTATGATTTGTTTTTATCTGTTTGCTGTGGACTTTAATAAAGCTGGTTGCGGCCAGTTTTCACCAGAACTGCTGTCTGAATGAACTGTTTCCGTGTCACTCTGTCTACCCAGACGGCGATCCCACAGCTAAATCCCCTGGAAATGTTACAATGGCTTAAGGAAAACAATATGGCCCAGTCAAAGTCTTTATCTGAATCCGAGTGACAAGCTGTGGCATTACCTTAAAAAGGCAGTTCATGCTCGGAAGCCCTCCAATGTAGCTGAATTACAACAATTCTGTAAAGATGAATGGGCCAAAATTCCTCTAGAGCATTGCAAAGGACTTTTTGGTTCAGCAGAGGAAATTGTGGAACCACTAGTCAGAATCTTTAAAAAATCCTGGAAAACAGAACAAGTCCCAAAAGATTGGAGAAGGGCAGATGTTGTCCCTATCTTCAAAAAAGGAAAGAAGACGGAGCCTGGAAATTGCATGCCAGTGAGCCTTATGCCTATACCAGGAAAGATCTTTGAACAAATTATTAAACAGCATTTATGTAAATACTTGGATAAGAATACAGTAATTAATCAGAGCCAGCATGGGTTTGTAGCGAACAAGACATGCCAGACTAACCTAATTTGCTTTTATGATAGACCCACTGACTGGGTGGAATAGGGAAATGCGGTAGATATAATATATCTCAACTTCAGCAAAGCATTTGATAAAGTATCTCATACTATGCTTATTGAAAAAATGACCAAGTATGGGATTGACAAGGCTATGGTTAGGTGGATTCATAACTGGCTCAGTGATCGTCGTCAAAGAGTGGTAATAAATTGTAATAAACAGAGAGGAGCTAGAAGACTGTGGCGTCTGATTGCTCTCACTCCTGCGCTGAGAAGAATCATTTTGTCTTCATTTTAATGGTGTTTATTTCTTGTGGCAGAACAGGGGTTAATCAGTCATGTTGGAAATCCCTGAGCTCCCAGCAGAGCTCACTTAGCCAGTCCCGTTCCCTTTATAATCTGGGCTCTGATGCAAATCCTTGTCAGAGCTACAGTAATGTTTGCTGCATGGCTTCAGGAGGGAGAGGTGTTCGTATGAAAAGGAGTGTTGGAGGAGTTATCTGTGACTGTGGTTTTTAAAGGTACTGCCACACTACACAATCCCACTAGCGATCTCGTTAGCGTCGCATACTAATGAGATCGCTAGCGGGATTGTTTCTATATCGCTAGTAGCTACCTATTTTAGCGATGTCGTTAGGACGCTATCGCGGTTAGCGATCTCCTTAACGACTTTAGCGGTACAAAAGTACCGCTAAATCGCTAAAAAAGGTGCCACACTCAGCGATTAGATACTTACCAGCGGGGCGCCAGCGACGAAAATAGGGTCCAGAACGATTCCAGCGACGAGCGAGATCACAGCAGGAAGCTCGTCGCTGGCAGATGCCGCACACAACAACATCGCTAACGGGATCGCTAAATAGTGACGTTTTTTTAGCGATCCCGTTAGCGATGTTGTTTAGTGTGGCATACCCTTAAGTGTGGTGACTCCCTTCCTTTTTCTATTTTTGATTTTTCCTCATTATCTACTCCCCGTGCATTCCTCTGTTATATGAGAGTGAATATTTCATATGCCTGGATTTTTCTGTTAACCCTTGTTTGTGTAGCCTTGTTTGTTGGGTTGGTGTACTGCAGTGCACAATAGCGCCCCTCTTCCCTGGGTGGGAGAAGAGAACAGATGGAGGCGTAATTCAGGAGGCAGGGCAATGGTGGAGGCCCCGGCTTCTTCACCTTCAGAAGTATCCCTGGGAATAAGGCGAGCTAAGGTGCCCCCTAGAGATAGGGACAGGAAAGTTGCACCTGGTCCCGGATCACCCAACACCTGTGTAGTGACACATAGTTTACAGTGGGTAAACATAGTGACAGGTTGATTTTAAGCAGGGGTACTTTTACTATATATCATTTTGTGTGTGTGTGAAGGGATATTCATATGTAAAGTTATCAAAACTTAAATACTCTTTTGAACTCTGATAATTACTGATATAGAAAAACATCACACCACCCTGAAAACTACCTGTACCACTGATAAAATAGAGATTCTTGCATCCGTCATCTCCCCATCGTTGGCCAAGGAACTCTCCAAGATTAGGATGGGCGTACCCGAACTGTAAAGTTCGGGACCGTACCGAACGGTCACACGGTCCCTAACACGGATTACCAAGGGAAACCTGTGTTACAGTTCGGGTATGGATCGGGTCCAGGGCCATTAATTATACTTACCTATCCAGCGACGCATCCTCCGATCTCACTGCCGCATCTGCTTCCATCTTATAGTCCGAATGCAGGCTTTACCAGGGGGTTGCAGCAGAGGTGCGGCAATATTGAGGCGCGGTGGGCCTTACGGCGTGCACCTGAGCAGGGTCCCTTCCTCAGGTGAGGTGACGCCACGGCACGGTATCCACAGAGAGTAGAGCCGGGTGAATCACGGGTTTCTCGGTGGCGGCGCCCATCTTCCTGAGGCAGCGCGTGCGCAGATTGAGTTCTCTGCTTCCCGGGGCTTAAGGAAAATGGCCGTGGGCGGCCGAGCGTGCGCAGATAGAGATCGCAGCGGCTATTTTCCTGAAGCCGAGTTCACAGATTGAGAGCTCGGCTTCAGGAAAATAGCCGCCGCAATCTGATTTACGCACACGCTGCCTCCAGCGGCCATTTTCCTGAAGCCACGGGAAGCAGAATACTCAATCTGCGCATGGGTGGCCTCAGGAAAATGGCAGCCACCCCCGAGAAACCCATGATTAACCAGGCTTTGCTGCTCGCCTTGGACACCGGGCCGCGGCGTCACCTCACCTGAGGAAGGGACCCTGTATCAGCATCACCACACCTCTGCCACACCACTACCGCTACCCCCCATGGACACCAGGCCACGTCGTCATCCACCTTAGCAGGAAGGGACCCAGCTTAGGTGCACTCCCCACAGCCCACACCGAACATCAGCACCGCCGACACCTGACCGGACTTATCCTGAGGAAGGCACCATGCCCCCTGTGACCCTGCTGTACCGCCGCCAGCCCTCAGGTAAGATACCTTAAATTTGGACAATAAGACAATAAGTGAGAGAGTGAGAGTGTGTGAGAGTGAGAGTGTCACAGAACCCCACTGACAATAAGAGCTACAGGAGAGAGAGAGGACCCTGCTGACCATAAGAGCCTACACTCTACAGGCGAGAGACTAACCCAGTGACTCTAGAGATGGAAAACGACTCTGCTGTACAAACTGTGCCCTATTGGGAAGCGCTGATCTGTAATGACTCAGGTACTGACCACTACTGTACAAGGTATGAGAATCCGTTTTATATCATGCAGGACACTGTGATAAGGCCCAATGTGATGCGTCAGCATTGTAGGAGATGATGCATGGCAATATTTTTTTTCAAACTGAATCAATTCTCAAAGTGTCTGAATTCACGTGAAACTGTCAATTTCAGGACATTCGACTAAAACTTGATCCTCCGAGGATCCATATGCTAATCCCTACTCTATGCCAACCATTCACTGATTAGCATCTTTACATGTATGTCATATGTGTATACCACTGGCGGACACAGTCAGAAAATGGCCCCTGTGCAAGAACAGTACATGGGCCCTTAACAGCCCAAGATCTCCTGCTTTGGAGGTATAAATGGACCCTTTCACCTCTTGGGCCCCTGTACGGCTGCACAGGTTGCACCAATGATCTGTCCGCCCCTGAATACAGTATATTAGTATTTTTACATTTATGATATTCGTCATAAATGTACCAGCAAATTTCTATGTATTTTCATATTACAAGACTCATTAAAGGGTTGATTGTGACTTGTAGGATCGCTACTTCCAATAGGTGGCGCTATAGAGTACAAGTCCTCTTTGTTTGAAGAGGCAATTTGCATATTAAAATTTCCCAGAGGAGCATTGCACGGTGAATAAGCCTCCTTACCTCGACACGCCAGAGTTGGTATGTCACTCTCCACAAGGAGAAACCTTACCCCCCAGACCCCAGTCCAGAGCCTCTCATCTAGCCAAATCAGATCTCTCCTACTTTGCACTGACGAGGACCAACAGTCCGAAACACCGTGTTTGCAAATGGAGATTCTGATTTGGCTTTTATCCTAAGTCATATTACAAGACTCGTTAAAGGGTTGATTGTGACTTGTAGGATCGCTACTTCCAATAGGTGGCGCTATAGAGTACAAGTCCTCTTTGTTTGAAGAGGCAATTTGCATATTAAAATTTCCCAGAGGAGCATTGCACGGCGAATAAGCCTCCTTACCTCGACACGCCAGAGCTGGTATGTCACTCTCCACAAGGAGAAACCTTACCCCCCAGACCCCAGTCCAGAGCCTCTCATCTAGCCAAATCAGATCTCTCCTACTTTGCACTGACGAGGACCAACAGTCCGAAACACCGTGTTTGCAAATGGAGATTCTGATTTGGCTTTTATCCTAAGTCATATTACAAGACTCGTTAAAGGGTTGATTGTGACTTGTAGGATCGCTACTTCCAATAGGTGGCGCTATAGAGTACAAGTCCTCTTTGTTTGAAGAGGCAATTTGCATATATGTATTTTCAAATACTCAAAGAAAAAATAAATTTACTGAAACAGAAATGGAAAGCTAACAGGTACTTTTTTATGTTAATAAATGGGGCCGCATTCAGTGTTAGTGCCCAGGGAAGCTTAAACTATAAGTAAAGCCCATTTGGTCCCACAACTCTCACTTCATGCAAACAAAGGTGCTGTTGTGCTGCCTGCAGATTGTCACACACTGACAGCACCACACACCCTGTTGCCCAATGCTATCAGCTGATGCATATTCCTATTATTTCCATGCATTCAGGTGATCTTATGCTGACCGAGCAGACAGGAAGGATTTTAGTGAGACAGGCAGTGGCACACAGGCCCCTATTCATCCAGACCGGCGTTGTTCAAATCGATCTTGATGAGGGTGTGTTTGAGTCAGAAGCTGGAGATGTGCCTCCGTGCACCTCATCACAAGTAGGTATGCCATAGCTCGACATGAATCAGATGAGACGTGGTGTCACACCTCCATCTTACCCCCATGCTACCACCGTCCGGCTCTACTAACTAGCGTGAAAACACCAACATTGCATAATTTTTCAGCAACTTTGAGTTGTCCAAAATGTGTGTGATTTATCACCAGATTTGTGGTGTAAACACTTTGATGAGTCCCGGACACAGCTGTTCTGTAATGAGAATATAGCCGAAGAAAAACAACCATTGTTTGAAGTCACCAGTCCTCTCCACAAAAAATAGACATTTACTATAAAGTACATTAAAGTGACACCCGGTTTGCCCACCCATCAGCTGTTATTTGCTCCATTGGCGGCCGGATGTAAACAGTGAATGGAGCTCCAAAGCGTACCTCAGGACAAAGAGTAGCGACTGCTTCTTACGAATAAGAACTGATCTTATGGACCTGGCAGAGGCTGCTATGGTTGAAAGAAAAAAAATGATAAACTCACATACTGGACTTTCGCTATTCAGTAGGACCACAGCCTGTGTCCCCCACTGGTTTCTTCATTTCCTCTTCTGGCTTGAATTTCACAATTTCACATGATGACCAGAGCCCTGAAGAGACTCCACTGATTGGGCAATTATGTCCTATCCCAGAGAGAGGGGATAACCTTCAAACTTGGCACAATACTTTTAAAGGTAATCTATCAGCAGATTTTTGCTATCTCAGCTGAGCGCAACATGATGTAGGCAAAAAAAACCTGAATCCAATGATGTATCACTTAGCTTACTGGGTGCACAGGTTTTGACACAATTAGGCTGTGTTTCCACGGTCAGGAAACACAGCGCTTTGGACGGAGCGGAAAGTCCGCTCCGCCCAAAGCCCCGCCCCCTTTTGAACGCGCGCTCATTCCGGATGTGTTCAGGAACACATCCGGAATGACCGCAGGGCTACATAGCCCTGTGTTATTTCCCTTGCGGCGACGCAGCGTCGCCGCAAGGGAATATGACATGCTGCGGTCTAAAAAGACGCGCCGCATGTCCGGAAACGCAAGTCTTCCGCCTGCGTGTTTATATTACTTATACCAAAACTATGGGTGACATATAGAAACATAGTTCCAAAATCAGGAACAGGGCAACTCCCTACATATTCAAAAAACACGAAATACCAGAGCCTCAAGCCCAACAATAAATGTCAATATTTACTTGTGAATATAAAAATATATTTTTATTGAAGAAAATCTGATAAAACATAACAACAATGAATGTACATGGATGATAGTATCGGTGAAAGAGCAAAACAAAACCTGGTACGCATTGAATAGCACACTAAATTGGATGTAAGGTCCGACAAAAATGTATAATCAAGAGTAATTACATATATATGATTAAATGCAAACATGGGAGCCACATCTCAATCGGGAAAGTGCCAAAAATTGGCATATACACATAAATAGTGTGTGTCCCTGTATTGTAATACAGCAGCAACATGTAATCATGAGGTGCAGACCCTTGTTGCACAATCACATAAAACGTTTACCATATTCCATGGCGCAAAAAAGTTTGCATGCATCTCAATAGATACTATTTAGAATGCATCGTGTATAACATCCCATAAAGTGCATAAGTGCTTACCCATGTATGGACAATGTGACACCAGGAACGTGCCCCGACGCACGTTTCGCTATGACTAGCTTCCTCGGGGGGCAGTGTGGAGAGTGGTGCCAAACATATATATATATTGAACCGTCCAGGTGATAAAAATAATTATAGTAATTACCCATCCTGAACGAGCGCATGTGAGGGCCGACCCAGGAGTGATAACCGCACCACTTCCGGCGCTCCGATGGCGGCGTGGGTCAAGGAAAAACTTCCTGTGACGTCAGGACCCCGCCGCCATCTTGGAGGAGGCCTTTAGTGGGACGGATCACTGCTGCCGCCCGCGCATGCGCATCACAGTGGGAACCATTTTGGTTAATGGCAATCTTAAGGGAAACAGGTTGGGCTCATGATGGGAGATTTAAAAGAGTGGGGGGAGCAATGAGACTGATTGAAACAAATAGTATCAAATAATTAAAGCAAAAAAATGTGGAAATAAAAATAACAAAAAATAATAATAAAAACAAAAATAATAGCAAAAGAGCATGCAGATTAATCTCCCCAGAATAAATATGTAGCCGATGGGGAACAGTGTGAGCAAAATACAATCAGAATAATTATTATTTTGTTATTTTTATTTCCACATTTTTTTGCTTTAATTATTTGATGCGCATGCGCGGGCGGCAGCAGTGATCCGTCCCACTAAAGGCCTCCTCCAAGATGGCGGCGGGGTCCTGACATCACAGGAAGTTTTTCCTTGACCCACGCCGCCATCGGAGCGCCGGAAGTGGTGCGGTTATCGCTCCTGTGTCGGCCCTCACATGCGCTCGTTCAGGATGGGTAATTACTATAATTATTTTTATCACCTGGACGGTTCAATATATATATATGTTTGGCACCACTCTCCACACTGCCCCCCGAGGAAGCTAGTCATAGCGAAACGTGCGTCGGGGCACGTTCCTGGTGTCACATTGTCCATACATGGGTAAGCACTTATGCACTTTATGGGATGTTATACACGATGCATTCTAAATAGTATCTATTGAGATGCATGCAAACTTTTTTGCGCCATGGAATATGGTAAACGTTTTATGTGATTGTGCAACAAGGGTCTGCACCTCATGATTACATGTTGCTGCTGTATTACAATACAGGGACACACACTATTTATGTGTATATGCCAATTTTTGGCACTTTCCCAATTGAGATGTGGCTCCCATGTTTGCATTTAATCATATATATGTAATTACTCTTGATTATACATTTTTGTCGGACCTTACATCCAATTTAGTGTGCTATTCAATGCGTACCAGGTTTTGTTTTGCTCTTTCACCGATACTATCATCCATGTACATTCATTGTTGTTATGTTTTATCAGATTTTCTTCAATAAAAATATATTTTTATATTCACAAGTAAATATTGACATTTATTGTTGGGCTTGAGGCTCTGGTATTTCGTGTTTTTCGCCTGCGTGTTTAGCAGCATAGTGGAGACGGGATTTCTTGAAATCCCCTCCACTATGCTGTAACATCTGGACGCTGCGTGTTTGACGCTGCGCCAACGCACAGCATCAAACACGCAGCTAATCCGGACTGTTTCCTGACCGTGGAAACATACCCTCAGAGTTCTTAGATTTAGCAATACTGCAGAGCCCCTGGAGTGAATGCCACCTGTGGGCCCTGGGAACCCCAGCCTGACAGTGACTGTATATACAAGTCCAGTTAGTGAAGTCATTTTAAGAAACCTACTGTCAAAGAAAGCTATGCAAGTGTCAGGAAAGTTGGCAGGAGCTGAAGCATCAGGATATATGTTTTTAAAATTGTGTGCAAAGAGCCAGGCAACATTGACTGTAAGAGTGCCATGTCCATGTGTGTAGCCCAGCTGCGCTTGGTGCCACATGTACCCAGGAGGATGCACAGAAAGGTAATTCACAATCACCTGATAAGCACACAACACTTGACATTTTTCCTGGTTCCACCAGAGGGAGCCCTTGAGACAGCAGTGAGATGAAGACAGTCTAGCTGAACGTTAGAGAGTCGTTGGTGTTACCTCAGAACAGCAGAACATCTCAGAACGCAGTTACCTCAGACGAGCTGTGAGGGAGAGATAAGAACTCCTCAGAACACGGGGGAGAGACTCCTGTCAGATTAGCCTGAGGGCTGAGGAAGTTTGAGCGAGAAGCTTACATCTACTGCTGCCTGTGCTTATGCTAAGTGTGTGAGTAGGGTGACAGGCAAGTGGAGAAAGGAAAAGAGAGAGTGACAGAGGTCAACCAGCATTGATAGCTAACCTCCACTCTGCACTACCGGACACCGGGTCCGAGCTTGCTAGTATCTTCACAGCTAGTGGGAAAAACCGGAGACCCTGGACTTCAAGTCGCAGGGGCCCAGCAGTGCTGATACGTAACTGAGGTTAGGAAGACGGGGGTCTGGCAGGTACCGCCATAGAGACACTGTTCTGTCCACAAGAAGACCTCATCACAAGATCAGCCGGGCGTAGCAAGGAGAAGGAGTTAAACGTTGTTTTATGCAAGTTAGAAACTCACACACATCAAGAAGTAAGGAGGCCTTACACCTACTCAGTGATTACTGGACGTGCATCCTCCACCCTGAGCAGCTTCCCGGGACGTGCCTGCAAATATCACCAGTAAAGGTACGGAAAGAGACTCATTGTGTGTGTCTGCCTTATTGCTTGCACCCCTGCACCGCCATATACCTCGAGGGATCAGTCTTACCTGTGGAAGACTTAACACCTTGCTGCCCAGTAACAACCCCTCAAAGGATTCACCCTGCAGCGCTGGTCACCCTGATCAGAAACCACATGTGGCGTCACGAACATTTCTAAATCCCCTGTAAATATCCCCCTTGAATGAGCGCCCAGGGCAACGGACCGAGCTGCGCTACCCGTGACCTCTCCCCCATTGAAGTGAACGGGCTCGGTGCTGAGTACCCCATAAGCCCTGTACGTGCGACTCATCTTTGGCGTCACGAACAGGATAAGAAGCTCGCTATATGTGAGTCCTGTGTGCCTAGTGGACTGTTTTTGTGCAAGTGACTGTGTTACTGTTGTTTTGATTTTTGGCGCCAATTGTCCGCCATTGCCCGCCAAAGTACAGCGCTACAGCGCAAAGAGAAGGGGCGTACCTGCAGAAAGCGCGCGGAATCCCGGACACGCCACCAACGCTGACGCGGCGGCAGGTCCTGTGAAGAGCTTCCGTGATCGCTCTGACGTCAGCGCCGGCGACGCAGGTCATTCCACATCGCTGTGCCTGGCAGAGCTGCAGCCTGCAGGAGAAGGTAGGCCACGCTTAACTAGGGGGGCGCAGACATGTCGCAGCCACAAGCTGACAGCGCGGCCCAGGGCGACCGCTCCGGTGACTCACCCGCCGGCGCTGCGGCGCAGGGTGGAAACGCTGGCCCCTCACCAGGTCCGGTGGCCCCGATAGTACCGCTGACGCTCCCATACCTGCCTGGAGCAAAGTGGCTCCCTCAGCATAGCGGTAAGCCAGACACCCTGTCAGGGTTCAAGCGCAAAATATGCAGCATAATGGACATGTACCCTATGACAGAGAAACAAAGAGCTGCAGTGGTATTGGGACAATTGACTGGTGCTGCAGAAAGGGAAGTAGAGACTTGGACAGCTGCAGACCAGGAATCAGTGCTTTCAATTTTCTTAAAGCTACAGACTATTTTTGAGGACCGCACTGAAACAGATCTCCGGATGAGGTTTTACCAATGCTCCCAGAGACCAGATGACAGTATTAGGGACTATGCCTGCCGACTACAGGGGGCCCTGCGAGCTCTCAAACAGGTTAACCCTATAAGCGCCATTAATGAAAGCAAAATGTTGAAGGAACAATTTGGATCATCCTGACGCTACTTTTGATGCCTTAAAAGATATAGCTATAAAAGGACTGCGACCCCTGGAGAAGCCTGAAGTGGCAACCCAGTATCACCCGGGTGAAGCCACTCTAAAGCCAGCAGCATCCACCTTTTTCCCGCTGGTGGCGGAAGCCAAAACGCAGGTGGCGCCTACTGAGTTGGACTGTCTGCGCTCAGAAGTGCGCCAGCTGACTAAAAACCTGGCCGCTCTAATGAGTGCCCTGCAACTGCGGAAGGAAGAAGGAGGAAAGATCCTGCTAGCTGACTGCCCAGAGGATGTCCCTTGGATGAACCGGAGGAAAAGGAGGACGTCGCCCCACCGGAGGACAACGCCACCCCCAGGAGCGACCCCTGATCAGCACCATCCTCGCCAAAAGATCATCTGCTACCGTTGCAACAGAGAAGGTCATCTAGCCCGACAGTGTCCTTTAAACGAGCAGACCCTGGGTCCGAGGGCCAACACCCAGGAATAGACTCATCAGGCCCCTCAGACTGGAACAGCAGGTTTGTGGGAGGAAGACCTTACCTGTCCATCATCCTGGACGGGATCGCAATCCCTGCCCTGCTGGACACTGGATCTCAGGTGACCATCATACCTGATGTCCTGTATAATAAGTTTTGGTCCATGGACAGCCTCCAGCCCCCGAGCCCTGACTTTGCTGTGTATGCCTCTAATGGTCTCCTTGTTGATATACTCGGAGCCAAAAACGTGGACGTAAAGGTGGGCAGAGTGGAGCTGAAGGACCAGGGACTCTTAGTAGTAAAGACTGTAAATGAGGAAAATGGCTTAAATGTGGTTTTAGGTACAAACATTATTAGTAACTGTCTGGGAGAAGTTGTGTTTTTGCTCCAACAGCTCACCGAAGTTGCCAGGCCAGAGCAGAAGGGAGTGATCCAGAGGGAGATCCGGGCCCTGATGTGCCAGCAGCAAGCGAAGCTGACAGATGGTGAAATTGGTAATGTACGGGTGACAGACCCGAACCCCATTGTGATACCCCCAATGAGTGAAATGCTTATATGGTGTAGAGCAGCAATAGGTCTGAGAGGACAGAACTACCAAGCAGTAGTAGAGCCCCATTGTTCAGAGCACAGACCTACACTCTTGACTGCTAGAGGGTAGTAGAAGTACGAAATGGGAGAGTACCAGTACGTCTTCTCAACTGGGGAGAAGATGAAGTGAATTTACCACGCTATGCCACAGTTGCTAAATTACATACCGTAGATAACAACTCTATTCTCACGACAGAGTCCTTAGCCTCCCGCCAACCAGCGGAGGATAATGACCCAGCAACCCAGGTGGAGGATTGGTGTCAGCAGCTCCATGTCGGGACAGACACCACTCCCGCCCACCAGAAACAGGGAGTACTACGGGTGGTACAGGAGTACACACAGGTATTTAGCAAACATCCACTTGACTTTGGGACAATTAAGGGAGTACAGCATCATATCCCTACAGGCAGCCATCCTCCCATCAAAGAGCGGTACAGCCCTATACCTCCAGCACACTACCAGAAAGCTAAGGAAATGTTGCGTGACATGAAGGAAGCAGGGGTGATAAGGGATAGTTGTAGTCCCTGGGCAGCACCTCTAGTCCTAGTTAGGAAAAAGGATGGAAGCATGAGAATGTGTTGTAGGGATCCGCTCTGGTAGGCAGGGCCGGGCTGCAGTAATGAGGTAAACACACAGGCGTTCAGTTCAAAGTTCAGTGGTTTTTAATGATAAGTTCAACAAAAGTCCAGATAACAAAATCAAAAACAGAACATAAATCACTCCAGTTTGGAGAACCACTGGTCCCAGACTCACCCTTGCTTGGGACAGGCTTAACTAAGCGGTGGAATGTCAGCAGAGACCGCCAGGTGCCATTCCCGGGTGGTCTGGTACTCGCTTCCTGGTGTGCACTGACACACTGTCACGAAAACAATCTTCCAGGCTGACTTCAGCCAAACTCCTTCCTTCCACACCTCATACTCCCACAGCTTCCTGTTAAATAGGCCTAGTCCACACCCTCAGGTGAGGTACACATCAGCTGACCTGATCACGTGACTATGACCTCATCACAGGTCCTGTGATCATGGAAAATCCTGAGCAAACTTCAGTCTGCCAGAAGAAATATATCTCCCATCCAGCAAGATCCCCTTTGGTGTACCACATACCTCCCCCCTTTGTTCAACCTTAGGAGGGTGGACACATGACATACAGTGAACTCTGGACAGTGCATCTGCGTTCCCCTGTAATTTGCCTGCCCGATGTTCTACTGAAAATTTGAAATTTTGTAGAGACAGAAACCACCTGGTGACTCGTGCATTTCTCTCTTTGGCTTGACTCATCCAAGTCAGAGGGGAATGATCAGTTACCAACCGAAATGTTCTCCCCAACAGATAGTAGCGCAATGACTCCAGTGCCCACTTGATCGCCAGGCACTCTCTCTCTACAATGCTGTATCTGGTTTCAGCTGGAGTAAGCTTTCGACTCAGGAAACTAATGGGATGCTCCTCCCCGTTAACCTCCTGAGACAATACGGCACCCAGACCTACCTCTGACGCATCAGTCTGGACAATGAATTCTCTTTTGAAGTCGGGTGTGATCAAAACTGGTGACCCGCACAGTGCCCCTTTTAGTTTTACAAACGCTTCTTCAAGCTGATCATTCCATCGCACCATTACTGACTTCCTGCCTTTTAGGCAGTCAGCTAACGGCGCCGACAGGGTTGCAAAATTGGGAATAAACCGCCGGTAGTATCCCACTAACCCCAAAACCCTTTCACTTGTTTTGTGGTGAGGGGACGGGGCCAGTTTTGGATTGCCTCCACTTTGTTTATTTGGGGTTTGATAACTCCTCTCCCAATCACATACCCCAGGTACCGAGCTTCCTCCAACCCTATGGAACACTTCTTTGGGTTGGCAGTTAGCCCTGCTTGTCGCAGAGAATCAATCACCGCCTGTACCTTGGCCAAGTGACTTTCCCAGGCTGTACTGTATATCACAATATCGTCCAGATAGGCCGCGGCATATCGGCGATGGGGACGAAGAACAACGTCCATTAACCTCTGGAAAGTCGCTGGAGCGCCATGCAACCCGAAGGGTAGGACTATATACTGGAACAGTCCCTCGGGTGTTACAAAAGCCGTTTTCTCTCTCGCTGCTTTGGTTAGGGGCACCTGCCAATACCCTTTTGTGAGGTCAATGACTGAAAAATACCGGGCCTGCCCAAACCGCTCTATTAACTCATCGACCCGGGGCATGAGGTAGGCGTCAAATTTAGAAATTTCATTCAGTTTTCTGAAGTCATTACAGAACCTTAGTGTCCCATCTGGTTTTGGTATTAGGACTATTGGGCTGGCCCACTCACTCTGGGACTTTTCAATAACCCCTAACTGCAGCATCTTCTTTACCTCTTCCGAGATGGCTTGTCGCCGGGCCTCAGGCACCCGATATGGCTTTAATCGGACTTTGGCCTGCGGCTCCGTGACAATGTCATGTTGGATTAGGGAGGTACGGCCAGGGAGCTCTGAAAAAACATTGGTATTTCGGCTAACAAACTCTCGAACCTCCTGAACTTGTCTAGGAGACAAAGTGTCTGCTATTTTGACGGCGGAGAGGACTTCTCTTGCCTTCTCCTGAGGCAAGGGAGCCCTCTCTACTGGAAATGCAGGCCGTGGACAATCCTCACCAAGAGGGTCTCTGTCTTTCCACGGTTTGAGCAGATTCACATGGTATACCTGTTCTGGCTTTCTTTGCCCTGGTTGGTGTACTTTATAGTTTACAGGACCCACCTTCTCCATAATCTCATAGGGTCCCTGCCACCTTGCAAGGAGCTTACTATCCACTGTAGGCACAAGTACCAACACCCGATCCCCAGGGTTAAAGGACCTTACCCGTGCCTCCCGGTTATAGACCTGCCTCTGTGACCTTTGTGCTGCCTCCATATGTTCTCGGACTAATGGTAGGACTGTCTCCATTCTCTCTTGCATTTTGACCACATGTTCTATCACACTTTTGTGGGGAGTTGGTTGGTTTTCCCAGGCCTCTTTAGCTATATCGAGTAAGCCACGGGGATGTCTGCCATATAATAGTTCAAAGGGCGAGAACCCCGTAGATGCCTGGGGCACCTCCCACACTGCAAACATCAGGTATGGCAACAAGAGATCCCAGTCCTTACCATCTTTGGAGACTGCTTTTTTCAACATATTCTTCAGGGTTTTATTGAACCTTTCTACCAAACCGTCTGTTTGGGGATGATAGACCGATGTGCGCAACTGTTTAACACTTAACAAGTGGCAGAGTTGTCACGCGGTCTTATGATATGTGTACGATGTCAGTAAACTATTCTTAAAAGAACAACACTCTATACAACATATAGATTAGCAACATCAGCATGTAAATATAGAATAGATTTACCTGACACGATATCCGTTGAACTCAGGGTTAATCTTGAGGACTTGATACACTGTCACAGGAAAGAGGAGGACCGGGGGTCTAACCTGACCCTAAACTGGGGTCCTAACTAATCCCTCACCTTGGAGGTACTGATAATGGTTCAGAGGTCCAAGTCTCCAGCCTAACCCTGTCTCCTATCAGTCCCTGAACCCTGTAATCAGTCCTAAGAAGGATTCTGATTACCACCAAAGGCATATGGGCTGATCTCTGCTAAATACACAGATTAGACATATAAGACAGACTGGAGAAAACACAGACTTGCATACACACTCAAACACAGAAGGAACATAAATGATCTGGGATATTAAACTCTAAGCAAGGTGAGCTTAAAACAACTAAGGAGCTCTTTAACTTAAGTCTATACAGATACAATCCTATCTGTGGTCTGCATGAAGAATTTCACTGGCAACTCCCAACACAGACAACCAGAGATTTAAAGGAAACCAATCAACAAATAATTAATTGCAGCCGGGAGAAACTGCACCCAGTCCCAGAACTGAGCACAGACAGAATTAACTCCCTAACTGCCAAACACAAAGAAACAGCAACTCAGCTGTGAGAAGTCAGAATGTGCAACCGCGACGATCTTCGTGGCGATGCACACATGACAGTACCCCCCCTTCTACGAGGGGCCTCCGGACCCTCAGGGCCAGGTTTGCCCGGGTGAGTTCTGTGGAAGGTCCGCACCAAACGATCTGCGTTAATGTCAGACGCAGGAACCCACGTCCTCTCCTCTGGACCATACCCCTTCCAATGCACCAAGTACTGAAGGGACCGGCGATTCAGACGTGAGTCAATGATCTTTGACACTTGAAACTCCAAGTTACCATTGACCACCACTGGAGGAGGAGGTAGAGGTGATGGTATGACTGGTGCCACGTACCTCTTAAGTAATGACTTGTGGAACACATTGTGGATTTTAAACGTAGGAGGGAGGTCCAGACGAAATGCCACAGGATTAATTATGGAACTGATCCTGTACGGCCCGATGAATCTGGGGCCCAGCTTCCAGGAGGGAACTTTAAGTTTTATATTCCTGGTAGACAACCATACCAGATCGTTCACATTAAGATCTGGACCAGAAACTCTCCTCCTATCAGCCATACGTTTATAACGGTTCCCCATAGCACTCAGATTATTCAATACACCTCTCCACACTGAAGCAAGTGACGACGAGAAACGCTCCTCCTCAGGAACCCCAGAAGGGCCCCCCCCCATTGAATGTACAAAACTGGGGATGAAAACCATATGCCCCAAAAAACGGGGACTTACCAGTGGACTCGCTCCGCCTGTTGTTAAGAGCGAACTCTGCCAGAGGCAAGAAAGAAGACCAGTCCTCCTGGTTCTCTGAGACAAAACACCGAAGATAAGTCTCTAGGCTTTGATTCAGACGCTCTGTCTGACCATTGGTCTGCGGATGAAAAGCCGAGGAAAATGACAATTGCATCCCCCGACGTAAACAAAATGCCCTCCAAAACTTGGACACAAACTGAGACCCCCTATCTGACACCACATCAGAAGGCAACCCATGAAGTCTCACAATCTCCCCAATGAACACCTGCGCCAGAGTTTTAGCATTAGGGAGGGCAGGAAGAGCAATGAAATGTGCCATCTTACTGAACCTGTCAACAACCACCAGTATGACAGTCTTCCCTGACGACTGAGGAAGGTCCGTGATGAAGTCCATAGACAAATGAGTCCATGGACGCTCCGGAAGTTTCAAGGGTAAGAGGGTCCCAGACGGACGGGTATGAGGGGTCTTAGAGCGAGCACAAACCCCACAGGACGCGACAAAAGTTAAAACATCTTTATTAACGTTAGGCCACCAAAACCGGCGAGAAAGGAGATCTAAAGTAGCCTTACTCCCTGGATGTCCTGCTAAAGCAGAATTATGATGTGCCTCAATAACCTTTTGTCTCAACTGATTTGGGACAAACAGTCTCCCTGGAGGTCCTGCAGGGGCGTCCCCCTGAGCCTCTAACACCTCCTCCTCAAGCTCAGAACATACAGCCGACACTACCACCCCCTCCTGAAGGATAGGAATCGAGTCATCCATTTTCCCGGCCCCTGGGAAACTGCGAGACAAGGCATCCGCCTTAACATTCTTAGATCCAGGGCGATAAGTGACAACAAAATTAAACCTGGTAAAAAACAACGACCATCGAGCTTGTCTGGAATTCAGACGCTTAGCAGATTCCAAATACAGCAGGTTCTTGTGATCAGTAATGACGGTGACCGGGTGGACTGCCCCCTCCAAAAAGTGACGCCATTCTTCAAAAGCCAACTTAATGGCCAAAAGTTCCCTATTGCCGATATCATAATTCCTTTCGGCGGACGACAATTTTTTAGAAAAGAAAGCGCACGGATGCCATTTACCAGGGGACGGACCCTGGGACAATATTGCACCCACCCCTACGTCAGACGCGTCCACCTCCACAACGAACGGCTGTGATGCATCTGGTTGGATGAGAACGGGTGCCGAAGCAAAACATTTTTTCAAAGAGGAAAAAGCTTGGCAAGCTTTGTCCGACCATTTAGAAAAATCCGTCCCTTTTCTTGTCATGTCAGTGAGAGGTTTGACAACAGATGAGAAATTACAAATAAATTTCCGGTAGTAGTTAGCAAACCCAGAAAACGCTGCAGAGCCTTAAGATCCTCTGGCTGATCCCATTCAAGCACTGCTCTCACCTTTTCAGGGTCCATACGGAAACCGGAGGCTGACACCAAGAAACCCAAAAACTGAAGTTCCTGTACGGCGAATACACACTTTTCCAGTTTGGCGTATAGTTTATTGTCTCGCAAGATCTGCAACACCTGTCTCACATGCTCCTGGTGAGACACAAGATCTGGTGAGTAAATTAAAATGTCATCCAAATATACGACCACAAACAGCCCCACCAGATGACGAAAAATGTCATTAACAAAATGTTGGAATACTGCTGGTGCAGTAGTCAGACCAAAAGGCATGACAAGGTTCTCATAATGTCCCTCCGGCGTGTTAAACGCCGTTTTCCACTCATCCCCCTCTTTTATCCTAATCAGATTATACGCCCCCCTGAGATCCAATTTAGAGAACCATTTGGCGCCAACAATTTGATTGAAGAGATCAGGAATCAGAGGGAGTGGATACGGATCTCGAACAGTAATCCGATTAAGTTCGCGGAAATCCAAGCAAGGGCGTAGGCCTCCATCTTTCTTCTTCACAAAGAAGAACCCCGCGGCCACTGGGGAAGATGAAGGTCTAATATGCCCTTGGGCCAGACTTTCCGAAATATAATCTTTCATAGCCTGCCTCTCAGGACCAGAAAGGTTATATAACCTAGCTTTAGGTAACTTAGCATCAGGAAGTAAATTAATAGAGCAGTCATACACGCGATGAGGAGGCAACTCCTGACACCCCTCCTCAGAGAACACATCCTCAAAGTCCTCCAAAAAAGGAGGCAAAGTACTAGGCACGACCGCACTGATGACTGTGTTCATGCAGTTACTTTTGCAAAACTCACCCCATTGGCTTATATCTCTGGACTGCCAATTAATCACAGGGTTATGTTTAACCAACCAAGGAAGTCCCAACACAATAGGAGTAGGTAGACCCTCCAACACATAACAAGATAATAGTTCCCTATGTATTGCCCCTACCCGAAGGTCAATGTTATGAACCTCATGAACAAAGCTACCTTGGCCGAGAGGCCTGGCGTCAATGGAGAATATAGGGATCGGTTTGACCAATACACTCAGATGCATACCTTGAGCCTGAGCAAACTGAGCGTCAACCAGATTAGCCCTGGACCCACTATCAAGAAGAACAGAAAATCTCTCCACTCTCGTACCAACCACCACCTCCACTGGTACAAGGAACTGAGAAGAACTAGCGGACGAAATACATACTCCCAGGTTGTCGTCCACCACACAACCTGGGATTAACAGTTTTCCGGCGACTTTTTGCTCAACAAGGCACGGGATGGACATCCCTCAACAAAATGTCCCTCTTTCCCGCAGAAGAAACACCTTCTAGTCCTGCGGCGTACCGCCAATCCCCTCCTACGAAATGATGTCCCTCCCAACTGCATAGGCTCCTCCGAACAGACAAGGGGAACCTCAACATAAGGGACTTTAGTAGTAGGTGGAGTAACAACAGGGGGCGGAGTTACCTCGCACCTCTCCCGGAGCCGTCTATCAGTACGGATAGCTAGGGCCATAGCAGCCTCCAGTGATGGAGGAGAATCATACTGAGCCAAAATGTCCTTTAATTTGTCAGAAAGCCCATGACAAAACTGGCTTCTAAGAGCTGGGTCATTCCACTGAGTATCTGTGGCCCATCTACGGAACTCAGAAGCAAATTCCTCCGCTGGACGATCTCCCTGCTGTATCTTACGTAATTTTGTCTCAGCAAGAGAGACCCGATCTGGGTCATCATATACCAAACCCAGGGCAGTAAAAAATCGATCTACTGACTGTAGAGCCGGGGATCCCGGAGGAAGGGAGAAGGCCCAGGATTGAGGGTCCCCTTGTAGGAGCGAGATAACAATTCCCACTCTCTGCTCTTCACTCCCTGATGATCGAGGCCGAAGCCGAAAATACAATTTACATGCTTCCCTGAAGGTAAAAAATTTGTCTCGCCCACCAGTGAACCTGTCCGGGAGAGCTACTTTAGGTTCAAATCTGGTTTGCTCCGAGGGAGACAAAACTTTGGACTTAATGTCCGTCAGCTCCATGGATAATCCCTGCAACTGCAGAGCCAGCTGGGCTACTGGATCCATGGCAACTGGGAATAATTTTATGGGCCAGTGAAAATGTCACGCGGTCTTATGATATGTGTACGATGTCAGTAAACTATTCTTAAAAGAACAACACTCTATACAACATATAGATTAGCAACATCAGCATGTAAATATAGAATAGATTTACCTGACACGATATCCGTTGAACTCAGGGTTAATCTTGAGGACTTGATACACTGTCACAGGAAAGAGGAGGACCGGGGGTCTAACCTGACCCTAAACTGGGGTCCTAACTAATCCCTCACCTTGGAGGTACTGATAATGGTTCAGAGGTCCAAGTCTCCAGCCTAACCCTGTCTCCTATCAGTCCCTGAACCCTGTAATCAGTCCTAAGAAGGATTCTGATTACCACCAAAGGGATATGGGCTGATCTCTGCTAAATACACAGATTAGACATATAAGACAGACTGGAGAAAACACAGACTTGCATACACACTCAAACACAGAAGGAACATAAATGATCTGGGATATTAAACTCTAAGCAAGGTGAGCTTAAAACAACTAAGGAGCTCTTTAACTTAAGTCTATACAGATACAATCCTATCTGTGGTCTGCATGAAGAATTTCACTGGCAACTCCCAACACAGACAACCAGAGATTTAAAGGAAACCAATCAACAAATAATTAATTGCAGCCGGGAGAAACTGCACCCAGTCCCAGAACTGAGCACAGACAGAATTAACTCCCTAACTGCCAAACACAAAGAAACAGCAACTCAGCTGTGAGAAGTCAGAATGTGCAACCGCGACGATCTTCGTGGCGATGCACACATGACAAGAGTTCCTTCATGATTTTTGACATAAAGGGGGTCCCCTGATCTGTTAAGATTTCTTGAGGGATTCCCACCCGAGAGAACATACCCATGAGTTATTTTGCGATTAGTTTGGCGGAGGTGTGTCGCAGGGGAATAGCCTCAGGATACCTGGTAGCGTAATCTAGAACTACGAGGATATGTTGATGACCCCTTGCTGATTTATTAACTGGCCCCACCAGATCCATGGCTATTCTCTCAAACGGGACCTCTATAATTGGTAAAGGCACCAAGGGACTCCGAAAATGAGGCTGCGGACTGGTTACCTGGCACACGGGACAAGAGTTACAATACCGTTTAACTTCTTCATAGACCCCTAGCCAGTAAAACCGTTGTAGAATTCTGTCTAGGGTTTTCTTTTGGCCCAAATGTCCCCCTAGTACATGCGCATGCGCTAAGTCCATTACCAACCTCCGATATGACTGCGGTACCAGCAATTGCTCGACAATTTCCCCATGTATTTTTTCAACCCGATACAGCAAATCTTGGTTCAGCTCGAATCGGGGAAATACTGTAGCTGCCCCGGGGTGTTGGGGTTCCCCATTGACAACCAGTACATTTTCCCGGGCTCGAGTCAACGTAGGGTCCCGGAGTTGCGCCGTACCAAAATTGTCACCTGCCACATTTAAGTCTGACAATTCTGGTCCTGGTGGCAAATCTTCCATCTCCCCAGCTAACACTTCTATAGGAGAGGAGTTTTCCTCCTCCACTGAAGGCAAAGGGACTCCTACCGCCAGCACATCTTCCTCTGGGCCACCAGGTTCATGCCCGATTTCTGGAGAATGCAACCTGGTTGCCACTGGTGCCGATGACTGTTCTGTGGGAGGGGTAATTACCGGCCAAAGCACAGAAAATAACAGAAAATCTCTCCCCATTATTACATCATAATGCAAATTCACTACCACTCCCACCTTGTGGCACCTCCTCCCCGCTGGCGTGTTTATCATCACCAGTGCGGTAGGATAATGTTTTAAGTCCCCATGTATACACAACACACCCATTTTCCGACCAGTATACTCGCTGATTTGGACGTGGATGGCTCGTATTAGGGTCACAAGACTCCCTGAGTCCAGAAGAGCCACAGCAGGGTTACCCTCCACCTCCACTTTACACAAATGGTTCATACCGGGTCCCTCTGGTTTGCCCACTGCACACATGTATTCGGCATAGTGAGACTGATAGTACCCATAGTTTGTGTCCATGGGCTCAGTCAGGTGAGTGCAATCAGCTCTCACATGTCCTGGTTCTTGGCACCGCCAACAGATTATGGGGCCTCTTTCGTCCCCAGACGTGTCTTGGGCGGCCTTCCGAGTCTCTGCTCGCCGAACGGCGGGTGAAGGTTTGGGGAATTTACTTATTACCTTCCGGGTAGTCTCTCCCTGTACCTCCTTGGTAGCCCCATATCTTTCAATGAGGTCTACCATCTGGAGACCATCAGTAGGGGTTACCTGTCCAACCCAGGTTTGCAGGGTGTGGGGCAAAGTTCTCCAGAATTTATCAGTCACTATACGATCCAGCATAGCGCGGGGTGACAACACCTCCGGCTGCAACCATTTTTCCATCAGGTGTATCAAGTCATAATACTGGGACCGAGCTGGCTCGGAAGGGGAAAACTTCCACTGGTGTACCCGCTGGGCCCGGACTAACACATTTACTCCAAGACGTGCGAGTATCTAACCCTGTAATGTAAGGAGTACAGTTCATATAGTGTCTTGTGCTTGGGTGCGATGAAAACACAGGAGTCACAGGTTTGATATAGAAGGTCTTGTATTACTTCATACAAGTGGCAATAATAGTCACATAGTTTGCAGATACAAAAGCAAGAGACACAGCAGGCCAGAGTAACTTAAGCTCACCAATCACTCTCCACAACAGGTTCAGGATCTCCTCTGTTACCGTAAGTCCATGCAAACGTGGATTTATCAAATAGCAAGGTTCCAAAGTCCACGAGTGTTCCAAAGTTCCACAATAGGAAATAACTGGAGTACAAGGTCCAAGGCTTCCAGGAGTCAGGTCACAGGTTCACTGCAAGCTTGATTCTGAAGCACTGATTGCTCAGCTGTGGCTGCTTAAGAAGCAAGAGGAGAGAATCAGGGCGGGAACATGCAAGCTGGAAACTCCATATTGACTGAGGGCAAGATAGCTGCAGCAAGACAGAAAGTAAAATGGCTGACGGAAAAACTGAGTTTCAGGAACATGTACACAGAACCTTACATTACTCCCCCCTTAGGGACAGCCTCCGGATGACCTCAGACCAGGCTTGTGTGGGTACCTCTGATGAAACTGACGGAGCAAGCGAGGAGCATTAACGTTATTGACTGGTTCCCATGAGTTGTCCTCCACTGGGTAGCCCTGCCATTTAATCAGATATTGTAACTGATTTCTATACAACCTGGAATCTAGAATCCTTTCCACCACAAATTCTTCCTGACCATCGACTAGCACTGGGTCAGGGCAAGGAGAAGAACGTCCAGGAAACGTATTGGGTGTCGCAGCCTTTAGTAGGGATACATGAAAGACAGGGTGGATTCTCATAGTTCTGGGCAGTTGAAGACGACAAGCGACAGCACTTATAATCTTACTGATTTTATAAGGTCCAATGTATTTATGTCCCAACTTAGATGATGGAATTCTTAACTTAAGATTTCTGGTTGACAGCCAGACCAGGTCTCCTACCTTGAAAGCTGGTGCAGGTTTACGAAATTTATCTGCGGCTTTCTTGTACCTTTCCTGAGCCAATTCCAGATTTCCCTTTAGAAGATCCATATTCTTTTGTAAAGACGTGATTCTTTCAGCCACTGCTGGCAAAGGCGTTTCTATGGGAAATCGAGGAAGAATATTAGGATGATAACCTAAATTGGAGTAAAAAGGAGACTGCTTAGTGGAGGCGCTCTGAGAGTTGTTATAAGAGAACTCAGCCAGTGGAAGTAGATCCACCCAATCATCCTGTAGGTGGCAGATAAAGCAGCGAAGATACTGCTCCAGGGTCTGATTGGTTCGTTCTGTCTGTCCATTAGTCTGAGGATGAAAAGCAGAAGAAAGGTTTACTTTAATGTCCAATGCTGCACAGAAATTTTGCCAAAACCTTGAAGTGAATTGCACCCCTCGATCCGAAATAACCTCATCTGGTACTCCATGTAAGCGAAACACATTTTTAATCATCAAATCTGATGTCTGTTTTGCAGTGGGTAAGCCGACACAAGGGATAAAATGAGCTGCTTTTGTTAAACGATCAACCACCACTAGAATGGTGTTCTTCCCTTGAGAGGTTGGTAACTCCACAATGAAGTCCATAGAAATGAATCCCCACGGGCGGGACGGGGTGGGAAGGGGTTGCAACAGACCAGTTGGTGAGGAGCGAGGTGTTTTGCATCTTGCACAGACTTCACATGAAGTGACATAGTTTAAAACATCCTTCCTGCAAGTGGGCCACCAAAAGAAACGAGAAAGAAATTCCTGTGTCTTTAGAATTCCTCTATGCCCAGCTATCTTGGAATCGTGAATGAGTTGCAATACTCTCAATCTGACTGTTTCAGTAATATACAGACGTTGTCCCTGAATCCACACACCATTCTTAAAGACAAGACTTACGTCCCTTGGGGGTTGTGCCAAAAAGGAATCCGCATGGTATGCTTCCTTGATGTCCTTAAGTAGGTCTTGATTATGAATCACTCCCAGGAATCTAGAGTCAGGAAGAATAGTCTTAGGAGGAGTAAGTGGACGTGTCTCTGCTGAATAAATCCTAGAGAGTGCATCAGCCTTTCCATTGCGCGATCCTGGTCTATAAGAAATGATAAAATTAAATTGGTTTAAGAAAAGATTCCAGCGAGCCTGGCGAGGAGTCAGGCACTTAGCCGACCTGATAAATTCAAGGTTACGATGGTCTGTCAGGACGACTATTTGCTGTGCAGCTCCCTGAAGAAGGTGTCTCCATTCTTTGAAGGCGGCAATAATGGCCAACAACTCTCTATTGCCCACATCGTAGTTCCTCTCAGCCGAAGACAACTGCTGGGAAAAGAAGGCACAGGGATGCAAGACATTCTTCTCACCTGTTCTCTGAGAGAGTATAGCTCCAACGGCACAGTCTGAAGCATCCACCTCTATTATGAAGGCAAGTTCGGGGTTGGGATGTACTAAGATAGGTGCAGTGGTAAATTTATCTTTTAGACGGGAAAATGCTTCCTGGGCTTGGGGAGTCCAGGAGAACCTAGACTCTTTCCGGGTAAGTTGGGTGATAGGTGACACTACCTCAGAGAAATTCCTAATGAAACGTCTATAGAAGTTGGCAAACCCGATGAAGCGCTGCACCTCCTTCACATTTCTAGGACTTGGCCAATCCTTGATGGCTTGGGTCTTGCTTCCATCCATACTAATTCCT
Organism: Oophaga sylvatica; assembly: GCA_033576555.1. Taxonomy (NCBI): domain Eukaryota; kingdom Metazoa; phylum Chordata; class Amphibia; order Anura; family Dendrobatidae; genus Oophaga; species Oophaga sylvatica. The sequence continues at coordinate 933,559,094 of JARQOD010000001.1, forward strand.
TGTGTAGACAGTACATACCCCAGAAATTGAATTTCGGTCCTATGGAATTCACACTTTTCAAGTTTGATGTAAAGATGATTTTGTCTTAGACGTTCCAAGACCATTCTCACATGTCCATGATGTTCCTCTGTGGAGTTAGAAAAAATTAGAATATCATCCAAATAAATCACCACGAATGTATCTAGGAGATCCCTGAAGATGTCATTCACCAAGTGTTGGAAAGTGGCTGGGGCGGTACTCAGACCAAAAGGCATAACTAGATATTCAAAGTGTCCATAGCGTGACCTGAATGCAGTCTTCCATTCATCCCCAGGTCTAATACGGACTAAGTTATAGGCCCCACGGAGATCTAGTTTAGAGAAAATTTTGGCATGTCGCACTCTCTCCAATAACTCAGGGATTAAAGGCAATGGATAACGGTTTCTAATAGTAACCTTATTGAGTTCCCTATAGTCTACGCAGGGTCTCAGAGATCCATCTTTCTTCTTTACAAAGAAGATGGGTGCACCTGCAGGAGATGAAGAGGGGCGTATGAAGCCCTTGGCTAGATTTTCGTCTATGTAATCCTTTAAAGCCTTTAGCTCGGGCCCCGCCAGGGGGTAGATCTTACCAAAAGGTATCTCTGCTCCAGGCAATAATTCAATTGGACAATCATATATCTCTATCGGCCTTTCGATAATTCGTTTCGATATTTTCGTCTTATCGAATACCGGAATCGGAAGTTCCCATAATTCTTTGCGAGGCAATGTGATTTTATTCAGCCAATAAGGAATCCTAAGAAGTGTGGGCACATCCTGTACTGCTGCGGTCATGTTAACTAATGGCATGGCTGTGATTGGATGCTGAAATGATGTCAGAATGCACTATAAAAGGCGCCGCCGCCATTTTAGCGTCACTGTGCTGTGAATTCAGTAAGGGACAGAACGCTGCTGTGCTGACTCTGAGGGACAGTTAGAGATTGCGATTTAGTGTACTGTGCTGTAGGCAGGCTAGCACCAACCGCTGTGTAAAGCTTCCTTTTGCCTGCAGTGTTGTTTTAACAGCTCTGCAAGGTGTGTGTGAGTGCAGGTGACGCTGCAGTTTGCTCTGCATGCAACGCTGTCTGTAGGCATCTGCACCTGTCACTCACAGACTCTTTTTTTTTTCCTTCAGTGTAATTCTTGCTGCTCCATGCAATTTAACTATTAGTGTGACGCGCTTCCATCCGTATCCAATACATTGGTTGCAAACACTATAGAAGTAGACAGAGGAGTAGCCTTTCACAGATTGTGGACAGTTGTGTTTCAGTGTTCACTTCAGTCTGTGTTTTTTATTTTTTGAGTGCACATCACGCTCCAGTTACTTGTTCAAGCACTGCTGCTTGTACTCTGCTGAGCGTGTCTCAGTGCCTCATCCTTTTCATTTATCTCCAATTGGTTCTGCTCCATCCCATTTAAAATATAATCTATTAGTGTGACGCGCTTCCATCCGTATCCAATACATTGGTTGCAAACACTATAGAAGTAGACAAAGGAATAGCCTTTCACAGATTGTGATTTGTGAACAGTTGTGTTTCAGTGTTCACTTCAGTCTCTGCGTAATAACCACACTTAGGCCTTATAACTTTTCTGACTTTCTTTATCAATCTACCAAGATGAAGAAGTCAGTGAGTAAGGCACGTGGTCGTGGCCGTGGAGTTTCAGCAGGGATAGGACGTGGGGATTCTGTGTCTGCTGTCGCCCTCAGTGACACAGCATCCACCATTTATCCCCGTGAGCGTTCCTTTATGCGCACTTTGGTAGGAGCTCGGCGTGCCCCCCTGCTGCGGGAAGAACAAATTGAAGCCGTTGTTGGTTGGATGGCAGCCAATGCATCGACTTCAATTCCTTCCACCTCCTCTCAGGAACACAACACTGTTGAGCAACCATCTGTCTGTTCACCGCCTGTCAAATTGCCAAGGCAGTCAGAGAGTTATGTACAGGAGCCAGCTGAGTCTCTGCTTCTGTTCTCAGAATCTGTTGGCTCGCAAACACGGGCACAGGCAAGCAGCATTCTGCAATTTGAAGAAGAGGGAGTATGCAGTGATGCGCAACAGCTGTGTCTCTCTCAATCTGAAGAGGCGGGTGAGCCAGTGCCGATGGACAGCACACCGCAGAACGCATCTTATGATGATGATGAGACTCAGGTGCCAGGTTTTGTGGAGCATGGTGCTGCCCAGACCATCCAACAGCAGCAGGTGTTGGAAGAGGGTAGTGGAGATGATGAAGTCCGAGACCCAACATGGCGTGAGCAACAGCAAGGTGGTGAGAGCAGCTCTGAGGAAGAGATTGTCCCAACGGTACAAAGAGGAGGGAGAGGTAGGCTGCAGACTCGCTTGCCTGTAGCCTCCAGTTTAGCACCTGTTGGGAGCAGTTCTCTTAGAAATGTCAAAATTGGCGCTCCCATTACTTGCACTGCGTGGTCCTTTTTTGACAGACTTGTAGATAATATTTGCTATGTTCAATGCAAGCTGTGTAAGCAAAAAGTTAAAAGAGGTAAAAATATCAGGAACCTGAATACCACAAATATGTGGACACATGTACGGACAAAGCACGTAGCTGAGTTCCAAAGACACACTGGAGATGTAGGCCAACCTACAGCAGCACCTACATCTTTACGTCATGTTCGAGCCTCTACCTCCAGCTCTCACACACCTGTTTTGGCTTCCTCACAGGATCTCCATGGAAGAACCTCGGTCACTGTTGTCCATAGAGAAACTGTTATTCCACCCACTGCAGCAAGTTCACAGTCATCGTCACACTCCCAGTACAAAAAACAGCCATCGGTAACACAGGCATGGGATAAAAGACGGCCATACTCGGCAAACCATCCACGAGCACAGGCTCTGAATGCTGGCCTTGCAAAACTCCTGTCCCTTGAAATGCTGTCATTCAGGCTGGTGGAGACTGACAGTTTCAGGAACTTTATGGCATTGGCAGTCCCACAATATAATGTGCCAAGCCGATTTTATTTCAGCAGGCAAGCTGTCCCTGCTCTGCAAAAACATGTCGAGGGAAACATTAAACATGCGCTACTAAACGCCGTCAGTAGCAGGGTCCACCTGACCACCGATGCGTGGACCAGTACCCATGGCCAGGGACGATACCTTTCCCTCACTGCCCATTGGGTCAATGTTGTGGAGCCGGGTACAGATCTTGCCAGTGGCGCTGTACGTGTTCTGCCAACTCCAAGGATTGCAGGAATCCAGTCTGTGCACATTGATTCCTCCTCCTACTCCAGTTCCTCAGAATCATCGCTGCACGAGCCGTCACGGTATACCTCCACATGGACCCGTGAACGCTTACCTGTTGCGACCGATATGAGCACAGCCGTGGCCAAACGTCAACAGGTCGTCCTGAAATTAATTCCCATGGGGAATCGAAGCCACACAGCGCAGGAGCTCTGGGATGCCATCAAGCAGGAGAGCGACGTGTGGTTTTTGTCAGCTAATCTCCAGCCAGGCTTGGTAGTGTGTGACAATGGCCGAAATCTGGTGGCAGCTCTGGGCCTTGGCAACCTCACTCACATACCATGTCTGGCACATGTGCTCAACTTGGTCGTGCAGAGGTTTTTGAGGGACTATCCGGATCTTGATGCACTGCTGCACAAGGTCCGCCTAGAGTGCGCTCACTTGCGACGTTCCAGCATGGCCAGATCGCGCATTGCAGCTCTGCAAGTCAGATTTTGCCTTCCTGAACATCGCATCATATGTGACGTACCCACCAGGTGGAATTCCACGTTACATATGTTGGAGCGGTTGTGTGAGCAGCAGCCAGCAGTAATGGAGTATCAGCTGCAACAGGAGCAATCAACTCGCAATTTGCGCCGTTCACACTTCACCACTACTGAGTGGGCCTCTATGAAGGACATCTGCGACGTTTTGCGTGCGTTTGATGTCTCAACGCGGATGGCGAGTGCAGATGATGCACTAGTCAGCATGACTGTCCCCCTTATCTGCCTGCTTCAGAAATCACTGAAAGCACTAAAGGAAGAGGTTTTGAAACAGGTGGAGGATGAGGAGTCACAAATTCAATTACCTTCAGGACAGTCAGCGCAACGTGGTTCCTCACAAAGGGCTGGGCAGGGCTCACTTTGTGAGGAGGATGAGGAGGAGGAGGAGTCAATGGAGGAGGAAGAAATCCCTACAGAGGAAGGTACACAACGCTGTAGTCAGTATGTAGAGCGAGGGTGGGGTGATGCAGAGGAGACAGAGATGACGCCTCTTCCAGAGGACAGCCTTTGTTGGCCAGTTGGGAGTCTGCAGCACATGGTTGATTTCATGCTTCAGTGCCTAAGAAACGACCGCCGCATCGCCCACATTCTCAGCACGTCAGATTATTGGGTGTACACCCTCCTAGACCCTCGCTACCGGGACAACTTACAAACCCTCATCACACCGGTGAACCGGGACCGTAAAATGCAGGAGTACCAAGACACACTGGTGCAATCCATACTGTTGTACATTTCAGCCGAGAGAGATGCTGCTGCTGCTGCTGCTACTGCTTTACAAAGCAGCTCTGTGCGTCGAGGCAGTGTAGACACCTCTACAACAAGAGGGAGCAGAAGCAGCGCCTCTGCACAGGGCAAGAACTGTATGTTACAAATGTGGCAAAGTTTTGTGACAGCGCCAGCAAGGTCTACACCATCCGAGACGGCTCCAGTCACCAGGAAGAAACGTTTCCGTAAGATGGTGACAGACTACTTGGCTTTCCCTCTAAGTGTACTCCCAGATGCCTCTTCCCCTTTCAAATTTTGGGTCTCTAAGTTGGATACATGGCCAGAGCTTAGCCAGTATGCATTGGAGGTGCTGGCTTGCCCTGCTGCCAGTGTATTATCTGAGCGCGTCTTTAGTGCTGCAGGTGGTGTAGTAACAGACCGTCGCATGCGACTATCCTCAGAGAATGTAGACCGGCTTACTTTTCTGAAAATGAACAAGGCATGGATCTCACCTGAATTTGCCTGTCCGTTTTCAGATTAAATAACTGTTTGGCAACGTTTTCCATGTCTTAGGTTATGTTCATCTTTCTACCACCTGAACTCTACTCCCTGGGCTACAACACCGCCATTTGTTGCTCGTAAGTAATTGGCAGGGGTACTGACTCCTGGCCAGCCTGGTTACAGCACGACAGCTGTTTCCTGGCAGTGTGAACGTCAATTATTCTCCAATAAGTTGTGCTGTCGTGTTGCATTCGGGTTAGCCGACTCTATGGTGCCTGCAGTTTAGGTGATTCCTATGTGTGCTGTGGGATATGTAAATAAAGGCGGTTTCCATTGTGACAATAGGATAAGCACCCACTGTAGGACTGTGTGATTCTGTAACTGCGGACGGCTTGCGTCCTGTCAACTTACATTTTCATGGGTGCGTTCTTCTACCCGTCCGGGGTCCAGTACCGTCAAGTGGTTCTCCCCAGTGCCTTTGGCCTAGGTGCCTCCATCTCCGTATCCGAGTTCCAGCAACGTCTGCTGGTCCTTGGTAGTGCTTTGGAGCACAGGTACCTCCTGCTTAGTAACCGTGTCACAGTAACGTCAGCTGGTACTCGGTTGTGACATTGCCTCTTTTCCTTCTGCTACCCGTCCGGGGTCCAGTACCGTCAAGTGGTTCTCCCCAGTGCCTTTGGCCTAGGTGCCTCCATCTCCGTATCCGAGTTCCAGCAACGTCTGCTGGTCCTTGGTAGTGCTTTGGAGCACAGGTACCTCCTGCTTAGTAACCGTGTCACAGTAACGTCAGCTGGTACTTCGGTTGTGACATTGCCTCTTTTCCTTCTGCTACCCGTCCGGGGTCCAGTACCGTCAAGTGGTTCTCCCCAGTGCCTTTGGCCTAGGTGCCTCCATCTCCGTATCCGAGTTCCAGCAACGTCTGCTGGTCCTTGGTAGTGCTTTGGAGCACAGGTACCTCCTGCTTAGTAACCGTGTCACAGTAACGTCAGCTGGTACTCGGTTGTGACATTGCCTCTTTTCCTTCTGCTACCCGTCCGGGGTCCAGCACAGTCAGCTGGTCCTTGTTACTTCCATTGTCTCTTGCTCCATCAGATAACCCGTCAGGGTTCCAGTAACGTCAGCTGTTTCTCGGAAATTAGACGACATTAAAGACCACCCAGAAGAAGATGACGACAACAAGGACGACGAGCATGAAGCCAACCAGCCTGAACACCATCACAAAGAAAAAATAAAAGATTACCAAGAAGAAGATCACCAACAGGACAAAGAAGGTTAAGACAAACTACAAGATACAGAACAAGAGACAGAAAGACAATAAGCAGAAGATCAAAAAGCAGAAGAACATGAAGTATAAGACCAAAATGAAGAGCAAAATATATGCTCTAAATTATAAGCAGAAGAAGACTAAGCAGTGTATGGGGGTGAGTCCGTTCCTCCTCGTGGTGCCCCTGGAAAATGCCTGCTGCTGCTGCAGGCTAAACTGAACACGGACAAATACTGTTGTAATTTAAATCTTTTGTGACAGCAAGAACGGAAGGATGAACAATTCATACTTTTACAGATTACAAGTACAGGAATCTCTGTCACAAATAAGAATATGATGAAGAAGATGAAGAGGAAGAATATGAAGAATTTGAATATGAAGAAGATTAATTAGTTTAATAATAACAATATGAGTAATGTAAACAAAAACATGAATAGCAAGAAGTTTAAGAAGAAGATTAAGAAGGTGAAGATGAAGAATAATTTGATGAGAAAGATGATGCTGCTGCTGAAGATTATGAAGGAGAAAGTGTGGCACTGGCAAAAGTTAAAAAGGTGAAGAGCATGGAAGTTGTGAAACATACATATTTGCCAAAATAGAAAAAAGGTTAACAACATTGTCAATTTGTTAGTCAATCCAAACGTATTTCCAAAAAAAAATATATTAATGCTATTCCAATGCATTGGGTTAAACATGTATGCCTTTATTGTCTCCTCAACCTCCCCCAATACATTCTACATTAGTCTTTGTTGTTTTCTTTCATGTACAATTAACCAACAAGGCAAGAATGGGTTTTTTTAATTTCGATATTTTGTTCCCATAGACTTACATGGGACTTCCGGTATCGAAATCGGATATCGACGATATTTAGTGCTATCGGCGATACAATTTCGATACGATATTTTTAGATATCGAGCAATATCGCTCAACACTAGTGAGGTCCTGTAGGTTTGTAAAACGGGTTTTTATAGTCTGCAAATCTGCAAGGATATTATCAGTCACTCCGCAAAGTTCCTTTATGCGGGCTTCCATTTTCCAGATCTTTTAAGACAGGAGTACTGGAAAGAGAGGAGAGGAGAAAAAAAAAAACAATAGTGTTTACCTGTGGTAACACTGCAGAGAGAAAAAAAAAATTAAGGGAACTGCTCACCTGGAATGGTTGTGAGAAGTCACAACCACTATCATCACAGAAAGTTCAACCGGACATCTGATATCCACAGTTACAGCAGACACAAAAGAGGAAAGAAAAAAAAAAAAAAACAATAGTGTTTACCTGTGGTAACACTGCAGAAAAAAAAAAACTTAAGGGAATTGCTCACCTGGAATGGTTGTGAGAAGTCACAACCACTGTCATCACAGAAAGTACAACCGGACGTCTGATATCCACAGTTACAGCAGACACAGCCTTCCCAGACCCAGCAGACACTAACGTTTTGGCTTCAGAATCTTGTAATGTATGTAGTACAGTTCATATAGCGTCTTGTGCTTGGGTGCGATGAAAATACATGAGACACAGGTTTGATATAGAAGGTCTTGTATTACTTCATACAAGTGGCAAAAATAGTCACACAGTTTGCAGATACAGAAGCAGGAGACACAGCAGGCCAGAGTAACTTAAGCTCAGCAATCACTCTCCACAACAGGTTCAGCATCTTCTTCTCTGTTACCGTAAGTCCATGCAAACGTGGATCTTTCAAAGAGCAGGGTTCCAGAGTCCACAAGTGTTCAGAGTTCCTCAGTAGGAATAGCTGGAGTACATAGTCCAAGGCTTCCAGGAGTCAGGTCACAGGTTCACTGCAGGCTAGATTCTGAAGCACTGATTGCTCAGCTGTGGCTGCTTAAGAAGCAAGAGGGAGAGAATCAGGTCGGGAACATGAAAGCTGAAAACTCCATATTGACTGAGGGCAAGATAGCTGCAGCAAGACAGAAAGCAAAATGGCTGACGGAAAACTGAGTTTCAAGAACATGTACAAAGAACCTTACATTACTCCCCCCTTAGGGACAACCTCTGGATGGCCTCAGACCAGGCTTGTCTGGGTACCTCTGATGAAACTGGCGGAGCAAACGAGGAGCATTAACGTTATTGACTGGTTCCCATGAGTTGTCCTCCACTGGGTAGCCCTGCCATTTAATCAAATATTGTAACTGATTCCTGTATAACCTGGAATCTAGAATTTTTTCCACCACAAATTCTTCCTGACCATCGACTAGCACTGGGTCAGGGCAAGGAGAAGAACGTCCAGGAAACGTATTGGGTGTTGCAGCCTTTAGTAGGGATACATGAAAGACAGGGTGGATTCTCATAGTTCTAGGCAGTTGAAGACGACAAGCAACGGCACTTATAATTTTACTGATTTTATAGGGTCCAATGTACTTATGTCCCAACTTAGACGATGGAATCCTTAACTTAAGATTTCTGGTTGACAGCCAGACCAGGTCTCCTACCTTGAAAACTGGTGCAGGTTTACGAAATTTATCTGCTGCTTTCTTGTACCTTTCCTGAGCCAATTCCAGATTCTCCTTTAAAAGATCCATATTCTTCTGTAAAGACGTGATTCTTTCGGCCACTGCTGGTAAAGGCGTTTCTATGGGAAATCGTGGAAGAATGTTAGGATGATAACCTAGATTGGGGTAAAAAGGAGACTGCTTAGTGGAGGCGCTCTGAGAGTTGTTATAAGAGAACTCAGCCAATGGAAGTAGATCCACCCAATCATCCTGTAGGTGGCAGATAAAGCAGCGGAGATACTGCTCCAGAGTTTGATTGGTTTGTTCGGTCTGTCCATTAGTCTGGGGATGAAAAGCAGAAGAAAGGTTTACTTTAATGTCCAATGCTGCACAGAAATTTTGCCAAAACCTTGAAGTGAATTGCACCCCTCGATCCGAAATAACCTCATCCGGTACTCCATGTAAGCGAAACACATCTTTAATCATCAAATCTGATGTCTGTTTTGCAGTGGGTAAGCCGACACAAGGAATAAAATGAGCTGCCTTTGTTAAACGATCAACCACCACTAGAATGGTGTTTTTCCCTTGAGAGGTTGGTAACTCCACAATGAAGTCCATAGAAATGGATCCCCACGGGCGGGACGGGGTGGGAAGAGGTTGTAACAGACCAGTTGGTGAGGAGCGAGGTGTTTTGCATCTTGCACAGACTTCACATGAAGTGACATAGTTTAAAACATCCTTCCTGCAAGTGGGCCACCAAAAGAAACGAGAAAGAAATTCCTGTGTCTTTAGAATTCCTCTATGCCCAGCTATCTTGGAATCGTGAATGAGTTGCAATACTCTCAATCTGACTGTTTCAGGAATATACAGACGTTGTCCCAGAATCCACACACCATTCTTAAAGACAAGACTTACGTCCCTTGGGGGTTGTGCCAACAAGGAATCCGCATGGTATGCTTCCTTGATGTCCTTAAGTAGGTCTTGATTATGAATCACTCCCAGGAATCTAGAGTCAGGAAGAATAGTCTTAGGAGGAGCAAGTGGACGGGTCTCTGCTGAATGAATCCTAGAGAGTGCATCAGCCTTTCCATTGCGCGATCCTGGTCTATAAGAAATGACAAAATTAAATTGGTTTAAGAAAAGATTCCAGTGAGCCTGGCGAGGAGTCAGGCACTTAGCCGACCTGATAAATTCAAGGTTACGATGGTCTGTCAGGACGACTATTTGCTGTGCAGCTCCCTGAAGAAGGTGTCTCCATTCTTTGAAGGCGGCAATAATGGCCAACAACTCTCTATTGCCCACATCGTAGTTCCTCTCAGCCGAAGACAACTGCTGGGAAAAGAAGGCACAGGGATGCAAGACATTCTTCTCACCTGTTCTCTGAGAGAGTATAGCTCCAATGGCACAATCTGAAGCATCCACCTCTATTATGAAGGCAAGTTCGGGGTTGGGATGTACCAAGATAGGTGCGGTGGTAAATTTATCTTTTAGACGAGAAAATGCTTCCTGGGCTTGGGGAGTCCAGGAGAACCTAGACTCTTTCCGGGTAAGTTGGGTGATAGGTGACACTACCTCAGAGAAATTCCTAATGAAACGTCTATAGAAATTGGCAAACCCGATGAAGCGCTGCACCTCCTTCACATTTCTAGGACTTGGCCAATCCTTGATGGCTTGGGTCTTACTTCCATCCATACTAATTCCTTGTGTAGACAGTACATACCCCAGAAATTGAATTTCGGTCCTATGGAATTCACACTTTTCAAGTTTGATGTAAAGATGGTTTTGTCTTAGACGTTCCAAGACCATTCTCACATGTCCATGATGTTCCTCTGTGGAGTTAGAAAAAATTAGAATATCATCCAAATAAATCACCACGAATGTATCTAGGAGATCCCTGAAGATGTCATTCACCAAGTGTTGGAAAGTGGCTGGGGCGGTACTCAGACCAAAAGGCATAACTAGATATTCAAAGTGTCCATAGCGTGACCTGAATGCAGTCTTCCATTCATCCCCAGGTCTAATACGGACCAAGTTATAGGCCCCACGGAGATCCAATTTAGAGAAAATTTTGGCATGCCGCACTCTCTCCAATAACTCAGGGATTAAAGGCAATGGATAACGGTTTCTAATAGTAACCTTATTGAGTTCCCTATAGTCTATGCAGGGTCTCAGAGATCCATCTTTCTTCTTCACAAAGAAGATGGGTGCACCTGCAGGAGATGAAGAGGGGCGTATGAAGCCCTTGGCTAGATTTTCGTCTATGTAATCCTTTAAAGCCTTTAGCTCAGGCCCCGCCAGGGGGTAGATCTTACCAAAAGGTATCTCTGCTCCAGGCAATAATTTAATTGGACAATCATATGGACGGTGAGGGGGAAGCTGGTCAGCGTTCTTCTTGTCCTGGTATACAGCTGGTAGTTCAGGGACTGACATGGTTCCTTTAGGAACAGAGCAAGCTGAAACTTTTGGACTCATCTGTTTCTCTGGAAAGTGTAATTCCTTGGTCTCCCAGTTAATGGTAGGATTCTGAGCCTGCAGCCATGGTAGCCCTAGAATAATGGGAAAGTGGGGAGAAGAGATAAGCATAAAGGACAGTTTCTCTTGATGATCTTTACCCATAAGAACCCTCAAAGGCTCTGTTTCCTGATCCACTGGTCCAGAGGTCAGCAGGGAGCCATCCACAGTTTCCATCTGTACTGGAGTAGCCTTCTTCACTGAACGTATCCCCTGTTTCAGAGCAAAGGAGACATCCATAAAATTTCCACTTGCCCCTGAGTCGATCATAGCAGAGCTAGACACCCAACCTGAGTCAACCCAGAGTTTGATGGAAAGAAAGCAATGAGAATTGTTTTTCTTACAACTCAGCTGGGACACCGCTGAGGAAACTTGAAAAATTGCAGCGTTTACACAGTCAATGTCCTCAGAAGTAACGGAGTTTAAGTCCGAGAAATCAAGATCTGTTGCTGCAGATCTCTCTGGAGCCTGAGGCTCGGACCTGACAGATCCCCTCTCGCAACACTCACAGTGAATGAGTGCTGCAGTAGTCTTACGAGAACGGCTGGGGCAGTTTATAATGAAGTGCCCTGACTTACCACAATAGAAACATAGATTCTCCTTAAAACGATGTTCCTTGCGTGCATCACTAACCCGTCGTTGTAAAGAGTCTACCTGCATGGGTTCAGGTTCAGGTTCCCGTGTGATCCTACTCAAAGGTTCCTTAGCTGGAGAGAAGGTAGGAAAAAGTTAGTGCGATTGCTTTCGAACCATCTCTCTTGCCTGCGTTCAGTCAGACGAGTATCAATACGGATGCAGTAGTTAATAAAGTCACCTAACGCAGTGGGAGGGTCAGCACGAGCAAGTTCATCCTTAATCAGTGGAGATAACCCTTTTCGAAAAATAGATTTTTTGGCGGAACTGTCCCAGGTGGTATCAAGGGCCCATCTCCTGAAATCCAAGGCATATTCAGCTACCGAGTGCTTACCTTGGCGTAAAGCTAACATGGCTGCTTCAGCTGTTGCACCTCGATTGGGGTCATCAAACACCTGCCCCATGGCTGAAATGAAAGCATCCAGATGATCCAAACATTCATCCTCAGTCTCAATCAGAGGGTTTGCCCACATCAAAGCCTTGTTGGTAAGCAACATAATTATAGTAAGCACTTTAGATCGTTCAGTGGGAAATTGTGAAGCATGTGCAGAAAAAAAAAGATTGCATTGATTAATAAATCCCTGAATTTCTCACGTTCACCGCCAAAACGAAAAGGGGGCAACTTGGGAATCCCAGAACTCGGGGCTACGGCAGGAGCCTGGACTCGCTCCTCTAGAACTTCAATCCTGGCTCGCAAATCCTGGGCAGTCTGTCCAAACACTTGCAAATTGTGATTAGTGAGGTCTAGTGTTGAGCGATACGATAAAGCAAATATCGGCTATCGGCCGATATTAGCTCTATCGGCCTTTTGATAATTCGTTTCGATATTTTCGTCTTATCGAATACCGGAATCGGAAGTTCCCATAATTCTTTGCGAGGCAATGTGATTTTATTCAGCCAATAAGGAATCCTAAGAAGTGTGGGCACATCCTGTACTGCTGCGGTCATGTTAACTAATGGCATGGCTGTGATTGGATGCTGAAATGATGTCAGAATGCACTATAAAAGGCGCGCGCCGCCATTTTAGCGTCACTGTGCTGTGAATTCAGTAAGGGACAGAACGCTGCTGTGCTGACTCTGAGGGACAGTTAGAGATTGCGATTTAGTGTACTGTGCTGTAGGCAGGCTAGCACCAACCGCTGTGTAAAGCTTCCTTTTGCCTGCAGTGTTGTTTTAACAGCTCTGCAAGGTGTGTGTGAGTGCAGGTGACGCTGCAGTTTGCTCTGCATGCAACGCTGTCTGTAGGCATCTGCACCTGTCACTCACAGACTCTTTTTTTTTTCCTTCAGTGTAATTCTTGCTGCTCCATGCAATTTAACTATTAGTGTGACGCGCTTCCATCCGTATCCAATACATTGGTTGCAAACACTATAGAAGTAGACAGAGGAGTAGCCTTTCACAGATTGTGGACAGTTGTGTTTCAGTGTTCACTTCAGTCTGTGTTTTTTATTTTTTGAGTGCACATCACGCTCCAGTTACTTGTTCAAGCACTGCTGCTTGTACTCTGCTGAGCGTGTCTCAGTGCCTCATCCTTTTCATTTATCTCCAATTGGTTCTGCTCCATCCCATTTAAAATATAATCTATTAGTGTGACGCGCTTCCATCCGTATCCAATACATTGGTTGCAAACACTATAGAAGTAGACAAAGGAGTAGCCTTTCACAGATTGTGATTTGTGAACAGTTGTGTTTCAGTGTTCACTTCAGTCTCTGCGTAATAACCACACTTAGGCCTTATAACTTTTCTGACTTTCTTTATCAATCTACCAAGATGAAGAAGTTAGTGAGTAAGGCACGTGGTCGTGGCCGTGGAGTTTCAGCAGGGATAGGACGTGGGGATTCTGTGTCTGCTGCCGCCCTCAGTGACACAGCATCCACCATTTATCCCCGTGAGCGTTCCTTTATGCGCACTTTGGTAGGAGCTCGGCGTGCCCCCTGCTGCGGGAAGAACAAATTGAAGCCGTTGTTGGTTGGATGGCAGCCAATGCATCGACTTCAATTCCTTCCACCTCCTCTCAGGAACACAACACTGTTGAGCAACCATCTGTCTGTTCACCGCCTGTCAAATTGCCAAGGCAGTCAGAGAGTTCTGTACAGGAGCCAGCTGAGTCTCTGCTTCTGTTCTCAGAATCTGTTGGCTCGCAAACACGGGCACAGGCAAGCAGCATTCTGCAATTTGAAGAAGAGGGAGTATGCAGTGATGCGCAACAGCTGTGTCTCTCTCAATCTGAAGAGGCGGGTGAGCCAGTGCCGATGGACAGCACACCGCAGAACGCATCTTATGATGATGATGAGACTCAGGTGCAGGTTTTGTGGAGCATGGTGCTGCCCAGACCATCCAACAGCAGCAGGTGTTGGAAGAGGGTAGTGGAGATGATGAAGTCGAGACCCAACATGGCGTGAGCAACAGCAAGGTGGTGAGAGCAGCTCTGAGGAAGAGATTGTCCCAACGGTACAAAGAGGAGGGAGAGGTAGGCTGCAGACTCGCTTGCCTGTAGCCTCCAGTTTAGCACCTGTTGGGAGCAGTTCTCTTAGAAATGTCAAAATTGGCGCTCCCATTACTTGCACTGCGTGGTCCTTTTTTGACAGACTTGTAGATAATATTTGCTATGTTCAATGCAAGCTGTGTAAGCAAAAAGTTAAAAGAGGTAAAAATATCAGGAACCTGAATACCACAAATATGTGGACACATGTACGGACAAAGCACGTAGCTGAGTTCCAAAGACACACTGGAGATGTAGGCCAACCTACAGCAGCACCTACATCTTTACGTCATGTTCGAGCCTCTACCTCCAGCTCTCACACACCTGTTTTGGCTTCCTCACAGGATCTCCATGGAAGAACCTCGGTCACTGTTGTCCATAGAGAAACTGTTATTCCACCCACTGCAGCAAGTTCACAGTCATCGTCACACTCCCAGTACAAAAAACAGCCATCGGTAACACAGGCATGGGATAAAAGACGGCCATACTCGGCAAACCATCCACGAGCACAGGCTCTGAATGCTGGCCTTGCAAAACTCCTGTCCCTTGAAATGCTGTCATTCAGGCTGGTGGAGACTGACAGTTTCAGGAACTTTATGGCATTGGCAGTCCCACAATATAATGTGCCAAGCCGATTTTATTTCAGCAGGCAAGCTGTCCCTGCTCTGCAAAAACATGTCGAGGGAAACATTAAACATGCGTACTAAACGCCGTCAGTAGCAGGGTCCACCTGACCACGATGCGTGTTGAAAAATTTCCCCCTGGGGAATCGAAGCCACACAGCGCAGGAGCTCTGGGTCCCTCAAGAAGGGGGGGTGTGGTTTTTGTAGCTATTTTCCGCAGGTTGGTTTTGTGTGAAAGGGAAAAAAAGGGGCAGTGGGCCTTGGAACCTCAACCCCCCCTTTTGGCACATTGCTCAATTGGCGTGCAGGGTTTTTTGAGGGACTTCGGATCTTGATGCCTGTGACAAGGTCCCCCTAGGTGCGCCTTGGCGTTTCAGCGGCCGATGCGCATTGCAGTCTGCAAGTCGATTTTCCTTCCTGAACACGCTCAATGTGCGTACCCCGGGAAAAATTCCAATTAATAGTTGGGGGTTTGTGGAGAGCAGCCAGCGTAATGGGTTCAGCTGAACAGGCGAATAACTCGCAATTTGCGCGTTCCACTTCACCACTATGATGGGCCTTTTTGGGACATCGGACGTTTTGGTGGTTTGGTTAACGCGGATGGCGAGTGAGTGATGCACTGTAGATCTTCCCCTTATCCCCCTGTTCAGAAATCATAAGCATAAAGGAAGGGTTTTAAAAGGGGGGATGGGGTCAAAATTAATTCCTTCGGACAGTCAGCGAAAGGGGTTTTTCCTCACAAAGGGGTGGGCGGGTCACTTTGTGAGGGGGTGAGGGGGGTTTCAAGGGGGGGGAAAAAAATCCCTACGAGGATACCAACGCTGTAGCGTATGTAGGGAGGGTGGGGTGGAGAGGAGAAAAAGGGCCCCCTTTTCCGGGAAAAACCCCCCCCCCCCCCCCACCCCAAACCCCAGCCGTAGTTTTGGGTGTACACCCCCTAGACCCCCTTCCGGGAAAAACAAAAAAACCCCCCATACACCGGTTGAACCGGGCCCTTTTAAAAACAGGAGTACCAAGACCATGGGGCAACCATATGTTGTACATTCCCCAGAGGGGATGGCGCTGTGTGCTGTACTGTTTCAAAGCGCTCTGTGGTGAGGCGTGTGACACCTTTTCAAAAGGGGGCGAAGCGGCCTTGAAGGGCAAAATTTTTTTTTCAAATGTGGCAAAGTTTTGTGACGCGCAGAAAGGTTTAAACCCCTCCAGAGGCCCCAAACCGGAAGAAATTTTCCGTAAGTTGGGACGACTCTTGGTTTCCCCCAAAGTTTTTCCCAGTCCCCCTTTTCCCCCTTTAAAATTTTTTGGGTTTTCTAAGTTGGATACAGGCAGGCTTAGCCGTATGCTTGGGGAGGTGTGGCTTGTGGCCAGGTTTTGAGCGGTCTTTGTGTGCGGGGTTAGTAAGCCCCGTCGTTTGGGGAAATTCGGAAGAGCCCGGTTTTCTTTTAAATGAAAAGGGGATGGACCCCCTATTTTGTTCCTTTTTAGAAAATAAGTTTGGAATTTTCCTGTTTAGGTTATTTTTATCTTTTACCCCTAAATTTTTCTCCTGGGCTACAACCCGCCCTTTTTTTCTCGTAAGAATTGGGGGGAAGTCCGGCCGCCCGGTTACAGCACGACAGTTTTCCTGGCAGGTAAAAGTCAATTATCCCCCAAAATTTTTGGTGTGTGTTGCTTGGGTTTTCCCCCCTCTAGGGGGCCGCAGTTTGGGATTCCCAGTGTGTTGGGATATGTAAAAAAAGGCGGTTTCCTTGTGAAAAAGGAAAGCACCCCGGGGGGGATGGTGTTTTAACTGGGACGGCTTGCGTCCTGTCAATTAATTTTCATGGGTGGTTTTTTTCCCGTCCGGGGCCCGTACCCCAAGTGGTTTCCCCAGTCCTTTGGCCCAGGTCCCCCCCACTCGTTTCCGATTCCCAATTTTGCCCTTGGGAGTGCTTTGGACACGGTTTTCCCCCTGCTTTGAAATTTTCCATAAGTCGTGGTATCGGTTTTGACATTGCCTCTTTTCTTCTGTACCCGCGGGGTCCGTACGTCAAGTGGTTTCCCCGTCCTTTGGGTGGTCCTCCTTTCCGTATTGATTCCGCAACGTTGTGGCCCCTTGGGAGTGCTTTGGACCGGTACTCCTGTTTTTAACCGTGAAAAAAGTCGTGGTACTCGGTTGTGCATTGCTTTTTCCTTTGCTACCCTCCGGGGTAAAATACCGTAAGGGTTCTCCCGGCCTTTGGCCTGGGGCCCCCCTCCCGTATCCGAGTTCCAGAAAAATTTTGGCCTTTGGTTTTTGCCCCCTGGAAAAAATGCTGTGCTGCTGGGGCTAAAGAAACGGAAAAATTATTTTTGAAAATTTAAATCTTTTGTGCACCCAAGGGGGGAAGGATGAACAAATTCAAACTTTTACAGATTACAAGTACAGGATTGGGTCACAAATAGAATTGTTTTAAAGGATAAAGGGGAAAGGGAATATGAGAATTTGTTATGAGAAGAAAAATTTGTTTAAAAAAACTATGGTAATGTAAACAAAAACAGTTAGCAAAAAGTTTAAAAAGAATTTTTAAAAGAAGGGGGAAGTGAAAAAATTTTTATGGAAAGATGATGCTGTGCTGAAGATTTTGAAGGAAAAAGGGGGGCCATGGAAAAATTAAAAAAAGGTTTAAAAAGGGATGGATTTTGTGAAAAATACATTTTTTTCCAAAAAAAAAAAAAAAAAGGGTTTAAAAAACATTAAAAATTTTTTTAGTCAATCCCAAAGTATTTCAAAAAAAAATATATTAATGCTTTTCCCAAATTTTTTTGGGTTAAAATTTTGGGGCTTTTTGTTCCCCCCTCCCCAAAACATTCTAATTAGTCTTTGTTGTTTTCTTTCATGTAAAATTTTAAACCCAAAAGGAAAGAAGGGGTTTTTTTAATTTGTTTTTTTTCCATAAAAACCCCTGGGCTTTGGGGATCGAAATCGGAATCAAAGAAAATTTTGTGCTATCGGCCCGATACAATTTCGTCCCGATTTTTTAGATATCGGCAAATCGTAACACTAGGAAGTCGTAGGTTTGTAAAACGGGTTTTTATTTTCTGAAAATTTTGAAAAGGTTTATCAGTCACCCCCCAAAGTTCTTTATGGGGCCAAAATTTTTCCCCTTTTCTTTTAAAAAAGGGTCTGGAAGGAGAGGAGGGGAGAAAAAAAAAAAAAAGGTTTTAAATGGGGTTTAACCCGCAGAGGAAAAAAAAAAAATTAGGGGGTGCTCCCTGGAAGGTTTTGAGAAGTAAAAAACCCTTTCATCACAAAATTTTAAGGGGGCATTGATTCCAAAAGTTACGCGGGCCCCAAAAGGGGGAAAAAAAAAAAAAAAAAAAAAAATTTGTGTTTACCTGGGGTTTCCCCTGCAAAAAAAAAAAAAAATTTAAAGGGGAAAATTGCCCCTTTTGGAAAGGGGGTTTTGAGAAGTAAAAAACGTCTCAAGAAATACCCGGACGTTGATATCCCCGTTACAGCGGGACAAGCCTTTCCAGAAAGCGGGAACCCAACTTTTTGGGCTTCATTTTTGGGTAATGAAAGGGAAAGTACATTTTAATTAGTGTCTTGTGTTGGGGGGATAAAAAAACCCGGAGTCCGGGTTTTTGATTAAAAAGGGTTTTTTATTTTCATCAAGGGGCCCAATAATATAAAAACGTTTGCAGAAAAAAAGCAGGGGGAAAGCGGGCCCCGGATTTAATTAAGCTCGAAAAATCTCCAAAGGTTCGGATTCCTTGTTACCGAAAAAATCCCAAACGTGGATTTTCAAATAGCGGGTTTCCCCAAAGTCCCGAGTTTTCCCCAAATTTCCCCCAATAGGAAATAACGGGGGGTACAAGGTAAAGGGGTTCCGGAGTAGGTCAAAGGTTCCCGAAAAGCTTGATTTAAAAACACTGTTTTTTCAGTGTGGGGTGTTTAAAAAGAAAGGGAGAGAACCCGGGCGGGAACATGCAAGCTGGAAACTCCATATTGCTGGGGCAAGTTTGCTGCAGCAAAACAAAAAGTAAAATGGCTGAGGGAAAAAAAAAAGGGTTTTAAAGGAAAATGTACCCCGAACTTACAACCCTTGACCCCTTTGTAGTCCTTTTATGTGGGGGGGGGGGGAGGTCCAAATTGGCTTTGGAGGTCCGGGGGCCAAAAACGGAAGCCACGATTTCTGCCCTGGCCCCCGGGTTTTCTCTCCCCCTCAGCACGCCCTTTAAACTTTCCCCGGTACACCCCGACTTTATCTGACTTTTCCTTTTAGGAACGTGGTGTCCCCCTTTCCGGGGAAAACCTGGCCCCGGGGCAGTCTCTGTTGCGGTGCTGTGTGTGCGCCCTCGTAGCTGTTGGTTTCCTGTTGCCCCCCATAGCTCGGGTGTATAGTCAGTTTCTGCCCGCCCGGGCCCCCCGTTTTCTGTCTAGCTTTCTGTGTTAGCCCCCCCGTTGCTGTTGTGTGCCTGTGTGTGATAGCCTGGGTGTGTTTTCCTTTGCCTGCTTCTGTTTTGCTTGGTGTTGTTTTGTGTAGCCTGCGGTGCGCCTTGCCCCCCCGTTGTGTGTATAGCCCGCTGGGGTGTGCTGGCCTCCCCCAGCTTTAAAAAAATGTGCCCTTTCCCTCTCCCCGGCAGTTTACCCGGGTCTTTCGTCACTTTTTCAACCCCGGGCATTTAAAGTCATGCAGGGAAAAAAAAAAAAAATCCCCAAAAAAAAAAAAGCCTCACCTCAGGTATGCCCGATAACGCCCCCCAAATTTTGGGGTGCTTGGTAGGCGGGCCGGGCGCAAAAATGGGTAAAAAAAAGGCGTTCAGTTAAAAATTCGTGGTTTTTATTGTGTTCAAAAAGTCCGATAAAAAAAATCAAAAAAAAGAACATTAAAACATCCAGTTTGGAGAACCATGGGCCCGGGCTCACCTTTCTTGGGACGGGTTAAATAAACAGTGGAATGCCGCAAAACCCCCCGGTGCCTTTCCGGGTGGTTGGTTTTCTCGCTTCCGGTGTGCCCGTCACACTGTCACGAAAAAAAACTTCAGGTGACTTCAGCCCCAAAATCCTCCTTCCCCAAATCATCTCCCCGCTTCCCCCTTTTTAAAAAGGGCCCAGTCACACCCCCCTTTAGGGGAAAATCAGCTGACCCGATCCGGTTTTTTCCTCTCACAGGTTCCCCCGTCATGGAAAATTGAGCAAAACTTCAGTCTGCCAGAAGAAAAATATCTCCCCTCCGCAAGATCCCTTTTGGGGGACCCCAGTGTGTAGATTAAGACAAGTAAATCGATAAAAATAAAAAGCATTCCCTTTACAACCCCATTTAGGAATCCTTTTGTTTCCCCTTAAAATGTAATATTTTCCCCCTTGCCTCACTAGGGGGGACTGGAAATTTGCTGGGGGTGGGGGATGGGGGGGGAAGACGGCTTTCACCCCCCAATGGGACTCTGTGTTTTTTCAGGTCCCCTTTGGGGAATCAGCGTCCCCCCGGGAAAAACTTTCCCAGGGTGATGGGGGTTCCCCGGGACTTCAATTAAAAAAACCCCTGTTTTTCTGAAACCCGGGAATTTAAGGGTTCCAAGGTTGGGATCATTGAAGCACCTGGCGAGGTTTGGGGCACTGTCCTTTTAGGGGAATAAAAAATAAAGCTTCAAAGTCCCCTTCTGCTAAAAAAAGGTAAAGTCGGGGGGCATATTGTCGTAAAAGGGGTAGCCCCGGCCCAAAGAAGGTCATTTCCCCCGAAAAGGGGAAAACCCCAAAGGAAATTTCCTCAAGGGGGGGTGCGCAGTTTTGGGATGAAGGTTCTACCGGAGGTTTTTTTAAAGGGGCCCCCCACCAAGAAAGCAGGCCCCTTTCGGCCTTTTGGGGTTAGGTTTACCCCCCAAAGAGCAGAAATCCTCCTTCCAAGGGGGGAAAGAAAAGTGAGGTTAAGGAGATGAAGGGATCAAAAGGCGATGAGTTTTGGGCCTTTTCCTAAAGGGCAGCCAGCCGTTCCTTTTTACTGATGCCAGCAAGAAGGGGGGGAGCTTTTCCGTCAAAATGCAAAGGGCCCAAGGGGAAAAAAGTCATAAATATGCAAGAGGAAGCCCCCGGCCGACCGGAAAAAACCCCGAGAACTTTTGCGCTTAAAATTTGGGGTTATGGGGGGTTTGGGGGCCATTACAAAAAAATTTTAAGCTTCCAGCCCCGCAAGTTCACGTTCCCGACAATAACCCCTTGAAAATTTTGGAAAACCAACGGGGCCCTGGACAACGTTGGATGGCTGGTGTAAAATATAAATTTTTTTAAAAAGTCGGGGGGCCCGTAAAAATGCCAACATAAATTGGCCTTGTCCGAATGCCAAAGGGGTCCCCCCGGGAAAGGGAAAAAACGGTTTTATTTAAAGGATTGAGCTCCCCGAAATTCCACGAAATGGTTGGGTTTTAAAAGGGAAGAGCCTAAGGGGGCAGCTTTTGGGAAGACTTTTTACCCTTACCCCCCCCAACGGGGAAAAGGGGGCCCCCGAACAGTGACCCGGTTGCCCGCCACATAAAAAAACTGATAAATTTTGGGGGTTTTTTGGGGAAAAAGGGTGCGTCAAAAACCAAGCAAAGCGTGTGGAACGAGAGAAGCCGGTGTTATTCCCCAGAAAAATGTGCCAAAAGGGACGTAAAAAACCCCGCCCCTGATTTGGGATGGAGTAGTTGTGCCAAGAAAAGACATCCAATGGTGTTGGAAAACCTCCCTGATGAGGGGGGGGTTTTTGGGGTTGGGAAGAAGCGGGAAAACCCCGCTAAGTGTGTTTTACTGGGGGGGGAAAAACAAAGGGGTTTATCGAAAAAGGGTTTTTGTAAAAACTGTGCGTTGTAGTCCGAAGAAAAGATACGGGTAGCCAAAAAAGCCCCCCCGCACCCCCTCAAGACGACTGCCCCTTTGGGGATCGGGGCCCTTTGGGGCCCCATGTCATTTTTTCCCCAGCAGGAAAAGATACTTATGCCCTGCAATGGGGGGACACTACCCAGGTTCTGGTGGTGCCCCTGTAAATTTTGGAAGTTTGAAACGCAGCAAAAAGTTTCGGGTATTTCTGCCCCCCCTGGATATCCAGAGCAAGTGTTAAGGATCGGGCCCTGCATTTTTGCCAAGTTTTTTAAAGGAAAATTTTTCACTTTGGGTGTAAGAGATGAAAAAACCCCCCCCCCCCAAAAAACCCAAAGGTCTTGTGAAAAAGAAATTCACTAGTCTTTTATCTGCTGAAGAGGGGTCCCAAATGGAGGAGAGGAATAGGGGGCCGGGCCTATACCTGCCTAGTAGATCTGTACAAACATACCGGTGAGTTCCACAACTGTCCCACCCCTTTTTTGGGAAAAACCCCGGAAAGTGCCCATGGTTTGGGGGAAATTGGTGTTGTAAAACCCCGAAGTGATGTTACTACTGAAGTTTTGGACAAAAAACCCAAGGAACAGTACAGGAGAGTAAAAGCTGGTGGAAGATAGTCCAATAAAGAAAGGGGGAAAAAAAAGAGGAGAACCCACAAAAAAAGTGCGCAGCTAAAACCCTTTTTTTCCTGGGAAATGGTGTAAAAAAAAAAAAGGGAAAAATGAAAAAAATTTGGTTTTCAGTGGGAAAAAAAAAGCCATATGCGTGCAAAAATTTAAAATTTGAAAAAAGGGGGAAAAACCCTTTTCCCCCAGAAAAAAATTTGGGAAAAAAGAAAACCACCGGTATCCCGAGACCCCCTAAAACTGTGTCCAGACATGTTAAAATTCCGGGAAAAAAATTTTTAGGGAAAAAAAAAGAAACAGGTAAAATATTTCCCCGGGGGTTAGGAGATTTTCCTGAAAGTTTGGGGGCCCTTTTATCGGAGACGCTGTGATTATTCCCCCACTTCAATTTTCCCCAAAACAAGAAAACCTTCAAGTCCAAATTTTAGCCAGTTTTTGCCCCAGAAGAAATGTTCAAGAGGGGAAACCCCCCCCTTTCACCTTAGAAGTTTTTGGGTTTAAGAAATGGAAAAACGTGGAAAAAAAACCGAAGGAAAACCCCCAGTGAAACAGAACCGCATGCCCAGCCAACCGTATGCTTGCCCCGTCCCCAGAGGGTTTTAACCAGTATTCAGTTTGCCCCCCCCCAGGGGGGGTTGGCTAGTGTACTAAAACCCGACACCACACCACGGGTTTAGTAAACAAACGAAAGGAAGGTTTTCCCGGGTTCCCCAAAGAAAAGTCCTGCAAAAATTTAAAAAAGTATGACCCGGGCAGGGTTTTAATGAATGTACAAAGTTATGAAGAGATTGCCTTTTTTTGAGATGTTATATGAAAGGGGGTGTTTACATGCGAAAAAAATATACCCCCCTTTTGGGGGGTGTGATATGTGAAATGTGGGTTTTTTTTAAAAGGAAAATGCGGGGAAAGAGGACTTTGGGCCCCCCCCAAAAAAAAGTGTTGTAAAAAGTTGGCATTGTGCCCCATCTTGGTTTTACTAAAGCCTTCTACCCCAGAAGAAAAAAACCGTTTTTGGGGTGGCCCCTTTGGGGGGGTTTGGGCCCGAAAAAGTCCTGCGCCCACCCCGGCCCCCGTGGGGGTTTGGGGGGGGGGCCTCCCAAATTTTCCCTTTTTTATTTGCACTGTGAAGTTTTTTATTTTTTTCTATTGCCATTTTTACAATTGTAAAGTTTAAGGCCTTTTCCGAAGGGTGGTTATGTTTTTTGGGTTTTGTTATGAAAATTTTTTTTTTTTCCCCGGGGGGTGCTGAATATAAAATAGGGGGGGGGTGTGGGCCCCCCCCGCGTTTGGTGCCCCAAAAAACCAGGGGATGCACAGAAAAGGGGTTTTTCCAAAAATGTAAGCCCCCCAACCCTTGGGCATTTTTCCCGGTTCCCCCGAGGGGCCTTGGGCGCATGGTGAAGAAGTCTAGCTGCGTTGAGGTGTTTTGGGGGTTTCTCGAACAGCCGACTCTCGAAAAAGCGTTTCCTCGAAAGGCTGTGAGGG
>JARQOD010000001.1:933583035-933824382 GCA_033576555.1 Oophaga sylvatica
CTGATCTTTACTGTGCTATTGAAGGAATAAAAGAATCCACACTACTATGAATAGAGCAGGGTGGGGAATATTTTTTCTGCCAAGGGCCATTTGGATATTTTATACCATCCTTCGGGGGCCGTACAAACTCTGCCAACAAAGTACATTCTGACTCTGGCACTGGTGTCAGGATGTAATCTTTCATTGCATGCCCTTCAGGGTTCAATAGTGAACACTACTGTGTACTTACAGAGCAAGATGAAATTAATGAGCTGGTGGCAATCAAAATACAGCTCCCTGCCAAAGCACAGCAGTCCCTGAGAATCTGCCCAGGGCCGGATAAAAGGTCATCGAGGGCCATAAAGGCCCTGGGGTCTGAGGTTCCCCACCCCTGGAATAGAAGAGTGTGAGGTAAAACTAGCTATATTTAAATTAATTTAAATCTCCTGTCAAGATGAATTACATCCTGGGTACTGAAAGAGATAGCAGAGGAAATTGCAGATCCACTAGCCAAAATCTTTGAAATATCTGGAGAACATGAGAAGACCCAGAAGATTGGAGAATGGCAAATGTCCCTATCTTCAAAAAAGGAAAGAAGATGAAGCCAGAAATTACAGCCAGTGAGCCTTTCTTCTATACCAGGAAAGATCTTGAACAAATTATTAATCAGCATGTATGTAAGTACTTTGGATAACAATACAATAATTAACCAGAGCCAGCATGGGTTTGTAGCAACAAATCATGCCAACTAATCTAATTTCCTACAATGATGGAATCACTGACTAGGTGGAACAGGAAATGGATGCAAAGCTAGTTGGATAGCTAACAATAGAGAAGACAGTGAAAAGATTCAGAGTGATCTAGATAAGCTTGAACAATGGGCATCCTCTAATAGAATGGTATTTACCAGGAAGAAATGCAAGACTTTAATCTGGGAATGAAAAACGAAAATGTTATTTACAGAATGGGAGGAATATTAACTAAAGCCCCCCCTCTCACATAGCGATATCGCTAGCGAGATCGCTGCTGAATCACTAGTTTTGTGACGCAGCAGCGAGCTCCCCCAGCGATATCGCTGTGTGTGACATTCAGCGACGATCAGGCCCCCTGCTGGGTATCGCTGATCGTCGCTGAATTGTCCTGGACATTTTTTTGATCGCTGTCTCCCGCTGACAGGCACGCAGTGGGAGACCAGCGATCCGCTGGTAACCAAGGTACACAGCGGTTTTCCAGCACGGGGCTGTGCCATAGAAAACCCGCTGTGTACCTTGGATACCAGCGCCCTGATGCAGGAGCTGGTAACCAAGGTACACAGCGGGTTTCCAGGCACCGCGCAGCGCCTGGAAACCCGATGTGTACCTTGGTTACCAGCTCCCTGCATCAGGCGCTGGTATCCAAGGTACACTGTGGTAACTAAGCGTGTTACACGCAGTGTCGCTTGTACTGATCGCTGCCTGAGCTGCCTGTTTGCAGCTCAGCAGCGATAATGTAGCATCACACCAGCGATCCTGATCGTGTCGGGATCACTGGTGATCGCATGTGAGACCCGGGCTTAAGCAAATAGCACGTGAAAAAGACTTGGGTATACTAATAGATTAAGACCGCACATGATCAACAGAGTAATGCAGCAGCAAAAAGGCAAACACATGGAACATGGGGTCCCAATCGTTTCCATGGAGACCCGTTCCGGGTCTCCTGGTCAAAGAAACTTCCTGACATGTGCAGTGCATGTTGAAAAAGTCTCAGGTTAATGCACAGAGAGCTGCAGCGCTGCAAGCTTCTATAGCATGCAGATGATGCTTCATCTGCATGCTATAGAAGAGATCAGCCGCAGAAAATGATTGTCCCATAGTGGGACAAGGTGCAAAAATAAAAATGAAATAAAAAAATTTAAATAATTGTAAAAATATTTAAAAAAAAATAATAAAAAACCAATATTTATTATATCAATAAATAAATTTTTAGTAAAAAAATCTAAATAATAAAGTACACATAATTGGTATAACCGCGTCCGTAATGACCCGCCCTATAAAACTGTCCCACTAGTTAACCCCTTAGGGAACACCATAAAAAAAACAAGGTGAAAAAACAATGCTTTATCATCATAACGCCGAACAAAAGTGGAATAACACGCGATCAAAAAGACGATATAAAATAAACGTGGTACCGATGAAAATGTCATCTTGTTCCACAAAAAACAGCCCCCCTACAGCGTCATCAGTGAAAAAATAAAAAAGTTATAGCTCTCAGAATAAAGCGATGCAAAAATAATTATTTTTTATATAAAATAGTTTTTATTGTATAAAAGTGCCTAAACATAAAAAAATGATATAAATGAGGTAATCTCCGTAATAGTACTGACCTGAAGAATAAAACTGACTTATCAATTTTACCACAAGCGGGAACGGTATAAACGCCCCCACCCAAAAGAAATTCATGAATTGCTTGCTTTTGTTCATTCTGGCTCCCAAAAAACTTTTTTGCGATAAAAGAGTCTGCCATGCACCCAGTCTTTTACCCCCACATATGGGGTATCGGCGTACTCAGGATAAATTGCACAACAACTTTTGGGGTCCAGTTTCTCCAGTTACCTTTGGAAATTAAAAAATTGGGGGCGAGAAGATCATTTTTGTGGAAAAAATATGATTTTTTATTTTTATTTTCATGACTCTACGTTTAAATTTCTGTGAAGCACTTGGGGGTTCAAAGTGCTCACCACATATCTAGATAAGTTCCTCAGGGGGTCTACTTTCAAAAATGTGTCACATGTGGGGGTTTCTATTGTTTTTGTACATCAGGGCTCTCCAAACGCGACATGGCATCCTATCTCAATTCCAGCCAATTCTGCGTTGAAAAATCAAACGGCGCTCCTTCCCTTCCGAGCTCTGCCATGCGCCCAAACAGTGGTTCCCCCCGACATATGAGGTATCACGTACTCAGGACAAATTGCATAACAACTTTTGCAGTCCAATTTCTCCTGTTACCCTAGGTAAAATAAAAAAAATTGTATCTGAATTAAATATTTGTGAAAAAAAGCTAAATGTTCATTTTTTTAAACATTCCAAAAATTCCTGTGAAGCACCTGAAGGGTTAATAATCTTCTTGAATGTGGTTTTGGAGCACCCTGAGGGGTGCCGTTTTTAGAATGGTGTCACTTTTGGGTATTCTCTATCATGTAGACCCCTGAAAATGACTTCAAATGTGATGTGGTCCTTAAAAAAAAAAGTGAAATTGAGAAATAGCTGGTCAATTTTTAACCCTTATAACTGCCTAACAAAAAAAAGTTTGGTTCCAATATTGTACTGATTTAAAGTAGAAATGTGGCAAATGTTATTTAGTAACTATTTATGTGATATAACTCTGATTTAAGGGCATAAATATTCAAAGTTTGAAAATTGCAAAATTTTCAACATTTTCACCATATTTTCCGTTTATTTCATAAATAAATGCAAGCTTTATTGAAGAAATTTTATTACTATCATGAAGTACAATATGTCATGAGAAAACAAGGTCAGAATCGCCAAGATCCGTTGAAGCATTCCAGAGTTATAACCTCATAAATGGACAGTGGTCAAAATTGTAAAAATTGGCCAGGTCATTAACATGCAAACCACCCTTGGGGTAAAGGGTTTAAGAGAAGCATAGAGTCCTTATTACGCGAAGTAATTATCCTTCTCTACTTCTGCTTGGTCAGACTTCATCTGGAATAGGGTCTGTGGGAGAGAGGGGAAAGGGAAAGTTGGAGCTTGACACGCTGAGACATATATCATAAGCCGTTGCAATAAAATATAGCTGGTGGGTGCCGTACCTGCTGGTGATTTCAGCTGAAATGAGGAAGAAAAAGGGGTATTTCCAGCATGTCCCCATACAGTTTAAATAAAATTTTCTGCCTTAAGCAATGGTTTTAAAATGTTCGAATAAAAATAAAATTTCATTTAACTGGATGGACGTGCTGGAAATACCCCTCCTTCTTCCTTCATCTGGAATATTGTGTCCAGTTTTGGGCACCACATTTAAAAAGACATCGGAAAACTGGAGTAAGTTCAGAGAAGAGCTACCAGGATGTGAGTGAACTAATATTAAAGGACCTGGGAACGCTTAGCTTGCAAAAAAAAGGCTAAGAGGAGACTTAATAGCTGTCTACAAATATCTCAAGGGCTGTCACAGTGTAGAGGGATCATCCTTATCCTCATTTGCACATGGAAACACGAGAAGCAATGGAATGAAACTGAAAGGGAGAAGATACAGATTAGATATTAGAAAAAACTTTTTGACACTGAGAGTGATCAATGAGTGTAACAGGCTGTCATGAGAGCTGCCAAGTTCTCCTTCAATGGAAGTCTTCAAACAGAGGCTGTTTGAGATGGTTCAGGAATCCTACATTGAAGAGGGGGTTGGTTAAGATGACCCTGGAAGTCCCTTCCAACTTTAACTTTCTATTACTCTATGATTCAATGATTATTATTTAAGGTTCACGCTTGCTATTTTTTCTGTTGAACCCTCGCTTCATTTTATGACTTTGAGCGTATTATCTTTGATACTTTTGTCCATATCAGACCACCTCCTTGGAACAAACTCTAACATTATCCTGACATATCCTGGCATATGCATTCACAGTTTATTCTCTGCCCGACTTACTATACAGCACAATTGTTGAATTGATGGCAACTTCTTGGGCTGTGAAGTCAGGAACTGACCGACAAAATCCAGACCTCAATGAGAAGGTTGGATATGGAGAAAAAGACTGATCTTAAAATATCCCTTGTTTCGGCAACATCAAGAGATTTCAGTATACTGGCAAGTTCTTTGGCTTTTTGATCACCCAGATGAAGCTGCAGTAACACATCTGTGTGTTACATTCTAGTGCTTTCTATTTTTTAAATTGACAGAACTTGAATATGCACTATTTTTATCTGATTTTCAGAACAGTCTCAACCACCAAATTCTATGGGGGTTCGTTAAAAGCAGATTAAAAAAGTTTCAATTAATGTTTAATTTGTTTTTAACTGATCTACTGCTAAGAGTCAATGGATGAGTAAAAGCTCAGACAGTCTACCTGCTTCAATATTTAAAAATGGATAAGAATGAAAAAAGAAGCACAATGGCTGTAAAACAGATAACACATTAGGGAAAAATAGTCTGTTTTACGGTACATAGATGTAAAAATAGAATGTGACTGAAGTTTTAGGTACTAGATTGTGCTAAGCACTAGCGGCACTAATGTTATTCTGTGACTACAATGCCTGATTGTAAGTGCAATATACTCTCAAAGGACTAGACTGAATACAATTGTAAATCATAATGATGTCTCGGTTTTTTGTTCATACAGAATTAATGCCAATGCAACCTATGTTAAAATCTGCACTGATTTGATGATCCTTTCCAGTGCTTTATTAATCCTCCTTTGCCATTGGATCCTTACTCCAGTAGTTCTAATGCTGTCTGTCAAGTATACTTGGATATACCTATTGATAGAGATGAGCACATTGATCTACAGAGCCACGAGATCGAGATTGAATTTCCGGAAATTTTTGCTGCAATTTCACATGAATTCAAACATTTTGAGACAGGATTCACAAAAGAGAAAGAAAATCTTGCTCCGCATCATTTCCCATATTGCTGTAGTACTAGGAGCAGGCTAATGTACATTTCGCTTTTCCGCCTTGGGCTCCTCATAAAGCCCTGCCGCTACGACATCTAGTGAATTACCACACCTTATATAGTGGTGCTCAGTACCTGGGACATCATAGATCAGCAACTCCCAGTGGAGTACAGTTTATACAGAAGAGTGGTTTTCCATCTTCAATCTCCAGAGTCACTGGGTATGTCTCTCTCTTCTGTAGAATGTAAGGTCTTCTGTTCAGTGAAGTCCTCTCTCTCCTGTGGAATGTAAGTTCTCATGGTCAGCAGGTACTCTCTCCTGTAGAGTGTAAGCTCTTATGATCAGTGGGGTGCCATTAAAATGTCCGCCCAGGCATGTTAATTCAAACTGCATAAACCCCTCAGCATAAGCAAACAAAAGACAGCTTTCTCTGGCACAAAGTGGAAAAAAAAATACAGAAAATAAACAGTCCATTAGTAGTGCAGGTTCGCCCGCTCAGGTCAGTGTCCTTCAGCAAACACACTGGAGGCCTCCACAACTGCAGTCACAGACACTGAATGAGACACTTGGTCTCCATATTATCTGCCAAACAACCCCCTGGGGTGGGAATATGTGAGCATTGATTCCCATCCATCTCTTTTGACTGCTCGTAAAACCCGCACTGATAGTCCTTATAACTCTCTCAGCACTGTATGTGCTGGAGCATTCTTTCCCGGGCTTACATCACCATAGCTACCAACCTCAATGATACATATCTCCCCTCGAAGACCTGTCCATGGCCATTTTCCATACCACCCTCTACCCACAGCTGGGGCGCTTGGCCCCTTCTGCTATCAAACAGAGGACTCCCGACAGAGCGTCAGCATTGCCATGCAGTTTCCCTGGCCTACTCTTTACATGGAAGTTAAAATCTTTAAGTGCTAGTGACCACCTGGTCACTCAGGCATTTTTCCCCTCCTTCTTCCTCATCCACTTTAGTGGGGTATGGTCTGACACTAGCCTGAATTTCCTGCCTGAGAGGCAGGAACTTAGAGCGTCCAATACCCACTTGATGGCCAAACAATCCTTCTCCACTATTAAGTAGGATGACATCTTCTGACTTAGATACATTATAGGGTGCTCTTCCCCATTCACCTCTTCTGATAACACAGCCCTGAGCCCGAAATCTGACGAGTCCGTCTGGACCACAAACTCCTTAGAAAAATCTGGTGCCTCCAGCACTGGCTGTTTACACGGGGCTAACTTCAGTTCCTGGAAGGCATTCTCAGCTTCTGGAGACCACTTAGCCATAGCCAACTTTGTCCCTTTAAGGAGGTCTGTCAGAGGGGCGGCTATCATAGCGAATTTAGGGGTAAACCGGCGGTAATAGCCCACAAAGGTCATGAACGCTCTGACTCATTTCTTTGAGAGGGGTTGTGGCCAACTAGGGATTGCGTAAACTTTATTTGGGGCTTTATTTCACCCCTGCCTATGACATAGCCCAAGTATTTAGCTTCCTCCATGCTCATGACATATTTCTTTGGGTTTATGGCAAACACCACCCATTCTGTAGAGCATCAAGAAACACCTGGACTTTGCTCAGATGGCTTCTCCAATCCTGGCTGAAGATCAAAATGTGGGGAGTTAGGATCCAGTCCATGACTCTTTGGAAGGTAGCTGGAGCTCCTTGTAACCCAAACGGCATCCTTGTGTACTGGAAGCATCTGTCTAGCGTTGAGAAGGCAGTTTTTTCCTTGGTGTCATGGGACATGGGAATTTGCTAATATCCTTCTGTAAGGTTAAGGGTGGTAATGTACTGGACCTAGCCTTTCAATCAATTCATCAACAAGGGGCATTGGGTCAGTATCCAATTTAAAGACCTCTTTCAGCTTCCTATTGTCATTGCAAAACCCCATTCTCCATTTGGTTTCAGCACTGAGACTATAGAACTGGACCAGCCACTCTTGAACTCTTCAATGATTCCCAAGATCAGCATCCACTTCACCTATTTCAATTTAAACTCTCTGCTAAACTATTTAGGAATCCGACACAGCTCCTTCAGAACCTCATGCACTATGATCTGAATACAATCTGATAGATCTGTTTCTTTTGGGCACGGGACAGCGACTGTGCCACCTTGATCTCTTTCTCGTCAGCTTCAGATTTAGTCACCAAAAATGAAGCTTCCACGGGCTCCCTATCTCGCCATGGCTTAATCAGGTTGATGTGGTACACTAGTAGGACTTCCTTCTTCCTGGTTGGTGGACTTTACAGTTGACGTCGCCAACCTTTTTTCAACTACTTCATGGGGGCCCTGCCACTTGGCCAGGATTTTGCTCTCCACCGTAGGTACCAGCACCAGTACCTGATCCCCAGGATTGAAGTGTCTCACCCCCGCCGATCTATTGTGCTCCCTCGACTGTGCCTCTTGTGCTTTCAGGAGGTATTCTTTCACAATGGACATCACCTCGTGTAATGTATGTAGTACAGTTCATATAGCGTCTTGTGCTTGGGTGCGATGAAAATACATGAGACACAGGTTTGATATAGAAGGTCTTGTATTACTTCATACAAGTGGCAAAAATAGTCACACAGTTTGCAGATACAGAAGCAGGAGACACAGCAGGCCAGAGTAACTTAAGCTCAGCAATCACTCTCCACAACAGGTTCAGGATCTTCTTCTCTGTTACCGTAAGTCCATGCAAACGTGGATCTTTCAAAGAGCAGGGTTCCAGAGTCCACAAGTGTTCAGAGTTCCTCAGTAGGAATAGCTGGAGTACATAGTCCAAGGCTTCCAGGAGTCAGGTCACAGGTTCACTGCAGGCTAGATTCTGAAGCACTGATTGCTCAGCTGTGGCTGCTTAAGAAGCAAGAGGGAGAGAATCAGGGCGGGAACATGAAAGCTGAAAACTCCATATTGACTGAGGGCAAGATAGCTGCAGCAAGACAGAAAGCAAAATGGCTGACGGAAAACTGAGTTTCAAGAACATGTACAAAGAACCTTACATTACTCCCCCCTTAGGGACAACCTCCGGATGGCCTCAGACCAGGCTTGTCTGGGTACCTCTGATGAAACTGGCGGAGCAAACGAGGAGCATTAACGTTATTGACTGGTTCCCATGAGTTGTCCTCCACTGGGTAGCCCTGCCATTTAATCAAATATTGTAACTGATTCCTGTATAACCTGGAATCTAGAATTTTTTCCACCACAAATTCTTCCTGACCATCGACTAGCACTGGGTCAGGGCAAGGAGAAGAACGTCCAGGAAACGTATTGGGTGTTGCAGCCTTTAGTAGGGATACATGAAAGACAGGGTGGATTCTCATAGTTCTAGGCAGTTGAAGACGACAAGCAACGGCACTTATAATTTTACTGATTTTATAGGGTCCAATGTACTTATGTCCCAACTTAGACGATGGAATCCTTAACTTAAGATTTCTGGTTGACAGCCAGACCAGGTCTCTTACCTTGAAAACTGGTGCAGGTTTACGAAATTTATCTTCTGCTTTCTTGTACCTTTCCTGAGCCAATTCCAGATTCTCCTTTAGAAGATCCATATTCTTCTGTAAAGACGTGATTCTTTCGGCCACTGCTGGTAAAGGCGTTTCTATGGGAAATCGTGGAAGAATGTTAGGATGATAACCTAGATTGGAGTAAAAAGGAGACTGCTTAGTGGAGGCGCTCTGAGAGTTGTTATAAGAGAACTCAGCCAATGGAAGTAGATCCACCCAATCATCCTGTAGGTGGCAGATAAAGCAGCGGAGATACTGCTCCAGAGTTTGATTGGTTTGTTCGGTCTGTCCATTAGTCTGGGGATGAAAAGCAGAAGAAAGGTTTACTTTAATGTCCAATGCTGCACAGAAATTTTGCCAAAACCTTGAAGTGAATTGCACCCCTCGATCCGAAATAACCTCATCCGGTACTCCATGTAAGCGAAACACATCTTTAATCATCAAATCTGATGTCTGTTTTGCAGTGGGTAAGCCGACACAAGGAATAAAATGAGCTGCCTTTGTTAAACGATCAACCACCACTAGAATGGTGTTTTTCCCTTGAGAGGTTGGTAACTCCACAATGAAGTCCATAGAAATGGATCCCCACGGGCGGGACGGGGTGGGAAGAGGTTGTAACAGACCAGTTGGTGAGGAGCGAGGTGTTTTGCATCTTGCACAGACTTCACATGAAGTGACATAGTTTAAAACATCCTTCCTGCAAGTGGGCCACCAAAAGAAACGAGAAAGAAATTCCTGTGTCTTTAGAATTCCTCTATGCCCAGCTATCTTGGAATCGTGAATGAGTTGCAATACTCTCAATCTGACTGTTTCAGGAATATACAGACGTTGTCCCAGAATCCACACACCATTCTTAAAGACAAGACTTACGTCCCTTGGGGTTGTGCCAACAAGGAATCCGCATGGTATGCTTCCTTGATGTCCTTAAGTAGGTCTTGATTATGAATCACTCCCAGGAATCTAGAGTCAGGAAGAATAGTCTTAGGAGGAGCAAGTGGACGGGTCTCTGCTGAATGAATCCTAGAGAGTGCATCAGCCTTTCCATTGCGCGATCCTGGTCTATAAGAAATGACAAAATTAAATTGGTTTAGGAAAAGATTCCAGCGAGCCTGGCGAGGAGTCAGGCACTTAGCCGACCTGATAAATTCAAGGTTACGATGGTCTGTCAGGACGACTATTTGCTGTGCAGCTCCCTGAAGAAGGTGTCTCCATTCTTTGAAGGCGGCAATAATGGCCAACAACTCTCTATTGCCCACATCGTAGTTCCTCTCAGCCGAAGACAACTGCTGGGAAAAGAAGGCACAGGGATGCAAGACATTCTTCTCACCTGTTCTCTGAGAGAGTATAGCTCCAACGGCACAATCTGAAGCATCCACCTCTATTATGAAGGCAAGTTCGGGTTGGGATGTACCAAGATAGGTGCGGTGGTAAATTTATCTTTAGACGAGAAAATGCTTCCTGGACTTGGGGAGTCCAGGAGAACCTAGACTCTTTCCGGGTAAGTTGGGTGATAGGTGACACTACCTCAGAGAAATTCCTAATGAAACGTCTATAGAAATTGGCAAACCCGATGAAGCGCTGCACCTCCTTCACATTTCTAGGACTTGGCCAATCCTTGATGGCTTGGGTCTTACTTCCATCCATACTAATTCCTTGTGTAGACAGTACATACCCCAGAAATTGAATTTCGGTCCTATGGAATTCACACTTTTCAAGTTTGATGTAAAGATGGTTTTGTCTTAGACGTTCCAAGACCATTCTCACATGTCCATGATGTTCCTCTGTGGAGTTAGAAAAAATTAGAATATCATCCAAATAAATCACCATGAATGTATCTAGGAGATCCCTGAAGATGTCATTCACCAAGTGTTGGAAAGTGGCTGGGGCGGTACTCAGACCAAAAGGCATAACTAGATATTCAAAGTGTCCATAGCGTGACCTGAATGCAGTCTTCCATTCATCCCCAGGTCTAATACGGACCAAGTTATAGGCCCCACGGAGATCCAATTTAGAGAAAATTTTGGCATGCCGCACTCTCTCCAATAACTCAGGGATTAAAGGCAATGGATAACGTTTCTAATAGTAACCTTATTGAGTTCCCTATAGTCTATGCAGGGTCTCAGAGATCCATCTTTCTTCTTCACAAAGAAGATGGGTGCACCTGCAGGAGATGAAGAGGGGCGTATGAAGCCCTTGGCTAGATTTTCGTCTATGTAATCCTTTAAAGCCTTTAGCTCAGGCCCCGCCAGGGGTAGATCTTACCAAAAGGTATCTCTGCTCCAGGCAATAATTCAATTGGACAATCATATGGACGGTGAGGGGGAAGCTGGTCAGCGTTCTTCTTGTCACATAAATCCACATAGTCCTGGTATACAGCTGGTAGTTCAGGGACTGACATGGTTCCTTTAGGAACAGAGCAAGCTGAAACTTCTGGACTCATCTGTTTCTCTGGAAAGTGTAATTCCTTGGTCTCCCAGTTAATGGTAGGGTTCTGAGCCTGCAGCCATGGTAGCCCTAGAATAATGGGAAAGTGGGAGAAGAGATAAGCATAAAGGACAGTTTCTCTTGATGATCTTTACCCATAAGGACCCTCAAAGGCTCCGTTTCCTGATCCACTGGTCCAGAGGTCAGCAGGGAGCCATCCACAGTTTCCATCTGTACTGGAGTAGCCTTCTTCACTGAACGTATCCCCTGTTTCAGAGCAAAGGAGACATCCATAAAATTCCCACTTGCCCCTGAGTCGATCATAGCAGAGCTAGACACCCAGACTGAGTTAACCCAGAGTTTGATGGAAAGGAAGCAATGAGAATTGTTTTTCCTACAACTCAGCTGGGACACCGCTGAGGAAACTTGAAAAATTGCAGCGTTTACACAGTCATCGTCCTCAGAAGTAACGGAGTTTAAGTCCGAGAAATCAAGATCTGTTGCTGCAGATCTCTCTGGAGCCTGAGGCTCGGAACTGACAGATCTCCTCTCGCAACACTCACAGTGAATGAGTGCTGCAGTAGTCTTACGAGAACGGGTGGGGCAGTTTATAATGAAGTGCCCTGACTTACCACAATAGAAACATAGATTTTCCTTAAAACGATGTTCCTTGCGTGCATCACTAACCCGTCTTTGTAAAGATTCTACCTGCATGGGTTCAGGTTCAGGTTCCCGTGTGATCCTACTCAAAGGTTCCTTAGCTGGGGAGGAAGGTAGGAAAAGGTTAGTGCGATTGCTTTCGAACCATCTCTCTTGCCTGCGTTCAGTCAGGCGAGCATCAATACGGATGCAGTAGTTAATAAAGTCACCTAACGCAGTGGGAGGGTCGGCACGAGCAAGTTCATCCTTAATTAGTGGAGACAACCCCTTTCGAAAAATAGATTTTTTGGCGGAACTGTCCCAGGTGGTATCAAGGGCCCATCTCCTGAAATCCAAGGCATATTCGGCTACCGAGTGCTTACCTTGGTGCAAAGTTAACATGGCTGCTTCAGCTGTTGCACCTCGATTGGGTCATCAAACACCTGCCCCATGGCTGAAATGAAAGCATCAAGATGATCCAAACATTCATCCTCAGTCTCAATCAGAGGGTTTGCCCACATCAAAGCCTTGTTGGTAAGTAACATAATTATAGTAAGCACTTTAGATCGTTCAGTGGGAAATTGTGAAGCATGTGCAGAAAAAAACAGATTGCATTGGTTAATAAATCCCCTGAATTTTTCACGTTCACCGCCAAAACGAAAAGGGGGCAACTTGGGAATCCCAGAACTTGGGGCTACGGCAGGAGCCTGGACTCGCTCCTCTAGAACCTCAATCCTGGCTCGCAAATCCTGGGCAGTCTGTCCAAACACTTGCAAATTGTGATTAGTGAGGTCCTGTAGGTTTGTAAAACGGGTTTTTATAGTCTGTAAATCTGCAAGGATATTATCAGTCACTCCGCAAAGTTCCTTTATGCGGGCCTCCATTTTCCAGATCTTTTAAGACAGGAGTACTGGAAGGAGAGGAAAAAGAAAAAAAAAACAATAGTGTTTACCTGTGGTAACACTGCAGAGAGAAAAAAAAATTAAGGGAACTGCTCACCTGGAATGGTTGTGAGAAGTCACAACCACTATCATCACAGAAAGTTCAACCGGACATCTGATATCCACAGTTACAGCAGACACAAAAGAGGGAAGAGAAAAAAAAAACAATAGTGTTTACCTGTGGTAACACTGCAGAAAAAAAAACTTAAGGGAATTGCTCACCTGGAATGGTTGTGAGAAGTCACAACCACTGTCATCACAGAAAGTACAACTGGACGTCTGATATCCACAGTTACAGCAGACACAGCCTTCCCAGACCCAGCAGACACTAACGTTTTGGCTTCAGAATCTTGTAATGTATGTAGTACAGTTCATATAGCGTCTTGTGCTTGGGTGCGATGAAAATACATGAGACACAGGTTTGATATAGAAGGTCTTGTATTACTTCATACAAGTGGCAAAAATAGTCACACAGTTTGCAGATACAGAAGCAGGAGACACAGCAGGCCAGAGTAACTTAAGCTCAGCAATCACTCTCCACAACAGGTTCAGGATCTTCTTCTCTGTTACCGTAAGTCCATGCAAACGTGGATCTTTCAAAGAGCAGGGTTACAGAGTCCACAAGTGTTCAGAGTTCCTCAGTAGGAATAGCTGGAGTACATAGTCCAAGGCTTCCAGGAGTCAGGTCACAGGTTCACTGCAGGCTAGATTCTGAAGCACTGATTGCTCAGCTGTGGCTGCTTAAGAAGCAAGAGGGAGAGAATCAGGGCGGGAACATGAAAGCTGAAAACTCCATATTGACTGAGGGCAAGATAGCTGCAGCAAGACAGAAAGCAAAATGGCTGACGGAAAACTGAGTTTCAAGAACATGTACAAAGAACCTTACACCTCGGCAATTCTTTCTTGCATCTGGGCCACATGTTCGATTACACTCCTGTAGGTGTAGACTCCACTTTCCATGTCTTCGCTATGTCCAGGAATGTTGTCCATACAACAGTTCAAACGGGGAGAATCCAATAGAGGCCTCTGGGACTTCTCTGATAGAGAACAGAAGATACAACAGTAGACAGTCCCAGTCTTGTTTGTCCTTCTCCACGATCTTCTTCAACATGTCCTTGAAGGTTTTATTAAAACTTTCCACCAAGTTGTCCATCTGTGTGATTTGCAAGGTTTTGCACAACTCCCTCATCACCTTTGACATAACCGAAGTCCCTTGGTCCATTAGAATCTCCTTAGGCAACCCCGTTCTAGAAAAGATATGGACCAACTCCCGGGCTATACACTTGGCAGAGGAGTTCCATAGTGGTACAGCCTCTGGATACCATGTACCACCAAGATATACTGATGCTCTCTGGCAGACTTGACCCACTGTATAGATGGTTATGCTGTCAAATGGCAGCTGGCAGGTCAGACAGGACCTATAAAAATTCACGATTTCTCAGTGACAACAGGGCTAGTAGAACCTCAGGAGGATCCATTCCTGTTTTTTTTCTAACCCAGATGACCACCTAACACATGAGTATGGGCCATATCTAACACCTTGCGTCTGTGCAGCCCTTGCACTAGTAACTACTCTATTATCTCCCCTCTCAGCTTGGTTACCCAATATATAACTCCCCATTCACGGCAAAATACAAGTATTGGGTGTCAGCCCCCTGCTCTTGAACAAAAACATTAAGCACCATCACATTATCAATCTTCTCTTTTAGAGTTAAATCCCTAAGTTGGGAAATTCCAAAGCTTCCCTTGGACTTTTTCTCTCTCCTGTAGAGTGTAAGCTCTTATGGTCAGCGAGATCCTTTCTCTTTCTCCTTTAGAGTATACGTAAGCTCTTATGATCAGCGGAGTCTTCTCTCTCCTGTAGAGTGTACGCCCTTATGGTCAGTGTGTCCTTTCTCTTTCCTGTAGAGTATAAGCTCTTATGGTCAGCTGTGTTCTTTCACTCACCTGTAAAGTGTAAGCGGTCTCTCTTTTCATATTCGATTTGCTACAGATCGAATCTTTTGTGAAAATTTGAATTGGTTCAGTGAATTTGAATATCAAAAGATCTTCTTATCTCTACTTAATGACTCTGTGTCATAAAACAACTGACAGCCAGTTTGTAGCACAGCTCAGCTAGCTATGCCAGAGATCCCACTGAAACCAGTTACATTTGCACCTATCAGTGGTGTTTAATACATGAAAAACAGATGCATCTATGTACCTGTCTAATAAAACATCCCTGAAACCTTCTCATGGCATCCTCATTACCCTGATAGCCATGTTCTAGTGTGGGGCCCCTGAGGATCCAGTCGCCACAGAGGTACTGCATCTCAGCCAGAGATGTGGCATCCCATCTTTCAGGTAAGATGGAGACACTAAACCTGGCTCTGGCAACACTGCATTCATCACACACACTAGTTGAGTTCCACTAGCATGTCTGCAGCTAGCAAAGGGTGTTAGATGGTGGGTAGAGCCTGTGGGTCAGAGCAGGAGTTAGAGGGAAGTAAGAGAGAGTCTTCCCTTTGGGGAGGAAGAAGACAGACGTGCATAGGCAGCTCTCCCATAGGGAGAGGGGAAAGAGATAGAACCGTGCAGCAGGCTCCAAGTCCTGAGGAGCTGCTCACAGAGAGAAAGAAAGAAGGAAGGTTCCCTGGAAGGGAAAAAGGATTTCTCAGAGACACGGCTGAGCAGAAGGCTACCTGTGGGGCTCGTTCCAGGACTGGCGGACGCCAGCTGGGAGAATCCAGGTCGCCGAAGGGACTCGGCCCCTAGCCTAGTGGAGAACTTTAAGACTCAGCTAGCAAGCCGACAGCTGTGACAACTTTAGGGGTCACAGCCACAACCACAAGCATCTTCTCCAGGAAGGAAAGCTATATAGGATCAAGGAAACGCCTGGGTCACGTTGTCCTACAGGATCCGCAGCTACCAGACTGGGACACTGCTTTGTGAGGTGCTGGGAAGGAAGAAGGAGTGGGAATCAGCACAGGGAGACGGCCAGGGTAGGCATAAACTGACAGGGAGCTTTGGACTGGTGTTCTCCATCTACCTAGGAGTTGGCTGGACTCCATACCTGAAGGACGTGGCACCAAGCGGGCACCTGTACTGCATGCACCTGAACTGTGATTAAAGCCTTGGAAACTGCATCCGACTTTCTCCTCAAATTATTCCCGCGGCACACACTCCACTCTGCTACATCTCCCAGCACCATTACTCTCCACAACACCTCTTTGCCCTGGGACAACAAGCTTCATCTGTGGGAAGCTATTTCAACTCTGCTGCATCACACCATCTGTCCCAGAGGATCTGCACTGCAGCGCTGGTCACCTCTGACCAGAAACCACAGGTGGTGTCACAAACACTTTACTACAAACTCTATCATCCCTTGTAAATATTCCCCTTTTTTTGGCCATGGACTGGGTCACTGCTGCCGTGACACATCCCTTTAAGACACTGGCCCGGTACTAAGTATTCCATTGCTCTGGCGGGCGATCCACTAGCACATCTCAGCTATGCCATGGTCAGATCAGCTATGCATGCAGAGGGGAGCATTACCATGCTCAATCTCCACAAGGAGAAACAATACTTCTTGGATACATGCTCCAAAGATCCCTGTGAATCACCAATGAAATGTGGAGTTTATAAATTCCATTGAGTATTGATCAAGTACTGAGTCATAATCATTACATTCAAAACAAATCAATTGTCACCTCCTCCATCCACATCATCCCTGCAGCACTGAGGAGAAGGAGGGTGCTGCTAGAAATGCAGTTTTAGGAGATAAGAAGAGGACCTCCCATTCAGCTCTGTGAAGTTGGATAGAAGGAGATACATAAACACAAAAAAAAGGTCCAAGAAAGAAACCTAAAGTTGGGCTTGCACTGTATGTCAATAATAGTCATGCAGATACTGTACTTTGTAAAAAAAGATTTACTATATGGGAATAGTCCTTTAAGCCAATCTTTTATTAGGCTTTAGGTGTATGAAAACCTTTTTTAATTACACTAAATAGCTTTTAGTAAATGAAATATACTGAATAACTTCTTCGGTCCACACTGCTGAAATTGCAGGCAGGAATAAGACCAATAAGAATGCATATGAGGCTAAGTGCACACGTTCAGGAATATTTGCGTTTTTTCGCGGGAAAAAACGCGTCAAAAACGCATGTATTAAGCATCCTATCATTTAGAATGAATTCCGCAATTTTTGTGCACATGGTGCGTTTTTTTTCCGCGAAAAAAACGCATCGCTGAAAATCTAGCAACATGTCCATTAATTTTGCGGAATTCTAGCGTTTTTCCCGCTATATTATTGACCTAGAAAGTTCAGGAAAAAATCGCGGTAAAAACGCGTCAAATCCGCGCAAAAACGCACCAAAAACGCGCAAAATCCGCGCAAAAAACGCACGTTTTTGCCGCTAAAAAAGTCCGGTTTTGCTCAGGAATATTCTGCAAACATTCTGCAAACGTGTGCACTTAGCCTTAATGTGCAGACAATTCCCTTACTGGCCATGAAGGGCTTTGTTTGCTGTCAGCTTCAAACTGAACCTATACAATTAATTATTTCTGCTTTAGTCATCGTGGGTCTATTACACAGTGTGGTAGAGAAGCTGGGAGCTGTTAAATTATATTCTATACTTTGTTACACAGCAGGTGCAAGGCATTATGTCTGCCGCTTTATACCTAACTAATCCATTGTGCACTCATCCAAAAGTGTTTCAGGCTGTCTGGTCTAGCTTTATCCTATTTAGTCGCTTGAAGACCATCCATTTATGGTGCCAATAAAGCCTTATTCTAGAGCAACATGTTTTTATGGCGTTTCAGAATAAGTGTCACATGGGCGTTCCTTGCGGACTAGAGAGGGTGCTCTAATGTCTAATGACAGTTGAGGTCCTGCTCTAACGGATGGGATGGAAGAAAATGAAAACCACAAAAAAGGAATTCAAAGAACCACTTAGGCCTCTTTCACACATCCGGCGGGCGCCTGGCGGCGCCCCCGGCATTTTACCGCAGCGCCGCATGTGAAAAGCTTTCACACTTCCGGCGGCCAAAATGCGGTTTTTTGCCGGATGGTTTCTGATGCTTGGAGAGATAAGAAACCATCCGGCAAAAAAAAAAACGTTACATGCAGCGTTTTTTCCGGACGCCGCAAGGTACATTTGCGCCGCATCCGGACAAAACCGCATGCAACGCATTGACATGCGGCGCCATGCGGCGCTAATGCATGTCAATGCGAAAAAAGCCGCATGTGGCGCATCAGATTTTCAGATGCGGCGCTGCGGGAAAATGCCGGGGGCGCCCGCCGGATGTGTGAAGCCAGCCTTAGTGGTGCCATAAACTGTAATGTCCAGAGCTTGTCCACCTTTAGGGATAGTTTTTTTTATCTTTATGTAAATAATAATCTTTATTTTTTTTTTATATAGCGCTAACATATTCCGCAGCGCTTTACACATTATCGTCGCTGTCCCCGATAGGGCTCACAATCTAGATTCCCTATCAGTATGTCTTTGGAGTGTGGGAGGAAACCGGAAAACCTGGAGGAAACCCACGCAAACACAGGGAGAACATACAAACTCCTTGCAGATGTTGTCCTTGGTGGGAATTGAACCCAGGACTCCAGCGCTGAAAGGCTGCAGTGCTAACCACTGAGCCAACGTGCTGCCCATGGCTTAACCCCTTAGTGACAGAGCCATTTTGCAGCTTAATGACAGGGCCAATTTTTACAATTCTGACCACTGTCACTTTATGAGGTTATAACTCTGGAACGCTTTAACGAATCCAGCTGATTCTGAGATTGTTTTTTCGTGACATATTGTACTTCACGTTAGTGATAAAATTTATTTGATATGACTTGTGTTTATTTATGAAAAAAACGGAAATATGGCGAAAATTTTGAAAATTTAACAATTTTCAAACTTTAAATTTTTATGCCCTTAAATCAGAGAGATATGTCACACAAATTTCTTAATAAATAACATTTCCCACATGTCTACTTTACAGCAGCACAATTTTCGGACCAAAATATTTTTTTGTTACGAAGTTATAAGGGTTAAAAGTTGACCAGTGATTTCTCATTTTTACAACACCATTTTTATTTTAGGGACCACATCACATTTGAAGTCACTTTGAGGGTCTATACGATAGAAAATACCCAAAAGTGACACCATTCTAAAAACTGCACCCCTCAAGGTGCTCAAAACCACATTCAAGAAGTTTATTAACCCTTTACGTGCTTCACAGGAACTGAAGCAATGTGGAAGGAAAAAATTAACATTTAACTTAATTTGCAAAAACTTTACTTCGGAACCTATTTTTTTTATTTTCACAACTGTTAAAAGAAAAAATGAACCACAAAATTTGTTGTGCAATTTCTCCTGAATAAGTCGATACCCCATATGTGGGGGTAAACCTCTTTTTGGGCGCACGGCAGAGGTCGCAAGGGAAGGAGCGACATTTGACTTTTTCAACGCAGAATTGGCTGGACGCCATGTCGCGTTTGTAGAGGCCCTGATGTGTCTAAACAGTGGAAACCCATCACAAGTGACCCCATTTTGGAAACTAGACCCCCTAAGGAACTTATCTAGATGTGTGGTGAGCACTTTGAACCTCCAAGTGCTTCACAGAAGTTTGTAACATAGAACAGTGAAAATAAAAAATCATATTTTTTTCCACAAAAACAATCTTTTCACCCCAATTTTTATTTTCCCAAGGGTAACAAGACCCCAAAAGTTTTTGTGCAATTTGTCCTGAGCATGCTGATACCCCATATGTGGGGGTAAACCACTGTTTGGGTGCATGGCAGAGCTTTGAAGGGAAGGAGCGCCGTTTGACTTTTTCAACTCAGAATTGGCTGGACGCCAT
This sequence comes from Oophaga sylvatica, assembly GCA_033576555.1. Lineage (NCBI taxonomy): Eukaryota > Metazoa > Chordata > Amphibia > Anura > Dendrobatidae > Oophaga > Oophaga sylvatica. The sequence continues at coordinate 933,602,952 of JARQOD010000001.1, forward strand.
GTTGCGTTTGTAGAGGCCCTAATGTGTCTAAACAGTGGAAACCCCCCACAAGTGACACCATTTTGGAAACTAGACCCCCTAAGGAACTTATATAGATGTGTGGTGAGCACTTTGAACCCCCAAGTGCTTCACAGAAGTTTATAACTCCCGGGCATGAAAATAAAAAGTCATATTTTTTCCACAAACCTGATCGTTTAGTCCCCAAGTTTTTATTTTCCCAAGGGTAACAGGAGAAATTAGACCACAAAAGTTGTGGTCCAATTTGTCCTGAGTACGCTGATACCCCATATGTGGGGTGGGACCACTGTTTGGGCGCACGGCAGGGCTTGGAAGGGAAGGAGCGCCGTTTGACTTTTTCAAACCAAAATTTGCTGGAATTGAAATTGGACGCCATGTTGCGTTTGGAGAGCCCCTGATGTGTCTAAACAGTGGAAACCCCCCACAAGTGACCCCATTTTGGAAACTAGACCCCTTAAGGAACTTATCTAGATGTGTGGTGAGCACTTTGAACCCCCAAGTGCTTCACAGAAATTTATAAACGCAGAGCCGTGAAAATGAAAAATCATTTTTTTTCTCAAAAATGATTTTTTTAGCCAGCTATTTTTTATTTTCCCAAGGGTAACAGGAGAAATTAGAACCCCAAAATTGGTGTGCAATTTGTCCTGAGTACGCTGATACCCCATATGTTGGGGTAAACCACTGTTTGGGTGCACGGCAGTGCTCGGAAGGGAGGGAGCGCCATTTGACTTTTTGAAAGCCACGTCGTGTTTGGAAACCCTCTGATGTGTCTAAACAGTGGAAACCCCCCACAAGTGACCCCATTTTGGAAACTAGACCCCTTAAGGAACTTATCTAGATGTGTGGTGAGCACTTTGAACCCCCAAGTGTTTCACAGAAATTTATAAACGCAGAGCTGTGAAAATAAAAATAATTATTTTTCTCAAAAATGATTTTTTTAACCAGCTATTTTTTATTTTACCAAGGGTAACAGGAGAAATTAGGACCCCAAAATTGGTGTGCAATTTGTCCTGAGTACGCTGATACCCCATATGTTGGGGTAAACCACTGTTTGGGCGCACGGCAGGCCTCGGAAGGGAGGGAGCACCATTTGACTTTTTGAACGCCACTTCGTGTTTGGAGGCCCCCGGATGTGCCTAAATAGTGGAAATCCCTCAATTCTAGCTCCAACCCTAACCCCAACACACCCCTAACCCTAATCCCAACCCTAATCCTAACCTAAATCCCAACCCTAATTCCAACCCTAATTGTAACCCTAACCTTAATTGTAACCCTAACTCTAATTGTAACCCTATCCCTAATTTTAACCCTAACCCTAATTGTAACCCTAACCCTAATTATAACCCTAATTATAACCCTAACCCTAAGGCTAGGTTCATTTTGCGTTTTACCAGCCCGTTCAACACATAGCGTTGACGGGCTGGTAACAGTATAGCATAACGCGATCGCGTTATGCTATACCCGCTAGCGCAGAGGAATCAGCAGATGATTCATCTGCGCTAGCGGTGACGGAGCCCAGACGCTGCAGCCCGCGTCCGAGGCTCCGTCACTGAATGATGGCACGTCGCAAACGCATGCCGCTTTACGGCATGCGTCGTGATGCGCCCTCAAATGGGGGTGAATGGCAGCGTTAACGGACTGCGTTACACCGCGTTATACCGCGGTGTAACGCAGTCCGTCTAACGGACTGCCATAACGCAGTATGAACCCAGCTTAACCCTAACGCTAATTATAACCCTAACCCTAATGCTAACCCTAACCCTAATTATAACCCTAACCCTAATTATAACCCTAGCCCTAACGGAAAAATTAAAATAAATATAATTTCTATTTTTTATTATATGTCCCTAACTAAGGGGTGATATATGGGGGGTTATGTACTGTTTTTTTTATTTTATCACAGTGATCAAAATGCACTTTCTGGAGAATGAATGAAAAAAAATTTGAATCTGCCGCCAAGCAGATTGGCGGGCGCACTGCGCATGCGCCCGCCATTTTTTTTCCAGGAAGAAGACCGGGAGGATCGAAGGCCAGGGGGACCTGCCGGAGGACACCGGCAGATACAGGGGGGGTTCAGGGGGACATGGGGACCCTCATTTTCTCCCCTCTGATGTGCGATCACATCAGAGGGGAGAGAAATCATTTTTTTTTTTTTTGCGATCGCCGTTATGCTTGTATAGCGGCGATCGCAACACCGGGATCGGTGAATACCGACCCGGATCATGTTCTCTGGGTCTCGGCTACCCCCGGTAGCCGAGACCCCAGAGAATATTGCCCATCCCCCCCAGAACATAGCGGCGGGCGCACTGAGCATACGCCCGCCATTTTCTTCATAGCGCCGCCACCTGGGGACACCGGAGGGCCCTGGGGCCACATGCAGGGGATCGGGGGCCACATGGGGGTCCTGGGGACCCTTTTTCTCTGTCCTATGATGTCCGAGAAATTAAATGGCACAATTTTTTTTTTTTTTTTTTGCGATCGCCGTTATATGGTTAATAACGGCGATCGCAACATCGTTGTCGGTAAAAACCGACCCGATTCATGTTCTCTGGGGTCTCGGCTACCCCCGGTAGCCGAGACCCTGGAGAAAATGCGCCTCTGGGGGGCGTTATTCACTTTTTCCACAGCGCCGTTAATTAACGGTGCTGTGGTTTAAGTACCCTTAATGACCGCCGTTAAAAGGCGTATCGGCGGTCGTTAAGGGGTTAAAATCATTTAGCTTCATTAAAAATGTTGCAGTGTTTGCAATCTACAGCCTCTGTGTTGTATTGTCTATTGCTGGGTGAAAAAATGGATTAACTAAAAATGTATCAATGAGCTCATTCTGATAGTCTAATAGGAGAGTTGGCAACTCTTTTATCTGTCTTTTTCTGAGCTCCTTTCAGCTGAATTACAATCATAGACTACATCAAAGTTGAATGTGCAGACAAACTAAAAGCCTATAAAAGTCAAAGGGTGCAAATTTTTTAATGAAGCCAAATTGCAAAATGATTTTAAGCCCCAAATATATGCATTTAAGTAAGCAAAATGTCCCCAGAGGTGGAGAATTGACTGGTTATTTCCACACCATAGTTGATGGTGTGCTAGAGTAAGAGGCACCAAATTCATTAAGAGGTGTTCATCTCTTAAACGGGTTGTCCAACCTTAGGGTACAAGTCTACAGTCACTCTATGTGATTGCAGACCTGTGAATCCTCACAATGCACACAGTGCGTGCTGTCAGGATTCTTCTATGCCAGCGACAGGAATAGATGGGGCATGAATGCAAGTATTCAATTTCCATGCATGGCGTTACGTGCTGTCACAATTCCACCCCTCAGTGTGTATGGAGTGCAGCTACTGACAGTTCAGCTGTCCAATCTGGTACAGGGGTGTGCTGAAGCTGTCAGTACTTTTATTGACAGCTCAGTGTCCAGTCAGTGTTTTGATTGACAGCTCAGCCATCCAATCTGAGTCTTGGAGGTGTTGTCTGTCTTCTGGTGTTCATTGTTCCAGGTGATTGCTCAGCTACTTAACTAGGCTGTTAGTCCCAGAACTCTGCCAGACATAGCTCCAGCTAAGTATGGTTGGTTTCCTCTGTGCCTAGTGTTTTGCTTGATGATGTTTCATTGCCTGACCTTGGACCTCGTTCTGATCATCCATTTGTTTTACTCCTTTGTTCTGATCCGCTATCTTTCTGGTATTTTGACCTTGGACCGGCACCTGACTACACCTTTGTCTCTTCCGTCTGCTTATGACTTATCCCCCTGGCTTTTGACCTCGGACTCCTTGCTTATCCCAGCTCATGGCTTGTCCGTGAGAAGTGACTCAATGCACACGTGCCCACTAGACTTGTGCAGCCTCACTCTTTGCAAGTGAAGTGAGTGAGGCCGGACACATCTAGTCGCAATGTGGACATATATCGCGGTCACATGACTGTCCGCTCCCACCTCCGAGAACCCTCACAGCATGCAGTGTTAGTGCTGTGAGGACTCACAAGTCTGAAGTCACATAGAGTGACTGCAAACTTGTACCTCAAGGCCAGTCAACCCTTTTAATGAATTTTCTAAATCATTTAGCATATGAAATGCACTAGACTGGGGTACATTTCTGTCATAATTTATTCTGAAACTGAAAGAAATGAACTGGAGTGTAAGTTGGTATACAAAACTAAGCAAAACATTTAAATTGATCATCAGGATCAGTGTGTATAATCAATATAGTACATAACTCAACCCATCTATATACAAATATAGTGCACAAAAACGGCATCGCATGGGCCCTATATTTGTATATAGATGGGGTGAGTCATGTACTATATTGATTATACACAGCTGATCCTGATGATCAATTTAAACTTGTTTTTGCTTATTTTTGCAATTGTATCTATTAAGACATCACTGTATTGCACTTTATCACATTGTTAAATCATGTTCCAATACACTGTTATGTATATCATGATTATATCATTGCTGCTAAATACTTTGACAATTTGGTTGCCTTAAATACTCTACACTTGCACTTTTGTATTGCTTGAGAAAGGTCCACACTTATAGACTGAAACGTCGGCACATGAGTTAATAAATAGCACCATATTTTTGATCTATGGTGTGCTGCCTCAAATTTTTTTTAATTTATCTAGATAGATAGATAGATATATAATAGATACATAGATAGATACTGTATATAGATAGACCTATATATATATATAAATATTTATATAAATAGATACTGTAGATAAACACACACACACACATATATAGAAATGTAGATACATTAATATTTACAATAGATAGAAAGAAAAAAATAGAAAAATGAGGCATTGCCTCACATCACTTATGGTGTGGCAGTGTTTAGAAGTGAAGCCAAGATAATGCGCAGGCCTCCTGCACGCAGACATGAGCTAATGCAAGGCTTCTTCATTCTTAATAATGAGGTAAGCCACGCATCTCTTTTGTCACAATATAATTGACTATTCCCAGAATGTCTTCTGGCAAAAGCCAATATTTGGATACTGTTCAACTCGCATTGACTGTAATCTTCAATCAGCTTTGCTTATTATGCAATAGTTCACATCAAATGGCTGGGTATGACCTCAGTCCATTATACTTCACAAAATATGTTAGCATATGTAGAATGATATTTGTTACTTAACAAAAAAAAGCATTAATGCACTTCTTTATTGCCAGACCCAATATTAAAAGATTTGTACACCATTGGAGGCATTTTTTTTTGCACAGTTTGACTTTTCCAGCCACTTGTTTCCCTGCACGTTGCCTGCTGCAGAGGGAGTTTACTGTGAATCCTCCAGTGATGTGGAAGATGTGGAAAATGTAACTCCATTACCTGTCTTATTCTGAGCTCTTCTCAGTCAATGTATGACTCCATCAATCTTCAGCTCAACTTTGATGTGATCTCTCATCACAAATCAGCTGGTGTTTGCTCAAAAAACAAGACAGACATAAGAGTTACACATTCCCCATCATTGACAGATTCTTCATGAAATCAATCAGCAGCCAGCAATGTACAGAGAAGCAAAGGGACTGAAAATCCAAATTGTGCAAAAATTTTATTGAAATCAAATTGCAAACACAAAATATATTAATGCAGGATAAATTCATTTAAGTGAAAAAAGTACCCCCACCTTCCCACTTCCAAAGAAAAACGGTGTCACTACTAGAGATGAGCAAACCTTTCAAGGTTTGGTTCTGTTCGATTCGCCGAACGTTTAGACGTTCGCCGAATGGTTTGACGAATGTACCCGAACCCTATTAAATTCAATGGGAGGCCAAACCAAATGTATTCACAACACCTTAATGGGTGACACAAAGCTTCCCAAACAGCTAAAATTAGGGGCAGACACCTTGAAAAGTGGTATCTTTTGACCACAGTAAAAATTTTACCAGTAGAAATGTCACAGCAGCAATCAGCCAAGGGCCATGCATGAGATACAAGGGTCTGGCCCAACATTTACAGCTTGGAATTGAAGTTTCAATGAGGACCTGGTGGTTAAGGGAGCAGTGTAAGCCTTCTTAGCTGGGAGCCGAGATACCTCATGCAACAGCTCAATTTTTTTAGCTTCCCAGCCACACTCAGGTGGCACAAACATCAGTTTCATAGACTACTATTGGTAGAAAAATTAAAGGAAAGTAGCACAGGTTGTTGACTGATCAATTAACCCACAGTAGAAGCTTTAATAATGGCACAGCAGCAGTCAGCCATGGGTCATGCATGAGGTATCAGCGTCTGGCCCAGCATTTACAGCTTGGAATTGAAGTTTCAATGAGGACCTGCTGGTTAAAGGAGCCGAGTAAGCCTTCTTAGCTTGGAGCCCTAATACCTCATGCAACAGCTACAATTTTTTTTTTGAGATGGTGTAAACATCAGTTTCATACAGTATTATTGGTAGAAATATGTAAGGAAAGTACCACAAGTAGTTGACTGAAAGTAAGTGCAGGCCTGCCTGTCTTGGAGACCTACATATACAGGCAACCCACCAGATGGAGACCCAACTTGGAGCTTCCACATTTCAAAAAATTGTTTGTAACATCAGCAGCAGTAGCAACAGCAGGCACATAAGACACCACAAAGGTGGCACAGACTGCAATAATGCAAGATCAATGCATGACACTAAAAACTACACCATGACCTAATCTTCCCAGTCTGAGGTGCAAAAGTCATTGAAGATTCATGACTTGTCCACTTTGATGAAAGTCAGGAGATCTACACTTTCAGGGACAGCCGGCTGCGCTTATCCGTCAGGACACCACTAGCAGCGCTGAAGACACATTCTGAGAGAAGGCTGGCTGCTGGGCATGATAAAACCTCCAAGGAGTGACAGGCGAGATCAAGCTTCATGCCTAATTTCAATGGACGGTCTGGGATCAGATCCACTCATCTTGACTGTCATCCATCATGTGCAACTTCACTACGCTTAGCAGCCATGGTCCGGCTAAGTAAAAGTAAGGTGTAGATGATAATGGTTTTTAATGATAGGAGGGAAGGGGATAAGATTTTTTTTTCCTACCAGACCACCAGGGATAATTCTTTTTGCCAATAGGAAAACCATATATCACAGATTGTTATAATTGTATACAAAACGGCAAGCTATCATTTTGTCATGGATAACCTTTGAAATACTATATTGCTGTTAACTGTATACCTGTAATGCCTCGCTTGTAATACATTTCCTTGGTGTTCCTCGTTTATTCAGCTGTTTCCATTTTTGTACATATCTTGTGTCATCACATTTTCTTATTTTTATATCAGCAAAGTCATTTGAATTAAATGGTGCTGTGGCTAAAAATCATATTACAGATGGCTGTACTGTACAAAAATTAGCACTAGCTGATATTTTCATGGCTAATTAAGTTGCTATTTTATATGATTTAAAGCCGCTTACGAGAAAATCTCGGCTCAATCAATTCCTCTTTACCATAAATTATAGTGAATTATGGGGATTTTTGTCCCCTTTCGCATAAAGCAGGATGCGGGCACAAGTACATTTCCTACAGACATTTGCTTCTAAGATTTTGTATGTTTTTCTTTGCTGATGCAGATACAATTCAGTATGAAGCGAACTAATACTTATGTTATAAATTTGGCACGTACCACGGATGACTGCATTACTTCCTCCAATTTCAACGCTCTTCTTTTTTTTAGTAATTTGGAGACTTAATTAGCTTCATTTTGATTACAGCTTATATAGAAAAATATTAATCTATTTAATTCTATCACTTTCTTACTTTGATTACTTTTTTATACGTTGACTGCATAGTGAGATTTTTAGGGACAATGTGAACAGTTCAGATGAAAGGGCAAATTTATCTAGGTACGAACACTGGGGTAAATAAAAGGTTATAATTTTTCACCACAAACTACACTGGCATCATTTAAAGAGCAAAGAGAAGTGGTCGGGGTTTAGTAGAGGGGAATGGATTCCTGTGGATCAACAGCTTAACAATAGCATAATCACTGAGTGAGAAAAAACAGCCATACTTGCAATATCCAGACACATGCACAAATAGGATGCAGCAGGTCCCCCAAGATAAAAGCATGGGCAACATGTGTGCAAAATACTGAAAACAAGCCACTTACTAACCCACAAAATATTCATGGTGTGCCTGTCTTGTATTCCAATTGCACACATGTCTGCATAGGGTGTCATTCACACCATTACGTGAGATGCTCTTCTAGCCAAATAGCAGCCTATTACTGACGCCCCTACTAATACACCAGGCGGGCTTCCAATACCATATGTGCACCCAGAAGCTAGACACCCCACATTACCCAGCCACCATTGGAAAGACCCTGCAAAAAAATGTGCAAAAAAGATGTAAACATTAAATGAGGTATTTGTCGCTATTTTGGCCAAAACATACAAGCTCGCAACCCGCGTCAAGGGTCCTCATTATCTTGCAAGTCCTATACTAAATCCTTCTCTAAATCCAAAAAATTCACTGAAAGAGTAAAAAAGAAAATTAACAATATCACAGAGAGAACGAACAGCCATACTTGCATTTAGAGAAGGATTTAGTTACTTTTTTTGAATTTAGACCCAGCAGCAGATGTCTCGGCAATAACAATCCCTCCTCCTCTGGTCAGGAGGCAAAGTGTCCGCCCACCCCATACATTCCTATCTAAAGATGAGACGATTCCGGGAAGAGCAACCGGACCTGTTCACTAAATCGACATCCAGGGAGACAATTCAGCGGAGCTGAACCCCCACCCCATGAACCATTAACGAAGGGGAAGGCCACAGGAATCCTGATCCCGCAAGGCGTCTCTGTGACAGCACTAGCCCGAGGGCAGATCTTATGGTGCTGCTGCTTGATCAAATGGGGTCCACCCCGTCCATCCAGGTGGGGTGTTCAGGGCTGCACCAAATAACCCGAATGCCAGAAACTCGCCCTGTGCACAGGAGTAAATTGTATCCTGGTTTCAGAAGGAAATATTTTGTCTTTTTTTCTTTGTCTTTTAATTTTATTTGCTCTAATTCCCTCGCGCTGCCCAAGGGGGGACGGAGGGGTGTTACCCAGGACAGACACCCTACCTCCATCCTTTTTAATACAGAATGTGTGGTCATATAATAAAACACAAAACACTATTGAGAAAAAAAAATTAGGGACTCAAATACACCCTGTATTAGACATAAAGACTGGTCTATCACATCAACATACTTATCTGATTATCCCTGTTTTGCTCATACACAATTTTCTTCAAAACCAGGACCCTTGTATCATCTGTTCACATTCCCTACATAGTTAACAGCCCTCTGTGTCTGTACACATACTGGATGGTTACAGGTTCATGTAGCATCATGTGAACACCCTGTATATTACATTGATGGCCGGACCGTACTGTAAGGAGAAGGACCGGACCAGGCATACCTTTTTCATTACGGGTCTGGAACTGTGGGGCTGTCACCCATGTTGCACGGGTGAAAGTTGAAAACCCCGGACTGACCTTTGCACTCAGTAGTAGGGGGCGCGGTTAAGTTAAAAAAAACAGCAGCATGCGGGAAACAAGTCAATCTTGGCGGGAACACACGGCGCGCAGGAGGACTGTGTTGATGCTCCAACCTCTGAGCATCAGGATGGAGCAGGCCCAAGTCTTAGAGGCCTCAGATCCTCCACCAGACACTGCCGACAGCGACCGAGAGCAGAAAAGTCTTCTGTCAGGACATAGACGCATGCGTGCCAAGACAGGGAGGCTGGGTGACCCGCTGCGAACTGTAGCCTGATACACCCATTTACAACTGCCGGTAACTCATTTCCCTGGGGGCCATGTTAAACAACCTCCCGAAATTTAATGGGAATAATACTATGCTATGGAGCTGGACAGAGCGTATTAGGGGATGATGAGGATGCACCCCATGGTTCCTGCCCCACAGGCAGGGCCGGATTAACGTAGGGCTGATGGAGCTGCAGCTCCAGGCCCCTTGTTAGAAATAGGCCCATCCGCGGCCCAGCCGATGTCTCGGCTGCCGCGTAGCGTGGGGGGGCGGTCCGCCCCAGGCGGCACATGTGTGGGGGGCGGCGGCACGGCAGCAGCACTGCAGCATTTCCTGTCCTGGGAGGATGTGATCGTGTTCCTGCACATCCAGAAGACCGGCGGCATCACCTTCGGCGGCACTTGGTGCAGAACGTGCGGCTGGAGGTGCCGTTGACTGCAGACCCGGCCAGAAGAAGTGTACCTGCTACCGGCCCAACCGCCGGGAGACCTGGCTCTTCTCCCGCTTCTCCACGGGCTGGAGCTGCGGGCTGCACGCCGACTGGACGGAGCTCACCAGCTGTGTGCCCGGGGTGCTGGACAAGAAGGAGACGTCCATGAAGAACAGGAGGTGGGTGCTGGGGCTTGTAGTGCACCCTCCGGCGGCATGCTGGGGCTTGTAGTGCCCCCCTCCGGCAGGGTGCTGGGGCTTGTAGTGCCCCCCTCCGGCAGGGTGCTGGGGCTTGTAGTGCCCCCCTCCGGCAGGGTGCTGGGGCTTGTAGTGCCCCCCTCCGGCAGGGTGCTGGGGCTTGTAGTGCCCCCTCCGGCAGGGTGCTGGGGCTTGTAGTGCCCCCCTCCGGCAGGGTACTGGGGCTTGTAGTGCCCCCCTCCGGCAGGGTGCTGGGGCTTGTAGTGCCCCCCTCCAGCAGGGTGCTGGGGCTTGTAGTGCCCCCCTCCGGCAGGGTGCTGGGGCTTGTAGTGCCCCCCTCCGGCGGCGTGCTGGGGCTTGTAGTGCCCCCCCATCCGGCAGGGTGCTGGGGCTTGTAGTGCCCCCCCATCCGGCAGGGCGCTGGGGCTTGTAGTGCTCCCTCCGGCGGCGTTCTTGGACTTGGGTTAGTGTGCGCAGTGTGTTGTGGTGCCCGCGCTGGGCGAGTGTGCGCAGTGTGTTGTGGTGGTGGTGCCCGTGCTGTGTGAGTGTGCGCAGTGTGTTGTGCCTGCGCTGGGTGAGCGTGTGTTGTGGTGGTGGTGCCCGCGCTGTGTGAGTGTGCGCAGTGTGTTGTGCCTGCGCTGGGTGAGCGTGTGTTGTGGTGGTGGTGCCCGCGCTGGGTGAGTGTGCGCAGTGTGTTGTGGTGGTGCCTGCGCTGGGTAAGCGTGTGTTGTGGTGGTGCCTGCCTCTCAATGCTGGCATGCTGCCCTATATACTATGGCCCCCATTCAATGCTACGCTATATACTAATAATGGGCCTCTGAGAGGCCGATTATAGTATATAGCGTAGCATTGAATGGCCCATAGTAATATAGGGCAGCATTGAGAGGCCCATTCTAGTATATAGCGTAGCATTGAATGGCCCATAGTATATATAGGGCAGCATTGAGAGGCCCATTCTAGTATATAGCGCAGCATTGAATGGCCCATAGTAATATAGGGCAGCATTGAGAGGCCCATTCTAGTATATAGCGCAGCATTGAATGGCCCATAGTAATATAGGGCAGCATTGAGAGGAACATTCTAGTATATAGCGTAGCATTGAATGGCCCATAGTAATATAGGGCAGCATTGAGAGGAACATTCTAGTATATAGCGTAGCATTGAATGGCCCATAGTATATATAGGGCAGCATTGAGAGGCCCATTCTAGTATATAGCGCAGCATTGAATGGCCCATAGTAATATAGGGCAGCATTGAGAGGCCCATTCTAGTATATAGCGCAGCATTGAATGGCCCATAGTAATATAGGGCAGCATTGAGAGGCCCATTCTAGTATATAGCGCAGCATTGAATGGCCCATAGTAATATAGGGCAGCATTGAGAGGCCCATTCTAGTATATAGCGTAGCATTGAATGGCCCATAGTAATATAGGGCAGCATTGAGAGGCCCATTCTAGTATATAGCGTAGCATTGAATGGCCCATAGTAATATAGGGCAGCATTGAGAGGCCCATTCTAGTATATAGCGTAGCATTGAATGGCCCATAGTAATAAAGGCAGCATTGAGAGGCCCATTCTAGTATATAGCGCAGCATTGAATGGCCCATAGTATATATAGGGCAGCATTGAGAGGCCCTCTCAATGCTGCGCTATATATACTATGGGCCATTCAATGCTGCGCTATATGGGCCTCTCAATGCTGCCCTATATATACTATGGGCCATTCAATGCTGCGCTATATGGGCCTCTCAATGCTGCCCTATATATACTATGGGCCATTCAATGCTGCGCAACTATGGGCCATTCAATGCTGCGCTATATATACTATAGGCCATTCAATGCTGCGCTATATACTAGAATGGGCCTCTCAATGTTGCCATATATCTGTGTATGGGGCCTCTCTGACGCAATATTACTAATGTGGCTATGTATGGCAGTATTATTGAGATGGCTATGTGTGGCAGTATTAAGGGGACTGTGTGTGGCACTATAAGGGGCTATGTGTGGCAGTATTAAGGGCCGTTTAGACTGTCCAAATTCTTGTCTGATCGGCCGGACTTTAATTTATATCTTTTACGTTACATTTTTGGCCTTTGTGAATTGCCGTGTTTGGCCCCACCCCTTGCCCCGCCCCTTGCCCCGCCCCTTCAGCTCCAGGCCCATCATGTTCTTAATCCGGCCCTGCCCACAGGTGGAGGTTGCCATGATGGTTTTGGACGGAGAGGCGAGAGACTCAGTCATGCTACAACCCCCTGACAGCGGGATACATTGACAAAGTATTGCACATACAGTTATATGAAAAAGTTTGGGCACCCCTATTAATCTTAAGCTTAATGTTTTATAAAAATTGGTGTTTTTGCAACAGCTATTTCAGTTTGATATATCTAATAACTATTGGACACAGTAATGTTTTCTGCCTTGAAATGAGGTTTATTGTGCTAGCAGAACATGTGCAATCTGCATTCAAACAAAATTTGACAGGTGCATAAGTATGGCCACCCTTATCATTTTCTTGTTTTAAATACTCCTACCTACTTTTTACTGACTTACTAAAGCACTTTTTTTGGTTTTGTAACCTCATTGAGCTTTGAACTTCATAGCCAGGTGTATGCAATCATGAGAAAAGCTACTTAAAGTGGCCACTTGCAAGTTGTTCTCCTGTTTGAATCTCCTCTGAAGAGTGGCATCATGGGCTCCTCAAAACAACTGTCAAATGATCTGAAAACAAAGATTATTCAACATAGCTGTTCAGGGAAGGATACAAAAAGCTGTCTCAGAGATTTAACCTGTCAGTTTCCACTGTGAGGAACATAGTAAGGAAATGGAAAAGCACAGGGACAGTTCTTGTTAAGGCCAGAAGTGGCAGGCCAAGAAAAACATCAGAAAGGCAGAGAAGAAGAATGGTGAGATCAGTCAAGGACAATCCTCAGACCACCTCCAGAGAGCTGCAGCATCAACTTGCTACACATGTTGTCACTGTGCATCGGTCAACTATACAACGCACTTTGCACAAGGAGAAGCTGTATGGGAGAGTGATGCGAAAGAAGCCGTTTCTGCAAGCACGCCACAAACAGAGTCGGCTGAGGTATGCAAAAGAACATTTGGAGAAGCCAATTTCTTTTTGGAAGAAGGTCCTGTGGACTGATGAAACCAAGATTGAGTTGTTTGGTCATACAAAAAGGCGTTATGCATGGCGTCAAAAAAACACAGCATTCCAAGAAAAACACTTGCTACCCACAGTAAAATTTGATGGAGGTTCCATCATGCTTTGGGGCTGTGTGGCCAATGCCGGCACTGGGAATCTTGTTAAAGTTGAGGGACGCATGGATTCCACTCAGTATCAGCAGATTCTTGACAATAATGTTCAAGAATCAGTGACAAAGTTGAAGTTACGCAGGGGATGGATCTTTCAGCAAGACAATGATCCAAAACACCGCTCCAAATCTACTCAGGCATTCATGCAGAGAAACAATTGCAATGTTCTGGAATGGCCATCCCAGTCCCCAGACCTGAATATCATTGAACATCTGTGGGATCATTTGAAGAGAGCTGTCCATGCTCGGCGACCATCAAACTTAACTGAACTGGAATTGTTTTGTAAAGAGGAATGGTCAAAAATACCTTCATCCAGGATCCAGGAACTCATTAAAAGTTACAGGAAGCGACTAGAGGCTGTTATTTTTGCAAAAGGAGGATATACTAAATATTACTAAATATTAACCCCTTTATTCCATCAGACGTACTATTCCGTCCATGTGACCCTGGACCTAATTCCCATGGACGGAATAGTACGTCATGGCCCAGGGCGATCAGCTGCGCTCCCGGGGAGAGCGCAGCTGATCGCCGCCGGGTGTCAGCTGATTATCACAGCTGACACCCGTGACTGTGTGTCAGGAGCGGTCACGGACCGCTCCCGGCACATTAACCCTTGGCACACCGCGATCAAACATGATCGCGGTGTACCCGGGGCACAGGGGAGGATCGCGCAGGCAGGCGGCTCCCTGCGCGCTCCCCTGAGACCCTCACCAGCGATCTGCTAAAATACTGTGATGTCCCACCCTGGGACAAAGTAAAAAAGTAAATAAAAAAAACAAAACAATAAAAGTACACATATTTGGTATCGCCGCGTCCGTAACGACCCCCCCTATAAAACTGTCCCACTAGTTAACCCCTTTAGTGAACCCCTTAAAAAAAAAAAACGAAGCAAAAAATCAATGCTTTATCATCATACCGCCGAACAAAAAAGTGGAATAACACGCGATCAAAAAGACCGATATAAATAAACATGGTACCGCTGAAAACATCATCTTGTCCCGCAAAAAAACGAGCCATCATACAGCATCATCAGTGAAAAAATAAAAAAGTTATAGCTCACAGAATAAAGCGATGCAAAAATAATAATTTTTTATATAAAATTGTTTTAATTCTATAAAAGCGCCAAAACATAAAAAAAATGATATAAATGAGGTATCACCGTAATCGTACTGACCCGAAGAATAAAACTGCTTTATCAATTTTACCACATGCGGAACGGTATAAACGCCTCCCCCAAAAGAAATTCATGAATTGCTGATTTTTGTTCATTCTAACCTCCCAAAAATCGAAATAAAAAGCGATCAAAAAATGTCACGTGCTCAAAAATGGTACCAATAAAAACGTCAACTCATACCGCAAAAAATAAGACCTCACATGACTCTGTGGGCCAAAATATGCAAAAATTATAGCTCTCAAAATGTGGTGATGCAAAAAACTATTTTTTTGCAATAAAAAGCGTCTTTTAGCGTGACAGCTGCCAATCATAAAAACCTGCTATAAATAGTAAATCAAACCCCCCTTTATCACCCCCTTAGTTAGGGAAAAATAATAAAATTAAAAAAATGTATTTATTTCCATTTTCCCGTTAGGGTTAGGGTTGCGGCTAAAGTTAGGGTTAGGATTGGCGCTAACGTTAGGATTAGGGTTGGGATTACGGTTAGGGTGTGTTAGGGTTAGGTTTGTGGTTAGGGTTGGGACTAGGGTTAGGGGTGTGTTGGGGTTAGGGTTGGAGTTAGAATTGGAGGGTTTCTGCTGTTTAGGCACATCAGGGGTTCTCCAAATGTGACATGGCGTCTGATCTCAATTCCAGCCAATTCTGCGTTGAAAAAGTCAAATGGTGCTCCTTCACTTCTGAGCTCTGCCATGCGCCCAAACAGTAGTTTACCCCCGCATATTGGGTATCAGCGTACTCTGGACCACAAGAGTTATTGTGCAATTTGGCCTATTTCTCCTGTTACCCTTGGGAAAATAAAAAACTGGGGCGACTAAATCATTTTTGTAAAAAAAAAAATGATTTTTTTGTTTTTACGGCTGTATGTTATAAAACTTCTGTGAAGTACTTGGGCTTCATAGCGCTCACCACACTTCTAGATAAGTTCCTTGTGGGGTCTATTTTCCAAAATGGGGTCACTTGTGGGAGTTTCCACTGTTTAGGCGCATCAGGGCTCTCCAAATGCGACATGACGCCCCCAGACCATTCCATCAAAGTCTGCAATCCAAAACATCACTACTTCCCTTCCGAGCCCAGACGTGCACAAATACAGTCGTTTTCTCCCACATATTGGGTATCAGCGTACTCAGGACAAATTGGACAACAAATTTTGGGTCCAATTTCTCCTGTTACCCTTGTGAAAATAAAATATTGGGGCGAAAAAATCATTTTTGTAAAAAAAAAAAAAGATTTTTTATTTTTACAGCTGTACGTTATAAACTTCTGTGAAGCACTTTGGGGTTCAAAGTGCTCACCACACATCTAGATAAGTTCCTTGTGGGGTCTATTTTCCAAAATGGGGTCACTTGTGGGGGTTTCCACTGTTAAGGCGCATCAGGGGCTCTCCAAATGCGACATGACGCCCCCAGACCATTCCATCAAAGTCTGCAATCCAAAACGTCACTACTTCCCTTCCGAGCCCCAACATGCGCCCATACAGTAGTTTACTCCCACATATTGGGTATCAGCGTACTCAGGACAAATTGGACAACAACTTTTGGGGTCCAATTTCTCCTGTTACCCTTGTGAAAATAAAATATTGGAGGCGAAAAAATCATTTTTGTAAAAAAAAAAAAAGAGATTTTTTATTTTACGGCTGTACGTTATAAACTTCTGTGAAGCACTTTGGGGTTCAAAGTGCTCACCACACATCTAGATAAGTTCTTTGAGGGTCTAGTTTCCAAAATGGTGTCATTTGTGGGGGTTTCCACTGTTTAGGCAGATCAGGAGCTCTCCAAACACGACATGGCATCCAGTCAATTCTGCGTTGAAAAAGTCAAACGGCGCTCCTTCCCTTCCAAACTCTGCCATGCACCCAAACAGTGGTTTACCCCCACATATGGGGTATCAGCGCACTCAGGACAAATTGCACAATAACTGTTGGAGTCTTGTTTCCCTTGGGAAAATAAAAATTGGGGTGAAAAGATCAATTTTGTGGAAAAAATATGATTTTTTAATTTTACGGCTCCATGTTATAAACTTGTGTGAAGCACTTGGGGTTCAAATTGCTCACCAAAGATCTAGATAAGTTCCTTAGGGGGTCTAGTTTCCCAAATGGGGTCACTTGTGGGGGTTTCCACTGTTTAGGCACATCAGAGGCTCTCCAAATGCAACATAGCGTCCAATCTCAATTCCAGCCAATTTTGGTTGGAAAAAGTCAAATGGTGCTCCTTCCATTCCGAGCTCTGCCATGCGCCCAAACAGTGGTTCCCCCTCACATATGGGGTATCAGCGTACTCAGGACAAATTGGACAACAAATTTTGTGGTCCAATTTCTCCTGTTACCTATGGGAAAATAAAAAATTAGTGACTAAGAGATAATTTTTGTGGGAAAAAAATAGGATTTTTTATTTTCATGCCCGGGCATTATAAACTTGTGTGAAGCACTTGGGGGTTCAAAGCGCTCACCAAAGATCTAGATAAGTTCCTTAGGGGTCTAGCTTCCAAAATGGGGTCACTTGTGGGGGGTTTCCACTGTTTAGGCTCATCTGGGGCACTACAAATGGAACATGACCCCATCAATGTTTGCATTCCAAAACGTTACTGCTTCCTTTCCAAGCCCTGCCGTGCGCCCAAACAGTTTCCCCCACCACATATGGGGTATCAGCGTACTCAGGACAAATTGGACAACAAGTTTTGGGGTCCAATTTCCTTGGGAAAAATCAAAAATTTGGGACTAAAAAATCATTTTCCACATTTTTTTTTTTTTTTCACACCCAGGCATTATAAACTTTTGTGAAACACTTTGGGGTTCAAAGTGCTCACAAACAGATCTAGATAGATCCGTTGAAGCGTTCCAGAGTTATAACCTCATAAAGAGACAGTGGTCAGAATTGTAAAAATTGGCCCGGTCATTAAGGTGCAAACCACCCTTGGGGGTGAAGGGGTTAATGTCACTTTTCTGGTGAGGTGCCCATACTTATGCACCTGTCAAATTTGTTTGGATGCAGATTGCACATTTTCTGTTAGTACAATAAACCTCATTTCAAGGCAGAAACATTACTGTGTCCAATAGTTATTAGATATATCAAATTGAAATAACTGTTGCAAAAACACCAATTTTTATAAAACATTAAGCTTAAGATTAATAGGGGTGCCCAAACTTTTTCATATAACTGTACTGTTGACGGCGAAAAAAGGAGACCCATGGACCATAGCTGTAGAGACATCCACAGCGCCAGAACCTCAACAACAGCAGAAAGGGCGTTGTATTTTGGAACAAATGCAGGCCGAATTAACGGAACTCACACCACAACAGGTACAGCAAGTGGAAGCCTTACTCGGATGTTACCAAGACGTATTCGCATGTCATAAAGACGATCTCGGCTGCACTACTGCAATCACACACGAGATCCCAACCGGTAATTCTGCGCCCTTCAGAGAACACTATCGTCAAATCCCTTTGCAAATGTATCAGGAGGTGAAAGGGATGCTAACACAGATGCTACAGAAAGGTGTCATCCGAGAAAGTCAGAGTCTGTGGGCTGCTCCCATCGTACTAGTATGGAAAAGGGACGGCACTCTGCGTGGACTATCGCAAACTAAATGCCTGCACTGTGCGAGATTCATACCGACTACCTCGTATCAAAGAGTCCATGTCCGCACTGGGGAACGCGAGATACTTTTCCACATTAGATCTAGCCAGTGGTTATTGGCAAGTGCCGATGTCCAAACACGACCGAGCAAAGACGGCCTTCATATTACCCATGGGCTTGTACGAGTTCAACCGGATGCCTTTCGGTCTGGCTAATGCTCCTGGCACTTTTCAGCATCTCATGGAGAGGTGTTTGGGTCAATCCAATCTCTGAAGCCACTCTCATCTACCTCGACGATATAATAGTGTATGCCGCCACGTTCGCAGAATATCTGCAATGACTAGAGCAAGTATTAAGCCAGCTTCAGAAACATGGCTTGAAAGTGAAATCTCCCAAGTGTCATCTGTTTCGCACCCAGATCGAGTACCTAGGACATGTGTTCTCTGCTGAAGGTGGAAGACTGTCCCATGAGAAAATTGCAGTAGTGCAGGATTGGCCCATTTCGAAGACCGAGAAGGATGTTTGAGCCTTTCTGGGACTAACCGGATACTATCGGCGGTTCGTGAAAAACTTCACCCGCATCGTGAATCCATTGTTAGAGTTACTGAAAGGGGTGCCATCTGGAGTCAAAAATAGGACGATTCAGTGGGAGAGCGTCAGGAGAAAGCATTTCAAGCCTTGAAATTGGCCTCGACAGAAGCACAAGTTCTGGCCTACGCTGACTTCTCTCAACCCTTCATTCTCTATACTGATGGGAGCCTGCATAGACTCGGAGCTGTATTGTCTCAGATTCAAGATGGAAAAGAGCAGGTAATTGCCTACGCGAGTCGTTCCCTCCATGACTCCGAACAGAACCCGGACAATTACAGTTCGTTCAAGTTGGGGCTGTTAGCATTAGTGTGGGCATTAGTGTGGGCCATGACAGAGAAGTTTGCGGAATACTTGTCTGTGTCTGAAGTTCTGGTACGCACCGATAACAACCTTCTGGCTCACTTGGAGAACGCAAAGTTGGGGGCCCTAGAGCAGCACTGGCTGGCTCGAAAGGCCAAATACTGGTAAAAAATTGCCTACAGAAGGGGAGCCGAAAACACTCATGAAGATGCACTTTCTAGGGTGACCCATGAGAAGCCTGGTTCCAATCGATATGAAGAACTAGAGGCTGAAGAAGTTCCCGAGTTCCGAGATTCTGCCAGGACATTCGCAGCTACACAGGAACAGGTACAGGCAGTACCCCAGGAAAATGTGTTAGGGCAGCCTCGTGACGAGTGGGTTTGGGTTCAACAGGAATAGAACTCGCACAAATACGACAGTGGGTGGCTGTTGTATCGGAAGATTCAGTTACAACGGGACCTGTCGGTCACTTGGCAAGTGGTGTTCCCTGAAGCGTTGTTGCATAAAGCAGCCATGGAGGTCCATGAGAGACGAGCCCATTTCGGCCAGGAGAAGACCTTTCAGTGGCTACAGAAACTGGTTTACCATCCCTTGCTAAAGTCGGTAGTGGAGGAATTGTGCCGGCTCTGTAGGAGCTGCGAGCTGGCCAAACCTACGGTGGATCCACTGTCACCACCAGGACCCGGAATGCCATCTTCTTCAAGACTTCGCCAGACCCCTTGCGTGCCACGGCCTTGGCACCAACTCTTGCATTCAGGATACCAGATTCTGACGTCGTCGGACTAATAAGTTTAACATTACTGAATTTTCCCCTCAACCTCCACCCCACCTGTTTTTTCCCAATTTACAAATCCCTACTCAAACCAGTTTTACCTTATTTTCTCCCTGCATGGAGTATCCACTGTTAGATAAACCCCACGTTAACACTTGCTCTGCCTCCTGAACGTCATTGCATTCCACGTTCCTGTGATTCTACAGTACAATACAAGCAATTGTTACTATCCACCTTTCATGTCTCCCCTATTTCCTCATAGATTGAAAGCTTAAGACCTCTTTCACACTTCAGTCGTGCGACGTCAGTCAAAATCCACCAAAGTGTGAAAAAAGCGGATCCGCCATTTTTTTTTGGCGGATCCGCTTTTTTCCCATTGACTTGCATTAGTGGCGGATTTTGACGGATGGGCGTCCTTTGGATCCGTTTTTTGACGGATCCGCCATAAATTTGGCATCCCCCATTTTTGGAAAACGTTCAATGCAATGTTTTTTGGTGTGCGTCAAAATGGCGGACTATGGCGGATCCGCCGTGTCCGTCATTTTGTATAATGGTTGCCTATGGATGGTGGATCTAAGGGCATCCGTTTTTGACGGAATCCGCCAGTGGATCTGTTGCTCCCATAGAAAATACATACAAAATGCCCAGAACACCGTCCGGGGTCTCTCTCTCCTCCGTGCCAGACATGCGTACCTGCATTTTCCGGGTTGAAAAGTTCATGGCAGATCCGTCAAAAAATGGATCCGTTGGCATCCATTTTCCGCCTTTTCTGGCGGATCCGCTATTTTCACACTTTGGCGCTTTTTAGCTGACGCCAAACGACTGAAGTGTGAAAGAGACCTAAGCACAGTGACATGCATAAGGTGTGTTGAGGTTTTTAATTGTTACTTTCACTTTGCAAGCTGACAGAAAAGAAGTTAAGAACCTAAGCTTTAAGAAATACCAGTTGAAAGCTGTGTTATCTTTGATCCTTAATAAATGTATATTCACTGTTGAACGGCTAGACAATATAGAGATTAATCCGCTGCCAACTCCTTCTGATACAGTTCCCTCTGCTTTCAATCCTCTTTAAGTGTGCCTGCTGCTTCCCCCCTGGGCATAGTTCAGCACTGTTTAAATGGTTCCCTGGCATGGGTTTCAATGTGTCTTCAGACTCTTCACATTTCCTTGGTCCCTAGGATGCATTATCTGATGTCTTCTTCAAACGCAACACACCTTATAATATAAGTCTGCAAGCCTCAGACCCTAGTTTTTACAATGCAATACAGGGAAGCTCTCCCCTTTATCCCCAGGTAGCTTCTCCCATTCTGGGTTAGCATCAACTATTAACTCCATCTGTACCTAACTAAGTGCATGCAAATTACTAAACGGACAAAATCACATTCAAAACTATGCAATGCATTATATATCAACTTTGTATCTTAAAGAGGGCGTGTGGGCAGCACCTCCAGTTCCTTACAAGATGACAAGCAAATATGCAAAACAGCCATAAAATAGAAAAGGAGAAACAACCGAATTGCTGAAATGTTTCCGTCTAAAGTTGTTCTTCTGTTTCCTTGAGGGTAGAAAAGGTTTCTGGATCACACTCAACTTGGCTGACCGCCAACATGAAAACACATTTCACCAGGTTTGGCCGATACAAGTTACGGCCACCACCTTTAAGGGCTTCTCTTCAGCATTTTATAATACTGTGTATAAACCCCTAATCTGACCTGTAAGATAAGAAAAATAACTTTTATTATACTTACCTGCGAGGCTGTCTGGTCTGAGTGGTGTTGCTGGTCCGGCACCTCCCATCTTCTTGCGATGCCGTCCTACTTCTTGGTTAGTGTGGATGACGGGTCCCTGCATTATTCACACAGTCTCTCTGGCATCGTGCTCCTGCACAGGTGTACTTCTTTGCCCTGTTGAGGACAGAGCAAAGTCCTGCAGTGAGCAGGCGTTGGGTCTCTTTGACCTTTTCCGACACCTGCGCACTGCAGTACTTTGCTCTGCCCTCCACAGGAAAGATAAGTACGCCTGCGCACATGAAGCAAGCAGGAGAATGGCATTGCAAAAAGATGGGACGCGCCGGAACAAGAAGAGTGACACCCCTCGGACAGGACCGCCCCGCATGTGAGTATTCAGGTTCCATTTAACCCATCTTTTTATATCAGGTAAAGTGGATAATTTATTATCTACAATTGATTTTTTTAAATATTTATTTAGTCACGCTAAAATTTCAAAGACAAAAAGATAAAATAAATACTTGGATTACGCATTTCAAGCCTATATGTGTACTTTTGTGCAACTCCACACTGCACAAAAATTTTGCAACTTATCCAAGTGTTTTATGACATTTGTGTCCAATTTAATAAATTTGGAAAAAAATCCGCCAAGTGCAAAAAACAAAGTCAAGATAAAGATAAAATGAGTCTGACTTAAAAAATAGAAATGATAAAAATGATAAATCGGCACTTACATGAAACGGGGAAAAAATATATTGTTGTTTCATAATAACCTATGACCTACAGTATGTCCCTGTGTAATATCAGAACAAACACTGTCTACGATCATATAGATATTATGGAGGAGAGAACCTTTCTTTAGCCGGGGTCACACTTGCAAGTGAGATGCGAGAAACTCGCACATATATACCGGCACTGCCGCCGACACTCGGGACCGGAGTGTGCGGCTGCATGTATTTCTATGCAGCTGCACACTCCGGTCTGAATGCCGGTGGCAGTGCCGGGTATTGATGCGAGAGACTCGGGAGAGTTTCTCGCATCACACTCGCAAGTGTGACCCCTGCCTTTAAGACAAAATATTTTGTCTCCTTCTCTGAGGACGAATGTTCTTTGTATTATCTACATATCATTGTGAAAACACAAGGTCCAGCAATAGAGTAGAACATCAATTTTTTGAGTCTTCAACTAAATTTTGCTCAGCTAATCACTGACTGATGTGAGTCAACACTGCAGGTTGTGATCAGCTGAGGTTGCGTTTTCATCCATTTCTGGTGTTTTAAGACAGGACCAGGTAATATGGACCTGTGAAGGATAAGTAAGGGTAAGTATCACTTTTTAATTTTTTTTAACCAGTCTGAGCCCTTTTTAAACGATTTTTATCCCCCAGACAGCTTCAATTTTAATCTGCTTAAATAAATTACAACTGTTCAAAATAGAATTAGCAAACTCAACCAGGATTCAATCTGCTAGCTCAGGGCCTGATAGCAGACTTAAGGTACTGCCACACTAAACGCTCCCGCTAACGATCACAATAACGACGCATACTAATGCGATCGTTTTTGTGATCGTTTTAATGTTGCTAGTAGCTGCCACACTTAGCGATCTCGTTAACGACGCATAAGCGGTTAGCAATCTCCTTAACGACTTTGGCGGTCATTGCGATGTAAAAAACAGCGCACATCGTTCACAAAAGGTGCCAGACACAGCGATTCAGGCTCACCAGCGGGACGCCAACGATCAAAATACGGTCCAGAACTCTAGTGAACAATCAGCGAGATCACAGCAGGGGCCACGTCGTTGCTACATGCCACACACAACAGCGTCACTAACGAGATCGCTAAATAGTGACGTATTTTAGCGATCTCGTTAGCGACGCTGTTTAGTGTGGCATACCCTTTACTGTACTTGTCTGCCTATGAACTTACCAGGATGTTTGTCCTGCTTTGATATTTATTATGGGTCTGATCAATTAATGTGAGTGTTTCCCATCTTTATCTCAGGTTAGGCGCTTCTAACAACAAGTAATAACTAAAAATTTCCCAACATTGAGAAATGACAGTAAAATTTGGTTCTTATTTTTACAAACTCAATAAGCTTTAATTAAGCAATTGCCATTTTATTCCCGCTACACTGTTGGCATAATGTTTAATACATTATCTTTGTAAAACATATTTTTATGTAACATTTTAATTGTATCCATGACTCTTTTATAGATCGATTGTGTGGATCATTACAGAGTCTGTCGACAGACCGGAGTCTAGTGCAAGACCTGATTTATCATCTAATCTCATTGATTCCTGGCCACATATTAACATGGACAGATAGGGATTTTAGTACCAATAACTGGACAAAAGGACCCAAATCAACCAAACTTAGAAAAACTTTCTGGGAGTTACCAAAAAATGAATTGAACCTATAAAGAACTGCCTGAAAAACTGAATGAATAACACACAATCCATATACATAAATATATCAAAATGTTATTAATAATAAATTATATACACATAAACTAGAACTAGGATTTTGCCTACTTTTCACAGGTCCATCATCTTTTGACACTTTCACAGTTCCTCTCATACTGCAAAGACATACTGTATTACTTTGAGATGGCAATTTCCTTCCTACTATTACTTTGACAATAACCTTTTTAGTATAGACCGGCTATTTTAGGTGTGTTCTATATTGGTCGATGACATATTTATGACTCATGTTCATAGGAAGCAAAATTTAGTTCTAAAAGAGTAACACTTAGCTAATTCTTTTCTCACCCAAGCATACAAAGCTGAAAGATTTCATGAAACTCCTAGAGATGAGCGAATTTGTTCGGATTCAGTTCCGAATATGATCGGTTTCGAATTTTGTTGTTGCAATATTCATCGAACACAGCCAAACGTCATTACAGTCAATGGGAGTAGAAATTACCGAATATGTTTGGAACCTGATCATAAGACAAACATTCGGCACGAATAGTGTTCGAACATGGCTCGAATATGTCAAAATCAGATTCGGGGACAAAATCCAATCAAATTCGCTCATCTCTAATTAAGAGCAGTGATGAGTGAATTTGTTCGAAAACGATCGCCAAACATAAATTTGGCACGAATATGGCACATTCGGATCCGTGATTGGAAACACGAGCAAAATTTTATAAAATCGGTAAAGATCAGTAACATTCAGTAAAAGTGCGGGAAAATGTTTGCGTTGCACACAAAAATATTTTCAGCACTTTAGCAACAATTATGGTGGTGTATAGTGTTGGGAACGTATTGGAGACAATTTCTGAGCGGAGCCTCCCTCTGGTGGTTGCTGTCGGTACTGAAGCTGTATTGAATGACTGGGCCTCCTCAGCTGGCAGCGATACCTGGCAATCAGGAGTCACTGACTGGACTGATATAAGGGAGCTGCCTTCCCATGATCCTCGCCGGTGATCAATTGTTGTTTCCTGGTTCATTTGGAAGTCTGCTGGTGTCTTGCCTGCGTCTGCTACTTTCAGATAAGATATTTTCTGCTTATTTCAATTGTTTGCTATATCCATTTTTGTCTGCACCTTTGTGGAGGTTAGCCGGGTCCCCTACTGGGGCCTGTGCTTCTCTCTGTTTTCTGTAGCCACTATTATTTGTTCACTTGCTCTTTTCCTGCCTTTTGAGTGGCTGCGGGTTAGCCTTGTTCACTCTGAGATCTGATTTAGTCGATGGCGAGATCGTGTGATCTCAGCATTTTTGTAATCAGAAGTGTTGGAAGTTTTGCTAGGGTTTTGCTGGGTTGCAGATAGTATTCTGTTCTTTCCTGTCCTATTTAGTCAGTGTTTGGCCCTGCGTTTGCTCACTCTATTTTCTGTCTGCGTTTGTGTTTCATCTTCTCTAACCACCAATATATGTTTGGGGGCTGCCTATTCCTTTGGGGCTCTACTCCAGGGCAGTTAGCTATCCTGTTTCTGTCTTTAGGTGTAGCTAGCTCTCCGGCTGTGCCGAGGCGTCTAGGACCACCGTAGGTACGCTCCATGGCTGCTTCTAGTTGTGCGGGTAGTTTAGGGATCTGCACTCTATAAGTTCCAAACCTCTCAGGTGTTCGACTGCCTTGCTGTTTTGCTCCTGTCCTCCTCAGTTACCAAATCATAACAGAATCACCGGCCTTACTGCAAATTCTATGGTACTTAACAGAAGGGAAAAATAGTAAAAAAAAAAAAGAAGTTGTTAGAGTTGTCAGAAAAAAAAGAGTTGTCAGAAATTTATTTTTTTTTATATATACATTTTTCCCTTTTTTCTCTGGGGGCTGAGGAGGAATTTTTTCTTCAATAGAAATTAAGCAATTGTCAGAGTGTGTGGAGCAGCTTGCTGCTGAAGTTCAGAGTATGGCAATCTATCTCACTCAGATGTCTGTTGTAGAGCCTAAGATTCCTACTCCAGAGTTGTTTTTTGGGGATCGCTCTAAATTTTGAATTTTAAAAATAACTAAGTTGTTTTTTGCCTTGAGGCCTAAGTCCTCGGAGAACGCTGCACAGCAGGTTCAAATTGTCATCTCTCTGTTGCGCGGTGACCCTCAGGATTGGGCCTTTTTCCCTGACGCCTGGGGATCCTGTCTTGACTGATGTCGATGTGTTTTTCAGACTCTGGGGTTGTTGTATGATGGACCCAATGTTACTGATCAAGCTGAGAGAACCTTGTTGGCATTAAAACAGGGTCAGGAAGCTACAGAGCTATACTGTCAGAAATTCCGAAAGTGGGCAGTCCTTACTAAATGGAATGAAGATGTCCTGGCAGCCCTTTTTCGGAAGGGTCTGGCAGAGACTGTAAAGGACGTTATGGTGGGATTTCCTGTCCCCTCTGGGCTCAATGACTCTATGGCATTGGCTATTCAAATTGACAGATGTCTGCGTGAGCGTAGAAATATGCGAGAGGTGGTGACGCCTTGCGAGCCAGCCCCTGAACCCATGCAGTGTGATGGAGTGGCTTCTGGGGCTCAGCGTCAGGAGTTTCATAAGCGTAATAAGTTGTGCTTCTACTGTGGAGACGCTTCTAATGCTATTTCCGTCTGCCCCAAGCGGGGAAGACGTTTTGCGCGCTCAGTTGTTTTGGGTGGTGTTCAGACTAGGTTTCTTTTGACATTTTCGGCTCAGGCTTTTGTTGATTCAGGAGCAGCTCTAAACCTCATGGATTTTGATTTTGCCAAACGTTGTGGTTTTCCCATGATACCCCTGCGGAAGTCTATTCCTTTGCTGGGTATTGATTCTACCCCTTTGGCGGAGAATAAACCCCAGTTTTCGACCCAGGTGATAATGCGGGTTGACCCGGACCACCAAGAGAATTGTAAATTTTTGGTGTTACATAATTTACATGACATTATTGTACTGGGTTTTCCTTGGTTACAGACTCATAATCCGGTTTTGGATTGGAAGTCTGTGTCTGTGGTCAGTTGGGGTTGTCAATGTGTTCGTAGTGACACTCCTGTTTTTCTACCTCTCCCCAGTCGGAAGATATCCCCGACTATTTGGCTGATTTTTCTGATGTATTTAGTGAGAGTAAATCTGCGTCCTTGCCTCCGCATAGGAGTTATGATTGTGCGATTGAGTTGGTACCCGGTTGTAAATTTTCCAAGGGTCGGCGATTGTTAGGGTTCGAGTTCCCACTGCTGCACAAGGGGAGTCTCGAACCAGTACCGCTGCAGTCCCCCATCCATCTCCGGCCACAGGGGAGCCTGCTCAGCAAAGACATCGGTCCCATCGTCTCGCCCGGTCTAATGCTGTGCAGAGACTTGCTGCTGCCTCTTCAGGTTCTGCTATTATAGCCAGTACTGGTCAGCGGCGAGCAGACGTCTTTAGGTCTAAGTCTTTTGTTGCTTCATCTGAGCATGCCCAGGGCGAGATCTCCCATTGGAGATCAGGTGTCACATGCTAAGACACAGCTGCCACTCCTATTGGTCCTTCAGGAAGGTCCTCTGGCTGTTGATGTTCTGAAGCAGCCTCCCATTGGTCCTTCCTGGAAGGTCTTTTTCTCGTGGCTGCTATAAAAGGCTGTCCTTACCGCACGGCCGTGTGCTAGGATCAATTGCATTATGTGCTTTGCGCCAGTGTGATCATGTACACATGTGGTTAGGGCTCGGCTGAAATAAGCCCCTAAAATACTGGCACCTCTGGTGAGGAGATTTGGGTTCACATGGTCAGGGCATGGCTGAAATAAGCCCCTAGAATACCGGCTTCTCCGGTGAGGAGATTGCTTGATTGCGTTGCTGTCTGCATGATCCGCACAGCAGTTATCTATGTATCCCTGTGGGGTTAACAGGACACAGTACCTATCTCTGCGTCTTTACCTCAGCGACTCTGTGGTGTAACAGAGTTCGCTTATATCGCCATATAGCGCTGCGGCATTCCCGCTAGCGGCTCTGTGGATTAACAGAGTTCGCATTAACTGCCACAGCGCGCTATGGCGTTTATTTTAGCGACTCTGCGGGATAACAGAGTTCGCTACTTATGCCATTTTACTAGCAGCAGGCTCTGCCTGCACGGTGGACCCCGGGCTGCGAACGCACCTCTCTACATCTTATATTTGGTGCATTCCGCAGACCCTAACAGCGATCGTATATCAAAGAGGCTTTGGAAAAGGGTCATATCAGACCATTCTCTTCACCCTTGGGCGCCGGCTTTTTCTTTGTGGCCAAGAAGGATGGTTCATTAAGGCCATGCATTGACTATCGTCTCCTTAATAAGATCACGGTTAAATATCAATATCCGTTACCCCTGATTTCTGATTTGTTTTCCAGAGTGGAAGGTGCCAGTTGGTTTACCAAGCTTGACCTTAGGGGGGCGTATAATCTTATTTGCATCAAGCACGGAGATGAATGGAAGTTGGTGTTTAATTCCCCTGAGGGGCAGTTTGAGTACCTAGTGATGCCTTTTGGGCTCACTAATGCCCCTTCCGTCTTCCAGTCGTTCATGAATGATATTTTCAGGGACTTGGTGGATAAGTTTCTGATCGTTTATTTGGACGATATTTTGATATTTTCCAATGACTGGAATTCTCATGTGGAACATGTTCGGAGCGTATTCCAGATTTTGAGAGAGAATACTTTGTTTGTTAAGGGATCGAAATGTCTCTTTGGAGTACATCGTTTTTGGGATTCATTTTGTCCACAGGCCATTTGTGATTGGGTTCAGCCCACTTCATTGAAGGCTCTTCAGAGATTTTTGGGTTTTGCTAATTTCTTCCATAAATATAAGTAATTTCTCTGGTATTGTGAAACCACTGACTGATTTAACCAAAAAGGGTTCTGATGTTGCAAATTGGTCTCCAGAGGCAGTTTCTGCGTTTCAGGAGCTTAAGCGCAGATTCACTTCTGCTCCTGTTCTACGGCAACCTGATCTTTCTCTACCATTTCAGGTGGAAAAAGATGCTTCTGAGATTGGTGCGGGAACCTCTAAGAGTAACCCTTGTGCCTTCTTCTCTCGAAAATTTTCCCCAGCTGAATGTAATTATGATGTGGGGAATCAGGAATTATTGGCTGTGAAGTGGGCGTTCGAAGAGTGGAGACATTGGTTGGAGGGAGCCAAACATCAAGTTGTGGTCTTCACTGACCACAAAAACTTGATCTATCTCGAATCAGCCAAACGATTGAATCCCAGACAGGCCAGGTGGGCCTTGTTTTTCACACGTTTTAACTTTGTGGTCTCCTTTCTCCCGGGTACTAAGAATGTTAAGGCGGATGCCCTCTCTAGGAGTTTCCTTGCGGATTCTATTGATGTGGCTGAGCCTACTGCCATTCTGAAGGAGGGTGTCGTTCTTTCCGCTGTCTCACCCGATTTGAGACTTGTCCTGGAGCAATTTCAGGGGGATAAACCTGAGGGTTGCCCTGTGGGGAAATTGTATGTCCCAGACCAATGGAGAGAAAAGGTTATGTCTGAAGTTCATTGCTCTGCGTTGGCTGGTCATCCTGGTATTTTTGGTACTAGAGATTTGGAGAGTCGGTCCTTTTGGTGGCCCACTTTATCTCGCGATGTCAGGAATTTTGTGCAGTCCTGCGGGACTTGTTCTTGTTCCAAGCCCTGTTCTCGCTCTAGTGGATTGTTAATGCCACTGCCGGTGCCCAGGAGGCCATGGACCCATATCTCTATGAATTTTCTCTCCGACCTCCCGGTCTCTCAGAGAATGACTGTCATTTGGGTGATCTGTGATAGATTCTCCAAGATGATCCATCTTGTGCCACTGCCTAAGTTGCCATCCTCTTCTGAGTTGGTACCCTTGTTATTTCAGCATGTGGTTCGTTTGCACGGCATTCCGGAGAACATTGTGTCTGACAGGGGAGTCCAGTTTGTTTCCAGATTTTGGAGGACATTTTGTTCTAAACTGGGAGTTCAGCTGTCTTTCTCCTCTGCATTTCATCCTCAGACCAATGGGCAGACTGAGAGAACAAACCAGACCCTGGAGACTTATTTGAGATGTTTTATATCTGCAGATCAGGATGACTGGGTCTCTTTTTTGCCCCTGGCTGAATTCGCTCTTAATAATAGGGCCAGTTCTGCCACTTTGATGTCCCCTTTCTTCTGCAATTCCGGGTTTCATCCTCGATTTTCTTCGGGGCAGGTGGAGGCTTCTGTCTGTCCAGGTGTTGACTCTGTGGTAGAGAGAATGCAGCAGATTTGGGATCAAGTAGTGTATAAGTTGTCTCTCTCAGGAGAAGGCCCAACGGTTTGCCAACTGGCATAGGACTGATGGTCATCGGTTTAAAGTGGGTGACTTGGTTTGGTTGTCTTCAAAAAATATCCCTATGAAGGTTGCGTCTCCAAAGTTTAAGCCAAGGTTCATTGGACCTTATAGGATCTTGAAAGTCCTTAATCCAGTTTCTTTTCGCTTGGCTCTTCCAGGGACGTTTAAGATTCATAACGTCTTCCACAAATCTTTATTGAAAAGGTTTGTCGAGCCAGTGGTTCCTATGGCTGCGCCTCCTGAGCCTGTCCTGGTGGAGGGCAATCTGGAGTGTTGTGAATACGTTGGAGGCGACTTCGGAGCTGGGGCTCCCTTCGGTGGTTGCTGAGGGTAATGATCTAATTACTGAATGGCTTTCAGCTGGATCCGAATGGTCTGATATAAGTGACCTGAACTCCCAGCAGCCTTGCCGGTAATCAGTTGTTCTTCAGGTCTTGCTTGGAGCTCAGCTTGCATTCCTGCTTTCATTCAGATAAGTGATTTGCTGTTTTTTTTCCTCTGGTTGGATTTTCCTTGTTGGTTGGCTGCCTTGCAGTAGACTTCAGCCTGGTCCCCTTTTGGGGCCTGGCGCTGCATTTGTGCTCAGTTGTGTTTGCACTTTTGCTCTGTTCCATTGTCACTTTTTATTTGCTGAATTGCTGTGTGTTGCACCAGAGATCTGATTTAGGTGGTAGAGGTCGTGTGATCTCAGGTTTTTTGTTAATCAGAAGTGTTGGTATTTTTGTTAGAGTTTTTTGGGTTGCAGTCAGAATTCTTTCCTATACTTTTCTATCTAGACAGTATTGGGCCCCAGCGTTTGCTCATTCTATTTTCTGTCTGTGTTCGTATTTTCCTCTTGTATAATCGCCATTACATGTTTGGGGTCTTCCTATTTCTTTGGGGGTTCTGCTATGGGGCAGTTAGCTTTCATCTTTCTGCCTTTAGGTGTAGCTATCTCTCCGGCTGCGACGAGGCGTCTAGTATCACCATAGGTACGCTCCACGGCTACTTCAAGTGTTGCAGTTAGTTCAATAGTTTCCAGCCTCTCTGGTGTATTGCTACTTTGGCTATTTTTGCTATTTCTCCTTAGTTACCAAACATAACACTGGAGTATGAAGTTAAGAAGATATTGGATTCTCGTTTCGCTAGACGGAGACTCCAGTACTTGGTTAAGTGGAAAGGTTATGGTCAGGAGGACAATTCTTGGGTGTTTGCTTCTGACATTCATGCAGAGAGACTGGTTTGTGCCTATCACCGAGCTCATCCTGATCGGCCTGGTGGCGCAGGTGAGGGTTCGGTGACCCCTCCTCAAGGGGGGTACTGTTGTGAATGTATTGGAGACAATTTCTGAGCGGAGCCTCCCTCTGGTGGTTGCTGTCGGTACTGAAGTTGTATCAAATGACTGGGCCTCCTCAGCTGGCAGCGATACCTGGCAATCACGAGTCACTGACTGGACTGATATAAGGGAACTGCCTTCCCATGATCCTCGCCGGTGATCAATTGTTGCTTCCTGGTTCATTTTGGAAGTCTGCTGGTGTCTTGCCTGCGTCTGCTACTTTCAGATAAGATATTTTCTGCTTATTTTTATTGTGTTTGCTATTTCCATTTTTGTCTGCACCTTTGTGGAGGTTAGCCGGGTCCCCTACTGGGGCCTGTGCTTCTCTCTGTTTTCTGTAGCCACTATTATTTGTTCAATTGCTCTTTTCCTGCTTTTTGAGTGGCTGCGGGTTAGCCTTGTTCACTCTGAGATCTTATTTAGTGGGTGGCGAGATCGTGTGATCTCAGCATTTTTGTAATCGGAAGTGTTGGAAGTTTTACTAGGGTTTTGCTGGGTTGCAGATAGTATTCTGTTCTTTCCTGTCCTATTTAGTCAGTGTTTGGCCCTGCGTTTGCTCACTCTATTTTCTGTCTGCGTTTGTGTTTCATCTTGTCTAACCGCCATTATATGTTTGGGGGCTGCCTATTCCTTTGGGGCTCTACTCCGGGGCAGTTAGCTTTCCTGTTTCTGTCTTTAGGTGTAGCTAGCTTTCCGGCTGTGCCGAGGTGTCTATAGGACCACCGTAGGTACGCTCCACGGCTGCTTCTAGTTGTGCGGTTAGTTTAGGGATCTGCAACCCATAAGTTCCCAACCTCTCAAGTGTTCGGCTGCCTTGCTGTTTTGCACCTGTCCTCCTCAGTTACCAAATCATAACAGTATAGAGTTGAGCGAAACAGGTCGGTCAGATTCAAAAGTCGCCGACTTTAGCCAAAGTTGAGTTTCGTCAACCGAAACACGACCATAGCGTGAGGTTGGCCATGCGGTCGTCGCAACGAGCGCCAAAGTCGTATTTCCCAGAATGCTTCGTAGAGAAGAGCATTGTAGAGAAGGGCATTGCAGTGATTGGCTTGCTTTCGGGGGTGTCATAGTGTCTAGAAAAGCCCTGACCGCCAACCTCCATTTTACTTCTGGCGATCGTAACAGAAGGGAGAGGTTGCTGTTTATCAGTAGGGAAAGAGTTGAGGTAAAGATAGAAGAATTTCTTATGTGCTTGTGCTGATAGCTATTGTGCTGTACAGTTAGTGTGCAGTGACAGGGGAGGATTTTCTTGTGTGCAGCAGCGCTGGTTATTAGGCTGCCCACCAGTGACAGGGGAGGATTTTCTTGTGTGCAGCAGCGCTGGTTCTTAGGCTGCCTGCTAGCTGTATTGCTGTGTGTACACTGCTGTGCAGACTGCTTTTTACACAGCACCAATACTTTTATTCTTTTTTTCTGCACAGTTACCGAGCGTTCATTTTTTCCCACACCGAATAGAGCTGTACGCTCTTCACACTCTACCGTGTACCGGCTGGTATCACAAACGAATACATGCTGACAATCTGTGTGTGAGTCTGGAAACATATACGGAGATTTAAATTTTCTCCAAAACCGTATACAGCTGTCATCTTCTGATACAGTACCGTATATCTGCTCTTTGTATTACGGTCAAATCCATACTGATTGAGTGTGACTCCCGAAATATATACGGAGATTAAAATTTTCCCCAAAACCGTATACAGCTGTCCGCTTCTGATACAGTACCGTATATCTGCTCTTTGTATTACGGTCAAATCCATACCGAGTGAGCGTCTGTGTGTGACTCCGGAAATAAATACGGAGATTTAAATTTTCCCCAAAACCGAATACAGCTGTCCGATTCTGATACAATACCGTATATCTGCTCTTTGTATTACTGTCAAATCCATACTGAGTGAGCGTCTGTGTGTGACTTCGGAAACATATACGGAGATTTAAATTTTCCCCAAAACCGTATACAGCTGTCCGCTTCTGATACAGCACCGTATATCAGCTCTTTGTATTACGGTCAAATCCATACTGAGTGAGCGTCTGTGTGTGACTCCAGAAATAAATACGGAGATTTAAATTTTCCCCAAAACCGTATACAGCTGTCCGCTTCTGATACAGTACCGTATATCTGCTCTTTGTATTACGGTCAAATCCATACTGAGTGAGCGTCTGTGTCTGACTCCGGAAATATATACGGAGATTTAAATTTTCCCCTACACCATATACAGTTGTACGCTCCTCATACAGTACCATATATCTGCTGGCATTTTTGGTACATTTTCCCAAACATGAGGAAGTATGGTGGAAGAGGCCTCGGACGTGGGGGGGCCAGCTGGTACTGATGGTGGTGGTGGTGCATCTGCTGGTAGTGCCAAAAGCACAATAGCACCTAAGGCAGGAAGTATTGAGCCTGCGTCATCGTCTGGCTCCAGAAGGCATGGAAGCCTCCCTTTTCTTGGAGTAGGTAAACCGCTTTTAAAGCTGGAGCATCATGAACAGGTTTTGGCTTACATTGCCGAAACAGCCTCCAGCTCTATCGCCTCCTCTTCTGAAGTTTCAAAAACTGCAAGCACTGAGTCATCAGTGCAGGCTCCTGGTCAGGAACAACACCTTTCCTTGTGTCCTTCACCCCCAACAAAAGTGATACTCCTTGGAGCTCTTTTCACATATCATGCCTGGGTTATCAAGTGAAATCCTGAATTCCCCAGTCCAAGATGAATATGACATGGAGTGCACTGATGCACAGCCACTGCTATATGATTCTGCTGGTACATTCACCCAGAGCACTGCATTGCCCTCGCAGTCTACTGAGCCAGATTATGACCCTGATGAAACTCAGGTGCCCCTTCCCGCATACTCTAACACCTTACACTGTAACACAGAGGAAGGTGCAGATGAAATTGAAGAGGAGGTGATGGATGACCCGTTGTTGACCCAGATTGGCATCCATTGGGGGAAGAGGGTGGCGCTGGCAATAGCACAGAAGAGTAGGAGGATCCGCAGCAGGCATCGACATTGCAGCTGCGGTTATCTGGCAGGCTAGTAGCAGTCCAAAAACGTGTTAAAAAACAAAAAGAGTTGCAGGACAGCTTGGCCAGATGGTCAAATTAGCACAGCGTGCAAGGCCTGAAAAGTTTTCCCATAGTAGGAAGAACAACACCAAAAAGAACCAAGTATAAATTGTTTAATTATAAAAATGTAAATTTTATTAATAACAATACACTAATAAACATATTTAAACATACAGATGCAGAGATACTGCTATTCCAAACAGGGAGCAGTTAGACATGTGGCCTGCACACATAAGGTGCAATTATAGACTCAGAATTAAGGATAAAGCGTATCCATAAATCAGACATATAAATTCAGTAACATCCCTCATAGTAAAATATGGCCATAGTCTGCTAGTGACCCCCAGTGGAAGGCCAAAGGAATGCACACATAAATTCCAAGAAAAATCACAATAGGCACTTACATGTATCAGTGTATCTCACAGCTGCTTCCCCGTCGCCCCAACGCACGTTTCGCTTCTTCGTCAGGAGGCGCCTCCTGACGAAAAAGTGAAACGTGCGTTGGGGCGACGGGGAAGCAGCTGTGAGATACACTGATACATGTAAGTGCCTATTGTGATTTTTCTTGGAATTTATGTGTGCATTCCTTTGGCCTTCCACTGGGGGTCACTAGCAGACAATGGCCATATTTTACTATGAGGGATGTTACTGAATTTATATGTCTGATTTATGGATACGCTTTATCCTTAATTCTGAGTCTATAATTCCACCTTATGTGTGCAGGCCACATGTCTAACTGCTCCCTGTTTGGAATAGCAGTATCTCTGCATCTGTATGTTTAACCCCTTACTGCCATCCGACGTACTATCCCGTCCATGGTACCTGGGCCCGTATGACCATGGACGGGATAGTATGTCCCAGCGATCGGACGCGCTCCCGGGGGAGCGCAGCCGATCGCGGCCGGGTGTCAGCTGATTATCACAGCTGACACCCGGCACTATGTGTCAGGAGCAGTCACGGACCGCTCCTGGCACATTAACCCCTAGCACACCGCGATCAAACATGATCGCGGTGTACTGGGGGCACAGGGGAGGATCGCGCAGGGTGGGGGCTCCCTGCGCGCTCCCCTGAGACCCTCAGAGCAGCGCGATGTGTCGCGCTGTTCCGAGGGTCCGTCCTCCCTCCAGGTCCCCAGATCCAAGATGGCGCCGGGGTCCTGCAGGGAGGCGGCTTCCTCAGTGCCTGCTGAGAGCAGGCACTGAGAAGCCTGCAGCGATGCCAGAGCGATCGCTGGTGTGACAGAGTGCTGTGCACACTGTCACACCAGCGATCTGCTAAAATACAGTGATGTCCCACCCTGGGACAAAGTAAAAAAGTTAAAAAAATAAAAATAAAAATTGTTTAAAAAAATCATAAAAAAAAAATATATTCCCTAATAAATTCATTTTTTCCTGTAAATAAAAAAACAAAAACAATAAAAGTACACATATTTGGTATTGCCGCGTCCGTAATGACCCCCCCTATAAAACTGTACCACTAGTTAACCCCTTTAGTGAACCTCTTAAAAAAAAATAAAAAAAAACAAAGCAAAAAATCAATGCTTTATCATCATACCGCCGAACAAAAAGTGGAATAACACGCGATCAAAAAGACGGATAAAAATAAACATGGTACCGCTGAAAACGTCATCTTGTCCCGCAAAAAACGAGCTGCCATACAGCATCATCAACGAAAAAATATAAAAGTTATAGCTCACAGAATAAAGCGATGCATAAATAATAATTTTTTATATAAAATTGGTTTTATTCTATAAAAGCGCCAAAACATAAAAAAATTATATAAATGAGGTATCGCCATAATCGTACTGACCCGAAGAATAAAACTGCTTTATCAATTTTACCACACGCGGAATGGTATAAATGCCTCCCCAAAAGAAATTCATGAATTGCTGATTTTTGTTCATTCTAACCTCCCAAAAATCGAAATAAAAAGCGATCAAAAAAGTCACATGCTCAAAAATGGTACCAATAAAAACGTCACCTCGTCCCGCAAAAAATAAGACCTCACATGACTCTGTGGGCCAAAATATGCAAAAATTATAGCTCTCAAAATGTGATGCAAAAACTATTTTTTGCAATAAAAAGCGTCTTTTAGCGTAACAGCTGCCAATCATAAAAACCCGCTATAAATAGTAAATCAAACCCCCCTTTATCACCCCCTTAGTTAGGGAAAAATAATAAAATTAAAAAAAAGTATTTATTTCCATTTTCCCATTAGGGTTAGGGTTGCGGCTAAAGTTAGGGTTAGGGTTGGCGCTAAAGTTAGGATTAGGGTTGGGATTAGGGTTATGGGTGTGTTAGGGTTAGGTATGTGGTTAGGGTTGGGACTAGGGTTAGTGGTGTGTTGGGGTTAGGGTTGGAGTTAGAATTGGGGGGTTTCCGCTGTTTAGGCACATCAGGGGCTCTCCAAATGTGACATGGCGTCTGATCTCAATTCCAGCCAATTCTGCATTGAAAAAGTCAAACGGTGCTCCTTCATTTCTGAGCTCTGCCATGCGCCCAAACAGTAGTTTACCCCCACATATGGGGTATCAGCGTACTCTGGACCCCAAGAGTTATTGTGTAATTTGTCCTATTTCTTCTGTTACCCTTGGGAAAATAAAAAACTGGGGGTAAAAATATCATTTTTTTAAAAAAAAAATGATTTTTTGTTTTTACGACTGTACGTTATAAACTTCTGTGAAGCACTTGGGGCTTCATAGCGCTCACCACACATCTAGATAAGTTCCTTGTGGGGTCTATTTTCCAAAATGGGGTCACTTGTGGGGGGGTTTCCACTGTTTAGGTGCACCAGGGGCTCTCCAAATGCGACATGACACCCCCAGACCATTCCATCAAAGTCTGCAATCCAAAACGTCACTACTTCCCTTCCGAGCCCCGACGTGTTCCCATACAGTAGTTTTCTCCCACATATTGGGTATCAGCGTACTCAGGACAAATTGGACAACAACTTTTGGGATCCAATTTCTCCTGTTACCCTTGTGAAAATAAAATATTGGGGGCGAAAAAATCATTTTTGTAAAAAGAAAAAGGATTTTTTATTTTTACGGCTTTACGTTATAAACTTCTGTGAAGCACTTCGGGGTTCAAAGTGCTCACCACACATCTAGATAAGTTCCTTGTGGGGTCTATTTTCCAAAATGGGGTCACTTGTGGGGGGTTTCCACTGTTTAGGCGCATCAGGGGCTCTCCAAATGCGACATGACGCCCCCAGACCATTCCATCAAAGTCTGCAATCCAAAACGTCACTACTTCCCTTCCGATCCCCGACGTGCACCCATACAGTAGTTTACTCCCACATATTGGGTATCAGCGTACTCAGGACAAATTGGACAACAACTTTTGGGGTCCAATTTCTCCTGTTACCCTTGTGAAAATAAAATATTGGGGACGAAAAAAATCATTTTTGTAAAAAAAAAAAAAAGATTTTTATTTTACAGCTGTACGTTATAAACTTCTGTGAAGCACTTCGGGGTTCAAAGTGCTCACCACACATCTAGATAAGTTCCTTGAGGGGTCTAGTTTCCAAAATGGTGTCATTTGTTGGGGGTTTCCACTGTTTAGGCAGATCAGGAGCTCTCCAAACACGACATGGCATCCAGCCAATTCTGTGTTGAAAAAGTCGAACGGCGCTCCTTCCCTTCCAAACTCTGCCATGCACCTAAACAGTGGTTTACCCCCCTATATGGGGTATTAGCATACTCAGGACAAATTGCACAATAACTTTTGGAGTCTTGTTACCCTTGGGAAAATAAAAGTTGGGGTGAAAAGATCATTTTTGTGGAAAAAATATGATTTTTTAATTTCACGGCTCTACGTTATAAACTTGTGTGAAGCACTTTGGGGTTCAAATTGCTCACCAAAGATCTAGATAAGTTACTTAGGGGGTCTAGTTTCCCAAATGGGGTCACTTGTGGGGGGTTTCCACTGTTTAGGCACATCAGAGGCTCTCCAAATGCAACATAGCGGGTTTATACATTTCTGTGAAACACTTGGGGGTTCAAAGTGCTCACCACACATCTAGATAAGTTACTTAAGGGGTCTAGTTTCCAAAATGGGGTCACTTGTGGGGGGTTTCCACTGTTTATACACATCAGGGGGTCTCCAAACACGACGTGGCATTCAAAAAGTCAAATGGCGCTCCCTCCCTTCCGAGCCCTGCCGTGCGCCCAAACAGTGGTTTACCCCAACATATGGGGTATCAGCGTACTCAGGACAAATTGCACACCAATTTTGGGGTTCTAATTTCTCCTGTTACCCTTGGGAAAATAAAAAAAAGCTGGCTAAAAAAATCATTTTTGAGAGAAAAAAATGATTTTTCATTTTCACGGCTCTGCGTTTATAAATTTCTGTGAAGCACTTGGGGGTTCAAAGTGCTCACCACACATCTAGATAAGTTCCTTAAGGGGTCTAGTTTCCCAAATGGGGTCACTTGTGGGGGGTTTCCACTGTTTAGGCACATCAGGGGCTCTCCAAATGCAACATGGCGTCCAATCTCAATTCCAGCCAATTTTGTTTGGAAAAAGTCAAATGGTACTCCTTCCATTCCGAGCTCTGCTGTGCGCCCAAACAGTGGTTCCCCCCCACATATGGGGTATCAGCGTACTCAGGACAAATTGGACATCAACTTTTGTGGTCCAATTTCTCCTGTTACTCTTGGGAAAATAAAAAATTAGCGACTAAAAGATAATTTTTGTGGGAAAAAAATAGGATTTTTTATTTTCATGCTCGGGCATTATAAACTTGTGTGAAGCACTTGGGGGTTCAAAGTGCTCACCAAAGATCTAGATAAGCTCCTTAGGGGGTCTAGTTTCCAAAATGGGGTCACTTGTGGGGGGTTTCCACTGTTTAGGCACATCTGGGGCACTGCAAACGGAACATGACCCCCATCAACGTCTGCATTCCAAAACGTTACTACTTCCTTTCCAAGCCCTGTCGTGCGCCCAAACAGTTTCCCCCCCCCACATATGGGGTATCAGCGTACTCAGGACAAATTGGACAACAACTTTTGGGGTTCAATTTCCTTGGGAAAAATCAAAAATTTGGGACTAAAAAATTATTTTTGTGGAAAATTGTTTTTTTTTTTTTCAGACCCAGGCATTATAAACTTTTGTGAAACACTTGGGGGTTCAATGTGCTCACAACAGATCTAGATAAGTTCCTTAGGGGGTCTAGTTTCCAAAATGGTGTCACTTGTGGGGGTTTCCACTGTTTAAGCACATCAGGGGCTCTCCAAACACGACACTGCGTCCAATCTCAATTCCAGCCAATTTTAGTTTGAAAAAGTCAAACGGCGCTCCTTCCCTTACGAGCTCTACCGTGTGCCCAAACAGTGGTTTTCCTCCACATATTGGCTATTGGCGTACTCAGGAGAAATTGCACAACAAATTTATCTGTCCATTTGCTTCTTTTACCCTTGTGAAAATAAAAAAAAAGTTTGTAATAGATCATTTTTGTGGCTAAAAAGTTAAATATTCATTTTTTCCTTCCACGTTGCTTCAGCTCCTGTAAAGCACCTGAAGGGTTAATAAACTTCTTGAATGTGGTTTTGAGTACATTGAGGGGTGCAGTTTTTAGAATGGTGTCACTTTTGGGTATTTTCTGCTATATAGACCCCTCAAATTGACTTCAAATATGAGGTGGTCCCTAAAAAAAATGGCTTTGTAAATTTTGTTGTAAAAATGAGAAATCGCTGGTCAACTTTTAACCCTTATAATTTCCTAAGAAAAAAAAAATTTGGTTCCAAAATTGTGCTGATTTAAAGTAGAGATGTGGGAAATGTTATTTCTTAACTATTTTGTGTGACCTATTTCTCTGTTTTAAGGGAATAAAAATTCAAAGTTTGAAAATTGCTAAATTTTCAAAATTTTCGCCATATTTGCGTTTTTTTAAAAAAAAAAACGCAAGTTATATGGAAGAAATTTTACCACTAACGTGAAGTACAATATGTCACGAGAAAACAGTCTCAGAATCGCGAAGATCCGTTGAAGCGTTCCAGAGTTATAACCTCATAAAGAGACAGTGGTCAGAATTGTAAAAATTGGCCCGGTCATTAACGTGCAAACCACCCTTGGGGGTGAAGGGGTTAAATATGTTTATTAGTGTATTGTTATTAATAAAATTTACATTTTTATAATTAAGCAATTTATACTTGGTTCTTCTTGGTGTTGTTCAGTTTAAATTAGTTTTTGCTTATTACATTTTTCTTTGGATTTTCATTGGTGTTATTCCATAGTAGGAAGAGTGCAGTGTGGCACTTTTTTGACCAAAATCCTATTCATGAGGCAAAGGTTATCTGTAAGAAGTGCGGAAGGACCTTTAGCCAAGGGAAAAATCTCGGACATTTGAATACCAGTTGCATGTTTAGACTTGTAAACACCATGCACTTGCAAGCGTGGACGGACTACAAAACCTCAGTGGCTTTGAACGCCTAAATTGCCAAACTGATCTCATTAGAGATGATGCCCTTACGTTTGGTTGAAAGCGCAGCGCTCTGAGAGCTCATGGCCTACGCTGTCCCATGCTATGACCTACCCAGTCGGCACTTCTTTTCTAGCCATCCCTGCCCTCCACCTGCATGTGAAAGACTGCATTGTCCATGCCCTCAAACAATCAGTGAGTGGAAAGGTGCACCTCACAACAGATGAATGGGCCAGTAGGCATGGCCAGGGCTGTTACGTGTCCATCACTGCGCACTGGGTTAATGTGGTGGATGCAGGGTCCACAGGGGACAGTGGCGGTGGGACAGTGCTGGCTAGCCCATGGTATAGGCAACAGTTGGCTGTAGGCATTCGACCCTCCTCCTCCTCCTCCAGAAGCGAAAGCTCGTCGACAGAGCGCAGTCGCACGAGCACTCATAGAATCATAGAATGGTAGAGTTGGAAGGGACCTCCTGGGTCATCTGGTCCAACCCCCTGCTAAAAGCAGGATTCACTAAATCATCCCAGACAGATGACTGTCCAGCCTCTGTTTGAAGACTTCCATTAAAGGAGAACTCACCATCTCTCATGGCAGCCTGTTCCACTCATTGATCACTCTAACTGTCAAAAAGTTTTTTCTAATATCTAATCTGTGTCTCCTCCCATTCCGTTTCATCCCATTGCTTCTAGTCTTTCCTTGTGCAAATGAGAATAAAGATAATCCTTCTACAATGTGACAGCCCTTGAGATATTTGTAGACAGCTATTAAGTCTCCTCTCAGTCTTCTTTTTTGTAAGCTAAACATTCCCAAATCCTGTAACCGTTCCTCATAGGACATGGTTTGCAGACCGGACACCATTCTGGTCGCTCTTCTCTGAACTTGCTCCAATTTGTTTATGTCTTTTTTAAAATGTGGTGCCCAAAACTGGACACAGTATTCCAGATGAGGTCTGACCAAAGAGGAGTAGAGGGCAATAATGACTTCACGCGATCTAGACTGTATGCTTCTGTTAATACATTCCAGAATTGTATTTGCCTTTTTTGCTGCTGCATCACACTGTTGACTCATGTTCGGTCTGTGATCTATTAGTATACCCAAGTTTTTTCACATGTGCTGTTGCTTAGCCCTATTCCTCCCATTCTGTATTTGCTTTTTTCATTTTTATTTCCCAGATGTAGTTCTTTGCATTTTTCCCTGTTAAAAACCATTCTGCTAGTTGCTGCCCACTGCTCCAGTTTATTTATATCTTTTTGAATCCTCCATCTGCAGCTGCCAGTGTTGCACACGAGGTGTCCCACTATCGAACAGCTAGTGGTAAGCGTCAGCAGGCTGTTTTAAAGATGATGTCTTTGGGCGACAACAGACACACTGCAGAGGTACTGGCCGACTGCTTGCAGCGAGAATCTGAGTCATGGCTGGGCAGTCTACATCTTGGGCCAGGTAAGGTAGTCAGTGATAACGGCCGTAATTTTGCGGCGGCCATAGCCCTGGCAAAACTCAGACACATACCTTGCCTGGCTCACACCTTGAACCTGGTGGTGCAGTGCTTCATAAATAATTATCTGGAGTTACCAGCCCTGCTCCATA
Organism: Oophaga sylvatica; assembly: GCA_033576555.1. Taxonomy (NCBI): domain Eukaryota; kingdom Metazoa; phylum Chordata; class Amphibia; order Anura; family Dendrobatidae; genus Oophaga; species Oophaga sylvatica. The sequence goes on from JARQOD010000001.1 coordinate 933,645,835, forward strand.
AGGTGCAAAGACTGTGCTCGCACATCTGTCGCTCGCCCGTAGACTCCAGTCGTATGCAGAGGTTGCAGCGATCGCTCCACCTCCCCAAGCACTGCCTAATCATAGACGTTGCAACAAGGTGGAATTCCACCATGCACATGGTTGAGAGGCTGTGCGAACAGAGGCAGGCTGTAATGCATTTGTGGGAGGCTACAAGTGCAGGCATCATAAGCATGAGCATCCCACTTATGCGTCTGCTCATGCAAACTTTGACACACATTAAGGATCAGGTGTCTGCAGTGGAGGAGGAGGAGGAGGGGAGCCTTGATGACAGTCAGCCATTGTCTGCTCAGGGAACTGTCCTGGATGAGGTGAAGGAAGAAGAGGAAGAGGAGGAGGAGGAGGAGGATGAGGGGGATGATTATTTTGGGGAGGAGGATGCTTCTCAGGGGGCAAGAGAAAATGTTGGCTTGCCAAGGTCAGGTATAGGGTTTGTGCGTGACTGGAGGGATGTGGATTTGGCAGAAAGTGCTCCTCCACCCACCACTGGCAGTGCATCATTGACACCTGGAACATTGGCCCACATGTGTGATTATCTCTTGCGGATCCTAAAAAGGGACCCCCGCATTGCCAAAATTATGAAGGATGACGACTACTGGTTGGCCAGCATCCTCGATCCACGCTATAAAGGCAAATTACAGAACATCATGCCACAGGAGAACCTAGAGCTAATATTGGTGAACAAACAAGCAACTCTGGTAAACCGTTAGAGGCATTTTCAGCACACAGCAGCGGTGCAGGTTCTACCACGAGCCATACTGGGCAACATGGAAGAAGTATTCTTCTTGGTTCACACAGCCGAAGTGGCGTTGGAGACAGGGGTTTCATGACCATGTTGTGGACTGATTTCTCGAGTACCGCTCACACGACTGTAAATACTGAATCGATTGCAACAGACAGACAGCAGTTGTCAACTATGGTTCAAAATTACCTCTCCTCCCCTATCGATGTTCTCCCTCACAGTTCATTCCCCTTTGACTACCGGGCCTGTAAACTGGACACCTGGCCTGAATTGGCACAATATGCCTTACAGGAGCTCACTTGCCCTGCTGGTAGTGTGCTATCAGAAAGAGTCTTCAGTGCTGCTGGATAAATCCTGACAGAAAGAAGGACCCGGCTGTCAACCCAAAATGTAGGTGATCTCACCTTCATTAAAATGAACCATGCCTGGGTTTCAAATGATTCTGTACCACCTTTTCCTGACGACACATAGGTTGCCAGCAAAATGGCTCGCTTTGTCCTCCTCTTCCTCTGACTTCTCCAATTCCTCCATTTGCAGCTGCTGAACGTCCAGCCTACACCTCAACGTATGCCAGTTTTCCCACCTCCCTAACTGGGCTGTACCCCCCCACCAGAGCCGGCGTCAGCACCTGGTGCACCCGGGCAAGTGCCGGGGTCTTGAGCAGGTGGGTGAGCCCACTCGCCGTCAAAGACACTGACGTACTATGAGAGGCCCTGTGCCAGTGCCGGCGCCCACGAGTGGGCCCCCCTGCTTGCTCAGGGCCCCAGCACTTGCAATACTTACCTCTCCCTGCTCCACCGCTGTGACGTCATCCGCGTTTCCTGACAGTGACATTCAGGTCAGAGAGCGCAATGACGTCACGTCTGTGTGCCCTCTGCCTGAACAGTCACAGTGCAGAGAGCTGGAAGATGGTGACGCTGAGGAGTCCAGAGTAGAGCAGTGACCAACGAGGAGAGGTATTTCATTTTTTTTAATGTTTGGAGCAATATATGGGGAGCATTATACACTGGAGAATTATATATGGGGCCCATCATACACTTGAGCATCATATGGGGCCCATTATATATGGCGCATCATATGGGGCACATTACATATGGAGCATCACATGGAGCCCATTATATATGGAGCATTATATGGGGCTCATCATACACTGGAGCATCATATATGGGGCCCATAATATACTTGAGCATCATAGATAGGGCCCATTATACACTGGAGCATTATATATGGGGCCCATCATACACTGAAGCATTATAAATGGGGCCCATCATACACTGGAGCATTGTAAATGGGGCCCATCATACACTGGAGCATCATATAAGGGGCCATTATACAATGGAACATCATATATGGGCCCATTATATACTGTAGCATCATATGGGGCCCATTATATACGGCGCATCATATGGGGCACATTACATATGGAGCATCACATGGAGCCCATTATATATGGAGCATTATATGGGGCTCATCATACACTGGAGCATCATATATGGGGCCCATCATATCCTAAAGCATCATATGGGGTTCATTATTTATGGGGCATCATATATGGCCCTTTATGTATGGAGCATCATATGGAGCACATATGGGGCCTATTCTGTATAGAGCATTATATGGAGCACATTCTGTATAGAGCAATATATGGGGCTCATTATTCTGTATGGCGCACTATGTGGTGCCCATCATACTGTATGGAGGACTATACTGTCCGGTTTTTGAACTATTGTAGAATTTACAATAGATATCACTCATGTAATGTAAGAAGTGAAGTATTTGTCATTGGACTATACCTATATTTCTCTGCCATATCGGAGCATCATGAATTATGGTATGTGTTAAAGGGACCCACTGAGACTCTTTTGCCTGGGGCCCACGAAAACCTATAGCCAGCCCTGCCCCCCCACAACTTTAGCCAAAAATAACCCCCAGTTTCAATGCGTTACTATTATTATAAAGTAAATTAAGGTTGACAAGCTTAAGTAATAAGAATTGATGTCGTTGGCATTGAAATGGGCACTGTAGGTGTGTTTACTGTACTCCACTCACTGGCGATTTTAATTCCCCATTGACTTGCATAGGGGTTGGATTTCCGACGCCGACTCGACTGTTTCCGAAACCCGACTCGACCCTCCCGGAGGCAAAGTCGCTCATCTCTAGTGGTGTATCATGAGCGTTTGGTATGTGTTTGAGGGGAGGGGGTTGCAGAGCTCAGAGGCATGGCGTTCTTGTAAGCACAGCACAGCAGTCTTTTTTTTCCTAACTGTATGTGTGCACATTGCGGCTAGCCAATCAGGGCGCAGGAACACCCACAATGTCCTGACACTACGGCTTGTGTCATTGGCTGCTGAAATGACATGTCCCTTTCCATATAAATAGCGGACATCATGTTTTAGTGCCATTTTGACACTGTAAAAGTGCAGATAGGCTGCTTCTGACGCTGCCACTGTTAAGAGCAAGATTTTAGCTAGTTCATTAGACAGTTGTATATCAGTCAGATAGTGTAGCTAGATAGTGTCCAGTGTGGCTGTAAAATTTACCTTCTGCTATTTTTTTTGTGCCATTACTGAGGTCCACAGACAACGCCAGCAGGGCATATGTCCTACAAGTGTGTTCTGCCCTGCTTCTATTGTGCTCCATGCCCAAGTATAGCATTCTAAATAATATTTTTTCAATAGCTAAATGTGAAAAAGCCTGCTGTATCCCACATTGTCATGTTGTGGCGGTGATATGAACCTGTCAGCAGACCTAACGCGCATTAAAAAAAAATTCAAATTTTTTCTGTTGCTAAATGTGAAACAGCCTGCTGTATCCCAAACTTGTCATTTAGTGCTGTGGTGATATGAAACTGTCTGCAGACCTAAGGCACATTAAAAAAAATATATAATTTTTTCTGTTGCTAAATGTGAAACAGCATGCCGTATCCAACATTGTCATGTTGTGGCGGTGATATGAACAGTTCTGCAGACCTAACACGCATTAAAAAAATTCAAATTTTGTTCTGTTGCTAAATGTGAAACAGCCTGCTGTATCTCACCTTGTCATTTAATGCTGTGGAGATATTAAACTGTCTGCAGACCTAAGGCACATTAAAAAAAATTATAACTTTTTCTGTTGCTGAATGTGTTGCAGCCCGCTGTATCCCACATGGTCATGTTGTGGCGGTGTTATGAACCTGTCAGCAGACCTAATGTGCATTAAAAAAAGTTCTAATTTTTTCTGTTGCTGAATGTGATACAGCCCGCCGTATCCCACATTGTCATTTTGTGGCAGTGCTATGAAGCTGTCTGCAGACCTCAAGCACATTGAAATATTCATTTTTTTCTGTTGATAAACGTGATAAAGCCCGCTATATCCAACCTTTTCACTTAGTGGTGTTGAAATTGTTCTGTGTGCAGACCTTTAGAACATTAAAATTAATTTATTTTATTTTTTTACAAACAAACATGATACAGCAGTCGCGATCTGAGTTTGAAATTGTTTTGAGCCTATCTTCTAGATTATGTGCTTCTTTGACATCAAATTTGTCATGGGCATCTTTTATACGTAGATTGTACTGTAGACTGTGAGCCCTCGCGGGCAGGGTCCTCTCTCCTTCTGTACTTGTGTGTCCCTTGTCTAGCACACGTTTATTGTACCTGTCTATATTTTCCCTTTTCATATGTAAAGCGCCATGGAATAAATGGCGCTATATAAATGTGTAATAATAATAATAATAATTGAGACGCACATGACCTATTCTGACAAGCATCAAACGCTCTCTGGTAAGTAGTGTTGTGTAGATGAGTAATAGTTGTAGGCTGGATCCTGGATCTTGTACTTCCCATAGCCGCCTTGTTATTCATCCTGTTGTACGCTCCCATTCCTGCCCCAAAAAATTCTTCTGTTACTAACGTCATACAGTAGTGGACATGTCACTTTTAAATTGTTTGGAGCATCTCGTCAGTGTTATACAGACCTTATCGACAGGCCCCGAAAAAATCTTCTGTTACTAACATCATACAGTAGGGTACATGTGAATTTGAAATAGTTTGGAGCATCTACTCAGTCTTATACAGGCCTTATCGACAGGCCCAAAAAAACTGTTCTGTTACTAACTTCATACAGTAGGGGAAATGTCACTTTGAAATTTTTTGTAGCATCTAGTCAATGTTATACAGGCCTCATCCACACCAAAAAAACAAAAAAAAATCTGTTACTAATGTCATACAGTAGGGGACATCTCACTTTGAAATTTTTGGGAACAGATCTTCTTTATCATACAAGTGTAATGTATGTAGTACAGTTCATATAGCGTCTTGTGCTTGGGTGCGATGAAAACACAGGAGTCACAGGTTTGATATAGAAAAGTCCTGTATTACTTCATACAAGTTGGCAGAAATAGTCACACAGTTTGCAGACACAGAAACAGGAGACACAGCAGGCCAGAGTAATCCAAGCTCAGCAATCACTCTCCAATACAGATTCAGGATCTTCTTCTCTGTTACCGTAAGTCCATGCAAACGTGGGTCTTTCAAAGAGCAGGGTTCAGAGTCCACAAGTGCTTCAGAGTTCCTCAGTAGGAATAGCTGGAGTACAAGGTCCAAGGCTTACAGGAGTCAAGTCACAGGTTCACTGCAGGCTAGATTCTGAAGCACTGATTGCTCAGCTGTGGCTGCTTAAGAAGCAAAGGAGAGAATCAGGGCGGGAACATGCAAGCTGGAAACTCCATTTTGACTGAGGGCAAGATAGCTGCAGCAAGACAGAAAGTAAAATGGCTGACGAACAAACTGAGTTTCAGGAATATATACATAGAACCTTACATTACTCCCCCCTTAAGGACAACCTCCGGATGACCTCAGACCAGGCTTGTGTGGGTACCTCTGATGAAACTGACGGAGCAAGCGAGGAGCATTAACGTTATTGACCGGTTCCCATGAGTTGTCCTCCACTGGGTAGCCCTGCCATTTAATCAGATATTGTAACTGATTTCTATACAACCTGGAATCTAAAATCCTTTCCACCACAAATCTTCCTGACCATCGACTAGCACTGGGTCAGGGCAAGGAGAGGAACGTCCAGGAAACGTATTGGGTGTTGCAGCCTTTAGTAGGGATACATGAAAGACAGGGTGGATTCTCATAGTTCTGGGCAGTTGAAGACGACAAGCAACGGCACTTATAATCTTACTGATTTTATAGGGTCCAATGTACTTATGTCCCAATTTAGACGATGGAATCCTTAACTTAAGATTTCTGGTTGACAGCCAGACCAAGTCTCCTACCTTGAAAGCTGGTGCAGGTTTACGAAATTTATCTGCTGCTTTCTTGTACCTTTCTTGAGCCGATTCCAGATTTTCCTTTAGAAGATCCATATTATTCTGTAAAGACGTGATTCTTTCAGCCACTGCTGGTAAAGGCGTTTCTATGGGAAATCGTGGTAGAATGTTAGGATGATAACCTAGATTAGAGTAAAAAGGAGACTGTTTAGTGGAGGCACTCTGAGAGTTGTTATACGAGAACTCAGCTAATGGAAGTAGATCCACCCAATCATCCTGTAGGTGGCAGATAAAGCAGCGGAGATACTGCTCCAGGGTTTGATTGGTTCGTTCGGTCTGTCCATTAGTCTGGGGATGAAAAGCAGAAGAAAGGTTTACTTTAATGTCCAATGCTGCACAGAAATTTTGCCAAAACCTAGAAGTGAATTGCACCCCTCGATCCGAAATAACCTCATCCGGTACTCCATGTAAGCGAAACACATCTTTAATCATCAAATCTGATGTCTGTTTTGCAGTGGGTAAGCCGACACAAGGGATAAAATGAGCTGCCTTTGTTAGACGGTCAACCACCACTAGAATGGTGTTCTTCCCCTGAGAGGTTGGTAACTCCACAATGAAGTCCATAGAAATGGATCCCCACGGGCGGGACGGGGTGGGAAGAGGCTGTAACAGACCAGTTGGTGAGGAGCGAGGTGTTTTGCATCTTGCACAGACCTCACATGAAGTGACATAATTCAAAACATCCTTCCTGCAAGTGGGCCACCAAAAGAAACGAGAAAGAAATTCCTGTGTCTTTAGAATTCCTCTATGCCCAGCTATCTTGGAATCGTGAATGAGTTGCAATACTCTTAATCTGACTGTTTCAGGAATATACAGACGTTGTCCCTGAATCCACACACCATTCTTAAAGACAAGACTTACGTCCCTTGGGGGTTGTGCCAAAAAGGAATCCGCATGGTATGCTTCCTTGATGTCCTTAAGTAGGTCTTGATTATGAATTACTCCTAGGAATCTAGAGTCAGGAAGAATAGTCTTAGGAGGAGTAATTGGACGTGTCTCTGCTGAGTAAATCCTAGAGAGTGCATCAGCCTTTCCATTGCGCGATCCTGGTCTATAAGAGATGATAAAATTAAATTGGTTTAAGAAAAGATTCCAGCGAGCCTGGCGAGGAGTCAGGCACTTAGCCGACCTGATAAACTCAAGGTTACGATGGTCTGTCAGGACGACTATTTGCTGTGCAGCACCCTGAAGAAGGTGTCTCCATTCTTTGAAGGCGGCAATAATGGCCAACAACTCTCTATTGCCCACATCGTAGTTCCTCTCAGCCGAAGACAACTGCTGGGAAAAGAAGGCACAGGGATGCAAGACATTCTTCTCACCTGTTCTCTGAGAGAGTATAGCTCCAACGGCACAGTCTGAAGCATCCACCTCTATTATGAAGGCAAGCTCGGGGTTGGGATGTACTAGGATAGGTGCAGTGGTAAATTTATCTTTTAGACGGGAAAATGCTTCCTGGGCTTGGGGAGTCCAGGAAAACCTAGACTCTTTCCGGGTAAGTTGAGTGATAGGTGACACTACCTCAGAGAAATTTCTAATGAAACGTCTATAGAAGTTGGCAAACCCGATGAAGCGCTGTACCTCCTTCACATTTCTAGGACTTGGCCAATCCTTGATGGCTTGGGTTTTGCTTCCATCCATACTAATTCCTTGTGTAGACAGTACATACCCCAGAAATTGAATTTCGGTCCTATGGAATTCACACTTTTCAAGTTTGATGTAAAGATGATTTTGTCTTAGACGTTCCAAGACCATTCTCACATGTCCATGATGTTCCTCTGTGGAGTTAGAAAAAAATAGAATATCATCCAAATAAATTACCACGAATGTATCTAGGAGATCCCTGAAGATGTCATTCACCAAGTGTTGGAAAGTGGCTGGGGCGGTACTCAGACCAAAAGGCATAACTAGATATTCAAAGTGTCCATAGCGTGACCTGAATGCAGTCTTCCATTCATCCCCAGGTCTAATACGGACTAAGTTATAGGCCCCACGAAGATCTAGTTTAGAAAAAATTTTGGCATGTCGCACTCTCTCCAATAACTCAGGGATTAAAGGCAATGGATAACGGTTTCTAATAGTAACCTTATTGAGTTCCCTATAGTCTACGCATGGTCTCAGAGATCCATCTTTCTTCTTTACAAAGAAGATGGGTGCACCTGCAGGAGATGAAGAGGGGCGTATGAAGCCCTTGGCTAGATTTTCATCTATGTAATCCTTTAAAGCCTTTAGCTCGGGCCCCGCCAGGGGGTAGATCTTACCAAAAGGTATCTCTGCTCCAGGCAATAATTCAATTGGACAATCATATGGACGGTGAGGAGGAAGCTGGTCAGCGTTCTTCTTGTCACATAAATCCACATAGTCCTGGTATACAGCTGGTAGTTCAGGGACTGACATGATTCCTTTAGGAACAGAGCAAGCTGAAACTTTTGGACTCATCTGTTTCTCTGGAAAGTGTAATTCCTTGGTCTCCCAGTTAATGGTAGGATTCTGAGCCTGCAGCCATGGTAGCCCTAGAATAATGGGAAAGTGGGGAGAAGAGATAAGCATAAAGGACAGTTTCTCTTGATGATCTTTACCCATAAGAACCCTCAAAGGCTCTGTTTCCTGATCCACTGGTCCAGAGGTCAGCAGGGAGCCATCCACAGTTTCCATCTGTACTGGAGTAGCCTTCTTCACTGAACGTATTCCCTGTTTCAGAGCAAAGGAGACATCCATAAAATTTCCACTTGCCCCTGAGTCGATCATAGCAGAGCTAGACACCCAAGCTGAGTCAACCCAGAGTTTGATGGAAAGAAAGCAATGAGAATTGTTTTTCTTACAACTCAGCTGGGACACCGCTGAGGAAACTTGAAAAATGGCAGCGTTTACACAGTCAACGTCCTCAGAGGTAACGGAGTTTAAGTCCGAGAAATCAAGATCTGTTGCTGCAGATCTCTCTGGAGCCTGAGGCTCGGACCTGACAGATCCCCTCTCGCAACACTCACAATGAATGAGTGCTGCAGTAGTCTTACGAGAATGGCTGGGGCAATTTATAATGAAGTGCCCTGATTTACCACAATAGAAACATAGATTCTCCTTAAAACGATGTTCCTTGCGTGCATCACTAACCCGTCGTTGTAAAGAGTCTACCTGCATGGGTTCAGGTTCAGGTTCCCGTGTAATCCTACTCAAAGGTTCCTTAGCTGGAGAGGAAGGTAGGAAAAGGTTAGTACGATTGCTTTCGAACCATCTCTCTTGCCTGCGTTCAGTCAGACGAGTATCAATACGGATGCAGTAGTTAATAAAGTCACCTAACGCAGTGGGAGGGTCGGCACGAGCAAGTTCATCCTTAATCAGTGGAGATAACCCCTTTCGAAAAATAGATTTTTTGGCGGAACTGTCCCAGGTGGTATCAAGGGCCCATCTCCTGAAATCCAAGGCATATTCAGCTACCGAGTGCTTACCTTGGCGCAAAGCTAACATGGCTGCTTCAGCTGTTGCACCTCGATTGGGGTCATCAAACACCTGCCCCATGACTGAAATAAAATCATCAAGGTGATTCAAACAATCATCCTCAGTCTCAATCAGAGGGTTTGCCCACATTAAAGCCTTGTTGGTAAGCAACATAATTATAGTAAGCATCTTAGATCGTTCAGTGGGAAATTGTGAAGCATGTGCAGAAAAAAAAAGATTGCATTGATTAATAAATCCCCTGAATTTCTCACGTTCACCGCCAAAACGAAAAGGGGGCAACTTGGGAATCCCAGCACTCGGGGCTACGGCAGGAGCCTGGACTCGCCCCTCTAGAACCTCAATCCTGGCTCGCAAATCCTGGGTAGTCTGTCCAACCACTTGCAAATTGTGATTATTGAGGTCCTGTAGATTTGTAAAACGGGTCTTTATATTCTGCAAATCTGCAAGGATATTATCAGTCACTCCACAAAGTTCCTTTATGCGGGCCTCCATTTTCCAGATCTTTTAAGACAGGATTACTGGAAGAAGAGGAGAGAAAAAAAAACAATAGTGTTCACCTGTGGCAACACTGCAGAGAGAAAAAAAAATTAAGGGAACTGCTCACCTGGAATGGTTGTGAGAAGTCACAACCACTATCATCACAGAAAGTTCCAACCAGACATCTGATATCCAGAGTTACAGCAGACAAAAAAGAGAAAAGAAAGGGAAAAAAAAAAAAAAACAATAGTGTTTACCTGTGGTAACACTGCAAAAAGAAAAAACTTAAGGGAATTGCTCACCTGGAATGGTTGTGAGAAGTCACAACCACTGTCATCACAGAAAGTACAACCGGACGTCTGATATCCACAGTACAGCAGACACAGCCTTCCAGACCCAGCAGACACTAACGTTTTGGCTTCAGAATCTTGTAATGTATGTAGTACAGTTCATATAGCGTCTTGTGCTTGGGTGCGATGAAAACACAGGAGTCACAGGTTTGATCTAGAAAAGTCCTGTATTACTTCATACAAGTTGGCAGAAATAGTCACACAGTTTGCAGACACAGAAACAGGAGACACAGCAGGCCAGAGTAATCCAAGCTCAGCAATCACTCTCCAATACAGATTCAGGATCTTCTTCTCTGTTACCGTAAGTCCATGCAAACGTGGGTCTTTCAAAGAGCAGGGTTCAGAGTCCACAAGTGCTTCAGAGTTCCTCAGTAGGAATAGCTGGAGTACAAGGTCCAAGGCTTACAGGAGTCAAGTCACAGGTTCACTGCAGGCTAGATTCTGAAGCACTGATTGCTCAGCTGTGGCTGCTTAAGAAGCAAAGGAGAGAATCAGGGCGGGAACATGCAAGCTGGAAACTCCATTTTGACTGAGGGCAAGATAGCTGCAGCAAGACAGAAAGTAAAATGGCTGACGAACAAACTGAGTTTCAGGAATATATACATAGAACCTTACAACAAGTCTCATCAACACTGAAACAATTCTTTCTGCTGTGAGTAACATGATTAATCACAACATAATTCACCTTCTAATTTTGTGCTGCTGAAATTCAGCTGTGTGCAGAGGTTGTGTGGTATTCGCAGGTACGCGGGATGCAGTGACGAGTCGGAGACAGAGCAAGCTTAAATTTAACCTTTATGTAGGAGCTATATGAATAACTGGTAAGCTGACAATAGTTCTCCTCACAGGGAAAGTAGACAATAATACACAAATAACTGAACAAATGACTACTTGGCAGGTGCCAACGACTATAGGGCCGCGAGATGGCCGTCTAAAGGTCCTAGAATTATAATGAACAGTTAACGGAGTGTCACTTATCCTTCTCTGACGTCCGGCAGAGCTGTTGTCCGGGAGGTGTCCATTCGGCGACTCAGCCGCTGGGCCCAGCCGACGAAGAGCTGTCGTAGGCTTCGGGAGTTCCTATGCCCAGGTGCAGATGGGGCGCAATAAGCCCTGGAGAAGTTCTCCAGAATCGGGATCGCCCCTCTCAGAGGTGAGGTGGCGGCAGCTGCGGATCCTGACATACAGGCCACAGTCGCAGGATGGAGCAAGGCAGTAGCGATCACGGGTGACAGTGCACAGGCTGCAGCTGCGGCCTGGAGCGGGGCAGTGGCTGCCGCAGGTGGCAGCGCACATGCCGCAGCCACGGGCTGGAGCGGGGCAGTGGCAGCTGCGGGTGTCAGAGTTCTGCTTCCTCCTTGCTCCACTCGGGGTCGTCCTCTCCCCGAGTCACGTGAGCCCCCGTCCTTTCTCACGCGTAGCGGCTGGCCTACTCCTGCTCCCCAATGCCCGCCAGGTTCCTCCTTCCTGCCTCTTGTCTGCCTCCGCGTCAAGTGCCCCCTGCTGGTCTCCTGTGCTCCTTTTATAGTCGCCCCGCCCCCGTACTTTCCAGAACAGTCTATGTGTCATCCTACAGTCCCTTCCCCCAGGAACTTACCCGCTAGGAACTTAAGTGACAGCTCCCTTGGTTCCGGCCCGGTCACACAGCGGGGGCTCTCTCTCCTACAGTTGTGCAGAATAAAAAATCTATATTTAGCTGCTAATAGTGTGCTCCTAGCACACTAAGCATAGTGTGCTCCTAGCACACTAAGCAACATGGCTGAAAAAGCGAGGTTGTGTCTGAAGGGGGATTAGGCTTGGTGTTCGAGGTGTATGTGGGGTAGATGTTAATTTTTTATAAAGCACTAGTGACCCACTAATGTGACGTCCTATTTAAAGACAACTGACAATTTCTGTTATTGGATGTTGTATTTTTTAGTGTGCTGCATTGTTCTTGTGTAATTGCAGTCTCTGATATCTTTAGTGGGGCTTATATGCCTGCTGTTGCTGCTGCTGCTGGGGTTGTTAACAATAATTTGTGGAAATATGAACAGTCCTGCTTGCGTGTCCATCTGCTCGGTTGGGTGTAGTGGAAGACCTGTCGGTTCCTTTTATATTATTTCTACTGTAGTTAAATTGATGCCACTTTGTTAGTGTCTGACACTAATTTTTGTAAATGTGTAGATTCCGCGTTGGGTCTCCTTCATGTGTGTTGCCTGTAGCAGTAGGCCTCCGATATCGGCAGTCCTCCACTGTCTTTGAGTCAACTACCCGTGTTACTATACTTACATTTTTCTGACAATAGTAATGTACGAAACTGATATGTGTGCCACCTGAGCTTCATCTTTCAATTCTTGGGGGGGTTTTATCACTTATATAACGCCAATAATTCAATATTTGCTTTACATACATTACTGGCACTGTCATCATTGGGACTCACAATCTAAATTTACTAATCTGTATGTCTTTGTAGTGTGGGTAGAAAAATAATTACTGGGAGTAAAACCTGGCAAACAAGAGTAGAACATACAAACTCTTTGCAGATGCTGTCCTTGGTGGGGTTGTAACACAGGATTACAGCGATGCAAGACTGGTAATGTTTTTGCATTGAAAAACGAACGTTTCTGTGGTTGGAAGGCTATGACTGCGATTCAAACTGTGTGCCTCACTGCTGTTTTGGGAAAACCACTGTCAAGATTGCCTTCCAGCATGTTTTGATACTGCAGCATGGGTGCGTCCTATTCTAAGGGGGAAGCAACAGGCAAAATTTACTTTTGTATTGTAGCTAGAACACACTGGCCACCCAGTAGTCAGCATTATTTGGAAACATAACTATATGGGTAAAAATCATGTTGCAGATAGTGCTGCAAGAAGGCGCTCATGGGTCGGTCTCTTTCATGAAGTCTATCTCCACAGTGTATTGGTGGTGGTATAACACGCTTTCTTCCTCCATCCCCTCCTGACAACCATGGACAACATAGAGGGAATCATTATCGTCTTCATCTCCTAACTATTGCGCGTCCATCACCTCTTACTTCTCGTCCTTTTCATGGTCCTTCTCCATTTGTTCCTCCCATAGCAAATGTTTGTGAGACGACAGACCTGAACTTATAGATATTGTTAACTCTAAAGGTATTCTCCTCTGCTTCCTCCTCTTCCTCCAGGACCACCACCACCACATGCTCACCCACACTATTTAAAGTGTGCTCCAGCATGTAGATGGCAGTAATATGGATGCTGGTGATGGCATCATCACTAGTGATGAGAGAATGTGCTCGCCACTACTCGTTACTCGCCCGAGTATCACGGTACTTGGTGTACTTGGTGAGCACCAAGCATTTCGGGGATTACTCGGTAGGAACTCAGGTCTCCACCCAGGTTTTTGGCGGATTTTACAGACCCAATCACGATGCAGGGATTGTCTGCCAGGCAATGAAGCGCTGCAGCCATCTTTGTTGTGGTCGTGCAGTGATTGGCTGGCCGCACAGCATCATCAGGGGTATAAGAGACCGGACGCCGCTCTACTCAACGCATCCAGCTCCGGATTTGAATAGTGTAGGGAGAGCTGCTGCCGAGATAGGGTCAGAATTGGGGATTTATTAGTCACTGTGGGGTCTACCATCGTAAACTACTCAAATCCAGATAAACCAACAGTCCTTCTAAGGACTAATTTCGGAGTATAAAGGTTCCAGTGTTAGGTAGGCAGGGTAGTGTACGTCTATCTATACACATCAGTGCAAGGCCTGCAGACATTGTATGTGTGTATATACATCATTGCATACATCAAGAGGGTCCATTCCCTTCCTGTGTTCTAGTGCTGCTGCTCCTACCTGTAGGATATATTGGCCGTATATACCTAGCCCCAGGTGTAATTGGCTTTGAAATTTTTTTGGCCAGGGCTAATAGAGCTTTTTTTATTGCAAAGCAATCCAGAGCACTTTTTTTTTTTCCATTTGCTTTTTGACAGTGCAAAATACAGCCAGATACTTTTCCTAGCACAGCGTGAAAATCCAGCAATTTTAAAGGGGTCCCAAACATCCCTTTTGAGTGCGCAGAGAAATATTTTATTTTTATGTGGTATGGTAGAGTAGATTTTTTTTTTGAGTGCATTACACAATTTCTTGACACTATTTTGCTGAACCCCCCAAAAAATACATACAGGCCACATATTTTACAGTGTGGTATATCTGTGACATGCCTCATCCATACGTCTGCTAAAAATTTTGTTTTTTTTAGCCCTAAATTAATTTTTTTTTTCTGTCTGGCATTGTACTTATATATAGCACTATTTAGCCAAAAAATAAAAAAAATTACAGGCCACACATTTATCGTAGTGGTATCTCCGTGCCAGCTCTGACCTGTGCATGCTCAAAGTTTGGTCAGTTTATGGCAGTTTTCTTTTTTTGTCTTGGGTGTCACTGTACTTACCGTATTTTTCGGACTATAAGACGCACCGGACTATAAGACGCACCCAGGTTTTAGAGGTGGAAAATAGGGAAAAATATATTTGAAGCAAAAAATGTGGTAAAATATTTAATAACATACTATTATATGTGGTGTTATTATATATAATAGTATGTTATTATGTTGGAAGCTATGGGTAGGAGATGGTGCTGCGGGACCAGTGGTGTGTCTGTAAACTACTATGTGAAGACGCTGAAGGGTGAGTATAAGGCCGGGGTCACACATGCGAGAAACTCGCACGATTTCGTGTGAGTCTCTCGCATGAACACCCGGCACTGCCGCCGGCACTCAGACTGGATCGTGCGGCTGCATAGAAATACATGCTGCATAGAAATAGAGACAGATGATAGAGACAGAGTTGATAGAGACAGAAATGATAGAGACAGAGATGATAGAGACAGAGATGATAGAGTCAGAGATGATAGAGACAGAGATGATAGAGACAGAGATGATAGAGACAGATGATAGAGACAGAGATAATAGAGACAGATGATAGAGACAGAGATGATAGAGACAGATGATAGAGACAGAGATGATAGAGACAGAGATGATAGAGACAGAGATGATAGAGACAGAGATGATAGAGATGATAGAGACAGAGATGATAGAGACAGAGATGATAGAGATGATAGAGACAGAGATGATAGAGATGATAGAGACAGAGATGATAGAGACAGAGATGATAGAGACAGATGATAGAGACAGATGATAGAGACAGATGATAGAGACAGATGACAGAGATGACAGAGACAGATGATAGAGACAGATGACAGAGATGATAGAGACAGATGATAGAGACAGAGATGATAGAGACAGATGATAGAGACAGAGATGATAGAGACAGAGATGATAGAGACAGAGATGATAGAGACAGATGATAGAGACAGATGATAGAGACAGATGATAGAGACAGAGATGATAGAGACAGAGATGATAGAGACAGAGATGATAGAGACAGATGATAGAGACAGAGATGATAGAGACAGATGATAGAGACAGAGATGATAGAGACAGAGTTGATAGAAATGTGACACGTATGCGTTTCATGTGCGCATGATGCGCTGCACAAAAAAACGCAAGTGTGAAAGTAGCCTAACCTTTTAATTAATTCTCTGTTGTACAGTGTGTCTGAAGGACCTGTGATGACATCATGAAGAGGCAGGGCTTTGGTCATGTGATGCTCCAGCCCACCCTCTTCATGACCTCATCACAGGTCCTTCACAGGAGCATTCAGCCTCCCATCAGCACAGCCCCAGGCTGTCAGGTATGCCAGCTGCTCCTGCTGCCTCCTTCTCCTTCAGACACCGATCTGCCCAGCTGCTGCAGGAATCAGGCGCTGGGGAAACTGTGTGGCTCTGTGATCTGCTGCTCCCTGCTCACTGCTCAGCTGATAGGTGGGCGGGGAAGCGGCTGATTAATATTCACTGCACTTAAGTAGGGACCAGGGGTTTCCCCAGCGCTTGTTTCCTGCAGCAGAGGGGATATTTTCTTGCCTCCTGCTGATCCCACTCCACCGCTGCCCCCTGCCCCCCTCCCCACATGTTACATTCCGACCATAAGACGCACCCACACTTTCCTCCCAAATTTGGAGGAAAAAAAGTGCGTCTTATGGTCCAAAAAATACGGTATATACAGCAGTATTTAGCCAAAAAAAAATACAGGCCACACATTTTTCGGTGTGGTATCGCCGTGCCAGCTCATATCTGTGCGTGCTCAATGTTTGGCCAGTTTATGGCAGTTTTCTTTTTTTTTGTCCTGATTGTCACTGTACTTATATACAGCAGTATTTAGCAAAAAAATTAAAAAAAATACAGGCCACACATTTTTCGTAGTGGTATCTCCGTGCCAGCTCATATCTGTGCATGCTCAAAGTTTGGCCAGTTTACGGTAGTATTCTTTTTGTGTCCTGGGTGTCACAGTACTTATACAGAGCAGTATTTTGCAAAAAAAAAAAATACAGGCCACACATTTTTTGGTGTGGTATCTCCGTGCCAGCTCATATCTGTCAAACACCCAAGTGCATGAGAATTGAAATAGGAAAAAAGACCACCATAGCAGAAATAGACAGAAACCAGCAGACAATGGGTTATAATGATACAAAACTTTATTTATAATAGAAAATTATGATGCACAGACATACAAAATTAATAAAGAACCTTAATAAGGTGTATAATAAAAAAATCAATATAAAGTTAAAATAGAAGGACACACACAAACAATCGCCTAATATACTGGTGTACACATATGAATCAACAGGTACTAGAGTGTACTAAATCACATAACAATATTCATTAACTCATATCATACTGCCAACGCACTTGTAAAGTAGTCAAACCACTATACCAGAAAAATATGTGAGAAAATATACATCAGTGCAAAGAACATGTGCATACAAATCGCCAACAATGTGTGTGGAAAATAATAAACCACAATGAAAGTGTTCACATATATCAGAGTATACCAAAAATGTAACACTAAAAAGAAAAATTGCTGAACGCCAAAATGTGCAATACTATAGCTACATGCCTCCCATTGTGACATGTATTAATATACAGTGCATTGAATAAAGTGCATTAAATAAATACTGGCCATAAGTGGTGCTATAATAATTGCGCTGCTCCCTAGAGTCAAACAATGTTACAAAAGTGGATCCCGTGCTATGCACATTGGAAACACTAGGAGAGAACAATACCTGGAGACCCAGTGGCAATGTGTGAGTCCTCCTAGAACGCGCCCCGACGCGCGTTTCGGAATTAGCTTCCCCCGACAAAACTTATGCTTGTGGAGGACCCACTCCAAACCTCCCACGTTGGTCTTTGGTGGGCTGCAAGACTTTCTTTCAGCAGACCTCACCTTCGGCCACACCAAACGGGTTTTAATTTCAAAGGTCGTTAGTAAAAGCTTTGTGTAAAACCAAGATGGAGCATCTAAGTGCTGACTATATGCAGAGAAAGTTTTTGGGCTAGCGAGTTCATAGCCACCAGTTCAGGTATGAAAACATATTAGAAAAACGTGCAAAAATTATAACTATTCACAGGTTATATCCAAAAAATAGGCAGCACTCCAATAGACAGATAAAAGATGTGGATATTTATTGCACCCACATAGTATGGCATTTAGTCACCTGCTGAGTGAGTATCGTTACTGTTGATTACAGTCACAGCTGTGCAGAGTTATAATATACTAACAATTAGTGGATTGCATAATGATGTGCAATGTTTTGAGTGGTGAGCGCTATCTGTGACTATGTAAATGATTTATTCACATATATATATATGTAATATTTGTATAACTACTATATGGTATGAGCAATATTTTTATGAAATTAGCTAATTGGAGATAATGATTTGCTGTGATGCACTAATCCTATAAAAACCTGCATATGTGTGATGAACAGTGCTTGAGGAAGGCCCATGGAGCCGAAACGTTGCCATACTATGTGGGTGCAATAAATATCCACATCTTCTATCTGTCTATTGGAGTGCTGCCTATTTTTTGGATATCTAAGTTGGCAAGTATTGGGGTATTGCTGAAGAGGAATTTGCACCCATTAATCATTAACTGTGCTGCTCCATTTTTTGATTAATATTCACAGGTTAACAACCCTGCCTGGTTCTTTAATGCATTTACTTATTTGCAGGTGGTGGGACACCGGGTGTCACCTGAGTCTCTGCATAGAGGCCGGGTTCCTTGATGAACCCCCAGCCCCCTTTCAGCCGAAAGTAACGTATAACCCCCAGCCGCCGTGGCTCGTTCACAGTACCTCTCCTGGTCTTCCTGCTTCCTGCGTCCGCCTGGACTGGCGGCGCTCCGTGCAGGCAGAAGTTGGAGCCGGCTCATTCTGGCTCTTGATGTAGCAGGACCCGGCTTCCTCCGGAGACATGAGCGGCTTACATGGAGCTGGTGCAGGCGGCGTGGGAAGCCGTTCCTCCGCGGACTCCTCTGTTGGGACAGGTGATCCGGCGGCAGCATCTGCGACGGGGGTCGCTTCTCGGGCGGCTTCCGGTATCGCAGGTGGACGGAGCGGTCGGCGCTGCTGCAGCCGCAGCTTAAGAGCCCTCCAGCTCTGCTCCATGCGCTCCACTTCTGCCCGGTGCCGGGCCAGGTCCTCCAGCGCGGCATCCGCTTCTTCACTGGAGAGGGCACCAACGGGTTCGGGCCCTGCAGGTGGCTCTGTGACGGATAACTCTTCTTCATGGGGGGGAGAGGGTAAGCTCCTCCATCCCTTCCCATGGCAGCTCACCACCGCACTACATCTTTCCCAGGTCACAAGAGATGTCTCCATCAGGCAGGCCCCGCTCCTTAGTATAGGGGCACAGCTTTTGTGTTCTCTTCCTCCCATAAAGGAGGATGAGGAGGCGTATCTCCATGGCTGTGGGGCATGTCCGCACATTGCAGAAGCATTTAGGGTAGGCGGGCATTTCTTTCGCGCCACTGGGGAAGTGCACGCCCACGAATCCACGCCCTTCTTCTTCACCAGCGCCTCATGGCACGAATATGGCGGCAAAATGGCGGTTAATGGCAGCAATTCCACAATAAAACTTCTTGCACAAAAACAGTCAATTTAGGCACACAGGACTCGCTTATCACAAGCTTCAGGATCCTGTTCGTGACGCCAAAAATGAGCCACCCGCCAGGGCCGTGGGGTACTCGGCATCGAGCCCGTCGACTTCTATGGGGGATATCACGGGCAGCCACGGCTCGGTCCGTGGCCCTGGGCGCTCACCAAAAAGGGGGAAATATTTACAGGGGATTAGTGTTTGCATGTTGATTCGTGAGGCCGCTGTCACGATAGGCTGCAGCCGCCGAGAAGCGGCTCAGCCCATCATCGCCTCCACGGTGACCGACCACCACGGCTTTGGGCGGGCGCCCCCCCGGGTGCCCCCCCGGGGACGCAATGTGGACCCTCCATACCGCAGAGGGGGACCCGGCCTACCCGAACTAGGGAAGGGCAGAGACCGGGGTTCTGTGGCAGCTGAGCATGTGGACCAAGAAGGGCCATGTAGAACTTCAGGTATAGATGAAATAGAGTTTACTGGAGTAACAACACAATACATAAACATCAGGATCATGAACTCGGGAACACGAACTGGAACTCAGGAACATGAAATCAGGAACACGGACTCGATCTCAGTAACACGAACCGGACATCAGGAAACGACATCAGGAACACAGACTGGATATCAGGAACATGGACCGGACATCAGGAACACGGAATCAGGAACATGGAATCGGGAACACGGAATCAGGAACATGGAATCGGGAACATGGAATCGGGAACACGGACTCAGGAACATGGAATCGGGAACACGGACTCAGGAACATGGAATCGGGAACACGGACTCAGGAACATGGAATCGGGAACACGGACTCAGGAACATGGAATCTGGAACACGGACCGGACATCAGGAACACGGAATCTGGAACACGGACTGGACATCAGGAACATGGACACGGGAACACAGGCTGGATCTCAGGAACATCAGAACACTGGCATCGGACTCCGGACATCTGGCAACGATCGACAGGTTCCGGACATCGGCCTGCGGACATCAGGCTCCGGACAAGAGGCCGCAGTATCAGGCTCAGGACATTTGGCAACGATCGGCAGGCTCCGGACATAAGGCAGGGAAGGATCGGATCCGGACATCTGGAAGCAATCTAAAAAGGAACCCAAGAGGTCTGGTGCAAGCCCCGCCAGGCTCAACTGGAGCCGGCCGGGGATTGCACCAAAAACAAGCTGAGCACAGAGTAACAGAAACTCAGCACACCCACACCGGACTCCTCCTTCCAAGATGAACCCAGGTTGTATCAAAGGAAGTCAGTTAGCAAAAGATCACAGTCACTGGGCACAGGGTTCAGGACACAGAAGGATTCAGGAACATAACACAGCAGACAGTCAGGTACAGGACAGGTACAGGATCAAGGATTCAAGCCTGGAATTACCGCCTCCGAGATAGGCGAGCCTGGAATTACCACCTCCAGGACAGGCGCAGGGACGGGTACAGGATCAGGGATTCAAACCTAGAATTACCGCCTCCAGGATGGGTACAGGATCAGGGATTCAAGCCTAGAATTACCACCTCTACGATAGGCGAGCCTGGAATTACTGCCTCCAGGATAGGTGCAGGGATTCAAGCCTGGAATTACCGCCTCCAGGATAGGCGCAGGTACAGGAACACACAACACACATGGCAAGATTCAGAAGCTATGTGAGTAGCTTAGGCCCCACCCATAGGGCAGGGAGCCTTTATATAGGAGCTGTCCCTCAGCAATTGGCTGGGACAGCATTTCAAGTACACACACTAACCCTGATAAAAGCAGGGCAGGTGTGGCCTGCGCACCCTATGAGAGCCAGACACATATCAGCACAGCAAGGGCACCTGGAAATGGCTGCAGCCTAAACACACGTAGTAAGTCATGCACCACTGCAGAGGACCTTGCAACCTACGGGTAGCTTTCACAGCAGTAGCCAGGGACCGCACATGCGGGTGGTCATGCAACGTAGTGGAAACACCCACGCATGTGCGGCTACGCAGCGGAGCTGAGAACTGAGCAGCATCCATACAGGTAACGGATAACAGTATCCCAGCTCAATTAGGGAGAAAAGGAGCAAAGGGTTAAGGCACAGACATGCATTGTCACGCCGACAACCAAGTACAGACAGAACAGCGTGACATTTTCCCCTCCTAAAGCCCCCTCTTCTGAAGTCCCCTAAAAAAATACACAGAAACTTTTCTTGGGATAGGCGGTAAGCCCCAGTTCACATGCAGCAGAGTTCATTGCTCCAGAAATCCAAACCGCTAACCAAGCGCAGGGTTGAGCAATCTAGTCCACTACCAGCTGGGATCCGAGCCAACTCATCCGCCGGCCAGGCGGGGCTCGGAAAAAGTCCTACCGTCCATACATGCTCAGCTGAGTCCAAGGCCTTAGCTTCTGTCACGATAGGCTGCAGCCACCGAGAAGCGGCTCAGCCCATCATCGCCTCCACGCTGACCAACCACCACGGCGTGGGGCGGGCGCCCCCCGGGGACGCAATGTGGACCCTCAATACCGCAGAGAGGGACCCCACCTACCCGAACTAGGGAAGGGCAGAGACTGGGGTTCTGTGGCAGCTGAGCATGTGGACCAAGAAGAGCCATGTAGAACTTCAGATATAGATGAAATAGCGTTTACTGGAGTAACAACACAATACATAAACATCAGGATCATGAACTCGGGAACACGAACTGGAACTCAGGAACATGGAATCAGGAACACGGACTTGATCTCAGTAACACGAACCGGCATCAGGAAACGACATCAGGAACACAGACTGGATCTCAGGAACATGGACCGAACATCAGGAACACGGAATCAGGAACATGGAATCGGGAACACGGACTCAGGAACATGGAATCGGGAACACGGACTCAGGAACATGGAATCGAGAACACGGACTCAGGAACATGGAATCGGGAACACGGACTTAGGAACATGGAATCGGGAATACGGACTCAGGAACATGGAATCGGGAACACGGACTCAGGAACATGGAATCGGGAACACGGACCGGACATCAGGAACACGGAATCTGGAACATGGACTGGACATCAGGAACATGGACACCGGAACACGGGCTGGATCTCAGGAACATCAGAACACTGGCATCGGACTCCGGACATCTGGCAACGATCGACAGGTTCCGGACATCGGCCTGCGGACATCAGGCTCCGGACAAGAGGCCGCAGTATCAGGCTCAGGACATTTGGCAACGATCGGCAGGCTCCGGACATAAGGCAGGGAAGGATCGGATCCGGACATCTGGAAGCAATCTAAAAAGGAACCCAAGAGGTCTGGTGCAAGCCCCGCCAGGCTCAACTGGAGCCGGCCGGGGATTGCACCAAAAACAAGCTGAGCACAGAGTAACAGAAACTCAGCACACCCACACCGGACTCCTCCTTCCAAGATGAACCCAGGTTGTATCAAAGGAAGTCAGTTAGCAAAAGATCACAGTCACTGGGCACAGGGTTCAGGACACAGAAGGATTCAGGAACATAACACAGCAGACAGTCAGGTACAGGACAGGTACAGGATCAAGGATTCAAGCCTGGAATTACCGCCTCCGAGATAGGCGAGCCTGGAATTACCACCTCCAGGACAGGCGCAGGGACGGGTACAGGATCAGGGATTCAAACCTAGAATTACCGCCTCCAGGATGGGTACAGGATCAGGGATTCAAGCCTAGAATTACCACCTCTACGATAGGCGAGCCTGGAATTACTGCCTCCAGGATAGGTGCAGGGATTCAAGCCTGGAATTACCGCCTCCAGGATAGGCGCAGGTACAGGAACACACAACACACATGGCAAGATTCAGAAGCTATGTGAGTAGCTTAGGCCCCACCCATAGGGCAGGGAGCCTTTATATAGGAGCTGTCCCTCAGCAATTGGCTGGGACAGCATTTCAAGTACACACACTAACCCTGATAAAAGCAGGGCAGGTGTGGCCTGCGCACCCTATGAGAGCCAGACACATATCAGCACAGCAAGGGCACCTGGAAATGGCTGCAGCCTAAACACACGTAGTAAGTCATGCACCACTGCAGAGGACCTTGCAACCTACGGGTAGCTTTCACAGCAGTAGCCAGGGACCGCACATGCGGGTGGTCATGCAACGTAGTGGAAACACCCACGCATGTGCGGCTACGCAGCGGAGCTGAGAACTGAGCAGCATCCATACAGGTAACGGATAACAGTATCCCAGCTCAATTAGGGAGAAAAGGAGCAAAGGGTTAAGGCACAGACATGCATTGTCACGCCGACAACCAAGTACAGACAGAACAGCGTGACATTTTCCCCTCCTAAAGCCCCCTCTTCTGAAGTCCCCTAAAAAAATACACAGAAACTTTTCTTGGGATAGGCGGTAAGCCCCAGTTCACATGCAGCAGAGTTCATTGCTCCAGAAATCCAAACCGCTAACCAAGCGCAGGGTTGAGCAATCTAGTCCACTACCAGCTGGGATCCGAGCCAACTCATCCGCCGGCCAGGCGGGGCTCGGAAAAAGTCCTACCGTCCATACATGCTCAGCTGAGTCCAAGGCCTTAGCTTCTGTCACGATAGGCTGCAGCCACCGAGAAGCGGCTCAGCCCATCATCGCCTCCACGCTGACCAACCACCACGGCGTGGGGCGGGCGCCCCCCGGGGACGCAATGTGGACCCTCAATACCGCAGAGAGGGACCCCACCTACCCGAACTAGGGAAGGGCAGAGACTGGGGTTCTGTGGCAGCTGAGCATGTGGACCAAGAAGAGCCATGTAGAACTTCAGATATAGATGAAATAGCGTTTACTGGAGTAACAACACAATACATAAACATCAGGATCATGAACTCGGGAACACGAACTGGAACTCAGGAACATGGAATCAGGAACACGGACTTGATCTCAGTAACACGAACCGGCATCAGGAAACGACATCAGGAACACAGACTGGATCTCAGGAACATGGACCGAACATCAGGAACACGGAATCAGGAACATGGAATCGGGAACACGGACTCAGGAACATGGAATCGGGAACACGGACTCAGGAACATGGAATCGAGAACACGGACTCAGGAACATGGAATCGGGAACACGGACTTAGGAACATGGAATCGGGAATACGGACTCAGGAACATGGAATCGGGAACACGGACTCAGGAACATGGAATCGGGAACACGGACCGGACATCAGGAACACGGAATCTGGAACATGGACTGGACATCAGGAACATGGACACCGGAACACGGGCTGGATCTCAGGAACATCAGAACACTGGCATCGGACTCCGGACATCTGGCAACGATCGACAGGTTCCGGACATCGGCCTGCGGACATCAGGCTCCGGACAAGAGGCCGCAGTATCAGGCTCAGGACATTTGGCAACGATCGGCAGGCTCCGGACATAAGGCAGGGAAGGATCGGATCCGGACATCTGGAAGCAATCTAAAAAGGAACCCAAGAGGTCTGGTGCAAGCCCCGCCAGGCTCAACTGGAGCCGGCCGGGGATTGCACCAAAAACAAGCTGAGCACAGAGTAACAGAAACTCAGCACACCCACACGGACTCCTCCTTCCAAGATGAACCCAGGTTGTATCAAAGGAAGTCAGTTAGCAAAAGATCACAGTCACTGGGCACAGGGTTCAGGACACAGAAGGATTCAGGAACATAACACAGCAGACAGTCAGGTACAGGACAGGTACAGGATCAAGGATTCAAGCCTGGAATTACCGCCTCCGAGATAGGCGAGCCTGGAATTACCACCTCCAGGACAGGCGCAGGGACGGGTACAGGATCAGGGATTCAAACCTAGAATTACCGCCTCCAGGATGGGTACAGGATCAGGGATTCAAGCCTAGAATTACCACCTCTACGATAGGCGAGCCTGGAATTACTGCCTCCAGGATAGGTGCAGGGATTCAAGCCTGGAATTACCGCCTCCAGGATAGGCGCAGGTACAGGAACACACAACACACATGGCAAGATTCAGAAGCTATGTGAGTAGCTTAGGCCCCACCCATAGGGCAGGGAGCCTTTATATAGGAGCTGTCCCTCAGCAATTGGCTGGGACAGCATTTCAAGTACACACACTAACCCTGATAAAAGCAGGGCAGGTGTGGCCTGCGCACCCTATGAGAGCCAGACACATATCAGCACAGCAAGGGCACCTGGAAATGGCTGCAGCCTAAACACACGTAGTAAGTCATGCACCACTGCAGAGGACCTTGCAACCTACGGGTAGCTTTCACAGCAGTAGCCAGGGACCGCACATGCGGGTGGTCATGCAACGTAGTGGAAACACCCACGCATGTGCGGCTACGCAGCGGAGCTGAGAACTGAGCAGCATCCATACAGGTAACGGATAACAGTATCCCAGCTCAATTAGGGAGAAAAGGAGCAAAGGGTTAAGGCACAGACATGCATTGTCACGCCGACAACCAAGTACAGACAGAACAGCGTGACATTTTCCCCTCCTAAAGCCCCTCTTTCTGAAGTCCCCTAAAAAAATACACAGAAACTTTTCTTGGGATAGGCGGTAAGCCCCAGTTCACATGCAGCAGAGTTCATTGCTCCAGAAATCCAAACCGCTAACCAAGCGCAGGGTTGAGCAATCTAGTCCACTACCAGCTGGGATCCGAGCCAACTCATCCGCCGGCCAGGCGGGGCTCGGAAAAAGTCCTACCGTCCATACATGCTCAGCTGAGTCCAAGGCCTTAGCTTCTGTCACGATAGGCTGCAGCCACCGAGAAGCGGCTCAGCCCATCATCGCCTCCACGCTGACCAACCACCACGGCGTGGGGCGGGCGCCCCCCGGGGACGCAATGTGGACCCTCAATACCGCAGAGAGGGACCCCACCTACCCGAACTAGGGAAGGGCAGAGACTGGGGTTCTGTGGCAGCTGAGCATGTGGACCAAGAAGAGCCATGTAGAACTTCAGATATAGATGAAATAGCGTTTACTGGAGTAACAACACAATACATAAACATCAGGATCATGAACTCGGGAACACGAACTGGAACTCAGGAACATGGAATCAGGAACACGGACTTGATCTCAGTAACACGAACCGGCATCAGGAAACGACATCAGGAACACAGACTGGATCTCAGGAACATGGACCGAACATCAGGAACACGGAATCAGGAACATGGAATCGGGAACACGGACTCAGGAACATGGAATCGGGAACACGGACTCAGGAACATGGAATCGAGAACACGGACTCAGGAACATGGAATCGGGAACACGGACTTAGGAACATGGAATCGGGAATACGGACTCAGGAACATGGAATCGGGAACACGGACTCAGGAACATGGAATCGGGAACACGGACCGGACATCAGGAACACGGAATCTGGAACATGGACTGGACATCAGGAACATGGACACCGGAACACGGGCTGGATCTCAGGAACATCAGAACACTGGCATCGGACTCCGGACATCTGGCAACGATCGACAGGTTCCGGACATGGGCCTGTGGATATCAGGCTCCGGACATGAGGCCGCAGTATCAGGCTCAGGACATCTGGCAACGATCGGCAGGCTCCGGACATCAGGCAGGGAAGGATCGGATCTGGACATCTGGAAGCGATCTAAAAAGGAACCCAAGAGGTCTGGTGCAAGCCCCGCCAGGCACAACTGGAGCCGGCCGGGGA
Organism: Oophaga sylvatica; assembly: GCA_033576555.1. Classification (NCBI taxonomy): domain Eukaryota; kingdom Metazoa; phylum Chordata; class Amphibia; order Anura; family Dendrobatidae; genus Oophaga; species Oophaga sylvatica. Next base: position 933,672,838 of record JARQOD010000001.1, read on the forward strand.
TTGCACCAAAAACAAGCTGAGCACAGAGTAACAGAAACTCAGCACACCCACATCGGACTGCTCCTTCCAAGATGAACCCAGGTTGTATCAAATGAAGTCAGTTAGCAAAAGATCACAGTCACTGGGCACAGGGTTAACACTAGAACTACTGATGGAGTCATTTTGACTCCTTTCGTTTTTTATTTCTCTTCTGTGACTACATTTTTCAGAATTCCGGCTTGAATCTCGGTGACTTTTCCTCAAATATGATGTGAAAAAAGATTTTGTGAGAATAAATAATTTTGGTGAAAAATTTGCGCGTTTTTTTCAAAATTTACCAAGAACTACTGAAGGAAGTCATTTTGACTCCCTACTATATTTTGAGGTCCTTTTGTCACTAAATGTTGCTATAAAGTTTTGTGCATAATTTTTTCACTCTGTCTTATTTACCCTGATGTTCATATAGATGTAGTTCAATTTACATGTCAACTTTTCACATTTTCCTTCTGTTTTACCTGCTTGTATTACTGTGTAATGCTGAACAAAATAGCTTGTTTACTCTAGGCTCTTATCTTATGCTAATTTTTGATTCATATATATTGACACATATAAAGAACTGTACGCTTGCAGAAGCATGCAGGAACAATAATTTACAGTTTACTCTATCTGATGAGGAGCTAGATGCATTCATTGCGATATTCTATGCTCGTGGAATATCTGGCACGAACCGTCACTCGATTAGCAGTATTTGGTGTAATGACTGGGGAATACCGTTTTGCAAAGCGACAATGTCTAGGGACCGCTTTGTTGAAATTATGAGGTTTCTCAGATTTGATGAGAAATCTACTCGATCGGAGAGACTGCAAACGGACAAGTTTGCTCTATTTTCTACTGTGTGGGACAGGTTTATTGAAAATTGTATTGCGTGTTACAAACCTGGCCCATACATAACGGTGGATGAGCAACTTTTCCCAAGCAAAACTAGGTGTCCATTCACGCAGTACATGCCTTCCAAACCAGATAAATATGGCCACAAATATTGGCTAGCTGTTGATAAGGAGAGCAAATATCTGGCAAATGGCTTCCCTTATCTAGGCAAAGATGACACACGCCGTGCTGAGGACCGTTTAGCTGACCATGTGGTAATGAAGTTATTGGACCCGTTTTTGAAAAAAGGTCGCAATGTTACAACCGATAATTATTTTACTTCAGTAAAATTAGCTAAACAGCTAAAAAGCAAAGGAACAACCATCGTGGGAACACTGAACAAGATAAGGCGAGAAGTGCCTAAAGAAATAAAATCCATGAAAGAGGAATTGTACAACACTAAAGTGTTTAGAAATGAAGACAATTTTACACTTACAGTATATCAAGGAAAGCCCAACAAAAATGTTGTCATTTTGAGTTCCGTCCATCCAGATGTTGTTGTTGCGTCTGATTCCGCTAAAAAAACTCCAGAAACGGTAAAGTTTTACAATGAAACAAAATATGGAGTAGATGTAGTGGATCAGATGGCACGAAAATATACCACACGAACATGCACAAGGAGATGGCCTGTTCATGCATTTGAAAATGCCTTAGACTTTGCGGGTATAAATGCATGGATAATATTCAATGAGATAACCCACCAAAAAATGTCACGCAAGGCATTTTTGCAAACGCTTGTGAGAGAGTTGAGTGGTCCTTATGTCACAGATAGGGAAAAGGGTTCCACGTCCCAAGTTTCTACATGCTCAGAAGTGATGGTTCAAACAAAATTTTGCCAGATCAAAGAAAAGTGCAAGAAAAATAGATCTGTCGGCAATTGTAAGACTTGTGGTAAGTCTTTGTGTGGGCAATGTACTGCCATAAATCAAAGGCAATGCCTAAAATGCGAAACACCAAATGTTTAGAAGGTGAATTCTGCGCCATATTTTCATTTTTATGCTCCTCCACCTACATTTTCTCTGCTTTTTGTTCTTCAGTTGTTGTTTATATGTGTGCACTTGAATAAAAAAAATGTTTGAAAAACGTCTATTATAATTATTGTTATTTTCTGTAGAAAAATAAGAAAAGCAGAAAAAAAACAATCAAAAGCATTACTGTTGGATCTCACAATAATAATACATTACAAAAAATATAATTATTAATAAATAACCACAAATGAAACTCTAAAAATAAACTAAAACAAGCAAGGAGTCAAAATGACTCCTTTCAGTAGTTCTAGGCGGGGTCACGAGTCCAGTAGTCCTAGTGTTAAGGACACAGAAGGATTCAGGAACATAACACAGCAGACAGTCAGGTACAGGACAGGTACAGGATCAAGGATTCAAGCCTGGAATTACCGCCTCCAAGATAGGCGAGCCTGGAATTACCGCCTCCAGGACAGGCGCAGGGACGGGTACAGGATCAGGGATTCAAACCTAGAATTACCGTCTCCAGGATGGGTACAGGATCAGGGATTCAAGCCTAGAATTAACGCCTCCAGGATAGGCGAGCCTGGAATTACCGCCTCCAGGATAGGTGCAGGGACAGGTACAGGAACACACAACACACATGGCAAGATTCAGAAGCTATGTGAGTAGCTAAGGCCCCACCCATAGGGCAGGGAGCCTTTATATAGGAGCTGTCCCTCAGCAATTGGCTGGGACAGCATTTCAAGTACACACACTAACCCTGATAAAAGCAGGGCAGGTGTGGCCTGCGCACCCTATGAGAGCCAGACACATATCAGCACAGCAAGGGCACCTGGAAATGGATGCAGCCTAAACACATGTAGTAAGTCATGCACCACTGCAGAGGACCTTGCAACCTACGGGTAGCTTTCACAGCAGTAGCCAGGGACCGCACATGCGGGTGGTCATGCAACGCAGCGGAAACACCCACGCATGTGCGGCTACGCAGCGGAGCTGAGAACTGAGCAGCATCCATACAGGTAATGGATAACAGTATCCAAGCTCAATTAGGGAGAAAAGGAGCAAAGGGTTAAGGCACAGACATGCATTGTCACGCCGACAACCAAGTACAGACAGAACAGCGTGACAGCCACCTGTAGTACCTGGTCAGGGTGACCAGCGATGCTGTGCAGGTCCTCTGGAAGGGATGGTGTTGTGCAGCTAGTTGTTAAGTCTCCCACAGGTGAGATGGAGTCCTTCCAGGGCAGATAGATGAAAGGTGTAGCAATGGTGCACAGGGATGTAGCAGACGGGAGTGTGCGTCACTGGAATAATCAGGGAAACAGTTCTGTTGCAGTTTCAAGGGTTTACTCACAGTCTGTTGCATGCCATACAGATGCCAGCCGGGCACTGTGTCCTCCAAGTGAGTGATCCAGCAACCCTCAGGTAAGTTGGTCGCACTTCCAAAGACTCCCCTTTCAGTATGTTCCTTTCCGGCTTCTTCTCTAGGTGCTACTCTCCTAATCTTCCATGCACCCCGCCACCACAGAGCCCTCGGACGAGGGAGTATTGGGCCCTTTCAGTTACGAGACCAGACCAGTGGTTCACCAGACCAATCCAGTACGAAGGTTCTGGACGTACTTGACCCCTAAGCTTCCTCCCGGTGAGATTATGGTGGCTAGTGGCCCAGTGAAGTGACCACTGTTGTCGGTGTTACTAGTGGAGCTGAACTTTCCCACTAGTCTAGGGACCGTTCCCCGATGTTCGCCTGGTCCTTCCTTCTTCAGGATGGGGGCACAGCTCCACTTGCTGTCTCGCCCTGCACCCTTTCTCTCACACAGCTAGGCTCCCTGAGGTGGACTCAGAGGAGCAGCAGGACAGTCCAGTACCCACACACTGACTGCCTGACACTAACTGAAACTAAAGACGAACACGCAGCCTAAGTGCTGCCTAAGCTACACCCACCAACTAACTACACCCTTTCCTAACCAGCCTGAGTCAGACCATCCTCCCGAAGGGTCCGCCTGTGCTCAGCCAGCATAGTGTATGTTGGATGCTGGTGGTGCGAGTCAATGGGGTGCTTCCTCCTTACCTGAGAGTCAGGTGTCACACCTCTGGATGAGATGCAACATCTCTGTGGCGACTGGACCCTCAGGGTGCCACAAATACAGGCCACACATTTTTCGTAGTGGTATCTCCGTGCCAGCTCATATGTATGCGTGCTCAAAGTTTGTCCAGTTTACGGCGGTTTTCTATTTTTGTCATGGGTGTCACTGTACTTATATACAGCAGGATTTAGCCAAAAAAATAAAAAAATACAGGCCACACATTTTTCTGTGTGGTATCTCTGTGCCAGCTCATATCTGTGCGTGCTCAAAGTTTGGCCAGTTTACGGCGGTATTCTTTTTTTGTCCTGGGTGTCACTGTACTTATATAGAGCAGTATTTTGCAAAAAAAAAAAAATACAGGCCACACATTTTTCGTATTGGTATCTCCGTGCCAGCTCATATGTGTGCATGCTCTGGACTTTGTCCGGCTCAATTCAATCTCCTACCTAGATGACTCACCTGTTACCCTTTGTCTCCCATGAAATTAGGAATATAACCACAACTTAGACATTTTTAGGTGCTCCCTAAAAATACATCTGTTTAGGGCTGCCTATCACGTTCCCTAATTAAAGTCCTTTTTATATATATAGCTTATTCTCTACTTTCTGAACATAATTCACCAAACTCAACCGTACCTATAAGGCTCATGCAGCCTTTATCTACCCCCCATTTCCTCAAGATGGTTGTACCATCATTGTAAATTAGCACCTGTAATTGGTGTCACCCCCACCTCCTTGTAAATTGTAACCTATGAAGAGCATGGTCGTCATTATTTTTGCTTGAATTGTTTGATTATCTTAAACTTGGTAACTTTTGACTGTTTTATATAAACTGCTGACTCATAAAGCTATGCGTAATGTGTTTGTGATATATAAAGAAAGGTTATTATTAGTAGATAGTAGATGGTGAAATTCAAGCTGTTAACTTTTCCATGTGTAGGAGTAAAGAATCTTTTACGTGAGCACAACTGCACAAACAAGGGTTTGCTGCTGTGCTGACACAGGGTGGAGCAGGGTGAAACCGACAAGCTGCTGGACTGTGAGAGAGGTGCAAGCTGTGATGTTATGGTGGATAAAGAAAGATGGGGTGGCTTGGTATGTAAGATCAGTCAAAAACAGCAGCCATGTCCAATTCTGTATCAGATGACAGGCTCTCAATCTCCCCAAATGTAGGGGGTAAACAAGTGGAGGTTCTTCGGCTTGTGTGACAACACTTGCCATGGTGAGGGAGGAGGAAGAATCGGAAGATGCAGTTGATGGGCTGGACGGTGGTTGGCGAGACCCGCTAGCCTGCATTTTAGCATAATGACATTTCCAGATTAACACATGTTGATCACGCATGTGCCAGTTCATGCATGTAGAACTGAAATTATTTAATTTTTTTACTCTACTAGGTCTTTTTTTTTTAAATTTGACAGCTAACATGATTTTCTACATTTTTGCCGGGTTGAAAAAAAGACCCAAGATAGCCAACTGCGGAATCTCAAATGCTGCTGTCCACTGCCAGAGTTAGGCCTCAGGATGCATTGGTTGTCGTAGTTGCATAACTCTTTGTCTACGTAACCTCCTCATCTTCCTCCTCCTCTGTGGAGCTACTCAGCTGCATGCCTCTGGGTTTACACCAAGCGTGATCTACTACCTCATCATCATCCTCTCTGTTCTCCCTCTCCTCACCCTGAGTCACCCTCTTCCTCTTCCTGCCTTAACAGCACAGTACAGTCTGTGGGCTCCTCAAATATCTGAGTCTCATCACAAATGGATCACCTTCACCCAACTGGGATAAAGTCTGTTGAGGAGGGTTTGGTTTATGCTCAGACAAATCTTCATCCGGCCATTGATCAAAGTGAGAAAAAAGTTGGCCATCGGTGCAGATGATTTCCTCCTCTTGACTCTGTGAATCTTTAGAGTACACTTCCTATGCCCATGGCATACAATGTCTGACGAGATCTGCAGACATCTTTGGTTCCCAATAGTCAGTTGGACGCTTGGTGAGTTGTGATGTGAGAGAAAAAAGGTTAATTGGGGTGCCACCATTGAGGACTGTACTGTGTGTGATGTTAAGGTGGAGGAAGAGGAGCAGAGGCCACTTGATGCAGCGCTTGCCATCTACTGGAGCACATGTTCTTTCTGGCCCTCATCTACAAAGCATACCGTTGTACGGCTGCCAAAGAAAGGGAGCAGAGTTGCTCGTCCAGTAACAGAAGCTGTGCAAATTCTGACTGCAGCAAAACAAACCGATTTCTCATCCTTCATATCATACCTGTCTCACAACCCTAAACAGGTATTCAGTACTTTCAATTCTTTCCTACATCCACCAGTTCCCCCTCCCTTTCATCTCATCTCAGCTGAAAACTTTGCCTCACCACCTGTGAACTTGACACAATAACGTCCCACCTCATTCCAAACATTACCACAGTCTTCATCACAAGCATAACCCACCTCTTCAACCTGTCACTAACAACTGGTGTCTTCTTTCCTGATTGAAACATACCTTGATCACACCATCTTCAAAAAGCCCACTCATCCTCTTTGTCTACCTATTGCCCTATATCATTTCTCCCCTATGCCACCAAACTACTGGAACAACATGTCCATTTTGAACTGTCCTCCCACCTCTCCTCTTGCTCCCTCTTTGACCACGTATAATTGACTTCAGACCGCACCATTCCAATTCAATTCAATTCAAAGAAGCTTTATTGGCAGGACTAAATACACGTTAGTTTTGCCAAAGCAAGTGTACAAAAGGGAATAGGGATAGGGAGGGGGGATGGGGACAGATCTAGGTGGGGGTTATGGAAGTCCATGGCATAGGGAGGGGTGATGGGGGCGCAGATCCGGGGTAGGGGCTATAGAAGTCCATGGCATAGGGATGTTGGGTAGGGGCAGATCTAGGGTGGGGGCTATAGAAGTCCATGGCATATCATAGTTCTCTTTCTCGCAGTCTATGACATTCGCTCACATACCGCGCTGCTATCTCAGCTGCTCTCTCTTCTTCCCCCAGCAAAATATATGTTTTCTCTTCCTCCTTCATGGTGATGAAATCCGGGAAGAGATGTGAGAGTCTCCTGAAGTGAGTGTCCCTCACTGCTGAGTATTTGGAGCAGTGTAGCAGGAAGTGGGTTTCGTCCTCTATGGCCTCCTGGTCACAGTGTTGGCATAGTCTTTCCTCCCTGGGCTTGTAGCTCTGCCTGTGTCGGCCGGATTCGATGGCCAGACTGTGGGCACTGAGTCTATACCGGCTCAGGATCTTGCGGTCTCTGGGGTCCGGGAGTTTCTCCAGGTATGGGGCCAGTCTGTAGTCTCTCTGTAGACTCCGGTACATGGTCAGTTTCTGGGAGCTGATGATGTCGTTCTTCCAGTCACTGACATACCTCTCCTGGCCTTCGTCTACCATCTTCCTGATTTCGGCTTTTGTCAGGTTGTTGTGATTGGTGTTCTGGTCAGGTTGGGTTTGGGTGAGCTGTTCCGAGGGTCCTAGTTTTTCTGTTTCACCTACGTGTGTCAGGGCTTTATGGTGATGGGAGCTTGGATTGCTCCTAAGTAGGTGAGCCCGGAATGACAGTGCCCTCTTTAGAACCGTTAGGTGTAGAGGGAATCTGCCCAGCTCGGCCCGGCAGGCACTGTTGGAGGTGCTCCAACTGAAACTGACCTGATTAAAGTCACCAATGACCTGCTAACCGCCAAATGAAAGCGACGTGAGTTTGTCGTCCTCCTCCTGGACCTGGCATCTGTCTTTGACACAGTGGACCATTCCCTCTTACTACAGACTTTCTGATCTGTTGACATTACAGACTTGGCCCTTTGTTGGATCTCCTCTTACCTAACAGACAGGACATTCAGTGTCTCCCGCTCACACACCACCTCCTCATCTCTCCCCCTATGTGTCGGTGTCCACCAAGGTTCAGTTGTAGGATCGGGAACTATGCTCAGAGAGTACACTCGTGCATTCCCTCCCTCTTAAAGGGACCACCCGCATCAACCTAAGATATTCCCAAGCTATAGCTGGGTGACACCTTCTATTTAAGGCTTCTCCTCCAATATGAAAGTGCCTGAGCTGCATTGTTAGTTTTCCTTGCATGCTTGCTAGTTGTCAGGTTCCCCAGGTCTGTCTGTTTGTCTACACTGTACCTATCTGCTCTTACCTGTCTGTGCCCGTCTGCTCATACCTGTCTGTGCTCGTCTGTCCATCAGCCGGTCCAAATCGCGCTTGCCAGTGCACATCTTTGTTATGAATGTTTTAGAAATGAATTCTGAGCAGAAGCTCCCTCTGGTGGTTACAAACAGTACTGAACCATTCAATGAGGATTGGCAATCAGGAATCACAGATTGGCTGGATATAAGGGAGGTTTCCCCCCATCATGGTTGCCGGTGATCAATTGTTCTTGTCTCAACGTTGTTTCCTGGTTCACTTGGAAGCTTGCTGAGTCTTGCCTCTTCTCCTGCTCTCAGATAAGATATTTTCTGTTTTTTGTTTTTGTGCTTGCCTTTTGCATATTTCTCTGCATTTCTGTGAGGTTGGCCAAGTTCCCCTGCCGGGGGGCTTGGTCTCCTCTCGGTTCCTCTGGAGCCACTGTTGTTTGTTCATTTGCCTTTTCTAGTTTTTTCTGTGCCTGCGGCTTAGTTTTGTTACACCAGTGAACTAATTTAGGTGGTAGAGGTCGTGTGATCTCAGGTGTTTTTGCAATTAGTAGCGTTGTTTTTTTTTTAGGGTTTTTTTTTGGATTGCAGTAAGAATCCTTCCTATCATTTCTGTCTAGGCAGATTGGGCCCCAGCGTTTGCTCATGCTATTTTCTGTCTGTGTCTGTATTTCCTCTTGTCTAACCGCAAATACATGTTTGGAGGCTTCCTATCATCTTTGGGGATCTGCTCCGGGGCAGATAGCTTTCCTCTTTCTATCTTTAGGTGTAGTTAGCCTCTCAGGCTGTGACGAGACGTCTAGGACCAACGTAGGAATGCTCCACGGCTGCCTTTAGCTGTGGTGGTTAGTCAGGGTACTGCAATCCAGTAGATTCCAACCTCTCTGGTGTATTGCCGTTTTTGCCTTCTCTCCTCAGCTACCAAAACATAACACATCTTTCTAACACCCAGTCCAGCCCTCACCTGCCATTGCTTTTCTATTCCTCAGCCGGTGTCATCTGCACTTGTGGTTCCAGAGTCCCTACAGTGCTTGCCTGCATTTTTCATCCCTCCTTTGGGCCATAGCAGCTTACCCGCTGTAGGGGGTCAGCTGCCACATTCTGTAGGGCAGCCATAGAGTAGCACCTGGTGCCACCTCTTTGTACCTCCTTGGGTCGCAGTTTTCGTCTGCTGCCACTTGTCTGAGTAGGTATTTAGTAGGCCACCTAGTTATGCCCCTTCCAGGCTTTCAGAGGGACACGGAACAGTGATTCCACCACCTTGCCCGTTACAGTCTCCATCTGCTGGGTTGGCTGTAGTGGAAAAGGTGTCAGTCCCCGCTATACTAATTCTACTTTATTGCAATTGATGACACTTTGTTGGTGTCTGCTACTAATTTTTCTAAATGTGTAGACTCCTGGTTGGGTCTCCTTCATGCGTGTTGCCTGTAGCAGTAGGCCTCCGAGACCATTAGACCTCCACTTCCTTGGACTCAACTACCTGTGTTACTATCCTTAAATTTTTCTGACAATGGTAGTCTACAAAACTGATATTTGTGCCACCTGAGTGTGGCTCAGCATGTAGAGATGTTGCATGTGGTATTTGGGCACCAAAGCAAAGGGGCCCTACACCGATCCCTCACACACCTCATCTTACTGTGACGTTCAATTGAAAGCTGTAAATGCTGTCCCAGACCCCGATACCTCATGCCTGGCTGATTGCTGCAGTGCCAGGCTAAAATCTGTGGGTGAAATGAGGCCACTTTCCTGTTGTCTGTCCCTCATTTGATGTGTTTTGGCAGCATTTGGGGCCGTTATAAGGTGTTGTGCATGTGTTTATTTTTGCCTCTTATTGAGAATAATGGCGTTCGGTTATGTTTGGCGAATATTCGACGAATTAATCGGTGAATATTGCAAATTCAGCAAACGTAATACGAACTGAACATTGAAATATTCGCTCATCTCTAATTAAGACTTAAGTAGGCAGTTATGGTCCATGAAAACAGCCTTTAGTCAACTATAACCATTCGAAAAATAAATATCATTTCACATTTTAATAAGGAATATTTTATAACGGTATTGGAATTGACTTGATATTGTGGCCCCAAGATTGATATTGATATTGTGGCTTCAAGAGAATTTTCAATGTAATGGCCACTCTCATGTTAGCAGTACTGGTCCTGAGTGGGTTAGGGACACCTTACCAGCTGAAATCAGTGGTAGACATATCATTGGGCCCAAAATATAATGGGGCCCAGTCACACCTGTAAAACAGGTGAAATTGTGCATTATGATGAGCTATTGAACTGCAAAGGGCCCATATATTGTTCTTGCATTGCTCTTTTGCCTGTCTCTGATAGTGGCTGAAATGATTAACAATCAGCAATCATCCAATGTCTGCAGCAGGGATGGACCAACAGCAAGAATTGTGAAGGATCCAATGAAATTTTTCTCAAGCCATGAAGTTCGGGCATACCAGATCACTGGTAAGTTATTATGACACCCTCTTGAATGGTCTACCAAAGGATCAAGAATCTCTTCTCATGCTTTACTGTCTAATTCACTTACCTTTAGGCCCCGAATCATCATTTGGGTGTTGTACCAAATTTTATGACTTTTTAAAAAGTCTTCCTTGAGATACAACCACTGTCCCTGTGGTTGTGTCCTAAGGAAGAAGTTTGAGAACTTCGAAATGCATAGATATTAAAACCTCAATTCCTTTATCCATGTGTCCTGGGAATTTCACCAGTAGATAGATCCACTTAACCTTTTCACAGCAGCACGTCTCTGGTTTTGTGACCCTTGTCCTTGCAGCAGCTGGTTTTTCATGCCTTGAGATTATTGGGTTCCACAACCATATCAGGTGAGCAAGTACTCTACATCAATATAATTGTTGCTATTGCGCTCTTTTTGCTCCCCAGCTCCATGATACATCATAATGTAGAGACAGAGACCCTGTTTCCAGTGATTTGTCACTTAATCATCTGCTTGCAGTAGTTTCGATAAAATCATATTTTTAAGTAGGAGGTCATCACTAGAGGACTGGTAAACCTGCTGCCACGCAATCCTCCACATTCATGAGCTCTGTATAACCCTGCCGTCACCACGGATTGGCAGCTTTCTGGCTATGCACAGCATACACAGAAGTGTAATTTTAAGGGTAATTGCGCATGTGCCAGCAAACGCATTTCTGGTACATATAAGTAATTCCAGTACATAAGCCGAAAATACGTTTGCCGGCGCATGCGCACTTCTGCTTTTCGGCTTTGCCCGCAGTTGGGCAAAGCATGATGCGCAAGCGTAAGACACGATTTGTCTGCGCAGGCACGAAATTTCTCACAGTGAGGAGGATGACTCAGGACACGTCATCCACTTCCAGGACGTCGAGCAGTAGCCTGGTGGAAGGGTGGACTGGCCCGAAGCCGCGCCCATCGGACCGGACGGATCTGATTAGAATACAGTGTGGGAGAAACAAAAATGGTGACAGGTTGACAGGTTCCCTTTAACAATGTAAAATTCTCATTGTACTCAGGTTCGCACAATGTTTACCTTCTTTTTTTTCAAGTTAAATTCATTACATTTATTAGTTTTTAATTTATATTAATTTCTATTTACTGAGAGCTCAAACAACATCATTTAGGGCTTCTTAATGTCATCTTTTTCAGTATGGATTTCCCCTTAGAAATGGATTACTTGCAGTCCAGAAACAATTAAGAAGACAATAAAATGCAATTTAGATCACCCAGGTTTATCTGCGGTGGCAGAATTTACTACTCCTAGCAAAAAGCAATTATGCCTAAATCTTCTTAAATAGATTGGTTAAGATGGACGGGTTGAAATCTGTAGGCAAGAGGCCATTTTCTCCAAAGCTTCCTTACACAACGATTAAAGAGATAATTACATTGACAGCTCCAAGACCCATATATACCCTGGCATTTATTGTATATACTTTCTAAATCCCATGTCAGCTGTCAGTTAATAACATTCAGAAAATAGATACGTTATGGGGGATAAAAAGAAAATGAGATTACATGCTGGGATTTACATATCTAGATGAAACGCCAGGATTGCAAATTAATTATTTAGAATACTCTGTATCATTTCCCAAAGCTCTGGAAGATGCATGAAATCAGTCTGCAAATAGAAGGAAATTAGAAAAAAATGTGTTTCGCCAGACTCTCGTTATTCCCTCAACACACATTTTTTTCTATTTTCTTTCTATTCGGAGATTTGATTTCATTCATCTTCCAGTGCATTTTTAATGAACTGCAACAAAGTAAGAAATGATGTTCAAACTATAATGAGCAATGAAGATGCAAAAAAGTTTATAAGAGTCAAAGAGTACGATGAATTAAAAGAAACAGCCTCACCCTAACATACAAGTAGAGGTCTCCAAGTATTTGGAAGTGCTCGGAGATTTAGTTTCTGTCGCTGCAGCTGCATGATTTGCGGCTACTAGACAGCCTGAATACATGTGAGGATTGCCTGTTTGTTAGGGAATTCCCACATGTATTCAGGCTGTCTAGTAGCCGCAAATCATGCAGCTGCAGCGACAGGAACTAAATCTCCGAGCACTTCCGAATACTTGGAGACCACCCAAGCATGCTCGTGAAAACCCGAGCAATAAGCATACTCGCTCATAACTAGTTAGGACATTATAAGGGTTAAAAGTTGACGATCGATTTCTAATTTTTCCAACAAAATTTACAAAACCATTTTTTTAGGGACCACCTTACATTTGAAGTGAGTTTGAGGGGTCAATATAGCAGAAAATACCCAAAAGTGACACCATTCTAAAAACTGCACCCCTCAAGGTGCGCAAACATTCAAGAAGTTTATTAACCCTTCAGGTGCTTCACGAGAACTAAAGCAATGTGGAAGGAAAAAATGAACATTTTACTTTTTTCACAAAAAATTTACTTTGGAACCAATTTTTTTTCATTTTCACAGGGGTATCAGGAGAAAATGGACCACAAAATTTGTCGTGCAATTTCTCCTGTGTACGTCAATACCCCGTATGTGGGGGAAAGCCACTGTTTGGGCGCATGGCAGGGCTCAAAAGTGAGGGTTAAAGGAATCTGTCACTGTATTTGGCGAGCTATGTAAATGATGGCGGTCCGGTCCGATGGGCGGTGTTTTGGGTCCTTTCCTTAACCCCTTTTTTGCCGCTGTGCGCAGTATTTCCGGGAATTTTGCTTGTCCTCCATATGACGCGCATGCGCATTGCAATCTTAACTTGCACACTCGCAGTATGCTTTGCCCAACTGCAGGCAAAGTCGAAAAGCATTAGTGCGCATGCGCCGGTGAACTATGTCCCAGAACACAGCGAAGTACTTCTGGTACATAGTTCACCGGCGCATGCGCACTAATGCTTTTCGGCTTTGCCCGCAGTTGGGCAAAGTATACTGCGCGTGCGCAAGTCAAGATTGCAATGTGCATGCGCATCATATGAAGGACAATGAGCAAAATTCCCGGAAATACTGTGGACAGCAGCAAAAAAGGGGTTAAGGAAAGAACCCGAAACACCGCCCATCGGACCGGACCGCCATCATTTACATAGCCTGCCAAATTCAAGTGACAGATTCCCTTTAACCATTTGACTTTTTGAACACAAAATTGGCTGGAATCAATGGTGGGCACCATGTCGTGTTTGGATACCCCCTGAGGTACCTAAACAGTGGAACCCCCAATGCTATCTCCACCCCTAACCCTAATCCCAACCCTAATGACAATCCTAACCCCAACACACCCCTAACCCTAATCCCAACCCTAACCGTAATCCCCACCAGGGGGTGCAGTCAGGCGTGATTCAGGGGAGGGGAAACAGTCAGGCAGGGGTAATACATAGGGAGAGGGGTTCAGTCAGGGTGATACAGGGGGAGGGGATTCAGTCAGGTTTGATACAGGGGGAGGGGACACAATCAGTCAGGGATAGTACAGGGATAGAGGGTCTCAGTCAGGCATGATACAGGAGAGGTGGCGCAGTCAGGGGTGATTCAGGAGGAGGGGGTGCAGTCAGGAGTAGTGATGAGCGAGTATACTCATTGCTCGAGTTTTCCCGAGCATGCTCGGGTGATCTCCGAGTATTTTGGCATGCACGGAGATTTAGTGTTTGTCAACGCAGCTGCATGATTTGCAGCTGCTAGACAGCCTGAATACATGTGTGGAATTCCTAACAAACAGGTAATCCCCACATGTATTCAGGTTGATACAGAGGGAGGGGGTGCTGTCAGTGGTGATACAGGGGGAGGGTGCTCAGTCAGGGATGATACAGGGGGAGGAGGCTCTGTCAGGGGTGATACAGAAGGAGGGGGTGCATGGGTGATATAGGGAGAGGGGGCTGAGTAAGTCAGGGTGATACAGGGGGAGAGGGGCTCAATCAGGATGATACATGGGGAGGTGGCGCAGTCAGGGGAAATACAGGGGTAGAGGGGCTCAGTCAGGATGATACAGGGGGAGGGGGTTCAGCATTGGTGATACAAGGGGAGGGGGCTCAGTCATGGGTGATACAGGGGGAGGAGGCACAGTCAGAGGTGATATGGGGGAGGGGGTGCAGTCAGGGGTGAGCAGCCAATCAGTGTTGGCCTTATCAAGAGCTGCACCGCTCTCCCTGCTTCTTCAACGAAGGAAAGAGCGGTGATATAAAAAGCCATCAGGGCGCAAGAGCACTCTTGTTACTTACAAATCATGATCCACAGTCTGCAGCAGGCGAGCGTGTCAGCTGTGTTATCAGTGATGCCCGCACTGCTCTCTGACTAGCTGGGAGGACGTCCTGCTCGCGGCTCCTTCCAGAGTTAGTCAGAGAGCAGTCACTGATAACACAGCTGACATACTCACCTGCTGCAAACTGCGGTGCACTATTTTTAAGTAACAGAGCGCTCTTGCATTCTGATGACTTTTTATGTCATGGCTTCACCCAGTAAGACAACAGGGTAGAGCGGTCAGTATGCACATTGCTGGCACACTTGACTTATGTTCACTGTGCCAAAAGATATCAGTGCCTGGGCCCACCAGAGAATCCTCCGGTCCTCCAGTGTTCCACTCCGACCCTGGTTGAAATTGACAACTGACTCATGCTCAGTAGAGCGGGGACTAGCCCAGCTCTGAAACGGAGAGGTTACGCCGCATCCTCTGCCCCCTGATGACATTTTGAGTATCCCAGCATGCCCTGGGGATTCTCAAACATAGCTTTATCAAACAGGAAGTAGGTAAAAAAAATAGCAGTTAAATAGAATAAAGAGGTAATGCTAGGGACTTTTTAATTAAAGTATATTAGAAAATAGATTAGTTTATGACATTAAATAGACAGGGATTTAAAATTAAAATAAGTGTTAGTTTTGGACCACCCCTTTAAAGGAAATCTGTCAGTAGGATCAACCCACCTAATTCGTATATATGAGCATGTAGGTCATAAGAAGCTGAATAAAATGATACTTTGATATATGCAATCCAATGTTTTTTGTTCCAGAGAAATTCATGTTTTTCCAATATGTAAATGGCCTCTTCCAGGTTATGGGGAGGACATTTCCTAGAATATAACTCTGCCTCCAGAGATTATTTTACATGAAGGGTAGTTACCAGTCAGTCAAGTAACTAACACAGAACAGGAGAAATGAAATTTGTCTTCTTGAAAACACATTTTTTTTGCTTCTCTCTAGGCTATGCTGTATTATAGCAATATTACAACCCTGTCTGCCTGTGATCTGGAAGCTGAAGCTGAGAGGAACCTGCAGATGTGTGAGGCATAATCACACACAGCTCTGCAGTGAGATCAGGAGAGCAGAGAGCAGCTATTACAAATCACACTGGGAACACTGAGCCCCCAAAATCCTTATTTTTCATTTCACTTTTCATTACGAGCCGTGTACAGGTGGGTTCCGTACAAGAGACAAGCAAATTGATTTGAAGAAGCCTGGTCCAGTGGTAACGTCAATGGTCCATGGAGCCTTGCAAACCGCTTCCTACCTGCTGGAATCCCTGGTGCCTCTTCTGATTCATAGGCCTGCGTGACATCAATGTTCCAGAGTGTTGCACACCTGCCGTTATCCTGGCCCTACTGATCAGTAAAGGTGCTGGGGATTCCGGCAAGTAGGAGTTGGTTTGCAGGACTTGAGTTAGACCTTGGTCCTCCAAATCAATTTGCTAAACTCTATTCAATAGTCATCTCAACTCAGGAAGGATTACTATACAAGAGAATACCTTTATTATAAAACTGGAGGCACATAACGTACTAAGATTGGAATGCCCCTATATCTCAAGCAGTCATTGTTAGGGCTCATTCTCATGTCTGATTTCTCAGTTTGCGAGAAAAAGAGACCGATTATTCTGATCAGAGTTCGATCAGTGTGGTCTGAGTGTCATTCATTTTTCTCCTACATGGAGAAATAAAAAAAAAAGTTTCTTCATCATCTCCATTGTGACAGTCCATGAAAATTAAACCACTCTCGGGTTTTATTAAAGTGAGGTCCGATTTATTCACAGCCCCTTTGAGTTGCATTGTCGATTTTGGTCCTACCCTTTGATCAAAAATCGAGCATTGCTCCAATATTTTCCACAGACCACTCAGTCCGAGAAAAATATCCGACATGGACAACCCAATGGACTATGAAAGGTACAAGTGCTATGTGTAAAAACCACACGATGAGAAAATCAGTCGGGTGACTGAGCCCTTAGAGATATAGTGCCACAAGGCTCAACTTGCATACATTTTCTTCAGCATTACTAGTGTTCCTGCTCTAGAGGAGATTGTGATGGGTATCCATATAGACTTCCTGCACTTTGAATCGCTTTGAATCTTGTTGGCCATGGAGAGAAATATGGCCACCACTTTCCATTACTAGTGTATTAAATCAAATAACCCAACATGAAATATAGAGCTGACGAGTGTGAACCAGCAAAAAAAAAGGTTCTGTTTTAAGTACTGGAGGTCGATGCCAAAATATAATACATTTTAAGCTTGAAGGAACCTGTGCACATCTTCTCAGAAGAAGATGATATGTATCATATTCCACAAATATTCAAGCAGCTGACAGCACTCGGGAGTTATCAAGGATGCACGTTCAGGCGTTCGGGGATCCAAACGAACAAAGTCCAACAGGAAAATAGGAACAGCATCCAATCCAGGTAGAAGTATAACAAAACTTTATTCAGCCACCATAAAACACGACGTTTCGGCCATTATCAGGCCTTTATCAAGTATACAAAATAGGGCAAAATGGTGTCCTTAAATGGTGTGGAGAAGCCAATCACCATCCAGGAACCGCCCACAGTGCACTTAGACATATATAACATTTTATACAGCAATATACAATTTAAGATCAAAGCTGAAATAGTGACATCACAAAGAGAATACTGCAATATATCCAGAAAAGCATGTGATATTCAAGAGATTATTCCATGTAAACAGTATCGCAATATATATCTGCCAATAGATGATCCGCTCTTATACACACCCATCATAATGCTGTACCAATCATGTACTCACTAACTGCAGTGTCCCCCATGTCCAATCAATATCTGCTCATCAGCGCTTACTCAGAGCTCTCTTCCAATCGCATTCAGGAACACAGAACAGAAGACACACTTAACACACCTCCCCTCCGTGGTAAACAAAGGCACATGTTCAGAGGTTGTCACAGCAGAATGCTAAGTGTATCATGTGATTACCAGCGTCAGCAGACATCCGACCATGTGACCGCCAGCGTCATCAAAAGGCCCCGTTGCATGATGATCACATCATAGACCTCCATTTAAAGTAGTCACGGCCAAAAAACAAAAATCACGTGATCAAAGGCATCATCCGACACCTGATCACATGACTTGAAAAGAGCAAAAGACTGGGCATGCGCAATGGGTTGTACCACTTAGAGATTAGCATTAGGGACTCAGCTGGTCACATGACCATCAGTGTCACAGAACCAACGGAACTATAATCAAACTCAACTACTCTATGTATATCACACACATACCCCAACAGAGGAGTGCTCTATAATCTAAAGGCGAGGAAAAATTGAGAGATCACAGAAAACTACAGCAAAATACAGTGTGCAGCGTATTAGTTTACATAGACAAAAGGGGGATTAACCATATATACAAAAAACAACCCAAGAATATTGTAATCTACCAAACATAAGTGATGTCATCATCAGGAATTATTAAGTCACCATATGCTCCGATCATTCCAGAATAATTTCCTAAAAAAATAACAAACACGAATAAAATATATATCTAAAAACAAACACAGAATTCAGATGCAAGTATTACCTAGCACAGATATGCAGATTATATTCTATATTCAACCCCTTAGGTTGCAATGTCCCCAAAACGGAAATCCAACGGAGTTCCTTCTGTTTGAGCAACTTAATCCTGTCACCACCTCTCCTGCAGTATTCTCTTTGTGATGTCACTATTTCAGCTTTGATCACTGTTTTAAATTGTATATTGCTGTATAAAATGTTATATATGTCTAAGTGCACTGTGGGCGGTTCCTGGATGGTGATTGGCTTCTCCACACCATTTAAGGACACCATTTTGCCCTATTTTGTATACTTGATAAAGGCCTGATAATGGCTGAAACGTCGTGTTTTATGGTGGCTGAATAAAGTTTTGTTATACTTCTACCTGGATTGGATGCTGTTCCTATTTTCCTGTTGGACTTTGTTCGTTTGGATCCCCGAACGCCTGAACGTGCATCCTTGATAACTCCCGAGTGCTGTCAGCTGCTTGAATATTTGTGGACTTTGGATCCTGGCAGACGTGCACGGTCATGGAGACTATGATACTTGAACCAGAGGTGGGTGAACTGGACAATGCCGCCATTTTTTCTTACACGGACGATGATGCTAAGAGAATCCTAGCTAGAGCACAGATGGATATGTCATTTCTAAATAAACCCACTATAGAAATGTTGAATAAGAGATATGAAAACGAGAGGAGAAAGTATATCTCACATGAATTGCATGCCATGACTCTGTGTGAGTATCACAGAGTCCATAGAATTCCACGTGGACTAAGGCCGCATCTGCGGCCCACGTTAATGGCGGACAATATGCTATTCTGTAACAAGTTTGAATCGATCACTAATAAGTATTCATTTGATCTAATGCTCTTGAATATCGAGTTTCTCCACACAGAAATGGCACTAGTGAAGAACAAAATTGATGATCTGGAGAAACAGCTGACTACGCAGTTGACAACACAAGAATGGGACACGTTCAAGACACATTTAGATGAGAAACTGTTGAAATTTCGTGGTGACATTGAGAAAACGAAAAAAACTAAATGGTTTCGTGATGCTGAAGATTACAGGACTGGACACGTTTTTTCTTGGCAGGGTGGAGCACGCAGAACCACATATAAGAAACCAGACTCATTTGCACAACCTCGCAGAAGAAGGAGACAGCAGACAAAGGAACAGAAAAGATTTGGCTTCACCACGGCAGAGTCTGATTCTACTGATGACTCCAATGTTTGTGTACCTCTTCTTCTCATTTTTTAGGGAAAGGAAGGATGGACAATGTGGTAAAAGGAGGCCAAGGAGAGGTGGTAAGAAACACCGGCGGCAGAGGAGTGGAAACTCAGATGCCGAGTACCTCTCGCAATCTGTCTATGATAACACGAAACGAAGGGAAGAAGAGAGCCACATAGAACAAAAGAGCTTGGTGGTAAATATTTCATCTTGTATACTTACCGATGAGGACTGTAATGTATTATCCAAGGGACTTTCTTTTTATCCTACCAACTATCCAGATTGGTTCAACATTGAATGTGATCTTTTTGCTTTTTTTAGGAGACTAAGATTAGCAGTTTATTTCAATGAGAATGTTGGTATACCTACTGCTTTAACTAATGATGCCTCTAGGGTATGTGTGTAATATACATAGAGTAGTTGAGTTTGATTATAGTTCCGTTGGTTCTGTGACACTGATGGTCATGTGACCAGTTGAGTCCCTAATGCTAATCTCTAAGTGGTACAACCCATTGCGCATGCCCAGTCTTTTGCTCTTTTCAAGTCATGTGATCAGGTGTCGGATGATGCCTTTGATCACGTGATTTTTGTTTTTTGGCCATGACTACTTTAAATGGAGGTCTATGATGTGATCATCATGCAACGGGGCCTTTTGATGACGCTGGCGGTCACATGGTCGGATGTCTGCTGACGCTGGTAATCACATGATACACTTAGCGTTCTGCTGTGACAACCTCTGAACATGTGCCTTTGTTTACCACGGAGGGGAGGTGTGTTAAGTGTGTCTTCTGTTCTGTGTTCCTGAATGCGATTGGAAGAGAGCTCTGAGTAAGCGCTGATGAGCAGATATTGATTGGACATGGGGGACACTGCAGTTAGTGAGTACATGATTGGTACAGCATTATGATGGGTGTGTATAAGAGCGGATCATCTATTGGCAGATATATATTGCGATACTGTTTACATGGAATAATCTCTTGAATATCACATGCTTTTCTGGATATATTGCAGTATTCTCTTTGTGATGTCACTATTTCAGTTTTGATCACTGTTTTAAATTGTATATTGCTGTATAAAATGTTATATATGTCTAAGTGCACTGTGGGCGGTTCCTGGATGGTGATTGGCTTCTCCACACCATTTAAGGACACCATTTTGCCCTATTTTGTATACTTGATAAAGGCCTGATAATGGCCGAAACGTCGTGTTTTATGGTGGCTGAATAAAGTTTTGTTTACTTCTACCTGGATTGGATGCTGTTCCTATTTTCATGTATCATATTCCAGTCCACCCAAAGACACCTGTTGGGAAACTGCATTTTAGCTTCTACTGAAAGGCCACGAAGCAAAGTAGCCTCATAAAGAAGCCGGTAAAAAAGCCTCACGGATGATCTCAGAAGCATTAGCAATCAAATAGCTGTGTTGAACGGAAATCTGAAGCTTATTATTTCTGAAGTAAACAGAATTCGGGTGCGTTGCATGGGCAGTCCGTCAGCAATAGCAATCACTCTGGGGAAGTGTTGATGTCATGCTGGCCAGTGTGTTGATAACAGAACCACCTGTAGTTTATCTTTAGTAGAATGTGATCATGGATTGATGGACGGGCGCTGAACTCTCCTCTGCAGAATGCTTACTTGTCGGATCATCCAGAGAGAGGAGGGATGTTAATGTTATGGCATCTTAAACCATTGCAGAAAAAAAAACATTATCTTGGATTACATCATTCCTCTGCTCGAGGCATCGAAACGGAGCTTTCCAGAAAGACAGCACTTTACACTGCGAGGAATGTAAAAGTACCACTTCCCGATCTGGAGAGGTTTCTTTTTTGATGCGTGTAATTGTGAAATTGCAATGGGGCAGACAGGCTCATTCATTCAGTTGGCGGATGAGGGTCGTACCTTTACTTTAATATTAGAAGCTGTGTGCAAGATTATTCATTGGAGATTACTTTTAGGCTGGGTTCAAATGTTGCAGATTTGGTAGAGATTTTCAACAAGAATTTGCCTACGTAAAATCCACAGCAGAATTCAGCAGCTGCTCAATAAATGAGATTTAAAAAACGCATTTCTGAAAATTTCCTTGTAAAACTGACCTGCAGTGCAAATTTTAAAAATCGGCAGCATGGTAAATCTTTGTGCAGAATTTAAGACAGATTTCACCATTTTTTACAGAAAAAGGGAAATTTAAGGCAGATTCACTAGTAAGTACGGATTTATATTGTAGACAGGCTGCGTAAAAATTTGCAAAGGCGCAATTTGTAAACAGGCCACATTCACACATTCAGTATTTGGTCAATATTTTTCCTCAGTATTTGTAAGCCAAAACCAGAAGTGGGTGATAAATACAGAAGTGGTGACGTGTTTCTAATATACTTTCCCTCTGATTGTTCCTCTCCTTGTTTTGGCTTACAAATACTGGGGTAAAATACTGACCAAATACGGTACGTGTGTATGTGACCTAAGGCACATTCCTGAGATGAGTTTTTGGTGAGTTTTTGATAGTGCAGGTTTTCTGCGCCATTTCTGCACATATTAAGTGAATTATGTTCCTTGCATTTTTACATTGTGTTTTTGAGTGCATTTTTATCTTGTTTTAGATTCTGTGGTTTTTGTCTCTTTTTGGTATGTCATTTTTTAAGCAAAACTGATTTGTTTTGGCAAAAAAAAGCCTGGTGATCATCTGGAATGGTTGTGCATGTTCCTTTATGTTCCTAATGTAATTAAAGAGGATGTGTCACAGCCGCTTAAGAGTTAGTTCAGACAAGCATATAATTGGTCCCTGTGCAGTCAGTGTACCACACAGAAAACACATGCACCCATTATAGTTAGGTTGCCAGCGAACATGTCCTATTTACCACAAAAATCATTGTTCTGCATGGGAAAAATTGCAGCATGCACTTTTCTGGTCTGCTTAAGGAGCAGAATAATGAATGCAATATAAGACAGTTCCTGCACCCATCCTCAATGCTTACAAGCATGTGGAGACAGTCTCATTTGCAATTTGCAGACTTCATTATAGTCATCTGAACCTGACCTTAATATGTAACTGATTTATATTGTGTTAATGCCCCTGTTATCCAGAATCTGATATTTTTCTTCTGTTCCTGCGCCACTCCACACCATTCCAGAGATCCTCCCTTCCCTCTTTGTAAATATATAATATTTTTTGGATAAGGAGGTGTGATCCTAAAGTCTTCTTTGTAGGCATCTTCATAAGTATCACACCCCCTTGGCTAACAAGACTATATTTACATACAGGGAATAGGGAACCATATCTCAAGAATAGAGACACGGACAAACACAAACTAATGCTGGATTTAGAAGAATAATGACATTTGCAATAGGTAAAAATGTACAGATTTATTGCTCCACCTCTTCTCTCCTATCCTCTTCCCTCTTCTCTCCTTTCCTCTTCTCTCCTCTCCTCTCCATTTACTGTATTGCTCTAAGTTTTTGAACCAGAGATGGTTTGCTGCACAGAACCTAAAAACAAGGAAAGAGGACTCTACACTGCTGTATATACCTTTTTTGATATTTAAGACATTTTACAAAGTTTTTATGAATTACACTATCTTATTGATTATGCAAACAATTTATCAACAAATACAGTTGTTGTCACGCTGTCTAATGATATGAATACAATGTCAGTAAACTATTTATACAGGAACCACACTCTATACAACATATAGTTTAGCAACATCAGAATGTAAGTATAAAATAGATTTACCTGACACAATCTCTGCAGAACTTAGGGTTAATCTTGAGGACTTGATGTGCAGAAACGATATAGTTGAACTCAGGGTTAATCTTGAGGACTTGATGAGCTGTAACAGGAAAGAGGAGGACCGGGGTCTAACCTGACCCTACACTGGGGTCCTAACTAATCCCTTACCTTGGAGGTACTGATAATGGTTCAGAGGTCCAAGTCTCCAGCCTAACCCTGTCTCCTGTCAGACCCTGAACCCTGTAATCAGTCCTAAGAAGGATCCTGATTACCACCAAAGGGATATGGGCTGATCTCAGCTAAATACACAGATTAGACATATAAGACAGACAGGATAGCACTCACTTGCATACACATTCAAACACCGAAGGAACATAAATGGTCTGGGAAATAAACTCTAAGTAAGTTGAGCTTAAAACAGCTAAGGAGCTCTCAACTTAAGTCTATACAGATTCATTCCTATCTGTGGTCTGCATGAAGGATTTCACTGGCAACTCCCAAATCAGACAACCAGGAATTTAAAGGAAACCAATCAACAAATAATCAATTGCAGCCGGGAGAAACTGCACCCAGTCCCAGCACCGAGCACAGACAGATTTAACTCCCTAGCTGCCAAACACAAAGAAACAGCAACTCAGCTGTGAGAAGTCAAAATGTGCAACCGTGACGATCTTCGTGGCAATGCACACATGACAGTACCCCCCCTTCTACGAGGGGCCTCCGGACCCTCAGGGCCAGGCCTGCCTGGGTGAGTTCTGTGGAAGGTCCGAACCAAACGATCTGCGTTAACATCAGACGCAGGGACCCACGTCCTCTCCTCCGGACCATACCCCTTCCAATGCACCAAGTACTGAAGGGACTGGCGATTCAGACGAGAGTCAATGATTTTTGATACTTGAAATTCCAAGTTACCATTGACCAACACTGGAGGAGGAGGTAGAGGTGACGGTATGACTGGTGCCACATACCTTTTAAGTAATGACTTGTGGAACACATTATGAATTTTAAACGTAGAAGGGAGTTCCAGACGAAATGCCACAGGATTAATTATGGAACTGATCCTGTACGGCCCGATGAATCTGGGACCCAGTTTCCAGGAGGGCACTTTAAGTTTTATATTCCTGGTAGACAACCATACCAGATCGTTCACATTCAGATCTGGACCAGAAACTCTCCTCCTATCAGCCATACGTTTGTAACGGTTCCCCATATTACTCAAATTATTCAATACACCTCGCCACACAGAAGCAAGTGACGACGAGAAATGCTCCTCCTCAGGAACCCCAGAAGGACCCCCCCCATTGAAAGTACAAAACTGGGGATGAAAACCATATGCCCCAAAAAATGGGGACTTACCAGTGGACTCGCTCTGCCTGTTGTTAAGAGCGAACTCTGCCAGAGGCAAGAAAGAAGACCAGTCCTCCTGGTTCTCCGATACAAAACACCGGAGATATGTCTCTAAACTCTGATTCAGACGCTCTGTCTGACCATTGGTCTGTGGATGAAAAGCCGAGGAAAACGACAATTGCATCCCCCGACGTAAACAAAATGCCCTCCAAAATTTGGACACAAACTGAGACCCTGTAAGGTTCTGTGTACATGTTCCTGAAACTCAGTTTGTTCGTCAGCCATTTTACTTTCTGTCTTGCTGCAGCTATCTTGCCCTCAGTCAAAATGGAGTTTCCAGCTTGCATGTTCCCGCCCTGATTCTCTCCTTTTGCTTCTTAAGCAGCCACAGCTGAGCAATCAGTGCTTCAGAATCTAGCCTGCAGTGAACCTGTGACCTGACTCCTAAAGCCTTGGACCTTGTACTCCAGCTATTCCTACTGAGGAACTCTGAAGCACTTGTGGACTCTGAACCCTGCTCTTTGAAAGACCCACGTTTGCATGGACTTACGGTAACAGAGAAGAAGATCCTGAACCTGTTGTGGAGAGTGATTGCTGAGCTTAGATTACTCTGGCCTGCTGTGTCTCCTGCTTCTGTGTCTGCAAACTGTGTGACTATTTTTGCCAACTTGTATGAAGTAATACAAGACTTTCTATATCAAACCTGTGTCTCATGTATTTTCATCGCACCCAAGCACAAGACGCTATATGAACTGTACTACATACATTACAAGATTCTGAAGCCAAAACGTTAGTGTCTGCTGGGTCTGGAAAGGCTGTGTCTGCTGTAACTGTGGATATCGGATGTCCGGTTGTACTTTCTGTGATGACAGTGGTTGTGACTTCTCACAACCATTCCAGGTGAGCAATTCCCTTAAGTGTTTTTTTTTCTGCAGTGTTACCACAGGTAAACACTATTGTTTTTTTTTTCTCTCTTTTCTCTTTTTTGTCTGCTGTAACTGTGGATATCAGATGTCCGGGTGAACTTTCTGTGATGATAGTGGTTGTGACTTCTCACAACCATTCCAGGTGAGCAGTTCCCTTAATTTTTTTTCTCTCTGCAGTGTTACCACAGGTAAACACTATTGTTTTTTTTTCTCCTCTCCTCTTCTTCCAGTACTCCTGTCTTAAAAGATCTGGAAAATGGAGGCCCGCATAAAGGAACTTTGCGGAGTGACTGATAATATCCTTGCAGATTTGCAGAATATAAAGACCCGTTTTTCAAGCCTACAGGACCTCACTAATCACAATTTGCAAGTGTTTGGACAGACTGCCCAGGATTTGCGAGCCAGGATTGAGGTTCTAGAAGAGCGAGTCCAGGCTCCTGCCGTAGCCCCGAGTTCTGGGATTCCCAAGTTGCCCCCTTTTCGTTTTGGCGGTGAACGTGAGAAATTCAGGGGATTTATTAATCAATGCAATCTTTTTTTTCTGCACATGCTTCACAATTTCCCACTGAACGATCTAAGGTGCTTACTATAATTATGTTGCTTACCAACAAGGCTTTGATGTGGGCAAACCCTCTGATTGAGACTGAGGATGATTGTTTGAATCACCTTGATGCTTTTATTTCAGCCATGGGGCAGGTGTTTGATGACCCCAATCGAGGTGCAACAGCTGAAGCAGCCATGTTAGCTTTGCGCCAAGGTAAGCACTCGGTAGCTGAATATGCCTTGGATTTCAGGAGATGGGCCCTTGATACCACCTGGGACAGTTCCGCCAAAAAATCTATTTTTCGAAAGGGGTTATCTCCACTGATTAAGGATGAACTTGCTCGTGCCGACCCTCCCACTGCGTTAGGTGACTTTATTAACTACTGCATCCGTATTGATACTCGTCTGACTGAACGCAGGCAAGAGAGATGGTTCGAAAGCAATCGCACTAACCTTTTCCTACCTTCCTCTCCAGCTAAGGAACCTTTGAGTAGGATTACATGGGAACCTGAACCTGAACCCATGCAGGTAGACTCTTTACAACGACGGGTTAGTGATGCACGCAAGGAACATCGTTTTAAGGAAAATCTATGTTTCTATTGTGGTAAGTCAGGGCACTTCATTATAAACTGCCCCAGCCGTTCTCGTAAGACTACTGCAGCACTCATTCATTGTGAGTGTTGCGAGAGGGGATCTGTCAGGTCCGAGCCTCAGGCTCCAGAGAGATCTGCAGCAACAGATCTTGATTTCTCGGACTTAAACTCCGTTACCTCTGAGGACGTTGACTGTGTAAACGCTGCCATTTTTCAAGTTTCCTCAGCGGTGTCCCAGCTGAGTTGTAAGAAAAACAATTCTCATTGCTTTCTTTCCATCAAACTCTGGGTTGACTCAGCTTGGGTGTCTAGCTCTGCTATGATCGACTCAGGGGCAAGTGGAAATTTTATGGATGTCTCCTTTGCTCTGAAACAGGGGATACGTTCAGTGAAGAAGGCTACTCCAGTACAGATGGAAACTGTGGATGGCTCCCTGCTGACCTCTGGACCAGTGGATCAGGAAACAGAGCCTTTGAGGGTTCTTATGGGTAAAGATCATCAAGAGAAACTGTCCTTTATGCTTATCTCTTCTCCCCACTTTCCCATTATTCTAGGGCTACCATGGCTGCAGGCTCAGAATCCTACCATTAACTGGGAGACCAAGGAATTACACTTTCCAGAGAAACAGATGAGTCCAAAAGTTTCAGCTTGCTCTGTTCCTAAAGGAACCATGTCAGTCCCTGAACTACCAGCTGTATACCAGGACTATGTGGATTTATGTGACAAGAAGAACGCTGACCAGCTTCCTCCTCACCGTCCATATGATTGTCCAATTGAATTATTGCCTGGAGCAGAGATACCTTTTGGTAAGATCTACCCCCTGGCGGGGCCCGAGCTAAAGGCTTTAAAGGATTACATAGACGAAAATCTAGCCAAGGGCTTCATACGCCCCTCTTCATCTCCTGCAGGTGCACCCATCTTCTTTGTAAAGAAGAAAGATGGATCTCTGAGACCATGTGTAGACTATAGGGAACTCAATAAGGTTACTATTAGAAACCGTTATCCATTGCCTTTAATCCCTGAGTTATTGGAGAGAGTGCGACATGCCAAAATTTTCTCTAAACTAGATCTTCGTGGGGCCTATAACTTAGTCCGTATTAGACCTGGGGATGAATGGAAGACTGCATTCAGGTCACGCTATGGACACTTTGAATATCTAGTTATGCCTTTTGGTCTGAGTACCGCCCCAGCCACTTTCCAACACTTGGTGAATGACATCTTCAGGGATCTCCTAGATACATTCGTGGTAATTTATTTGGATGATATTCTAATTTTTTCTAACTCCACAGAGGAACATCATGGACATGTGAGAATGGTCTTGGAACGTCTAAGACAAAATCATCTTTACATCAAACTTGAAAAGTGTGAATTCCATAGGACCGAAATTCAATTTCTGGGGTATGTACTGTCTACACAAGGAATTAGTATGGATGGAAGCAAAACCCAAGCCATCAAGGATTGGCCAAGTCCTAGAAATGTGAAGGAGGTACAGCGCTTCATCGGGTTTGCCAACTTCTATAGACGTTTCATTAGAAATTTCTCTGAGGTAGTGTCACCTATCACCCAACTTACCCGGAAAGAGTCTAGGTTCTCCTGGACTCCCCAAGCCCAGGAAGCATTTTCCCGTCTAAAAGATAAATTTACCACTGCACCTATCCTAGTACATCCCAACCCGAGCTTGCCTTCATAATAGAGGTGGATGCTTCAGACTGTGCCGTTGGAGCTATACTCTCTCAGAGAACAGGTGAGAAGAATGTCTTGCATCCCTGTGCCTTCTTTTCCCAGCAGTTGTCTTCGGCTGAGAGGAACTACGATGTGGGCAATAGAGAGTTGTTGGCCATTATTGCCGCCTTCAAAGAATGGAGACACCTTCTTCAGGGAGCTGCACAGCAAATAGTCGTCCTGACAGATCATCGTAACCTTGAGTTTATCAGGTCGGCTAAGTGCCTGACTCCTCGCCAGGCTCGCTGGAATCTTTTCTTAAACCAATTTAATTTTATCATTTCTTATAGACCAGGATCGCGCAATGGAAAGGCTGATGCACTCTCTAGGATTTACTCAGCAGAGACACGTCCAATTACTCCTCCTAAGACTATTCTTCCTGACTCTAGATTCCTAGGAGTAATTCATAATCAAGACTTACTTAAGGACATCAAGGAAGCATACCATGCGGATTCCTTTTTGGCACAACCCCCAAGGGACGTAAGTCTTGTCTTTAAGAATGGTGTGTGGATTCAGGGACAACGCCTGTATATTCCTGAAACAGTCAGATTGAGAGTATTGCAACTCATTCACGATTCCAAGATAGCTGGGCATAGAGGAATTCTAAAGACACAGGAATTTCTCTCTCCTTTCTTTTGGTGGCCCACTTGCAGGAAGGATGTTTTAAACTATGTCACTTCATGTGAAGTCTGTGCAAGATGCAAAACACCTCGCTCCTCACCAACTGGTCTGTTACAGCCTCTTCCCACCCCGTCCCGCCCGTGGGGATCCATTTCTATGGACTTCATTGTGGAGTTACCAACCTCTCAAGGGAAGAACACCATTCTAGTGGTGGTTGACCGTCTAACAAAGGCAGCTCATTTTATCCCTTGTGTCGGCTTACCCACTGCAAAACAGACATCAGATTTGATGATTAAAGATGTGTTTCGCTTACATGGAGTACCGGATGAGGTTATTTCGGATCGAGGGGTGCAATTCACTTCTAGGTTTTGGCAAAATTTCTGTGCAGCATTGGACATTAAAGTAAACCTTTCTTCTGCTTTTCATCCCCAGACTAATGGACAGACCGAACGAACCAATCAAACCCTGGAGCAGTATCTCCGCTGCTTTATCTGCCACCTACAGGATGATTGGGTGGATTTACTTCCATTAGCTGAGTTCTCGTATAACAACTCTCAGAGTGCCTCCACTAAGCAGTCTCCTTTTTACTCTAATCTAGGTTATCATCCTAACATTCTACCACGATTTCCCATAGAAACGCCTTTACCAGCAGTGGCTGAAAGAATCACGTCTTTACAGAAGAATATGGATCTTCTAAAGGAGAATCTGGAATCGGCTCAGGAAAGGTACAAGAAAGCAGCAGATAAATTTCGTAAACCTGCACCAGCTTTCAAGGTAGGAGACTTGGTCTGGCTGTCAACCAGAAATCTTAAGTTAAGGATTCCATCGTCTAAGTTGGGACATAAGTACATTGGACCCTATAAAATCAGTAAAATTATAAGTGCCGTTGCTTGTCGTCTTCAACTGCCCAGAACTATGAGAATTCACCCTGTCTTTCATGTATCCCTACTAAAGGCTGCGACACCCAATACGTTTCCTGGACGTTCTTCTCCTTGCCCTGACCCAGTGCTAGTCGATGGTCAGGAAGAATTTGTGGTGGAAAGGATTTTAGATTCCAGGTTGTATAGAAATCAGTTACAATATCTGATTAAATGGCAGGGCTACCCAGTGGAGGACAACTCATGGGAACCAGTCAATAACGTTAATGCTCCTCGCTTGCTCCGTCAGTTTCATCAGAGGTACCCACACAAGCCTGGCCAGAGGTCATCCGGAGGTTGTCCCTAAGGGGGGAGTAATGTAAGGTTCTGTGTACATGTTCCTGAAACTCAGTTTGTTCGTCAGCCATTTTACTTTCTGTCTTGCTGCAGCTATCTTGCCCTCAGTCAAAATGGAGTTTCCAGCTTGCATGTTCCCGCCCTGATTCTCTCCTTTTGCTTCTTAAGCAGCCACAGCTGAGCAATCAGTGCTTCAGAATCTAGCCTGCAGTGAACCTGTGACCTGACTCCTAAAGCCTTGGACCTTGTACTCCAGCTATTCCTACTGAGGAACTCTGAAGCACTTGTGGACTCTGAACCCTGCTCTTTGAAAGACCCACGTTTGCATGGACTTACGGTAACAGAGAAGAAGATCCTGAACCTGTTGTGGAGAGTGATTGCTGAGCTTAGATTACTCTGGCCTGCTGTGTCTCCTGCTTCTGTGTCTGCAAACTGTGTGACTATTTTTGCCAACTTGTATGAAGTAATACAAGACTTTCTATATCAAACCTGTGTCTCATGTATTTTCATCGCACCCAAGCACAAGACGCTATATGAACTGTACTACATACATTACAGACCCCCTATCTGACACCACATCAGAAGGCAACCCATGAAGTCTCACGATCTCCCTAATGAACACCTGCGCCAGAGTTTTAGCATTAGGGAGTGCCGGAAGAGCAACGAAATGTGCCATCTTACTGAACCTGTCAACAACCACCAGTATGACAGTATTCCCAGACGACGGAGGAAGGTCCGTAATGAAGTCCATAGATAAATGAGTCCATGGACGCTGCGGAAGTTTCAAGGGTAAAAGGGTCCCAGACGGACGGGTATGAGGAGTTTTAGAGCGAGCACAAACCCCACAGGACGCGACAAAAGTTATAACATCTTTATTAGCGTTAGGCCACCAAAATCGGCGGGAAAGGAGATCTAAAGTAGCCTTACTCCCTGGATGTCCTGCTAAAGCAGAATTATGATGTGCCTCAATAACCTTTTGTCTCAACTGATTCGGGACAAACAGTCTCCCTGGAGGTCCTGCAGGGGCGTCCCCCTGAGCCTCTAACACCTCCTCCTCAAGCTCAGAACATACAGCCGACACTACCACCCCCTCCTGAAGGATAGGAATCGGGTCGTCCGTTTTCCCGGCCCCTGGGAAACTGCGAGACAAGGCATCAGCCTTAACATTCTTAGACCCCGGACGATAAGTGATGACAAAATTAAACCTGGTAAAAAACAACGACCATCGAGCTTGTCTGGAATTCAGACGCTTAGCGGATTCTAAATACAGCAGGTTCTTGTGATCAGTAATAACGGTGAACGGGTGGACTGCCCCCTCCAAAAAGTGACGCCATTCTTCAAAAGCCAATTTAATGGCCAAAAGTTCCCTATTGCCGATATCATAATTCCTTTCGGCGGACGACAATTTCTTAGAAAAGAAAGCGCACGGATGCCATTTCCCAGGGGACGGACCCTGGGACAATATAGCACCCACCCCTACGTCAGACGCGTCCACCTCCACAATGAACAGCTGAGATACATCTGGTTGGATGAGAACGGGTGCCGAAGCAAAACATCTTTTTAAAGAGGAAAAGGCTTGGCAAGCTTTGTCCGACCACTTAGAAAAATCCGTCCCTTTTCTCGTCATGTCAGTGAGAGGTTTGACGACAGACGAGAAATTACAAATAAATTTCCGGTAGTAATTAGCAAACCCCAAAAAACGTTGCAGAGCCTTAAGATCCCCTGGCTGATCCCATTCAAGCACTGCTCTCACCTTTTCAGGGTCCATCCGGAAACCGGAGGCTGACACCAAAAAACCCAAAAACTGAAGTTCCTGTACGGCAAAAACACACTTCTCCAGTTTGGCGTATAGTTTATTGTCTCGCAAGATCTGCAACACCTGTCTCACATGCTCCTGGTGAGACACAAGATCTGGCGAGTAAATTAAAATGTCATCCAAATATACGACCACAAACACCCCCACAAGGTGACGAAAAATGTCATTAACAAAATGTTGGAATACTGCTGGAGCAGTAGTCAGACCAAAAGGCATGACCAGGTTTTCATAATGTCCCTCCGGCGTGTTAAACGCCGTTTTCCACTCATCCCCCTCTTTTATCCTAATCAGATTATACGCCCCCCTGAGATCCAATTTAGAGAACCATTTGGCGCCAACAATTTGATTGAAGAGATCAGGAATAAGAGGGAGTGGATACGGATCTCGAACAGTAATCCGATTAAGTTCGCGGAAATCCAAGCAAGGGCGTAGGCCTCCATCTTTTTTCTTCACAAAGAAGAACCCCGCGGCCACAGGGGAAGATGAAGGTCTAATATGCCCTTTGGCCAGACTTTCAGAAATATAATCTTTCATAGCCTGTCTTTCAGGACCAGAAAGATTATACAACCTAGCTTTAGGCAACTTAGCATCAGGAAGTAGATTAATAGAGCAGTCATACACGCGATGAGGAGGCAACTCCCGACACCCCTCCTCAGAGAAAACATCCCAAAATCCTCCAAAAAAGGAGGCAATGTACTAGGCACGACCGCACTGATGACTGTGTTCATGCATTTGCTTTTGCAAAACTCACCCCATTGGCTTATCTCTCTGGACTGCCAATTAATCACAGGGTTATGTTTAACCAGCCAAGGAAGTCCCAACACAATGGGAGTAGGTAGACCCTCCAACACATAACAAGATAATTGTTCCCTATGTATTGCCCCTACCCGAAGGTCAATGTTATGAACCTCATGAACAAAGCTACCTTGGCCGAGAGGCCTGGCGTCAATGGAGAAAATAGGGATCGGTTTGACCAATACTCTCAGATGCATACCTTGAGCCTGAGCAAACTGAGCGTCAACCAGATTAGCCCCAGAACCACTATCCAGAAGAACAGACAATCTCTTCACTCTAGTACCAACCACCACCTCCACTGGTACAAGGAACTGAGAAGAACCGGCGGATGAAATACATACTCCCAGGTTGTCGTCCACCACACAACCTGGGATTAGCAGTTTTCCGGCGACTTTTTACTTAACAAGACACGGGATGGACATTCTCCAACAAAATGTCCCTCTTTCCCGCAGAAAAAACACCTTCTAGTCCTGCGGCGTGCCGCCAATCTCCTACTACGAAAAGATGTCCCTCCCAACTGCATAGGCTCATCCGAACAGACAAGGGGAACCTCAACATAAGGGACTTTAGTAGTAGGTGGAGAAATAACAGGGAGTGGAGTTACCTCACCCCTCTCCCGAAGCCGTCTATCAGTACGGATAGCTAGGGCCATAGCAGCCTCCAGAGAAGGAGGAGACTCATACTGAGCCAAAACGTCTTTTAATTTGTCAGAAAGCCCATGACAAAACTGGCTCCTAAGAGCTGGGTCATTCCACTGAGTATCCGTGGCCCATCTACGAAACTCAGAAGCAAATTCCTCCGCCGGACGATCTCCCTGCTGTAACTTACGTAATTTGGTCTCAGCAAGAGAGACCCGATCTGGGTCATCATATACCAATCCCAGAGCAGTAAAAAATTGATCTACAGACTGTAGAGCCGGGGATCCCGGAGGAAGGGAAAATGCCCAGGAGTGAGGGTCCCCTTGAAGAAGTGAGATAACAATTCCCACTCTCTGCTCATCACTCCCTGATGATCGCGGCCGAAGCCGAAAATACAATTTACATGCCTCCCGGAAGGTAAAAAATTTGTCTCGCCCACCAGTGAACCTATCTGGAAGAGCTACTTTAGGTTCAACTCTGGTTTGCTCCAGGGGAGACAAAACTTTGGACTTAATGTCCGTCAGCTCCATGGATAATCCCTGCAACTGCAGAGCCAGCTGAGCTACTGGATCCATGGTAACTAGAGATAATTTTTTATGGCCAGTGAAAATGTCACGCTGTCTAATGATATGAATACAATGTCAGTAAACTATTTATACAGGAACCACACTCTATACAACATATAGTTTAGCAACATCAGAATGTAAGTATAAAATAGATTTACCTGACACAATCTCTGCAGAACTTAGGGTTAATCTTGAGGACTTGATGTGCAGAAACGATATAGTTGAACTCAGGGTTAATCTTGAGGACTTGATGAGCTGTAACAGGAAAGAGGAAGACCGGGGTCTAATCTGACCCTACACTGGGGTCCTAACTAATCCCTTACTTTGGAGGTACTGATAATGGTTCAGAGGTCCAAGTCTCCAGCCTAACCCTGTCTACTGTCAGACCCTGAACCCTGTAATCAGTCCTAAGAAGGATCCTGATTACCACCAAAGGGATATGGGCTGATCTCAGCTAAATACACAGATTAGACATATAAGACAGACAGGATAGCACTCACTTGCATACACACTCAAACACCGAAGGAACATAAATGGTCTGGGAAATAAACTCTAAGTAAGTTGAGCTTAAAACAGCTAAGGAGCTCTCAACTTAAGTCTATACAGATTCATTCCTATCTGTGGTCTGCATGAAGGATTTCACTGGCAACTCCCAAAGCAGACAACCAGGAATTTAAAGGAAACCAATCAACAAATAATCAATTGCAGCCGGGAGAAACTGCACCCAGTCCCAGCACCGAGCACAGACAGAATTAACTCCCTAGCTGCCAAACACAAAGAAACAGCAACTCAGCTGTGAGAAGTCAAAATGTGCAACCGCGACGATGTTCGTGGCAATGCACACATGACAGTTGTGCTCAAAAGTTTACATACCCCGGCAGAATTTTTGCTTTCTTGGCCTTTTATACAGAGAATATGAATGATAACACTAAAACTTTTTCTCCACTAATGGTTAGTGGTTGGGTGAAGCCATTTATTGTCAAACTACTGTGTTTTCTCTTTTTAAATCATAATGACAACCCAAAACATCCAAATGACCCTGATCAAAAGTTTACCCCATTTTTTAATACTGTGTATTGCCCCCTCTAACATCAATGACCGCTTGAAGTCTTTTGTGGTAGTTGTGGATGAGGTTCTTTATTTTGTCACATGGTAAAGCTCCCACTCTTCTTGGCAAAAAGACTCCAGTTCCTGTAATGTCCTGGGATGTCTAGCATGAACTGTACGCTTGAGATCTCCACAGAGTGGCTCAATGATATTGTGGTCAGTAGACTGAGATGGCCACTCCAGAGCCTTCACTTTGTTCTGCTGTAATCAATGACAGGTCGACTTGGTCTTGTGTTTTGGATCGTTGTCATTTTGGAATATCCAAGTACGTCCCATGCGCAGTTCCGGGCTGATGATTGCAAATTTGTAGGAGAGATACTTTGTGGCATTTGCGCAGTAATGGCTTTCTTCTGGTAACTTGACCATGCAGCCCATTTTTATTCAAGTGCCTCCTTATTATGCATCTTGAAACAGCCACACCGCTAGTTTTCAGAGAGTCCACTATTTCAGCTGATGTTATTTGTGGGTTTTTTGCTTGCATCCTGAACAATTTTCCTGGTAGTTGTGGACAACCTCTTGTTTTGGTCTACCTGACCGTGGTTTTGTTTTTACAGAGCCCCTGATTTTCCATTTGTTAATCACAGTTTAAACGCTGCTGACTGGCATTATCAATTCCTTGGATATGTTTTTGTATCCCTTTCCTGTTTTGTACAGTTCAACTACCTTTTCCCGTAGATCCGTTGACAATTCTTTTGATTTCCCCATGACTCACAATCCAGAAACATCAGTGGCTGGATGAAAGATGCAAGAGTCTGTCTGGATCCCAGAAACTTATTCAGCTTTTATGCGCACACACTGATTACAAGCAAACAGGTCACAGGTGAGGATGTTACCTTTAGTAGCCATTAAAACTCATTTGTATCAACTTCTGTGCATGTTATCAGGCCAAAATCACCAGGGTATGTAAACTTTTGATCAGGGTCACTTGGATGTTTTGGGGTTGTCATTATGATTTAAAAAGAGAAAACACAGTAGTTTGACAATAAATGGCTTCAAGCAACCACTGACCATGAGTGGAGAAAAAGTTTTAGTGTTATCATTCATATTCTCTGAATAAAGGCCAAGAAAGCAAAAATTCTGCCGGGGTATGTAAACTTTTGAGCACAACTGTATATTTTTAGTTATCGTGATATTAGGAATATGATATTGCTGTTTATTATACTGTATATTCTTGCCCCTATATACAGTAGATAGTTGTCTCTCCATATAAACATTTTGTGGGAATCCTGTGGTTTGCATGGGATTAGCCTTTAATTGAGGCATCTACAAGAACAACAGGTGTTTAGATTTGTCTAGACAGAGAAGTCTCCTATTACTTTATATGCACGAGATGGAGAATAACTCCAGCTGAAGGAAAGCGGGAATAATACTTTTACATTTTGACAGGGTAAAAATGGAGCTAAAAGATTTCATGGTGAATCAATTGTTTCCAAGAATGTATCATTGTGTATAAATACCATATTAATATATAAAACTATAGTATATTGTAGTGAAATGGTTCTACTGGTGTGCAAACATCCCATAGTATGAAGACAGGGAACAGGGACACATACTGTGGCATTTCGTAAGCCAAACTGCAAACGTTGCCCAATTCTTTCTGTGCACCATACAGAAGGAGTGCCCTTTGCATGATCCTCATGCAGTATGATGTCCCCCCAAATAATCTGCCCCTCTGCACAGTATAAAGTCCCAAAGCAAAAATCTACATAAACACAGCATAATTCCCAACTGTACACTCCCACATAGTATAATGCACAAAAGTGCCCCCAACAAAGTGTAATGCCCCAGAGTACCTACTAACCTGGAATAAAGGCCTAACAGTTGCTCCTCACATACATACCTCCACTAAGTATGATCGTACCACACAATATGATGCTCCAACAGTGACCCCACACACAGTATGCTGCCCTCCACACATTATGATGTGCGTATAATATGTGATACCTTGGTAATCAGAGACAGTAGGAGGGTTAATATGTGTATCTCTAATGGTCTATAGCAAAGGAATGGTTGCTACCACAGTCCTTGGTGGTTTAGGGCAGAAGAAGGCTGAATGACACCATCACTAGTGATCTTGGGCAGATAAGCAATTAAATTTGCATCCCTGCTGGTCTAATGTAGAGAATAGGTTACACCATTCCTGGAGGTCCAGAGGAGAGAAGGTCTTAATGTCTCACACTGGTGGTCTGGGGCAGAGAAGGAATTAGTGTCAATATCCTTGGTGATCTATTACCAAGAAAGGGTTAACATCAGCATCCTTGGCTGTCTAAGGTTAAGAAAAGATAA
Source organism: Oophaga sylvatica (assembly GCA_033576555.1). Classification (NCBI taxonomy): domain Eukaryota; kingdom Metazoa; phylum Chordata; class Amphibia; order Anura; family Dendrobatidae; genus Oophaga; species Oophaga sylvatica. Next base: position 933,710,277 of record JARQOD010000001.1, read on the forward strand.
AGGTCAAAATCCCGGGTGGTCTAGGGTAGAGGAGCTGGGGTCCTGCTAACAGGAGATTGAACATTGATTGTACATTAAATATTTTGTTCTGCTGACTAAACCTACAAACATGATACACAACTCAAAATTATAGAAATAACCATGTTTATTCATAAATACAATAAAGAATAAATTGTAAATATTTATAGATTACAATCATGGGGAGCAACTAAGACAAGTGGAAAATATATACGGGGTGAGGCTGGAAAAAAATATATGGTATAAGCACCAGACAGTGTAAATCAAATGGCGTAACCAAGAATATTAAAATTATATCAAGTGTCAACAATACATGTAAAATTCACTAGACATAAAAATTACAGCACTATGATAAAGTGCAATACCAATATATATATATATATATATATACTCTGTGTTCCAAATTATTATGCAAAAATTGTTTAGGAATGATAAGGTAAGAATTTTTTTGTTTGTCAGTTAAACTCATTGATGGTGATGTGTGTCAGGGCTCTTTATATCACTGTAAGCAATTGCAGACACCTGTGCTAATTAGTTTGGCAGGTGTGTCCAATGAAAGGCAAGACTACTTAAGAAGGCTGTCCCACATTATTAAGCAGCCTACATTTTCTGCCAAAATGGGAAAGAAAAAGGATGTGTCGGCTGCTGAGAAGCAACAAATTGTGGAGTGTTTAGGTCAAGGCATGACTACAATCAACATTGCCAAGACACTTCATCGTGATCATCACACAATCAAGAAGTATGTAGCTGATTCACAGTACACACGTGTGCGTGCTGATAAGGGAAAATTGAGGACTCTTTCATGCAGGCAATTACGTCAGGTTAAAAGAGCAGCGGCAAAAAAGCCTTGTCATAGCAGCAGACAAGTTTTTGAAGCTGCTGGTGCCTCCAACGTCCCCCGAACAACAAGATGCAGGGTCCTTCAGAGGATTGCAGCTGTGCGTAAGCCATCCTGTCGACCTCCTCTATCCACACAGGCAAAAACGGCTCCAGTGGGCCAAACAATACATGAAGACTGACTTCAAAACTGTTCTGTTCACCGATGAGTGCCCTGCAACGCTCGATGGTCCAGATGGATAGAGTGGAGGATGGCTGGTTGATGGACACCCCATGCAAACACGGCTACGGCACCAACAAGGAGGAGGTGGAGTAATGTTTTGGGCTGGAATCATGGGGAGAGAGATTGTCGGCCCCTTTAGGATCCCTAAAGGGGTAAAGATGAACTCAATAGTGTATGTTCAGTTTCTCAAACAGCACTTCCTGCCATGGTTCAAGAAGAAGAACCGTTCATTCCGCAGCAAGATCATTTTCATGCATGATAATGCACCGTCTCATGCTGCACATAACACATCTGCATCTCTGGCTGCTATGGGCATAAAAGGGGACAAACTTATGGTGTGGCCCCCATGCTCCCCTGACCTCAACCCCATTGAGAACCTCTGGAGCATCATCAAAAGGAGTGTCTATGATGGCGGGAGGCAGTTCACATCTAAGCAACAGCTCTGGGAGGGTATTCTGTCCTCATGCAAAACAATTGAAGCAGAAACCATCCAAAACCTGACAAATTCAATGGACGAGAGAGTTCAGAAGCTCCTTTTGAACAAGGGGTCCAATGTGCAAATGTAACATCACCTAGAATAAAGTTTTGAGTTGAAAACTGTTTGATTTCAGTTTGTAATAACCTGCTAATGCTTATAATTTCAAAAATGACCATTTTTTTGTTCTTTATTAAAATGAAAAGGTTGAAAACTCTGCTGTGCATAATAACATGCATTTTGAGTGCAGTTTGAGTGTTTTATTTTTTAACCCCTTCCCGACCTTTGACACAGCGTATGCGTCATGAAAGTCGGTGCGAATCCGACCTATGACGCATACCCTGTGTCATGAAAGGATCGCGTTCCTGCGGGCCGGGAGACCGGGGTCACTCAAAGGTCACCCGACCCGCAGGCACAGGACCCTTTGTGCTTCACCACAGGGGGGTTGGCTTAACCCCCCCGTGGCCACGATCGCTCTGATTGGCTGTGTAAGGTTTCAACTCACTCGGTTGCTTCAGAGGTAAATCAGGAGACACTTTCTTATGCAAAAAGTCCTTAGGTTTATTACATCATAAACCATAGTACCGTACAATTCAAATCTTCAGTACTTCAGCTCCTGCCTGGAGCCTCACTCCTCAGACACAGAGACCTCTCTGTAATGTCCCGCCGGGACACATTGAAGTCTGTCCACACTGGTAGACTCCCACACACTCTCTTCAGGTGTCAAACACACTTCGTTACATAGCTGTAACTCCACCCACAGATGAGGTCAGGATCACATGGTTAGGTCACCTGGTCATGACCTCATCACAGGTCCTTTACCACAACATTACATACAGGTTTTATCCTAGGTATTTAGACACATACCCCTTGGGTGGGTTTGTAGGTGACTGGACCCGCCCAGCTCTCCAAGTCACCTGGAAGCCTCCCAATGTATAGCACAACTCTCAGCAATATATCTGCTGAGCCAAAACATGCCCAGGCTTCCATCACAGGGCCACCCACCTCTGCGATACATACCGTCCATCCATCACATGCCTCCATGCATATCCCGAGGAGCCTACACAGTGCCCCCTAGCTGCATCAGGGGTCATTACACCACAGCTGTTAAAAGTGAAACAGCCAATCAGAGCAATCTGTAATATTTCACCAATTTAATTGGTGAAATATTACAATCCAGCCATGGCCGATGCTGCAATAGCATCTGCCATGGCTGGACACCGAGCCCTGACCCACCCCACACGTAGTCACGGCAGCGATCGGCCGCCGCCACCGAAAAATGGCAGCGATCGGTCACCGCCGTCACTAACAGCTCCCCTGCTCCTGCGATCCGCTGCCCCCACCTACCGATCCCCCCCCTCACCTTCCGACCCCCCTACTCACCTCTCCCGGTCCACCGATGTCCCTGGATCCGCAGTGCGCCCTCCATTGTACAAAAATTTATTTTGATCACTGTGATAAACTGTCACAGTGATCAAAATAAAAAAAAAGTAAATGAACCCCCCCTGTCATAGGTAGGGACAAATAATAAAATAAAGAATTTTTATTTTTTTTTCCTAGCGGATTTTGCTGCTGATCCGCGGCGGATTTTGCTGCGGATCTGCGGCTGATTTTGCTGCGGATCCACAGCGGATTTGGCGCTACGGATCCACAGCAGATCCAGAAACCATGTACAGTACAATGCAAATAAATGGTTAAAAAAAACGCTGTGCACATGCGGAATTGCTGCGGTTTTAAATCCGCAGCATGTCAACTCTTTGTGCGGATTCCGCAGAGGTTTTACACCTATTCCATTATAGGTGTAAAACCGCAGGGAAAAACCGCAACAAATCTGCGCTAAATTCGCAGGTAAAACGCAGGTCATTTTACCTGCGGATTTAAGAAAAATCCGCAAGTGAATCCGCAACGTGTGCATGGGGCCTCAGGGTTAGGGTTAAGCTGGGTTCATATTGCATTATGGCAGTCCGTTAGATGGACTGCGTTTCACCGCGGTATAATGCGGTGTAACGTAGTCCGTTAACGCTGCCATTCACCCCATTTGTGTGCGCATCTCAATGCATGCCGTAAAGCGGCATGCGTTCGCGACGTGCCGTCATTCAGTGACGGAGCCTCGGACACGGGCTGCAGTGTCTGGGCTCCGTCACCGCTAGCACAGATGAATCATCTGCTGATTCATCTGCGCTAGCGGGTATAGCATAATGCGATCGCGTTATGCTATACCGTTACCAGCCGGTCAACGCTACGTGTTGAACGGGCTGGTAAAACACAATATGAACCTAGCCTTAGGGTTAGAACTAGGGTTAGTGTTAGCATTAGGGTTAAGGTTAGAATTAGGGTTGGAATTTGGGTTAGGGTTGGAATTAGGGTTAGGGTTGGAATTAGGGTTAGGCTTGTGGTTAGGTTTATGGTTAGAGTTGGGATTAGGGTTAGGTGTGTGTTGGGGTTAGGGTTATGGTTAGGGTTTGTATTAGGGTTAGGTGTGTGTAGGGGTTAGGGTTGGGGTTAGGGTGTGTTGGGGTTAGGGTTGGAGTTAGAATTGAGGGGTTTCCACTATTTAGGCACATCAGGGGGTCTCCATACGCGACATGGCGCCACTATTGATTCCTGCAAATTTTGCGTTCAAAAAGTCAAACAGTGCTCCCTTTATTCCAAGCCCCGACGTATGCCCAAACAGTGGTTTATCCCCACATATGGGGTATCAGCGTACTCGGGAAAAATTGCACAACAACTTTGGGGTTCAAATTTCTCCTGTTAACATTGGGAAAAAAAATTGGGGACTAAAAATTTATTTTTGTGGAAAAAAAATGATTTTATATTTTCACGGCTCTGCGTTATAAACTTCTGTGAAGGACTTGGAGATTCAAAGTGCTTATCACACATCTATAGGAGTTCCTTGGGGGATCTAGTTTCCAAAATGGGGTCACTTGTGGGGAGTTTCTACTGTTTAGGCACATCAGGGACTCTGCAAACGTAACATGACGCCCGAAGACCAGTCCATCAAGTGGGCATTTCAAAACGTCACTACTTCCCATCCGAGCCCCGACGTGTGCCCATACAGTAGTTTTCTCCCACATATGGGATATCAGCATACTCAGGACAAATTGGACAACAACTTTTGGGGTCTAATTTCTCATGTTACCCTTGGGAAAATAAAAAAATTGGGGACTAAAAGATCCTGATTGTGGAAAAAATATGATTTTTTTATTTTCATGCCCGGGCGTTATAAACTTCTGTGTAGCCCTTGGGGGTTCAAAGTGCTCACCACACATCTAGATAACTTCTTTGCGGGGTCTAGTTTCCAAAATGGGGTCACTTGTGGGGAGTTTCTACTGTTTAGGCACATCAGGGGCTCTGCAAACGTAACAAGATGCCCGCAGACCATTCCATCAAGTCGGCATTTCAAAGCGTCACTACATCCCTTCCGAGCCCTGACGTGTGCCCAAACAGTGTGCCCAAACTAGCGTACTCAGGACAAACTGGACAACAACTTTTGGGGTCCAGTTTCTCCTGTAACCATTGTGAAAATAAAAAATAGTGGGCTAAAAAATCATTTTTGAGAAAAAAAAATGATTTTTTATTTTCACGGCTCTGCGTTATAAACTTCTGTGAAGCACCTGGGGGTTCAAAGTGCTCACTATGCATCTAGATAAGTTCCTTAGGGCGTCTAGTTTCCAAAATGGGGTCACTTGTGGGGGAGCTCCAATGTTTAGGCACACAGGGACTCGTCCAAACAGTGGTTTATGACCACATATGAGGTATCTGTGTACTCAGGAGAAATTGCCCAACAAATTTTAGGATCCAATTTATACTGTTGCCCATGTGAAAATGAAAAAACTGAGGCTAAAAGAAAATTTTTGTGAAAAAAAAGTACTTTCTTTTTTTTACAGATCAATTTGTGAAGTACCTGGGGGTGCAAAGTGATCACTATGCATCTAGATAAGTTCCTTAGGGGGTCTAGTTTCCAAAATGGGGTCACTTGTGGGGGAGCTCCAATGTTTAGGCACACAGGGACTCTCCAAATGCAACATGGCAACCGCTAAATATTCCAGCATATTTTCCATTCAAAAAGTCAAATGGCGCTCCTTCCCTTCTGAGCCCTGCCGTGCGCCCATACAGTGGTTTATGACCACATATGAGGTATCTGTGTACTCAGGAGAAATTGCCCAACAAATTTTAGGATCCATTTTATCCTGTTGCCCATGTAAACATGAAAAAATTGATGCTAAAAGAAAATTTTTGTTGGAAAAATTAAAATGTCAATTTTTTCCTTCCACTTTGCTTTAGTTCCTGTGAAGCACCTGAAGGGTTAATCATCTTCTTGAATGTAGTTTTGAGTAGCTTGAGGGGTGCAGTTTTTATAAAGGTGTCACTTTTGGGTATTTTCTGCCATATAGACCCCTCAAAGTGACTTCAAATGTGAGGTGGTCCCTAAAAAAAATGGTTTTGTAAATTTTGCTGTAAAAATGAGAAATCGCTGGTCAACTTTTAACCCTTATAACTTCCTAACAAAAAAAAATGTTGTTCCCAAAATTGTGCTGATGTAAAGTAGACATGTGGAAAATTTTGTGTCACATAACTCTCTGGTTTAACAGAATAAAAATTCAAAATTTGAAAATTGCGAAATTTTCAAAATTTTCGCCAAATTTCCATTTTTTTCACAAATAAACGCAAAACTTATCGACCTAAATTTACCATCAACATGAAGCCCAATATGTCACGAAAAAACACTCTCAGAATCGCAAGGATCCGTTGAAGCGTTCCTGAGTTATTACCTCATAAAGGAAAATATTTAGACTTGAGAGTCCTCAGTGGTTGATACCTTTTAATGGCTAACTGAAAAGATGGTAACAAATTGCAAGCTTTCGAGACTCTTCAGATGTTGTATTAGTCTATGCCTGATGAAGAGACCTGAGTAGTCTCGAAAGCTTGCAATTTGTTACCATCTTTTCAGTTAGCCATTAAAAGGTATCAACCACTGAGGACTCTCAAGTCTAAATATTTTTCTATCTACTGGCTAACACGGTACGAAGATACACATCTTTCCTATACCTCATAAAGGGACACTGGTCAGAATTGCAAAAAATGGCAAGGTCTTTAAGGTCAAAATAGGCTGGGTCATGAAGGGGTTAAAATATACTGTTATCATAGGCAGTTTGTACAAAAACCTTTCAATTGTACTCTAATAGTTATTTGACTGGAAAATTACAATGACTGCAATTCATATAGGTAATTTGGGAAAATCTGAGAAAATATTATTTGCATAATAATTTGGAACACAGTGTAGTTTGTAGATTAGGGTAGTTACTGCCAATCATATACACCAAGTAGGTGTCCTCACATAAATAAAGCTGAGTTGTGCAAAGTGGTTGAAGATCACAAGTGTATCACTAGTCTGATTAAATACAAAAGGTATATGAAATACAAAGTGCCAGTGTGCAAAAGTGTAAAATAAGGGAGGATAGTGGCCGAATACTAACCAAAAATAAGGTCCCGCAGCAGCCCGCTCTGCCCGACGCGCGTTTCGCCTGAGCTTTGACTGTTACATAGTGCTGTAATTTTTATGTCTAGTGAATTTAACATGTATTATTGACACTTGATACATTTTAATATTCTTGGTTACACTATTTGATTTACACTGGTGCTTGTACCATATATTTTTGTCCAGCCTCACCCTGTATATCTTTTCCACTTGTCTTAGTTGTTCCCCATGATTGTAATCTGTAAATATTTACAGATTTGTTCTTTATTTTATTTATGAATAAACATGGTTATTTCTATAAATTTGAGTCGTGCATCATGTTTGTAGGTTTAGTTTTCAGTGGATACATTACACTATATTGTTTTTTTCTTTGTGTATATTTTGTTCTGCTGAGCTGATTGACTTTGGGACCAGGTGGCCATCGTTGTAGCAGTTTAGGGGAGTTCTAGGCAGTGCAACCCTAGAAATGAGATTGTTGCTATAAAGCATTTTATTAAAGGGGTTGTCTGCCCCTTTTAAATGTTAGGTCAAGAATGGTGTATACAAAAAAATGCAAATTTCTCCCCTACTATTCCTCTCTTAGAAGTGCCTGAGTTCCCCACCAGTCTCCTTACTTGATCTTTCTTTGATATCTTTGGCTAGTGATTGACTGCAACAGTCTCTTCCTTATGATCAGAATAGAGTCCTTTTTCAGTCTCACGGATATATATCCCTTGCAGTCTATCACTAACTGCAGTGGTCACGTACCCTCCCCTGCCAAGAGAGGAATTAAGTTGACTGATGGGGTACCTTAGCATCACTAAGAGAAAAAATGCAGGGCATCTCTAGCAGGGTATGTTGCATCATTAATTTTTCGAACCTGCTTGGTCACGTTTCAACATAAAAAGGAGTGAACAACCCACTATTTTTTTTGAATAACGATAACTATAATTTAGTTTGCGGTAGTAGACAGTCTTTCTAGAAATCATTCAGCTGTTAAAGGGGTCCCCTGACAACATCCCTTTTATTTAGCATAAAAATTATAGGAGGGGGCTTCACAATTTGGAAGCTATAATGTTCCCAACACATCCTATATAATCAGAAGAAATACAGTTGAAACCAGAAGTTTACATACACTATATAAAAAGACACATATGCATGTTTTTCTCAATATCTAGCATGAAATCAGAATAAACCTTTCTCGTTTTAGGTCAATTAGGATTATCATAATTATTAATATTTGCCAAATGTCATAATAATGAGAGAGAATGTTTTAAGGCATTTTTATTACTTACTGCAAAGTCAAAAGTTTACATACATTTCATTAATATTTGGTACCATTGCCCTCAAACTGAATGATTTGGGTCAAACGTTTGGGATATCCTACTACAAGCTTCTCACAATTGTTGGTCGGAATTTGGTCCCTTTCCTCCTGACAAAACTGGTGTAACTGATCCAGGTTTGTAGGTCGCCTTGCTCGCACCTGCCTTTTCAGCTTTCCCCATAAATTTTCAATAGGATGGAGATCAGAGCTTTCTTATGGCCACTCCTAAACATTGACATTGTTATCCTTAAGCCACTTTGTTACCATTTTGGCAGTTTGCTTTGGGTCATTGTCCGTTTGGAAGACCCATTTCTGCCCAAGCTTTAACTTCCTGACTGATGTCTTGAGATGTTGCTTCAGTATTACCACATAATCTTCTTTTCTCATGATGCCAGCTATTTTGTGAAGTGCACCAGTCCCTCCTGCAGCAAAACAACCCCACAACATGATGCTGCCACCCCCGTGTTTCACAGTTGGGATGGTGATCTTATGTTTCCAAGCTTCTCCCTTTTTCCTCCAAACGTAACGATGGTCACTATGCCCAAAAAGTTCAATTTTAGTTTACTCAGGTCACAGGACATGTCTCCAAAAATGAAAGTCTTTGTTCCTGTGTGCATTTGTAAATATTAATCTAGCTTTTTTATGTTTCTTTTGGAGTAATGGCTTCTTCCTGGCAGAGTGGCCTTTCATCCCATGTTGATACAGTACTCATTTCACTGTGGATATTGACACAATCTTACCAGCTTCCGCCATCGTCTTCACAAGGTCTTTTGCTTTTGTCCTTGGGTTGATATGCACATGTGGGACCAAAGCACGTTCATCTCTGGGACACAGAACGCATCTCCTTACTGAGTGGTATGATGGCTGGACATTCCCATCTTGTTTGTACTTGCGTCTAATTTGTACAGATGAACGAGGCACCAGCAAGTATCTTGAAATTGTACCCAAGGTTGAGCCAGACTTGTGCAAGTCCACAATTCTCTTCCTGATATCTTGTCTGATTTCTTTAGACTTTCCCATGATGCTACACAAAGAAGCAGTGTGTTTCAGGTGTGCATTAAAATACATCCACAGGTGTGTCTCTAATTAACTTAGATGTTGCCTAAAATCAGAAATTTCCAAACACATGACATCATCATATGGGCAGTCCAGAATTAGTTAAAGGCATAGCAATTTTAGTGTATGTAAACTTTTGCCTTTGCAGTAAGTAATAAAAATTCTTTAAAACATTCTCTCTCGTTATGCTGGCATTTGGCAAATATTAATAATTATGATAATCCTAATTGACCTAAAACGGGAAAGGTTTATTCTGATTTCATGTCAGATATTGGGAAAAACATGCATATGTGTCTTTTTATATAGTGTATGTAAACTTCTGGTTTCAACTGTACAATTTGTTCCTTTTTTATTAAGCCATAATGTTGACAATGAGCAATATACTGTGGAAACTGATTTACGGGTAGTACGAGTTATCAATGTAATTCCTAGCTGTAATCTGCCACCTATAGACTAGACAGATCTTGTAAAGAAAGATCGTTACATTCAAACAAATAATTTTCTTTATTACGTTCTTGGCTGAATTGAATTTAGGCAGTCAAAGCCCCAATATTTTGAAAATGACATTATTCAATGAAGATAAAAAAAATACAAAAAAAGTCATTTTTATTTGGCCAAGAACAAGGTAGGACAGAAAGGCTAAACCATACTGTCCCAGGACATCAGAACAATTCCAATACATTGGAACAGAATATTATCTCATAGTTGTTGAGTTCGATATTTAAAAAAAAACTGAAGCAAAACCTCAAACTGACACCAAAGGCACCAAACTATATGGGAGCATTATATACCATTAAATACACTGTGAGTGATACAAATATATCAAAACTCTAAAAACACTGCTAATAAAAAGTGCAACGATATAAACTGCTAAACACTGGCCCACTAGAGACGTTATTAATGCAGACAATTGTACAAAAATGAAGATAAAAATGTATAGAAAAAACGACATTCTATACAAAATTGTATATGAAAAACTATAATGGCACAGACAGTGTTGCTTTGTGGAGTATATAGTTTACAAAAGTTGTCAACATTCAGATTTTGCCAGTGTAATGACTGAATGGCAATAGTGAACATTAAGGGCAATTAGCATTGTACTGCCTGTACCTGTACTACATGTACTAGACTGCTCTCCATCACCACTTCATATAGTGTTCTGCTGTCCACCTGTACTACATGCACTGTACTGCCATCCACTGTACTGTGCTCTACCTTTACTACATGTAATGGACTGCTCTTGATCTATATTTCATATACTGTACCATCTTGACCTGTGCTACATGTACTGTACTGCCATCTACCTGTATTATGTATACTGTACTGTCCTCTACCTGTACTACACTTCTTTACATCTGTATTACATATACTATACTGTCCTCTACCTGTACTGTATGTACTGGCAGGGCCGTACTGACCATCTGGCAATTCTGGCAAATGCCAGAAGGGCCTGTCTGGTTGTGGGCCACTTGGCTACTACGTTGTTAACAGAATCGGTGTTCTCAAGACACCCATACTGTTAAGAGTTGTGAAGGAGCACAAAGTCGCTGACTCCGTCACTTACCCCAGCAGACCACGGGTATCATTAGAAATATTGTTCTTGTAGTAAATCTTCCTTTCCTCCATCCAGGGTAATATTAGTAATATATCCCATCTGGTGCTTGGGGACGGGGACAGCATGGGCCTGTGTGATTTCAAATGCCAGGGTTGAATTTTAGCCCCAGTCCGTACCTGTGTACTGGATTGCTTTTCATCTGTATTGCATTTTGTTGCACAGCTTCTGAATCCACACCTTTGCAGTTAGAAAACTTCACTGAGCAGGCTGCATGGGATAACAAGCTTTTACTTGTAACAACATGAGGTAAAGGAATAATGCACAGTCATTTTAGCATTGCATCAGGAAACAGGAACAAAAAACAAAAGTGAAACTACAAGTGAGACTATTTCTTATACAATACATTAAACAGAAGGAAACGTTACACAACATTGCCATCTATTGTCAGGTCAGCATAAAGTCCTCCTTTTACTTATAATAAGTCCTAATCTGTTGCATATGCCAACACCCTTTCTCAACAGTAAGGACTTATTCAATCAATCAAACCCAACTTTTTTATTAGTCTCTGATGTTTATCAGCATTCAACGCCTTCGTGAAAATGTCTGCTGTCATTTCTTCAATAGGGCAATACTCCAACTTCAAGACTCCTTGATCCTGATGATCTCTCAAGAAATGATATTTCACATCAATATGCTTGGTTCTTGGATTGACTCTTTCCATCTGAGCAAGAACAAGACATCCTTGATCGTCCTCTTTTAGTTTTGTTGGTTCCAACTGTGGTTGTCCTAATTCTGTTAACAATTGTCTTAACCACAGTACTCCTTGTCTTTCTATCTGTATTCCTAGGTACTGTTTTACATTTCCTAAGTCTTTGATTTCAAAATGTTGTTTCAGGATTTTTAGAATGTTTTCTTTATCCTTTTCTTGTTTAAAACAAATCAAAATGTCGTCTACATATACAGTACAGGCCAAAAGTTTGGACACACCTTCTCATTCAAACATTTTTCTGTATTTTCATGGCTATGAAAATTGTAAATTCACACTGAAGGCATCAAAACTATGAATTAGCACATGTGGAATTATACATTACACTTTACAAAAAAGTGTGAAACAACTGAAAATATGTCTTATATTCTAGGTTCTTCAAAGTAGCCATCTTTTGCTTTAATTACTAGTTTGCACACAGAAAAGGTGAACGGATGGATTCTACATGCCTGGCTCCCATCGTGAAGCATGGAGGAGGTGGTGTGATGGTGTGCGGGTGCTATGCTGGTGACACTGTTGGGGATTTAGATGTAGAGATGTAGATTTTAGTCTGAAAAGAGGATTCATAGGTTCCCATGCAGACAGACTTTTCTAAAGCGAGGATAGGCATTAGTTAGGGACCTGATATACGAGAAGAGCCTTGACGTGGCTATCAGGCTCACATAATTTGGCCATCTTATGCGCTAAGACTTCTCAATTTTTCATATTTCTAAGGTAATGATGTAATTCATTTTTCATATTTTTCATATTTCATGTTTGCAAGCTATAGCGCTACAGTGTGCTACCTTTTCTTCTTGTATGTATATGAGTTGGTGACTCTAGGTTTAGCACCTGTTCACACTGAATCTAAGTTTGGATGTGCCGGTCAGTTTTTTGATATGTATTCATTTACCTTCTGCCTGAGCACTCCACCTGGTGGTCACAGGCCTTTTAATTACAGCAGGTTCATCACCCCTCCACAGAGATGTAGATTTTAGTCTGAAAAGAGGATTCATAGGTTCCCATGCAGACAGACTTTTCTAAAGCGAGGATAGGCATTAGTTAGGGACCTGATATACGAGAAGAGCCTTGACGTGGCTATCAGGCTCACATAATTTGGCCATCTTATGCGCTAAGACTTCTCAATTTTTCATATTTCTAAGGTAATGATGTAATTCATTTTTCATATTTTTCATATTTCATGTTTGCAAGCTATAGCGCTACAGTGTGCTACCTTTTCTTCTTGTATGTATATGAGTTGGTGACTCTAGGTTTAGCACCTGTTCACACTGAATCTAAGTTTGGATGTGCCGGTCAGTTTTTTGATATGTATTCATTTACCTTCTGCCTGAGCACTCCACCTGGTGGTCACAGGCCTTTTAATTACAGCAGGTTCATCACCCCTCCACAGAGATGTAGATTTTAGTCTGAAAAGAGGATTCATGGGTTCCCATGCAGACAGACTTTTCTAAAGCGAGGATAGGCATTAGTTAGGGACCTGATATACGAGAAGAGCCTTGACGTGGCTATCAGGCTCACATAATTTGGCCATCTTATGCGCTAAGACTTCTCAATTTTTCATATTTCTAAGGTAATGATGTAATTCATTTTTCATATTTTTCATATTTCATGTTTGCAAGCTATAGCGCTACAGTGTGCTACCTTTTCTTCTTGTATGTATATGAGTTGGTGACTCTAGGTTTAGCACCTGTTCACACTGAATCTAAGTTTGGATGTGCCGGTCAGTTTTTTGATATGTATTCATTTACCTTCTGCCTGAGCACTCCACCTGGTGGTCACAGGCCTTTTAATTACAGCAGGTTCATCACCCCTCCACAGAGATGTAGATTTTAGTCTGAAAAGAGGATTCATAGGTTCCCATGCAGACAGGCTTTTCTAAAGCGAGGATAGGCATTAGTTAGGGACCTGATATACGAGAAGAGCCTTGACGTGGCTATCAGGCTCACATAATTTGGCCATCTTATGCGCTAAGACTTCTCAATTTTTCATATTTCTAAGGTAATGATGTAATTCATTTTTCAGATTTTTCATATTTCATGTTTGCAAGCTATAGCGCTACAGTGTGCTACCTTTTCTTCTTGTATGTATATGAGTTGGTGACTCTAGGTTTAGCACCTGTTCACACTGAATCTAAGTTTGGATGTGCCGGTCAGTTTTTTGATATGTATTCATTTACCTTCTGCCTGAGCACTCCACCTGGTGGTCACAGGCCTTTTAATTACAGCAGGTTCATCACCCCTCCACAGAGATGTAGATTTTAGTCTGAAAAGAGGATTCATAGGTTCCCATGCAGACAGACTTTTCTAAAGCGAGGATAGGCATTAGTTAGGGACCTGATATACGAGAAGAGCCTTGACGTGGCTATCAGGCTCACATAATTTGGCCATCTTATGCGCTAAGACTTCTCAATTTTTCATATTTCTAAGGTAATGATGTAATTCATTTTTCATATTTTTCATATTTCATGTTTGCAAGCTATAGCGCTACAGTGTGCTACCTTTTCTTCTTGTATGTATATGAGTTGGTGACTCTAGGTTTAGCACCTGTTCACACTGAATCTAAGTTTGGATGTGCCGGTCAGTTTTTTGATATGTATTCATTTACCTTCTGCCTGAGCACTCCACCTGGTGGTCACAGGCCTTTTAATTACAGCAGGTTCATCACCCCTCCACAGAGATGTAGATTTTAGTCTGAAAAGAGGATTCATAGGTTCCCATGCAGACAGACTTTTCTAAAGCGAGGATAGGCATTAGTTAGGGACCTGATATACGAGAAGAGCCTTGACGTGGCTATCAGGCTCACATAATTTGGCCATCTTATGCGCTAAGACTTCTCAATTTTTCATATTTCTAAGGTAATGATGTAATTCATTTTTCATATTTTTCATATTTCATGTTTGCAAGCTATAGCGCTACAGTGTGCTACCTTTTCTTCTTGTATGTATATGAGTTGGTGACTCTAGGTTTAGCACCTGTTCACACTGAATCTAAGTTTGGATGTGCCGGTCAGTTTTTTGATATGTATCTACAATTTTCATAGTCATGAAAATACAGAAAAATCTTTGAATGAGAAGGTGTGTCCAAACTTTTGGTCTGTACTGTATGTAGTACATAAATCCATCTATTACTCAGCCTTTTTGTGTACAAGCATGAATCAGCTTTGCTTCTTTGAAATTTTTCATTTGTTAGTACTTCCGTGATTTTGTCATTCCACGCTTTAGCTGCTTGCTTTAAACCATATATGCTTTTCTGTAGTTTACAAACTTTGTTTGGATTTCTTTCATCTTTGAATCCTGGAGGTTTTCCCATGTAAATGTCTTCTGTTAAATCTCCATTCAAAAAATCTGTCTTTACATCCAGATGTCTTAGTTCCATCTGTTCATTTGCTGCAACTGTAAGTAAAGTTCTTATTGTAGTGTGTTTGACAACTGAAGCAAATGTTTCATAATAGTCTTCTTCTTCTGGAAGTCGAGCTATGTCTTCTCAAGAGATAGATTCATACATTTTACTTGTACTTGCCTAGTATGAGACGTTTTGGTGGTTTTCCTTTGTTCTCTCTTATTGAACGTCTTGGTTCTGTGTCTGTTTGTAGTTGCGATTCTTCACTTTCAGTATTTTGTTCTTCATTAATTTCTACTTCTTTTTCATCAGATATTTCTTCAGTTATGTCACTATTGTTTTTCTCATTTTTTGTTTCAACTGAAATCATAATTTCTTCATTTAAATCTTCAATGAATGTCACACTGTTACTCACTGTAACTCTGTCTGTTTTGGGATCTAAGATTCTATATCCTTTGCAATTTTCACTATATCCAACGAATATTCCTTCCATGGATCTGTTTTGAAGTTTGGAACGTTTTTCTGTTGGAATGAAAATAAAAACTTTACATCCAAAAACTTTTAAATGATTGGTTTCATATCTGGTATTCTTGGTGCTTGGGATCTGTGGTGTCTGGATTCTCTGGTGTCTGGGTATCTGGGTACGCTGTATCTGGGGTGACTGTATCTGGGTATCTGGGTCTGGGCCCATAACCAGCTTCTGA
Source organism: Oophaga sylvatica (assembly GCA_033576555.1). NCBI lineage: Eukaryota > Metazoa > Chordata > Amphibia > Anura > Dendrobatidae > Oophaga > Oophaga sylvatica. The sequence goes on from JARQOD010000001.1 coordinate 933,726,031, forward strand.
ATCCACACCTTTGCAGTAAAAAACTTCACTGAGCAGGCTGCATGGGATAACAAGCTTTTACTTGTAACAACATGAAGTAAAGGAATAATGCAGTCATTTTAGCATTGCATATACCAACACATTTACAGTACTACACTCTACCTCTCCTACATGTACTGGATTGCTCTCCATCTGTAGTACACCTATTGTATTGCCTTTTATCTGTTCTGCAAGCACTGTACTGCTCTCCATCTGTGTTACATATAATGTACTGTCCTCTACCTGTACTACATGCACTGCACTGCCATCTACCTGTACTACATGTACTGCCATCTACCTGTACTACATGTACTGCACTGCCATCTACCTGTACTACATGCACTGCACTGCCATCTACCTGCACTACATGCACTGCACTGCCATCTACCTGTACTACATGTACTGCACTGCCATCTACCTGCACTACATGCACTGCATTGCCATATAAATGTACTACATGTATTGCACTGCCATCTACCTGTACTACATGTACTGCACTGCCATCTACCTGTACTACATGTACTGCACTGCCATCTACCTGCACTACATGCACTGCACTGCCATATAAATGTACTACATGTATTGCACTGCCATCTACCTGTACTACATGTACTGTACTGCCATCTACCTGTACTACATGTATGGCACTGCTGTCTACCTGTACTACATGTACTGCACTACCATCTATCTGTACTGCATGTACTGCCATCTACCTGTACTGCATGTACTGCACTGCCATCTACCTGTACTATATGTACTGCCATCTACCTGTACTACGTGTACTGCACTGCCATTTACCTGTACTACATGTACTGCACTGCTATCTACCTGTACTACATGCACTGCATCTACCTGTTTACTACATGTACTGACATCTACCTGTACTACATGCACTGCACTGCCATCTACCTGTACTACATGTACTGCACTGCTGTCTACCTGTACTACATGCACTGCACTGCCATCTACCTGTACTACATGCACTGCACTGTCATCTACCTGTACTACATGTACTGCCATCTACATGTACTACATGTACTGCCATCTACCTGTACTACATGTACTGCACTGCTGTCTACCTGTACTACATGCACTGCACTGCCATCTACCTGTACTACATGCACTGCACTGCCATCTACCTGTACTACATGTACTGCCATCTACCTGTGCTACATGTACTGCACTGCCATCTACCTGTACTACATGTACTGCCATCTACCTGTACTACATGTACTACACTGCTATCTACCTGTACTACATGCACTGCACTGCCATCTACCTGTACTACATGTACTGCACTGCTGTCTACCTGTACTACATGCACTGCACTGCCATCTACCTGTACTACATGCACTGCACTCCCATCTACCTGTACTACATGTACTGCCATCTACCTGTACTACATGTACTGCACTGCCATCTACCTGTACTACATGTACTGCCATCTACCTGTACTACATGTACTACACTGCTATCTACCTGTACTACATGCACTGCACTGCCATCTACCTGTACTACAAGCACTGCACTGCCATCTACCTGTACTACATGTACTGCCATCTACCTGTACTACATGTACTGCACTGCCATCTACCTATACTATATGCACTGCACTGCCATCTACCTGTACTACATGCACTGCCATCTACCTGTACTATATGTACTGCACTGCCATCTATCTGTACTACATGCACTGCACTGCCATATACCTGTACTACATGTATTGCACTGCCATCTACCTGTACTACATGTACTTCACTGCCATCTACCTGTACTACATGTACGGCACTGCTGTCTACCTGTACTACATGTACTGCACTACCATCTATCTGTACTGCACTGCCGTCTACCTGTACTGCATGTACTGCACTGCCATCTACCTGTACTACATGTACTGCCATCTACCTGTACTACATGTACTGCCATCAACCTGTACTACATGTACTGCACTGCCATCTACCTGTACTACATGTACTGCACTGCCATCTACCTGTACTACATGCACTGCACTGCTGTCTACCTGTACTACATGCACTGCACTGCCATCTACCTGTACTACATGCACTGCACTGCCATCTACCTGTACTACATGTACTGCCATCTATCTGTACTGCATGTACTGCACTGACATCTACCTGTACTACATGTACTGCACTACCATCTACCTGTACTACATGTACTGCACTACCATCTACCTGTACTACATGTACTGCCATCTACCTGTACTACATGCACTGCACTGCCATCTACCTATACTACATGTATTGCACTGCCGTCTACCTGTACTACATGTACTACACTGCTATCTACCTGTACTACATGAACTGCACTGCCATCTACCTGTACTACATGTACTGCACTGCCATCTACCTGTACTACATGTACTGCACTGCCATCTACCTGTACTACATGTACTGCTATCTACCTGTACTACATGCACTGCACTGCTGTCTACCTGTACTACATGCATTGCACTGCCATTTACCTGTACTACTTGTACTGCCATCTACCTGTACTACATGTACTGCACTGCCATCTACCTGTACTACATGTACTGCACTGCCATCTACCTGTACTACATGTACTGCTATCTACCTGTACTACATGCACTGCACTGCTGTCTACCTGTACTACATGCATTGCACTGCCTTTACCTGTACTACTTGTACTGCCATCTACCTGTACTACATGTACTGCACTGCCATCTACCTGTACTACATGCACTGCACTGCCATCTACCTGTACTACATGTACTGCACTGCCATCTACCTATACTACATGCACTGCACTGCCATATACCTGTGCTACATGTATTGCACTGCATCTACCTGTACTACATGTACGGCACTGCTGTCTACCTGTACTACATGTACTGCAGTACCATCTATCTGTACTGCATGTACAGCACTGCCTTCTACCTGTACTGCATGTACTGCACTGCCATCTACCTGCACTGCCACCTACCTGTACTACATGTACTGCACTGCTGTCTACCTGTACTACATGTACTGCACTACCATCTATCTGTACAGCATGTACTGCACTACCATCTATCTGTACAGCATGTACTGCACTGCCGTCTACCTGTACTGCATGTACTGCACTGCCACCTACCTGTACAGCATGTACTGCACTGTCATCTACCTGTACTGTATGTACTGCACTGCCATCTACCTGTACTACATGCACTGCACTGCCATCAACCTGTACTGCATGTACTGCACTGCCATCTACCTGTACTACATGTACTGCACTGCCGTCTACCTGTACTGTATGTACTGCACTGCCATCTACCTGTACTGCATGTACTCCACTGCCATCTACCTGTACTGCATGTACTGCCCTGCCACCTACCTGTACTACATGTACTGCACTGCCATCTACCTGTACTGCATGTACTCCACTGCCATCTACCTGTACTACATGTACTGCACTGCTGTCTACCTGTACTGTATGTACTGCACTGCCATCTACCTGTACTACATGCACTGCCATCTACCTGTACTACATGTACTGCACTGCCATCTACCTGTACTACATGTACTGCACTGCTGTCTACTTGTACTGTATGTACTGCACTGCCATCTACCTGTACTACATGTACTGCACTGCCATCTACCTGTACTACATGTACTGCACTGCTGTCTACCTGTACTGTATGTACTGTACTGCCATCTACCTGTACAACATGTACTGCACTGCCATCTACCTGTACTGCATGTACTACACTGCCATTTACCTGTAGTACATGTACTGCACTGCTGTATATCTGTAATAAGTGCAACATTTTGTAAGATGAGGTGAAAAGAAAAAAATAAGATTTATGAGGTGATACATAAAGGCCAAATAAATGGCACGTTATTGTCCCTATCCACTTATCAAGCTGTAATAGATTTTTAACTAGGTCATCAGGTAAACAGTATTGCTTTTTGCTTCTGAACACTTTGTATAATTTTCTCAATGTGTTTTAATTGACTTTGGTTTAATAATTGATGTTAAATGTTCTTTTCATAACTTATTAATTGCTGGCCAAGTCATGTCTACTACTCTTGAAAAAGGATGAATAAAAAACAATGACATCATATAATAGACTGAATAGAAGGTACTATGCAAGTCAGGATTTTACATAATCACAGATACTCCTGGAATCTAATCGGAATTTATTTAAATTTCAAAACACATTAACATAGAGATAGAAACTCCAATTATACAGCTTCAAAGCCATATCTAATATTCTCATTTTATTATTTTTTATAATTATTATCATTAATAGTGGCAGCAAATATAATTATGTTTAATCTGAAGAAAGTGTCATCTTTCTCGATATCATGAAGCAAACAGTGCATGCGTTTCCTGCCCCTAGACCCTCTGTAAGGATCCATATGTGTGGCCCAGCTGCGCTTGGTACACATGTTTCCTGGAGAGTGCACAGGAAAGTAATTGTGAAAACCTGATATTCATTCACATCTCACACATTTCCCAACATCACCACTAGAGGGAACCTTAGGATATATAAGTTTAGTGAGACGTAGCAGTGTCAGTCAAGTCAAGACAGCCAGTTCAGTCTGGTGCAAGCCAGTATGTTTCCTGTCAGGATAAGTTCCTGTCAGAGCTAGATCAAACTGGAGGGAGAGGAGAGAAGACTGATTCCTGACAGAGCTCAGGTAGTTCATCTTGAGCCGAAGTGGAGGCTAGTACGAGTGGAGGAAATCACTCTAGCCTAGTCAGAGCTACCTCTGAAGCCGTTATCTCAGAACAAGCTGCCTGTGTTCCCTAAGAACGTGGAAAGTGACTCTCGGAGCTACAGCGTGTATACAGTCTGACGGAACGTCCTGTGAGCTGCTCTGGACAGAGTTTAGAAAGGAAAGAAGGAAGGGGACTACAGCAGTTATAACATCGAGTCAACTGAGAGCAGGTCAGTGAGCTTGGAAGAACAACTGACTATTACACCTACTGCTACCCGTGCTTATGTTAAGGGTAAGAGCAGGGCGACAGGCGAGTGGTGAAAGAAGGACAAGTGACTTAGGTGACAGATCACCTTCACTAAATTTACCGGACACCGGGTCCGAAGCATTGCTAGTACTTCACGACTAGTGATAGAAAATCCGGAGGCCTTGCTGGACTTCAAGTCGCAGAAGGTAGCCATAAGTGTTGATACGTAACTGGAGTCAGGGAGAACGGGACGGAGTCGGTCTGATCAGCCACAACGGCTTAGTTCTTTCCAACATCTGGTCACCAGAGATAGAAAAGGCTCTACCACAATGTCGACCGGGCGTAGCTGTTGCATTACGAGTTAAACTTGACTTTATGCAAGTTAGGACTCACATACATTTCAAAGGGAAAGGAGGCCTCAAACCTGCTCAGCGATTACCTGAATGTGCAATCTCCACCCTGACCAGCTTCCCGGGAAATACCTGCAACCTTCAACAGTAAAGGTATGGAAAGAGAAAAACTTGTGTGTGACTGACTTATTATCTGCACCCTGCAACACCATTGACTTTGAGGGAACAGTCCCACCTGTGGGGGACTTAACATCTAGCTGCCTAGTAACATCCCCTCAGAAGAATTACCCTGCAGCGCTGGTTATATTGATCAGAAACCACAGGTGGTGTCACAAACTAAAATCCCCTGTAAATATCCCCCATTGTATGAGCGCCCAGGGCCACTGACCGAGCTCTGCTGCCAGTGACATTCCCCATAGACTTCAACGGGCTCGGTGCCGAGTACCCCATAACCCTGGTACCATGTGCGACTCATCTTTGGCGTCACGAACAGGATACGAAGCTTACAATTTGTGAGTCCTGTGTGCCTAAATGGACTGTTTTGTGCAGAAAAGACTGTGTGCAATTTTTGGCGCCATTTTCCGCCATTTTGCCGCCATATTCTCGCCCTGAGGCGCTGGTGAAGAAGAGTGTGCCTTCGTGGGCGTACCCCCCCCTTGTGGCGCGAAAGCAATGGGCGCCCCCTCTAAATGTTATTACAATACAAGAGCCTGCCCAACAGCAAGAGAAGTCCGCCTCCTCTTCATTCTCTATGCCAAGAAGAGGAAGCGCAAGTCCCGCCTCCACGGAGGAGACCAGATTGTTCCAGATGTAAAGCACAGTCTGGCCTGGAGTGAGATGGCGGAGGGACAGGAGACGCTATGTGGAGGAGCGGTGGCGCGCAGGCCCCGTTCCCCTGAAGAGCTACTGCCTGTGCCAGAGCCGTCCCCAGGTCGGGACACCGACCAAATCATGCTGGAATTGGAAGAGGTGAATGCGGTGCTCAGGGACATGATCCAGCGCCGGGAAGAGATGGACGAGACAGAGAGAAGCTGGCGTGCCCGGAAACAGCGGCTGCTGTGGGACGCAATACTCTCTCCCCCAGGAACGAAGCCATTACCTGTGCTCCCTGTGCCACCACAGCCAGCGGCTGAAGAGAAACCGGAGGCCGGCCCCGAAAGAGCTGATCCCGACTCCACCGATGAAGCGGTCGGAGGGACGGAGGCTGAGGAGGCCCTGCCCGTTCCGGAGTACCAGCCTGGCCTGGAGGCCGCAGCGGAATGCCGATCCCCGGTAGGGACACCGGAGGGGACCCAGCCGTCCGTGATGGAAGTCGACTGGGAGGAGATGGAATACCTGGACGATGTGACCTATGCCGCCCAGGTGGAGAACGAAATGCGACGCAGTGAGCAGGAGAAGCGACGACAGCAGGAGGAAAGAGAGGTGAAGCAGTTCCGTCAGCGGTACCATGAGGAGTTCCTCGCCAACAAGGAGAATGTCCGGAGGGATAAAGGTACGCTCCGGGAGCCGTGGCGTCAGGGGTGCGTTAGCGATTTTAAACTCCGCAAAGGCTGGGGCTTCATCCATGAGCCAGGCCTATACCAAGGGGTATTCGTTAGTCGCAGAGATGTGGAATCTCATCTGCCCATTGGCCACCCGGAAGGGATCTCATAAACGGGGACATCGTCAGCCATACGCGTCACTGGGGTCTAAAAGGATGGTATGCCTTAAATGTTTCCCGTGTCAGTGACCCCGTCCCCGACGCCGGTAATCTATATCATGCCACAGCGTCCCGAGTCCCAGCTCCAATAGTACCCGGCTGTGCACCTGCATCGCAACCTGCGCCCTACTCTGCATCAAATCCTGAGTTCTGTTCCACATCCCAAAAGCCTGATGCGACTTCGATTGAGCCACTACGCAAGCCTGCATCGTACACAGCATCTTATGCTGAAACGCAACCGGATGGTGCGTCCTCAGTTAGATCGCAGCACAAGTCTGCATCCTCAATGGAAGATTTGTACCTGCATGAGGCACCCGTGGGGTCCCAAGAAAATCGCTCCAGTGCAATGCGAACTGTGGCCACTCAAACACAGATCGCAGGCCATGACCTTCTGGTAATGAGCTCCAGAGGACATCGCATACTTCCAGCCCCAAGAGTGGAAGATGTCGCTACAATCTGTAAAGAAGAAGACCAGTAGGACCCAGACCGGGTTTACTGCACCTGTATAAAGTTTGAAGAAGTTGATGAAGAAGATTTGCACTTTATTAATATTGTGATAAATGTTTGCATAATTAGCATAATTTTGCATAGTATGTTTTGCATAGAATACCCCAGTTGGGTAATGAGAAATACCGTATTAATGTGATTTTCTAAATTTGAGATGTGATTTTACTTGAAAAGTTCAAGGACTGCGTGGCTGAGGACTGTGCCAGCCCAAAAACTTTCATTGTAAATAGTTCGCACTTCGGTGCCCCATCTTGGTTTTACATAAAGCCTTAACTACCTCTGAAGGAAAACCCGTATGGTGTGGCCTAGAGTGAGGTCTGCAGCTCAGAAGTCCTGCAGCCCACCCAGGACCCACGTGGGAGGTTTTTGGTACGGGTCCTCCACAAGAATCTTGTCTTATATATATTTATGTGAAAAATGTTTTGATATTTTTCTAATGTCCATTGTATACATTGTAACGTTAAAGAGTCCTTACCTCCCGCAAGGGATGAGTTAAAATGTTTATGTTATATGCAAAACAAAAATGTTTTTCTCTTCTATTACAGCCCGGGAGTGCTGTGTTTAACCAGGGGGGGATGTGTGGCCCAGCTGCGCTTGGTACACATGTTTCCTGGAGAGTGCACAGGAAAGTAATTGTGAAAACCTGATATTCATTCACATCTCACACATTTCCCAACATCACCACTAGAGGGAACCTTAGGATATATAAGGTTAGTGAGACGTAGCAGTGTCAGTCAAGTCAAGACAGCCAGTTCAGTCTGGTGCAAGCCAGTATGTTTCCTGTCAGGATAAGATCCTGTCAGAGCTAGATCAAACTGGAGGGAGAGGAGAGAAGACTGATTCCTGACAGAGCTCAGGTAGTTCATCTTGAGCCAAAGTGGAGGCTAGTACGAGTGGAGGAAATCACTCTAGCCTAGTCAGAGCTACCTCTGAAGCCGTTATCTCAGAACAAGCTGCCTGTGTTCCCTAAGAACGTGGAAAGTGACTCTCGGAGCTACAGCGTGTATACAGTCTGACGGAACGTCCTGTGAGCTGCTCTGGACAGAGTTTAGAAAGGAAAGAAGGAAGGGGACTACAGCCGTTATAACATTGAGTCAACTGAGATCAGGTCAGTGAGCTTGGAAGAACAACTGACTATTACACCTACTGCTACCCGTGCTTATGTTAAGGGTAAGAGCAGGGCGACAGGCGAGTGGTGAAAGAAGGACAAGTGACTTAGGTGACAGATCACCTTCACTAAATTGACCGGACACCGGTCCGAAGCATTGCTAGTACTTCACGACTAGTGATAGAAAATCCGGAGGCCTTGCTGGACTTCAAGTCGCAGAAGGTAGCCCTAAGTGTTGATACGTAACTGGAGTCAGGGAGAACGGGACGGAGTCGGTCTGATCAGCCACAACGGCTTAGTTCTTTCCAACATCTGGTCACCAGAGATAGAAAAGGCTCTACCACAATGTCGACCGGGCGTAGCTGTTGCATTACGAGTTAAACTTGACTTTATGCAAGTATCCTCATCTGGGGAAGAGAGGATGCAGCTGCAGCTTCCCTCTTTCGTTCTCTGTGAGACTGTAGTGGGTGCACATTAAATCATGAAGAGCCTGCCCACATAGTGGACATGGAGAGAGAAGATAAGCATGTGTATCTTGACCATCGTGACCCTTACCAACCACTAAAATCAATAGCTGGCACCTCAGGTAAACCTCAGCAGACTGTTTTCCTTGAATAGAACTACTGTTAATAAAGATCTGTCCAAAGTTGGGTGATGTAATCACAGTGAGCATCTCAGCAGAGCACCGAGAAATATCTGTCTTCATTATCACTACCAGTGGCATAACTTGAAACTATGGGCCCCAAAGCAAAGCTCCAATATTTGCAAGTCTTTAATACCATTGGTCGTGTTATATAGGCCAAAGGGACTTTTCAGGCCCGCAAGGGGGCCCAGGTGCGATTGCAACCCCTGCTCCAATGTAAGTACATCCTGATCACTACTTCCTGCCTGGTTTTGTTGTTTGGTTTGTCACCAGTTTCCTGTCTGGTTTTGTCACCAGTTTCCTGCCTGGTTTTGTCACCAGTTTCCTGCCTGTTTTTGTTGTCTGGTTTTGTCACCAGTTTCCTGCCTTTTTTTGTTGTCTGGTTTTGTTACCAGTTCCCTGCCTGGTTTTGTCACCAGTTTCCTGCCTGGTTTTGTTGTCTGCTTTTGTCACCAGTTTCCTGCCTGGTTTTGTTGTCTGCTTTTGTCACCAGTTTCCTGCCTAGTTTTATCGCCTAGTTCCTGCCAGGTTTTTTTTCGCTTGGTTCCTACTTGACATCTGTTCCTGCATTGTTTTGACACTTTATTCCTGATTGCATTTTACCAGCTGGTTCTTGCCTGTTTGTCACGTGGCTCCTACTCCATTATGTCACCAGATTTCTTGGCTCCTTCTTGAATTTGTTGTTTGGGTCCTGCCTTGTTTTGTTACTTCGCTTCTGCCTTCTCTCCTGGTTCTTGCCTAGTTTTGTCATCTGATTCCTGCCTTGTTTTGGCACCTGCTCCCTGATCGATTTGTTCTCTGCTTCTGTTGCCAATGCTATCTTCACACTTGTTCCTTGACTAAGTCTCCATCTTATTCTGTGCCTTGACCAGAGAATCTAACCAGAAAAGTCAATACTCCGTACTTCACACCCCAGTTTATTCAGCATCAAAGTAATTGCAAGTTTTCTGGTAAGAAACAGAATAGCTGTCCGTATAATGCCTCAATTGACCAAGATTCACCATATTGGAAGCTGATCTCCCTATTCTCTATTACCGTTCTGCATTTTAGCTCATAATGTAGGATCTTGAATGGGAGGACACATCTATAAGTCATATTGCACACAGACACTTATAGTTTATGGCCTTTCTCAAATGCCTGTTAATTGTGTGGTCTGATGGGCCACAACAAAATGGAGGCATGTCTTAGATGGGTCTAATTTGTGGACCAAGCTCCTCTATTTAAGTAACCCGGACTTGGAGAATTTTGGCATTTTTTTTTTTCATTTGAGAAATCTGATGGAATACTGATGGGAAAAACAGACATGCTGACCAAAAATGGAAGAAAATTGGATTCAGCACACTGATGGAAATCTGTCAATTTGACAAGAAATATCATGGCAGGTGGACAAGGATTGTCTTCATGAGATTGTATGATGACTTATATATAACTGTATCCTCATCTTACTACCAAGATAGAACTGTTATGATTTCTTCTTAAAAAAAAAAACAACCTATAAGGTACGTGGCACCCAACCCAAGTCTTAATTAATGATAAGAAGAGCCGGATTTTCATGTTACTACCCTGTAACAACTTCATAGATTTTTACAAACTTTAGCTTGGAGCCTGCTGAGATAAGCAGCTTCTTCTTCTGAAATGACAATGACATTCACCACAGGCAGCCTCCCTCATATACAATCAAGAAAATATTGAACTGAGCTTTTCTTAATTCTTCCTAATCATTATAATTAGATGAGTGGGATCGATTTGCATTCATTTCATTTTTCACATGCAGATTCTCAAGCGACCATTCTGCAGAACCCCACTATGAATCTTTTCACCGTGTCAATGGATACTCATTCATTAAATGATATTGAATCTTAGAGAACGTTAATCAGTAATAGGCTTAGAACTGATTCAAATAAATGGACATTTCAAATACATGGCATGAATGAGATTGCAAGGTGACCCCTTGGTATTCATGAACAGATTAGCAAATTATGGAGCCAGCTTGGGTGCATGCTTCTTACTGGGGTTCTATCATGAAAAGTATTGTTTAAAACTCCATAGAACATATTAATAGAAGTATAAATGCAATAAACATTTAATAAGAAACAGAATGCTGATTTCTAAATATGTTACATGTTCACCCATAAAAGTGGCTCCTGCTTTCTCTCCTGTAGCTAGAATATTTGTCCACCCTTACTTGTGGACTCACATGCTCAGTAGCTTACTTGCTTTGTCTCTGAGGCTCATTCACAATGATCAATCAGTGAAGATGATGATACTATGTAGTAATGATAGATATGATATGGATGGATAGATGCAGCACTGGCAAAATTTAGGAATACCAAGCCTCACAATAGGCAAGAACCAAACCTCCAAATACAAAAGCAATAAGGGAGGAAACCTGCAATTGAAATATTTGCAAAAAATTTACTTATAAGAGCCCATTGTGGAGACTGTCATGGCTCACCAAGTGAGGTGAATTCTATAAACCCCAGGTCCAGGAGGGCAGAGTATCAAATCAGCGATCTGACATAAATTTAGGTAGGAAAAAAGGATCATCCCGCGCTGCCGCAAGAATAATTCCAAAAATTGTAGAGGCTTCAACGTGGTTTATTCTACGTGTTTCAGGGTTCAGGTGACCCCTTCATCAGGACTACCACAAATATTGTATCAGCGATCTGACACCATACAGTGATGTTCCAGGATGGGATATTAAAAAGTGTAAAAAAGAGTAAAAATATTTTTTTAAAAATCCCCAAATAAAGATAAAGAATCAAATATTTTCAAATAAATACATTTATGTAAAAAAAACAATAAAGGGCACATATTTGGTATCGCCACGTCCATAACAACCCTCTCTCTATAAAACTGTCCTCTAGTTAACCCTTCAGTGAACACCGTAAAAAATAAACAAGGCAAAAAACAATGCTTTATCATCATACTGCCGAACAAAAAGTGCAATAAAACACGATCAAAAAGAATAATGTTAATAAAAATAGTATTGCTGAAACTGTCATCTTGTCCCGCAAAAAAACAGCCATCATGCAGCTCCATCAGCAGAAAAATAAAAAAGTTATAGCTCTCAGAATAAAGTTATGCAAAAATAATTATTTTTTTCCATAAAATAGTTTTTATTGTGTAAAAGCACCAAAACATAAAAAGATATGAATTGGTTGTCGCTGTAATCGTACTGACCTGAAGAATAAAGCTGCCTTACCAATTTTACCACACGCGGAACAGTATGAAAAAAAGCAATTCCTGAATAGCTGTTATTGTTCATTGTGTCTCCCAAAAAGTGAAATTGAAAGTGATCAAAAAATGTCATGTGCACAATAAGGGTACCAATAAAAACGTCAGCTTGTCCCGCAAGAAACAAGCCATAATATGACTGTGTCAGACAAAATAAAGGAAAAATTATAGCTCTCAAAATGTGGTGATGCAAAAACTAGTTTTTTGCATGCAATTAAAAGAGTCTTTAGTGTGTGACAGAAGCCAAATATAAAAACCTGATATAAATCTGGTATCGCTGTAATCGCACCAACCAGAAGAATAAAGTCGCCTAATCACTTATTCCACATGAGGAATGGCGTAAAAAATAAATAAAACCAATTCCTCACATGCTGTTGATTTTTTCATTCTGCTTCCCAAAGATCACAGTAAGGCTCAGCGCACATTTATCCTGCCCTCTGCGTTGAGCGCTTACACCGGGGTTTCGTTGTAAATCGCTGAAATACGTGATTCAGACGGAACCCCTGGTGGAAGATTCCCTATAATGAGACAGATGGAGGCACTGTGGACGCTATAGGACCTGTGATCCAGTGGTGTCCTTTTTTATGATTGATTAAAAGTGCCGTCGGTCATAGTTTTGTGCACTTCTGAAAAGAAGGACACAGCTGAACAGAGGCCAGATGGAGTCCAGAGTAACTCTGCTGCCTCATTATAATGAATGAATCCATCTGGGGTTTCATCTATCACATCACTAAGAGTTTTAGATGGAAACCCCGATGTAAGTGTTCAGCGTAGAGCGCCGGATAAATGTGATCACAAATGTCATGTAAAATGTTCCCAATAAAAGCTTCAATTCAATCTACAAAAAAGCAAGTCCTCAGTCAGGTCCGTCATCTGTTAACGGAAATTTAGGGGCTTCCACGTCACTGGTAGCACAAAGTTTCTGGAAAAGTGAAATGGCTCCTCACCATCCAAAAGAAATTCAGCAAATTCTCCGCTCCCAAATCCAAATGCCCCCTCCCTTCTGAGCCCCCATGTACCTTAATCACATATAGCATCCACATGTTTGGCATTTCTGAAGCAATGAGAGCCCGCCTAACTTATAGGTGCATGTCTCCAGAAGCATGAGTTTGTCATAATGTACTGGTCACTGCAACAGCAATTTGCAATTTTCACTCAGCAACATCCACTGCTGCCTGTTTCTGGAAAACATACATGGAGTCAAAATCGTCACTACACCTGTAGAAAAATTCCCAAAGGGTTATAATTTCCAAAATGGGATCACTTGAAGGGGATTCTGCTTTTCTAGCACTTAAGAGCTCTGTGTATGGAGTCCGCAAACTATTCTAGGAAAATCTGCGCTCCATGAGGCAAATAGCGCTCTGCCCCTCCCGAGTCTCTCTGTATGGCTAAGCCATACATACATGTAAGCTCTCACGAGCAGGGGCGGCTTATTTTGCTTTAATTATTGTATTGTTAACGTTGTTACTTATGACTTGTGTTCTGAAACTGTTAAACTGTAAAGCGCTGCGGAATATGTTGGCGCTATATAAAGATTATTATTATTATTAAGCCGTACTGTACAGTCACATATGGTGTGTTTCTACATTCAACAGAAATTGTAAGACAAATTGTGGTGCCATTTTTACCATTTTCCCAGTATGAAAATGTAAAATTTGGGGCTAACACAATTTTGGTTGCAAAAATGTAAATTATTTTTTCTTAACTGCCCAATAGTATAACATTCTGTGACACACCTGTGGTGTCAATATAATCACTGCACCCCTGGATGAATTCATTGAGAGGTTTAGTTTAGTTTGTAAAATTAGTCACTTATGGGGGATTCTGCTGTTCTTGCATCTCAGGGGCTCTGCCAATGTGACATGGCACCCTCAAACCAGTGCAGCAAAATCTGCACTGTAATATGGAGCTACTTCCCTTCTGAGATTTACACTGTGCCTCAAAATTAGTTTTTGACCACAAATTTGGAGCTTTTCCCATTTATTTGGGAAAATGTGATTTTTTTTATTTTCACTGTTCTACGTTATAAACTTCTGTGGGTTCAAGGTGCTCAATACACATCTAGATAAGTTCCCTAAGGGGGCTACTTTCCAAAATGGTGTCACTTGGGGGGGTTCTACTATTTAGGCACATCAGGAGCTCTCCAAACACGACATGGCATCCGCTATTTATTCCAGTAAATTTTACTTTCAAAAAGTGAAATTGCGCTCCTTTCCTTCCAAGCCCTGCCGTGTGCCCAAACTTCAGATTTCCCCACACATATGGGGTATTGGCATACTCAGGATAAATTGAACAACAAATTTTATGGTCCATTTTCTCCTGTTTCCCTTGCAAAAGTAAAAAAAACTAGGTCTAAAGGAAAATTTCTGTGAAAGAAAAGTAAATGTTTATTTTTTCCTTCCACATTCCAAAAATTCCTGTGAAGCACCTGAAGGGTTAATTAACTTCTTGAGGCTGGTTTCACACGTCAGTGGCTCCAGACATGTAGTGCCAGTTTCCTCACATACCGGAGACACTGACACACGTAGACACATTAAAATGAATGTGTCTCTGCACATGTCAGCGTGTTTTCACGAACCGTGTGTCCATGTGCAAAACACGGAGACATATCAGTGTTCGTGGGAGCGCATGGTCCGCAAAACGTGCTGCACACAGAGAACAGTTCACACTGTCCTCCGTGCGCACGGACGGCTGCCAGGGTAGAAGCGGCTACTGTAAGCCGCTGTTCCTCTGCTTGTGTTGCTGAAGTCAGCTGTCATTATTCTCCCCTGCTCTGCCAGCAACAGCGCGAGCAGGGAGAATAAATGAAAAACCCGACGTGGGGTCCCCCTTAATTTTTGAACCAACCCGGCAAAACTATACAGATGCGGGTTGCTATTCTCAGGCTGGCCATGAATATGGGTCCCCCCAGTCTAAAAACAGCAGCCCGCAGTTGCCCAGAAAAGGCGCATCTATTAGATGCGCCTGTTCTGGAGCTTTGTCGGGTTCTTCCCACTTGCCCTGTAGCAGTGGCAAGTGGGGTTAATAAGGGGTTAATGTCACCATTCTATTGTAAGGTGACATTAAGCCAGGCTTAGTAATGAAGAGGTGTCAATGAGACACCTCTTCATTACTAAACCTAGAGTTATTCAAGGGTTAAATAAACACACACAAAAAGAATAAAGTATTTTATTGAAAGAATACACTACACAGTTTTAAAATCTTTATTATACTCCCACGACGCAATCCATCTCAGGGGTTAATCACTTTACAGCCGGAGTGCTGCTAATGCAGCTGCTTCGACTGTAAACTACTGGGGAATGAGTGGAAGCAGCATGCACAGGCTCAGTGACTGGGGGTGATGTCACTGAACCTATGCTCGCTGACAGCTGAACTCCTGTAACCTCAGCACCGTGGGAAAATGTCGGAGTATAATAAAGATTTTAAAACTGTGTAGTGTATTCTTTCATTAAAATACTTTATTCTTATTGTGTGTGTGTGTGTGTGTGTGTGTGTGTGTGTGTGTTTATTTAACCCTTGAATAACTCTAGGATTAGTAATGAAGAGGTGTCTTATTGGATCCAACTTTATTTTTTTCAATGGGAAGAGGATCATGTGACACATCAAACTTATTGAGAATTTCACAAGAAAAACAATAGTGTGCTTGGTTTTAACATAACTTTATACTTTCATGAGTTATTTACAAGTTTATGACCACTTATAAAATGCTGCCCATTGTGTTGGTCATATAAATGGCCCACCCTGTAGTTTAGACAGGAAGACAGATGGATAGATAATATACTGTGCAGACCAAAAGTTTGGACACACCTTCTCATTTAAAGATTTTTCAGTATTTTCATAACTATGAAAATTGTAAATTCACACTGAAGGCATCAAAACTATGACATGTGGAATTATATACTTAAAAAAAAAAGTGTGAAACAACAGAAAATATGTCTTATATTCTAGGTTCTTCAAAGTAGCCACCTTTTGCTTTGATGACTGCTTTGCACACTCTTGGCATTCTCTTGATGAGCTTCAAGAGGTAGTCACTGGAAATGGTCTTCCAACAATCTTGAAGGAGTTCCCAGAGATGCTTGGCACTTGTTGGCCCTTTTGCCTTCACTCTGCGGTCCAGCTCACCCCAAACCATCTCGATTGGGTTCAGGTCTGGTGACTGTGGAGGCCAGGTCATCTGGCGTAGCACCCCATCACTCTCCTTCTTGGTCAAATAGCCCTTACACAGCCTGGAGGTGTGTTTGGGGTCATTGTCCTGTTGAAAAATAAATGATGGTCCAACTAAACGCAAACCGGATGGAATAGCATCCGCTGCAAGATGCTGTGGTAGCCATGCTGGTTCAGTATGCCTTCAATTTTGAATAAATCCCCAACAGTGTCACCCGCAAAGCACCCCCACACCATCACACCTCCTCCTCCATGCTTCATGGTGGGAACCAGGCATGTAGAGTCCATCCGTTCACCTTTTCTGCGTCGCACAAAGACACGGTGGTTGGAACCAAAGATCTCAAATTTGGACTCATCAGACCAAAGCACAGATTTCCACTGGTCTAATGTCCATTCCTTGTGTTCTTTAGCCCAAACAAGTCTCTTCTGCTTGTTGCCTGTCCTTAGCAATGGTTTCCTAGCAGCAATTTTACCATGAAGGCCTCCTGCACAAAGTCTCCTCTTAACAGTTGTTGTAGAAATGTGTCTGCTGCTAGAACTCTGTGTGGCATTGACCTGGTCTCTAATCTGAGTTGCTGTAAACCTGCGATTTCTGAGGCTGGTGACTCGGATAAATTTATCCTCAGAAGCAGAGGTGACTCTTGGTCTTCCTTTCTTGGGGCGGGCCTCATGTGAGCCAGTTTCTTTGCAGCGCTTGATGGTTTTTGCAACTGCACTTGGGGACACTTTCAAAGTTTTCCCAATTTTTCGGACTGACTGGCCTTAATTTCTTAAAGTAAAGATGGCCACTCGTTTTTCTTTACTTAGCTGCTTTTTTCTTGCCATAATACAAATTCTAACAGTCTATTCAGTAGGACTATCAGCTGTGTATCCACCAGATTTCTGCACAACACAACTGATGCTCCCAAGCCCATTTATACAGCCAGAAATCCCACTTATTAAACCTGACAGGGCACACCTGTGAAGTGAAAACCATTCCTGGTGAATACCTCTTGAAGCTCATCAAGAGAATGCCAAGATTGTGCAAGGAAGTCATCAAAACAAAAGGTGGCTACTTTGAAGAACCTAGAATATAAGACATAATTTCAGTTGTTACACACTTTTTTGCTAAGTATATAATTCCACATGTGTTAATTCATAGTTTTGATGCCTTCAGTGTGAATTTACAATTTTCATAGTCATGAAAATACAGAAAAATCTTTACATGAGAAGGTGTGTCCAAACTTTTGGTCTGTACTGTACATGGGATAGAATAGATAGATAGATAGATAGATAGATAGATAGATAGATAGATACATCTATCTTATCATCATGAGTGGCTTGACACAAGGAATACAACACTTGTAGCCCATGTCCTGGATACGTCTGTGTGTGGTGGCTCTTGAAGCAATGACACCAGCAGCAGTCCACTCCTTGTGAATCTCCCCCAAATTTTTGAATGGCCTTTTCTTAACAATCCTTTCAAGGCTGCGGTTATCCCCGTTGCTTGTGCACCTTTTTCTAAAACACTTTTTCCTTCCATTCAACATTCCATTAATATGCTTGGACACAGCACTCTGTGAACAGCCAGCTTCTTTAGCAATGACCTTTTGTGGCTTACCCTCCTTGTGGAGTGTGTCAATGACTGCCTTCTGGACATCTGTCAAGTCAGCAGTCTTCCCCATGATTGTGGAGCCTACTGAAACAGACTAAGGGACCACTTTAAATGCTTAGGAAGCCTTTGCAGGTTTTTTGTTAATTATTTTAATTTACTGAGATAATGACTTTTGGGTTTTCATTGGCTGTAAGCCGTAATCATGAACATTAACAGAAATAAACACTTGAAATAGATCACTCTGTTTGTAATGACTCTATAATATATGAGTTTCACTTTTTGTATTGAAGAACTGAAATAAATTAACTTTTTGATGATGTTCTAATTTTGTGAGAAGCACTTGTAAGTAGATAGATAGATAGATAGATAGATAGATAGATAGATAGATAGATAGATAGATAGATAGATAGATAGATAGAGATCATTGAAGAATTATTTTTTTCTGCAGGTCATGGGAGGAAGACAGACAATGAGTTTGCAAAAGCTGAATACATTTCCCTCCTGGGAAATTCTGTTGCTTCCTCATTACATGGGATAAGCTGATGCTAAACCCAGGAAGAGAATAGACCAAAATTGCAGAGGAGAGAGTAAAGAGGCTGAAAGGCGAGAAAATTACACTAGATAGAGGTATTGTTTACTGTTAAAATAATGGTATTTACAGGCCCACAGATTTATTTTTAGTTGTTGTTGGTTTTCAATTGACGGTAAACTCATTTAAATCTTATTCCATGAAATTAAAGTGGTTGCGCCTAAAAACAGTGCGACTCTTGCCCACAGTCTGTATCTGGCCTTGCAGCTCGATCCCATACATGTAAATGAGGCTAAGCTACAAGACCAAGCACAACCCATGTTACATTTTATGAAAGTGTTTTATTCTGGACAATCATCTTAGAAATTCTCTAACTGTACAGTATAAGAATGCATTACAAATACAGTGCCTTGCGAAAGTATTCGGCCCCCTGGAACTTTTCAACTTTTTCCCACATATCATGCTTCAAACATAAATATACCAAATGTTAATTTTTGGTGAAGAATCAACAACAATTGGGACACAATTGTGAAGTTGAATGAAATTTATTGTTATTTTAAATTTTTGTGGAAATAAAAAAGCTGAAAAGTGGAGCGTGCAATATTATTCAGCCCCTTTACTTTCAGTGCAGTAAACTCACTCCAGAAGTTCATTGTGGATCTCTGAATGATCCAATGTTGTTCTAAATGACTAATGATGATAAATATAATCCACCTGTGTGTAATCAAGTCTCCATATAAATGCACCTGCTCTGTGATAGTCTCAGGGTTCTGTTTGAAGCACAGAGAGCATCATGAAGACCAAGGACCACAACAGGCAGGTCCATGATACTGTTGTGGAGAAGTTTAAAGCCGGATTTGGATACAAAATGATTTCCAAAACTTTAAACATCCCAAGGAGCACTGTGCAAGCGATCATATTGAAATGGAAGGAATATCATACCACTGCAAATCTACCAAGACCCGGCCGTCCCTCTAAACTTTCATCTCAAACAAGGAGAAGACTGATTAGAGATGCAGCCAAGAGGCCCATGATCACTCTGGATGAACTGCAAAGATCTACAGCTGAGGTGGGACAGTCTGTCCATAGGACAACAATCAGTCGTGCACTGCACAAATCTGGCCTTTATGGAAGAGTGACAAGAAGAAAGCCATTTCTCAAAGATATCCATAAAATGTATTGTTTAAAGTTTGCAACAAGCCACCTGGGAGACACACCAAACATTTCGAAGAAGATGCTCTGGTCAGATTAAACCAAAATCGAACGTTTTGGCAACAATGCAAAACGATATGTTTGGCGTAAAGGCAACACAGCTCATCACCCTGAACACACCATCCCTACTGTCAAACATGGTAGTGGCAGCATCATGGTTTGGGCCTGCTTTTCTTCAGCAGGGACTTGGAAGCTGGTTCAAATTGATGGGAAGATGGATGGAGCCAAATACAGAAGCATTCTTGAAGAAAACCTGTAGGAGTCTGCAAAAGACCCGAGACTGGGACGGAGATTTGTCTTCCAACAAGACAATGATCCCAAACATAAAGCAAAATCTACAATGGAATGGTTCACAAATAAACGTATCCAGGTGTTAGAATGGCCAAGTCAAAGTCCAGACCTGAATCCAATCGAGAATCTGTGGAAAGAGCTGAAAGCTGCTGTTCACAAACGATCTCCATCCAACCTCACTGAGCTCGAGCTGTTTGCCAAGGAAAATGTACAAAACTGATAGAGACATACCCCAAGTGACTTGCAGCTGTAATCACAGCAAAATTTGGCGGAACAAAGTATTAGGTTAAAGGGGCTGAATAATTTTGCACGCCCCACGTTTCAGTTTTTGTATTTCCACAAAAATTAAAAAAAATAAATAAATTTCGTTCAACTTCACAATTGTGTCCCACTTGTTGTTGATTCTTCACCAAAAATTTACATTTGGTATCTTTATGTTTGAAGCATGATATGTGGGAAAAGGTTGAAACGTTCCAGGGGGCCGAATACTTTTGCAAGGCACTGTATCTCAGTCCACAATATTTGATCTGCTACATTCAAAAATCCTGTCATTACCAAATTATAAGAATTGTACAGTCCTTTTAATACATAACCTCCCATTGTATCTACTGGATATTGCAGTAATATTTATTGCAGACTGCAATATTACAAATGTATTGTGTATATTATTATTATTTATATAGCACCATTGATTCCATGGTGCTGTACATGAGAAGGGGTTACATAAAAATTACAGATATTACTTACTATTACTTTAACGTGACAGAGAGGAGCCAGAAGAATGCAGCATCTGATTTCACCTACTTCTGCACTCAGGGCCGGCGTCAGCACCCGGCGTACCCGGGCAAGTGCCGGGGCCCTGAGCAGGCAGGGGGGCCCACTCGCCGTCGGGCACCCCGGCACCCGTTAGCAAAGGAGAGTGGTGCCAGCGCCACCACTGGGCCCCCCCCGCTTCCTCAGGGCCCGGCAGCCGGCACAATACCTACCTCTCCCCGTGCCTCCGCAGCTCCGGGCTCCAAGGAGCCCTCAGGGCGCCCACGCTTCCTCTTACAGCAGCGCCACTGGATGATGTCATCATTCAGTGGCCGGCTGTGGCAGAGAGAGAAAGCGTGGGCGCTGGTGATGCTGCGGGAATGGCAGTGGTGTGGACGCCCGACAGGTGAGATGTGGTGTGTGTGTGTGTGTGAATGTGCAGACAGGTGAATGTTGCTGTGTGTGTTTGTGTGTGTGTGTGTAGGTGGAGGAGAGGGCAATGATGGGGAGAAGGCCATTATGGGGGTGATGGGGAGAAGGCATTGATGGAGGTGATGGGCAGAAGGCAATGATGGGGGGGTGATGGGGAGAAGGCATTGATGGAGGTGATGGGGAGGTGATACGGCCTCTCCTGAGCCGTAACAGTGCAGAGCGCAGTGCAGTGCAGAGAGCTCCATATTTTGTATGGAGCATTATATGGGGACCAGTATCCTGTATGGAGCATTATATTGGGTCCAGTATTCTGTATGGAGCATTATATGAGGGATGGGGTGGTGACATCCTGCATGGGGTATTATATGGGTGATGAGGGGGAGACTATGTGGTGCCCATAATATTGTATGGAGGACTGTACTGTCCGGTCTGTACTGTGCGCTGTGAGAATTCGGCGGTTTCTGAGCTATTGTAGAATTTACAATAGATATCACTCATGTAATGTAAGAAGTCAAATCTTTGGCACTGTAGTATACCCATATTTATTCGAACGTCCATGACAGCACTACAGAGAGAGGGGATCCGCCCCTTAGGAACAGGAAACCTACAGATACAAAAGGGCGGCACCTCTCCCACGCATCAGTTGGTTTCCTGTTCCTAAAGGACGGGTTTCCTACAGATGAAGATCTTCAGTCCAATAACCCCTCCATGTCGCTTAGGAAGGCCATGTCTCTTTTGGGCTCCCTCTCGTCCTGCATTCCCGCGGTTCGGTGGGCTCAATTTCACACAAGGACGCTGCAAGCTGAGGTCTTGCTGTATCAAAATTTGCTAGGTGGTTACCTGGAAGGCCAGCTATCCTTGTCCCAGGCTGCTATAAGATCCCTGGATTGGTGGAAGGATGAGACGAACCTGTCTAAGGGGGTTCCCTGGGAATATGAGATATCCCGAATAGTCACAACAGATGCTAGCCCCTCTGGGTGGGGAGCTCATATGGGGGACGTTATGGTTCAGGGCTTATGGGAGCAGGATCAAATTCAAATGTCTTCTAATATGAAGGAGTTAGCGGCGGTAGAGCTAGCAATTAAAAAGCTCCTTCTCTATCTACAGGGTCACCACGTTCGAGTGCTCTCCGACAATCATGTCACAGTCGCTTACATCAACCACCAGGGTGGTACTCGTTCCGGTCCTCTCATGGAAGTGGCAAGGCGCCTACTCCAGATAGCAGAACGACACTTTCTTTCTCTAACGGCTCTACATATAAGGGAGAAAGAAAATACCAAGGCGGACTTCTTAAGCCGCAATCTCCTGAGTCAAGGAGAGTGGTCATTAAAGACTTCCATCTTCGACCTGATTGTGCAGAGATGGGGTCAACCGGAGATAGATCTCTTTGCTACCAAAAGCAACAGGAAAGTGAGACGGTTCTGCTCTCTGAATCCCAGAGAACGCCCTCTGGCAGTGGACGCTCTTCTATTAAAGTGGGATTTCAATCTAGCCTACGCCTTCCCTCCCCTGTCCTTACTCCCCTAGTATTGAGGAAGGTCAGGAAGGACAGGGCAAGGATAATAGTAGTCGCTCCTTTTTGGCCCAGGAGGGCATGGTTTTCATGTCTCAGAAACATGTCGATAGCCGACCCATGGGTCCTGCCGGATATTCCCGATCTGCTCTCCCAGGGTCCAGTCTACCATCCTCGAGTAGCGGGCCTCCACCTGACGGCGTGGATTTTGAACGGTCGCTGCTGAGAGATAAGGGGTTTTCTGCTAATGTAATTAATACTCTCCTTAAAAGCAGAAAAGAGGTTACAACTAGAATCTACGCTAGGACTTGGAAGAAATTTCTCCAGAGCTCGGGGGTGGTAGCAGGGGACCCAACACCGATAACCCAGATTCTAGAATTCCTACAAAAGGGTCTGGACTTAGGTCTCTCCACAAGCACCTGTAAGGTTCTGTGTATCTGTTTCTGAAACTCAGTTTGTTCGTCGGCCATTTTGCTTTCTGTTTTGCTGCAGCTATCTTGCCCTCAGTCAAAATGGAGTTTTCCAGCTTGCATGTTCCCGCCCTGATTCTCTCCGTTTGCTTCTTAAACAGCCACAGCTGAGCAATCAGTGCTTCAGAATCTAGCCTGCAGTGAACCTGTGTTCTGACTCCTGAAGCCTTGGACCTTGTACTCCAGCCATTCCTACTGAGGAACTCTGAAGCACTTGTGGACTCTGAACTCTGCTCTTGGGAGCCTCACGTTTGCATGGACTTGCGGTAACAGAGAAGAAGATCTGAATCTGTTGTGGAGAGTTATTGCTGAGCTTAGATTACTCTAGCCTGCTGTGTCTCCTGCTTCTGTGTTTGCAACCTGTGTGTTTATTTTTGCCAATTTGTATGAAGCAATACAAGACTTTCTTTATCAACCTGTGTCTCAAGTATTTTCATCGCACCCAAGCACAAGACGCTATATGAACTGTACCACATACATTACAAGATTCTGAAGCCAAACGTTAGTGTCTGCTGGGTCTGGAAAGGCTTGTCTGCTGTACTGTGGATATCGGATGTCCGGTTGTACTTTCTGTGATGACAGTGGTTGTGACTTCTCACAACCATTCCAGGTGAGCAATTCCCTTAAGTTTTTTTTTCTGCAGTGTTATCACAGGTAAACACTATTGTTTTTTTTTTTTTTTTCCTCTTCTCTTTTTGTCTGCTGAAATTCTGGATATCAGATGTCTGGTTGAAAGCTTTCTGTGATGATAGTGATTGTGACTTCTCACAACCATTCCAGGTGAGCAGTTCCCTTAAAGTTTTTTCTTTCTTCAGTGTTGCCACAGGTGAACACTATTGTTTTTTTTTCTCTCCTCTTCTTCCAGTATCCTGTCTTAAAAGATCTGGAAAATGGAGGCCCGCATAAAGGAACTTTGCGGAGTGACTGATAATATCCTTGCAGATTTGCAGAATATAAAGACCCGTTTTACAAATCTTCAGGACCTAAATAATCACAATTTGCAAGTGGTTGGACAGACTACCCAGGATTTGCGAGCCAGGATTGAGGTTCTGGAGGGGCGAGTCCAGGCTCCTGCCGTGGCCCCGAGTTCTGGGATTCCCAAGTTGCCCCCTTTTCGTTTTGGTGGTGAACGTGAAAAATTCAGGGGATTTGTTAATCAATGTAATCTTTTTTTTTCTGCACATGCTTCACAATTTCCTACTGAACGATCTAAGGTGCTTACTATAATTATGTTGCTTACCAACAAGGCTTTGATATGGGCAAACCCTCTGATTGAGACTGAGGATGATTGTTTGAATCACCTTGATGATTTTATTTCAGCCATGGGGCAGGTGTTTGATGACCCCAATCGAGGTGCAACAGCTGAAGCAGCCATGTTAGCTTTGCGCCAAGGTAAGCACTCGGTAGCTGAATATGCCTTGGATTTCAGGAGATGGGCCCTTGATACCACCTGGGACAATTCCGCCAAAAAATCTATTTTTCGAAAGGGGTTATCCCCACTGATTAAGGATGAACTTGCTCGTGCCGACCCTCCCACTGCGTTAGGTGACTTTATTAACTACTGCATCCGTATTGATACTCGTTTAACTGAACGCAGGCAAGAGAGATGGTTCGAAAGCAATCGTACTAACCTTTTCCTACCTTCCTCTCCAGCTAAGGAACCTTTGAATAGGATTACACGGGAACCTGAATCTGAACCCATGCAGGTAGACTCTTTACTACGACGGGTTAGTGATGCACGCAAGGAACATCGTTTTAAGGAGAATCTATGTTTTTATTGTGGTAAGTCAGGGCACTTTATTATTAACTGTCCCAGCCGTTCTCGCAAGACTACTGCAGCACTCATTCATTGTGAGTGTTGCGAGAGGGGATCTGTCAGGTCCGAGCCTCAGGCTCCAGAGAGAGCTGCAGCAACAGATCTTGATTTCTCGGACTTAAACTCCGTTACCTCTGAGGACGTTGACTGTGTAAATGCTGCCATCTTTCAAGTTTCCTCAGCGGTGTCCCAGCTGAGTTGTAAGAAAAACAATTCTCACTGTTTTCTTTCCATCAAACTCTGGGTTGACTCAGCCTGGGTGTCTAGCTCTGCTATGATCGACTCAGGTGCAAGTGGAAATTTTATGGATGTCTCCTTTGCTCTAAAACAGGGAATACGTTCAGTGAAGAAGGCTACTCCAGTACAGATGGAAACTGTGGATGGCTCCCTGCTGACCTCTGGACCAGTGGATCAGGAAACAGAGCCTTTAAAGGTTCTTATGGGTAAAGATCATCAAGAGAAACTGTCCTTTATGCTTATCTCTTCTCCTCACTTTCCCATTATTCTAGGGCTACCATGGCTGCAGGCTCAGAATCCTACCATTAACTGGGAGACCAAGGAATTACACTTTCCAGAGAAACAGATGAGTCCAAAAATTTCAGCTTGCTCTGTTCCTAAAGGAACCATGTCAGTCCCTGAACTACCAGCTGTATACCAGGACTATGTGGATTTATGTGACAAGAAGAACGCTGACCAGCTTCCTCCTCACCGTCCATATGATTGTCCAATTGAATTATTGCCTGGAGCAGAGATACCTTTTGGTAAGATCTACCCCTGGCGGGGCCCGAGCTGAAGGCTTTAAAAGAGTACATAGACGAAAATCTAGCCAAGGGCTTCATACGCCCCTCTTCATCTCCTGCAGGGGCACCCATATTCTTTGTAAAGAAGAAAGATGGATCCCTGAGACCATGCGTAGACTATAGGGAACTCAATAAGGTTACTATTAGAAACCGTTATCCATTGCCTTTAATCCCTGAGTTATTGGAGAGAGTGCGACATGCCAAAATTTTTTCTAAACTAGATCTTCGTGGGGCCTATAACTTAGTCCGTATTAGACCTGGGGATGAATGGAAGACTGCATTCAGGTCACGCTATGGACACTTTGAATATCTGGTTATGCCTTTTGGTCTGAGTACCGCCCCAGCCACTTTCCAACACTTGGTGAATGACATCTTCAGGGATCTCCTAGATACATTCGTGGTAATTTATTTGGATGATATTTTAATTTTTTCTAACTCCACAGAGGAACATCATGGACATGTGAGAATGGTCTTGGAACGTCTAAGACAAAATCATCTTTACATCAAGCTTGAAAAGTGTGAATTCCATAAGACCGAAATTCAATTTCTGGGGTATGTACTGTCTACACAAGGAATTAGTATGGATGGAAGTAAAACCCAAGCCATCAATGATTGGCCAAGTCCTAGAAATGTGAAGGAGGTACAGCGCTTCATCGGGTTTGCAAACTTCTATAGACGTTTCATTAGAAATTTCTCTGAGGTAGTGTCACCTATCACCCAACTTACCCGGAAAGAGTCTAAGTTCTCCTGGACTCCCCAAGCCCAGGAAGCATTTTCCCGTCTAAAAGATAAATTTACCACTGCACCTATCCTAGTACATCCCAACCCAGAGCTTGCCTTCATAATAGAGGTGGATGCTTCAGACTGTGCCGTGGGAGCTATACTCTCTCAGAGAACAGGTGAGAAGAATGTCTTGCATCCCTGTGCCTTCTTTTCCCAGCAGTTGTCTTCGGCTGAGAAGAACTACGATGTGGGCAATAGAGAGTTGTTGGCCATTATTGCCGCCTTCAAAGAATGGAGACACCTTCTTCAAGGAGCTGCACAGCAAATAGTCGTTCTGACAGACCATCGTAATCTTGAGTTTATCAGGTCGGCTAAGTGCCTGACTCCTCGCCAGGCTCGCTGGAATCTTTTCTTAAACCAATTTAATTTTATTATTTCTTATAGACCAGGATCGCGCAATGGAAAGGCTGATGCACTCTCTAGGATTTACTCAGCAGAGACACGTCCAATTACTCCTCCTAAGACTATTCTTCCTGACTCTAGATTCCTAGGAGTGATTCATCATCAAGACCTAATTAAAGACATCAAGGAAGCATACCATGCGGATTCTTTTTTGGCTCAACCCCCAAGGGACGTAAGTCTTGTCTTTAAGAATGGTGTGTGGATTCTGGGACAACGTCTGTATATACCTGAAACAGTCAGATTGAGAGTATTGCAACTCATTCACGATTCCAAAATAGCCGGGCATAGAGGAATTCTAAAGACACAGGAATTTCTTTCTCGTTTCTTTTGGTGGCCCACTTGTAGGAAGGATGTTTTGAACTATGTCACTTCGTGTGAGGTTTGTGCAAGATGCAAAACACCTCGCTCTTCACCAACTGGTCTGTTACAGCCTCTTCCCACCCCGTCCCGCCCGTGGGGATCCATTTCTATGGACTTCATTGTGGAATTACCAACCTCTCAAGGGAAGAACACTATTCTAGTGGTGGTTGACCGTTTAACAAAGGCAGCTCATTTTATCCTTGTGTCGGCTTACCCACTGCAAAACAGACATCAGATTTGATGATTAAAGATGTGTTTCGTTTACATGGAGTACCGGATGAGGTTATTTCGGATCGAGGGGTGCAATTCACTTCTAGGTTTTGGCAAAATTTCTGTGCAGCATTGGACATTAAAGTAAACCTTTCTTCTGCTTTTCATCCCCAGACTAATGGACAAACCGAACGAACCAATCAAACCCTGGAGCAGTATCTCCGCTGCTTTATCTGCCACCTACAGGATGATTGGGTGGATCTACTTCCATTGGCTGAGTTCTCTTACAACAACTCTCAGAGTGCCTCCACTAAACAGTCTCCTTTTTACTCTAATCTAGGTTATCATCCTAACATTCTACCACGATTTCCCATAGAGACGCCTTTGCCAGCAGTGGCTGAAAGAGTCACGACTTTACAGAAGAATATGGATCTTCTAAAGGAGAATCTGGAATCGGCTCAGGAAAGGTACAAGAAGGCAGCAGATAAATTTCGTAAACCTGCACCAGCTTTTAAGGTAGGAGACCTGGTCTGGCTGTCAACCAGAAATCTTAAGTTAAGGATTCCATCATCTAAGTTGGGACATAAGTACATTGGACCCTATAAAATCAGTAAGATTATAAGTGCCGTTGCTTGTCGTCTTCAATTGCCCAGAACTATGAGAATCCACCCTGTCTTTCATGTATCCCTACTAAAGGCTGCGACACCCAATACGTTTCCTGGACGTTCTTCTCCTTGCCCTGACCCAGTGCTAGTCGATGGTCAGGAAGAATTTGTGGTGGAAAGGATTTTAGATTCCAGGTTGTATAGAAATCAGTTACAATATCTGATTAAATGGCAGGGCTACCCAGTGGAGGACAACTCATGGGAGCCAGTCAATAACGTTAATGCTCCTCGCTTGCTCCGTCAGTTTCATCAGAGGTACCCACACAAGCCTGGTCTGAGGTCATCCGGAGGTTGTCCCTAAGGGGGGAGTAATGTAAGGTTCTGTGTATCTGTTTCTGAAACTCAGTTTGTTCGTCGGCCATTTTGCTTTCTGTTTTGCTGCAGCTATCTTGCCCTCAGTCAAAATGGAGTTTTCCAGCTTGCATGTTCCCGCCCTGATTCTCTCCGTTTGCTTCTTAAACAGCCACAGCTGAGCAATCAGTGCTTCAGAATCTAGCCTGCAGTGAACCTGTGTTCTGACTCCTGAAGCCTTGGACCTTGTACTCCAGCCATTCCTACTGAGGAACTCTGAAGCACTTGTGGACTCTGAACTCTGCTCTTGGGAGCCTCACGTTTGCATGGACTTGCGGTAACAGAGAAGAAGATCTGAATCTGTTGTGGAGAGTTATTGCTGAGCTTAGATTACTCTAGCCTGCTGTGTCTCCTGCTTCTGTGTTTGCAACCTGTGTGTTTATTTTTGCCAATTTGTATGAAGCAATACAAGACTTTCTTTATCAACCTGTGTCTCAAGTATTTTCATCGCACCCAAGCACAAGACGCTATATGAACTGTACCACATACATTACAGCACCCTAAAGGTGCAAGTTTCAGCTTTGGGGGCACTCTTCAGTTGCAACATCGCAAATAATTACTGGGTCAGTAGATTCATTAAAGCTGCGGGTAGGTCGAGACCCATAGTGAAGGTGAGAATCATGCCATGGGACTTGAACTTTGTTCTCACTGCTTTAACAGAGCCCCCTTTTGAACCTATATCAGCAGCATCAATAAAAATTCTTTCCTTTAAAACCGCTTTCCTGGTAGCATTAACCTCGGCTAGGAGGGTAAGTGACATCCAGGCACTATCTAGACTGTCTCCTTACACTCGGGTCCTGAATGACAGAATAATTCTTAGACCTGATCCAGCATACCTACCTAAGGTGTCTTCCGCTTTCCACAGAACACAGGAAATTGTTCTCCCTTCGTTCATCCCTAATCCATCTAATCAAAAAGAGATAAAACTCCATACTTTAGATGTTAGAAGATGTCTACTGCAAATATTTGGCAGTCACTGATCCCTGAAAAAGGGACAATGCATTGTTTGTCTCTTTTCAAGGAATTAACAAAGGCCATAGATTAACGAAGAGCTCATTGGCCAGATGGATTAAGGAAGCAATTTCTCTGGCATACACCTCGAGGGGCAAGCCGGCACCTGAGAGACTAAGGGCGCATTCCACCCGAGCTGTGGCGACTTCATGGGCAGAGAGGGCAGAAGTCTCCATTGACCAGATATGTAAGGCAGCTACGTGGTCTTCTCCACACGCGTTTTACACTCATTATAGATTAGATTTGGGTGCTTCCTCAGACCTTTCTTTCGGACTAAGGGTGCTGCAGGCAGTAGTCCCTCCCTAAGTAGTTATTACTCTCTGTAATTCTCTCTGTAGTGCTGTCATGGACGTTCGAATAAAGTCTAAGTTACTTACCGTTAACGGTATTTTTCGAAGTCCATGACAGCACCCTTACATTCCCACCCGGGTTCTATGTGCACTTCTTCCTCTTATATAGTCCACATGTAATAAACAATTGATTAATGTTACTGTGTGATGCATAAAATTTTTTTGCTGTATACCATTTAACCTTGGTAGTCCTCTTATGCTCTGTAATCCAACTGATGCGTGGGAGAGGTGCCGCCCTTTTGTATCTGTAGGTTTCCTGTTCCTAAGGGGCGGATCCCCTCTCTGTAGTGCTGTCATGGACTTCGAAAAATACCGTTAACGGTAAGTAACTTAGACTTTCTCTGCCGTATCTGTGCATCATGAATCGTGGTCTGTGTTAAAGGGGCCCATTGAGACTCTTTCGCCCGGGGCCCATAAAAACCTGGAGCCGGCCCTGTCTGCACTGGTTTGAAGCATTTCACCTTCATATTAAACAGTGTAAATTTATTTTGGTAGTGCAAGGGTTAATCTGCTCAGTTGAGAGCTCCTGGAAGCTTTCCTGCATTGAGGCTCTTAGCAATGCACTGTTAGCCACTTCCATCTCTTATATAATCTGGGTCCTGGCTAGCACTCACTATCAGAGTTAGCTCATGCTGCATGGCTGGAGGTTGCTGTTGGTTATCATTGGAGAAGGTGTTTGGTAGGTTTATCTGTGACTGTTGCTAGGTTTTGAGTGTGTGATAATTCCCTTTCTTCTACTTTGGTTTAACCCCATCCTACACTCCCTGGTGCATTCTTCTGTCACCATCAGAAGTAACCCGCGGAACAGGGCGAGATAGGCCGCACCTAGTGTTAGGGACAGGGAAGGAGCCCCTGGTCCCGGGACACCTGACCACAGAGTCATGACACTTACAATAAACAACTAACAATAGATGATAGACTGATACAGAAGGAAGAGGACCAGCCCTTGCAAACTTACAGTCTACAGGATAATGGGGAAGGAGACAGTAGGTTTGAGGGTTGCTGCAGCTCGGGTGGTGTTGAGGTGGCAGTGGGGTCATAGCAGGCTGTAAGCTTTCTTGAAGAGATGGGTTTTAAGGTTCCGTATGAAGGATCCGAAGGTAGTGGATAATCGGACATGTTGAGCCACAGAATTCCAGAGGATGGGGGATAATCGTGAGAAGTCTTTTAGGCGATTGGGTGGGAAACGAATACGTGTGGAGGAGAGAAGGAAGTCTTGGGAGGACTGGAGATTCCATGAGGGAAGATAATTGGAGATTAGTTCGCAGATGGATATGGATGGCTTTGTAGGTCATATATCAATAATAGGGTGACCATGTCATACTTTATGAGTTCTTTTTACAAGCCTAGCCTTTTTTGGGAACACTGAGAGACATCCGATATTGATTTGATTTGCAGATCACACATGTCTATTCAAGTGAATGGATGTTCAAAAAAATGGATATCACACAAAAGCCAGCCATGTTGCATCTCTGTGCTGTCTGTTTTTCACTGATTAATTCTAGAAGCTTGTGAAACCTCCTTGAGTTTTTTTTCTCAAACTAAATGCATAAATGTTAAAAACAGATCAAAAACAGATCAAAATTGGAAAACTCTATTTTTTGCATATGTACAAAAAGTGATTATGAACCCAGGCTTACACTGTGGCAAAAATTTGCAGTATAAATATTCCTTCAATTTAGGTTATTAATCTAATCTATTGGTGAAATCTGAAGCAAATCCACAGCATTTTAATAATATAATAAGTAGCACAAAAAGATGCAATTCGGTGATTTTTTTTGCCTTTTGCCACCACAGATTTCATTTTGTGTGGAAACACCCAAAGTAAAAAAATAGAGTAAAACCATGGCATTCTCTTTGAGAAGACATTATTTTGCCCTTTTTTAGCCTTTTTCTGCAGGGTTGCAAATCTGATTACCGTATATACCCATGTATAAGCCGAGATTTTCAGCCCATTTTTTAGGGCTGAAAGTCCCCCTCTCGGCTTATACGCGGGTCATATACGGGTGTCGGCGGGGGAGGGGGAGTGGGGTGTCGGATTATACTCACCTCTCCGTGGCCGCGGTCTCTGCAGCCCCCTGCTTCTCCCACGATCTCCGGCTCCTTCCTGCAGCGGTCACATGGCACCGCTCATTAAAGTCATGAATATGCACATATTCATGACTTTAATGAGCGGTAGCACGTGACCGCTGCAGGACAGAAGCGCTGCGGAGAGCGCCGGGAGAAGAGGAGACACTGCAGGGACGCGCGGCGGAGGGGTGAGTATATGCTATATTTACCTTTCCCTCGGTCCACCGCAGCGCACTAATCCCTGGGTCCGACTCCTCTGTGTGTGAATGATGAGGCAGAGGGCGCGATGACGTCGTTAGTGTGCGCCCCGCCCCCTGCCTGATCAATCTCACACACAGAGGAGTCAGACCGAGGGATTAGTGCGCTGCGGTGGACTGTGGGACAGGTAAATATCTCAGGTGCCGGGGTCCTGAGCGAGCGGTGACACCCCCGCCTGCTCAGGACACCGGCACCTGGCCCCCAGCGACGAGAGGTGAGTATGTCATTTTTTTTTTTTTTCAGCAGCAGCATATGAGGCCTATACTATGGGGCATAATTGTGCAGAATATGGGGCATAATATGGAGCATATTTGGGCATAATATGGAGCTATGGGGCATAATATGGAGCATATGGGGGCATAATCTGTGGATCATACGGGGGCATAATCTGTGGAATATATGGGGGCATAATCTGGAGCATATGGGGGCATAATCTGTGGAGCATATTGGGCATAATCTGTGGAGCATCATATGGGGGCATAATCATTTTTCACCCTAGGCTTATACGCGAGTCAATAAGTTTTCCCAGTTTTTTGTGGCAAAATTAGGGGGGTCGACTTATACACGGGTCGGCTTATACATGAGTATATACACGGTACTTATCTTTTATTAGAATTATTTCTCTTAAAACATATTATCCACATTTTCAACAAGGTAGATTATTGCTTTTCCACAAGATATGGAATAAATTACACATTGATAGTGGTGGGCATATAACGCCGCAGGATAAGATGTGGATTCATCTACTGTAGAGAATTAGCAGAGAATGTAGCAGGTAATACTTCTTAATCCCAAAATGATATGAACTGTTCAAAGAAAATCCTTTGGTTTCCAGCCTAATTCCGCATTATTGAAATAAAAAACTATTTTATTTAAGAAATCAGAAGAAATGCATGGAATACATAGAAGGAACTGTAAAGTAAAAACTATGTGTGTTATTATCAGGAGGATCTAACAAGGGATATTCCTTTTTAAAGGGAATCTAATCTGATTCGTGCTTCCCAAACAACAGGCAGCATGAATTAATGTTTTACTCTGGCAGTTTGCTCTGTTTCAAAGAAAATGAACTAAGAGCAGCCAGAGACTATGGTGGCTCCTTCCCACCCTGATCCCCTTGATTGCCTTATGCTCAAACATATGGAGAGATCTGTCACTCAAGGGGAGCAGGGCAGGGAGAAGTTGCTAAGGATCGGCCTCGGACTAGATATACAAGATGAATAGTCCCTGACTGCCTCTTAAAAATATGTTTTCTCTGAAACCTCACAGAATTTAAGTTACCTGGCTTCAATAACTCAGCTGACCTCTGATTCATGCTCCCTGGGGTTCAAAGAGCATGGACAGGTTCACTTTACATTATTAAATAAACATTAGCAAATAAGAATTACTGGTGCTCCTAGAAATCCCATTTTGAGGAAGGGGATCTTTAAAGAGAAACTGTCATGTGAAAAAACATTATTAACCTGCACATATGAGGTTAATTTGCAGGTTAATAATGTTCTGACGTTATGTGGCGCCCTGAGGGTCCAGTTACCACAGAAGTACTGCAACTCAGCCAGAGGTGTGGTACTCCGCTCTCGGGTAAGGCGGGGACATCACCCAGGACCCGCACACTTACATCCAACACCAGACCTCTCAGGCGCAGGGACAGACTGGGTAGAGGGTGTGGGTGGAGAGAGCAAGGTGGGGAGGAGTCAGTGAGTGGAGTGAGCTGTGGTCTGAGAGACCAGAGGGAGTCGACTGAGGGGACTGAAAGATCAAGGAGCTCATCCCCAGACTAAAATGAGAGAAGAGAGGAAGGACGAAGGAGACAGAGAGAGTGACTCCGGTGGGAGGAAGAAGGGGTCCTAGGGGCACAAGTAGTGAGCAATCCACTCATGGGTCCGCATCCACGCTGAACATAGTCGGGTGGAGGGACCAGGTGGTAGTAAGAGGAGCGGCCCCAGTCTAGTGGAGTGTCTCCCCTTTTTCCTCATAGATTGTAAGCTTGCAAGCAGGGCCCTCATTCTTCTTGGTATCTACTTTGATCTGTGTTTATTGCTATGCTGTAATGTCTATTGTCTGTACAAGTTCCCTCTATAATGTAAAGTGCTGCGGAATATTTGGCGCTATAGAAATAAAATGATTATTATTATTAAACTAAGGACTCAGCTAGCTAACCGGAGGCTGCAGTATCTGCAGATGCTACAACCGCATCCACACACATTCGCTAAAAAGGCAGCCAGATAGGACCTAGAGCACATCGCCCGACAAGTTCTGAGGCTGCTGACTTGGAACACTGTGTGTGAAGGTGCAGGGCAGGAAAGGAGGGAGCCAGCACAGAGAGACGGCCAGGAAGGAACATCTGAAGGGGGTTCTGACACGGTGTACCCCAATTTACCTGAGAGCTGTCTGGACCACCTCCTCGGAGGACACAGCACCCGGCTGGGGATCGTAACAACAAACTGTGAGTAAACTGGAAAGACTGCACCCTGCTGTGTCCTCACAATTATTTAATGCGTCATCTGCCCTGCACTACAACCACCATCATCATCTCTTACACATACAGCTGCCCTGGGGCCTAGCTCTACCTGTGGAGAGCTGTAACAACTATGCTGCATCACTATCAGCCCCAGCGGACTCTGAAGCAGCGTCGGCTAACATCTTTATTGCCGAATACCATAGGTGGCATCACAAACTTTTTCCCCTTTTATTTTACATTTCCATCATCATTTATTGGATGCCCAGGGCCACGGACCTGGTCACTGCTGCCGTGACCTTCCCCTTTAAGAACCACCGGCCCTGTCCGATTACCCCACAGCCCTTGGGGGCACTCCATTTGTGTGGCTGCCGCACTGAGACCCCAGTTATCGGCAGGAAATTAACTTTATTCCTCCCGACAGCCTCCGGATTTCAGTCACTGATGCACAGCTGAGCCAGCTGTTAGTCAGTCGCAGGGCCTGGTTACAGCCGCAGCCTACTATGTACTGAACAGTGACTGAAGCCTCACCGGCCATGCCTCTATGACTGAAAGCCAGAGCCTGCCAGAAGAAATTAAGTCAATTTCCTTGCAGCAGCCAAGCATTCTGTGCAGAGGCCCCCAAACGTGAGAATGATATTTACTTGCAGATTAACCCCATATCTGCAGGTTAATAGCATTTTTTTCACATTTTTTTTTTTAAAACCATGCTGTGTTCCAGGGTTCCCTAACTCCAGTCCTCAAGGCCCACCAACAGGTCATGTTTTCGGGATTTCCTTAGTATTGCCCAGGTGATAATTGCTTCACCTGTGCAATACAAAGGAAATCCTGAAATCATGACCTGTTGGTGGGCCTTGAGGACTGGAGTTGGGGAACACTGCTGTATACTATTCAGTCTTTTAGACCAAGTAAGGCCAAATTCCCCATTTCAGTATTCTTCGTGTATAATGATCACTGATATTTTCAATATAAAAAGTGTATATATTTAATTATAAGTTCACATACTATACACATTAAAACACTATTTATTGGTATTCATTAAAAATTCTCAATAGCTATAATGTTTAGATGTGAACACACCCCAAAAATGTGATACCTCCAAAAATAAAGCAAAAAATATATCAGGTGGTCAGGAGTAAAGGGTCAGTCACCCTATTGTGTCAACTACTTTCATCCCTTCCTGTCAGAGGAGGTTAGCACCCTCTTGAACTGCAAATGCACCCCCTCCACTTTCCGTCATCAAGCCCTAAGGTCCCTATTAGTGATGAGCAAGTATACTCGTTGCACGGGTTTCCCTGAGCAGCTCGGGTGGTGTCTGAGTATTTGGAAATGCTCGGAGATTCAGTTTCTGTTGCGCATGATTTATGGCTGCTGGACAGTTGGAATATATGTGAGGAATGCATGCTTGATAAGGAATCCCCACATGTATTCAGGCTGTCAAATAGCTGCAAATCATGCAGCTACGGCAACAGAAACTGAATCTCCGAGCACTTCTAAATACTCAGAGACAACCCGAGCTGCTCCGGGAAAACCCGAGCAACGAGTATACTCGCTCATCACTAGTCCCTATAGAACCTTATAGAATCCTATACAGATGAAATATAAAGGGGACTCAGTATGGGTAAAGATTTAAATCAAATTCCAATAATCTATATGCAATGTTATCAAATAATCTATATGTCCAATATACTGTCAAAAACATAGGACTAGCAATCTATATATCCAGAACTGTTGCACGGGGAAGAACTAATGCTCAATAGTCATAAATTTATCTACTTGTCAGACAGGTGAGGAATATGGTGGTTTATTATTTTTTGCCTTTTACAGGGCACATGGGCATCAATGGATTAGGCATAAAGGCAATTATAACTTTGCTGTTTTATTTTTATTTCAAATAAAAGGGTCTGTGTCTTTATTTCAATTAAAGGTCTTTATTCTGTCTGCATCTTTTTTACAACCTAACTATGGGGTTAGTAATGGGGGCATCTTATAGACGCCTCTCCATTACTAACCCCTGGACTTGATGTCATAAACAGCTGACATCAGCCACAAACCTACTACCCAACTTGCCACTGCACCAGGGCAAGTGGGAAGAGCCGGAAAAGTGCCAGAATTGGTGCATCTAATAGATGCACCTTTCTGGAGAGGCTGCAGGCTGCTATTTTTAGGCTGGGGAGGGCCAATATACATGGCCGCTTCCCAGTCTGAGAATACCAGCCCCCAGCATTAGCTTGGCTGTTGTCAAAAATGGTGGGATCCTATGCCATTTTTTAAAATTATGTAAATATTAAAAAAAGGGTGCAAGCCCTCTACCCTCTATTCTTGATAACCAGGCATAGTAAAGCTGATAGCTGGGGGCTGCAGCCCGCAGCTGTTGGTTTTGCCTGCGCTGGATTTCAAAAATAGAGGGACCGCACATCATTTTTTTAAATGTATTTATTGGACAGTCACTGGCTGATGAATACTCCCATCATCGTACACCTGCTCTCGCTGCCATGAGCGAGGGCAGACGTAGGATGATGAGAATAGTACTGTGACGCTAGTCATTTCTCACAGCCAAGCAGTGAGTCAAAATGGTTAAGGAGTCCAAGGTCAGAAGCCAGGAGAGTACATCATAAACGGAAGGAAGAGACAAAAGCGTGGTCAGGTAACATTCCGAGGTCAGAATACCAGGAGAATAACGGATTACAGCTGAAGGGGTTAACCAGTCGGATGGTCAGAACGAAGTCTAAGGTCAGGCAGCAAATGATCAATCATACAGAACTCAAGGTACAGGGAGCACAAACCTCACAAGCGGAATGTACATCTGGCAGAGGTCTGAGAGAAGCAGCTCAGTTAAGTAGGCATGGCAAACACCCAGGATAGTGAACACTTTGAGACAGCTGATGCATCACAGTAACAGATTGGATAGTTGAGCTGTCAATCAACACACTGACAACTCAGCACACCCCTGTACCAGATTGGATGACCAAGTTGTCAATCAAAGTACTACTAAAAGCTTCAGCACGCCCCTGTACAGGATTGGACGGCCGAATTGTCAGTAACTGCATCCTAGACACACTGAGGGCTGGAACCGTGACAAGTACTCACATCAGCCAATGCCTGTGACCTGCGGTAACCTTTTTTTCCTGTTGGTCAGAGTTGCTGGCTTGTGCTGTCATCTATATGACAGCATGGAGACCGTAGCGCTCTGACCTGCGGTAATGAACTTACCACCAATCAGAGCCAGTGTTTCTTGCACTGTCACACAGATGATAGCATGGGAAATACCCGTTGTTTGGGATGCAGAACCTGAACAGTAAGGCCGGAGTCACACTAGCGTAGAACACGGATGAGTACTATGCGAGAAAACATCGCATAGCACTCGGACCAGTGTTAATCAATGGACCAGCTCACATCACCGTTTATTTCTCAGGCGTATTCAGCGTGCATGTCAAATCGAAGCATGCTGCGAATGGCACCGAGACTCGGCCGAGTCTCGGCTCACTCGCACCCATATAAGTTTATGGGTGCGAGTGACACAGTGCACATCACTTGGATATCATCCGTGTGCTGTGCATTATACGCTGACCCCGACAATGAAGGAGATAAATTACTTTCTCCGCCTCCTCCGCAGCTGTGTGAGAGGCTCGGAGCACAGTAGCATGACACGGCTCCCACTCGCAGCAGAGCAGGAGCCGAGCGTCATTAGCTGTCGCATCGGATGCCATACGCTAGTGTGACACCGGTCTAACACAGACTTCCTGGAGAAGTCCATTTTTGGAGTCTGTGCACGGACTCTAGGTGTTCGGTACGGACCCCAAACTTTACCATGAGGGTTCACTCATCCCTACTATTAATTCACATATGCAAAAAAAAAACCTCAAATTAGAACTTGCAATGTGAAAAATGGCTGTCTGAAAGAGGGGTAAGGCACTGTTCACATGTACGTTTATGTTTTCCTTTTGCATGTTCTCTTAAGCACAGACAAACGGAACAAATAAACTGTGTTAGCATCCTGTGCATTGCTGTTTCACATGAAAGCAGAGGGACCACATTTAGTTATATTGCGTCCATCTGCTTTCCGTTTGTTTGCTTTTTTAGAACAGAACTATTGTAAGCGGGACTCTTTTTATTCCATTCGAAAAATAATTAACAAGCATAAAGCAGACGGAACTTGTATAAATCAATGGGAACCCCACTGATTCCATTTGAAACAGGAATGCAGAGAATGCTATTTCTGTTTGTCTGTTCTAAATGGAACAGAAAAGCAGAAAACATAAATGGACATGTGAACAGAGCCTGACAAGTATTATCCAATTACTGACATTTCATTTTAATCCTATATCAGGTGTAAAATCTGTTTATTTAGAAATGAGCGAATGTGAGAATATACGGTAAATTGCTTATGTATAGGTTCATTTTTCACGGTCCAGTGGCTAAATGAAATATTTTGGGCAAGTGCATCATAACTAGAGGTTTGTGACGTTCATAATTACATGTGCAAGGAGGAGATAAACCTCACCTCAGCACTGTGGATTTGGCAATGGTCAGAAGTGTAATGGAACTCGAAATTCTTTTAATAGGTTTCACCCCCAAAAGCATGTATATATTCGTAAGCATTCAAGATTGTCACGTAATCCAGACCACAAGAGACAGTTTTATGCAAATTATTTTAAAGTTATTAAAAGGGATGAGGTTATGGGCATTTTCAAGTTGGTAAATAAGTATGAATACATATGCCAGGAATAATAATACTATGTGGTAGAGAGGTACAGTAGTTACATACCCTATGACACCAGTTCACCAGTGCTTGGACTAATGACGACAACTTACAATGCATCCAGTTCTATGCATTTAAAACATTAGGCTGACCTCTAATGGGCTGTAAAGAAATTGAAAGTGGAGAATAAAAGTGATGATGGGCTCTGAAAATACCATTTTTTGAAACTGAAAGTCTGTGAAATTAGTCATAGGGGAAACCTTACTTGGTCAAATGTTATCTTCTGCT
Source organism: Oophaga sylvatica (assembly GCA_033576555.1). Lineage (NCBI taxonomy): Eukaryota > Metazoa > Chordata > Amphibia > Anura > Dendrobatidae > Oophaga > Oophaga sylvatica. Next base: position 933,766,004 of record JARQOD010000001.1, read on the forward strand.
GGAAAATCCCATGGCAAGTTCATAGCGCTAGGGCCAAAAGTCTGAGGCCATATTGAAAAGTTGTGATTTTGGAAAAATTTATATTGAAAAAAAAATTCCACAACGATTTACAGACACCATCTAGATTCTCTATCATAATGTCTTTGGAGTGTGGGTGGAAACCGGGGAACCAGGAGGAAATCCACGCAAACACGGGGAGAACATACAAACTTCTTGCAGATGATGTCCTTGGTGGGATTTGAACCCAGAACCCCAGCTGGATACAGGTAAAGGTGAAAGCAATGATAGAACAGGAATCCGTCAGCTCCCTCCTTCATCATTCTCCCTGTGCATCTGACATCTCAGCGCAGCGGGCGTGATGACGTCACAACATAGCAACCGATGTGCTGAGCAGTACAGAGCTTCAGAGCACATGCTGCAGAGACCATTTTGTATTTTGTGGGGGCCAGTATACTATTTGGAGGGCTATGTGGTTTTGCCATAATACTATTTGGTGTGCTATGTGAGAACCATCATACTTTTTAGAGGGCTATTTGAGGGCCATCATACAATTTGGAGGACTATTTGAAGGTCATTATATTATTAGGAGAGCCATGTGGGGCCAATTATACAGCTTGGAGTACTGTGTGGGGAATAGATATGCTCTTCTGTGACCACCCTACATTTTTTTTTTCTGTGAAGGCAGGGATGGGGAGCCCAACTAGGACTTCTGCTATGGGGGTCCCATGATCTCTTTGTAAGAAAAAAGGGGGGATCCTAAAGTGATGAAACCAGTAAAAAAACGGAGTGTAAAAACATAGAAACTTTATTCAAACAATTGCAAGGACATAAATACTGGAAATATGGTTAAGCCAACCAACGCGTTTCAGCTAAGAGCCATTATCATGGTGTATTATACCCTCTTCTATTGTCTTGTGCTGTCAACCTGAATATCATCGCCACTCGACTGACAGGGAAGATCTTGTGGTCCTTAAAGGGACTCGGTCAGCACAGAATGAGTGTTCACACCAAGTATAGGCACAAAAGAATAGCCAAACAATTAAGTGCACCTTCCCACCTGCTTTGTTTCTCTATATCCAGTAACTAGAGTAAAATGCTTTGAAATGTCGCAATTTTTTTCCGCAATGTGAAATTGGTCAAACAATTTGTGACTTTGGGCATTTTCAGTTGTTGCAGCCTTGGGCACCAAGTCTTCCCTGACTTCGGCATGTGGGACTGCACCTCTTGGACACCCTTAGGGTATATTTCCATGGTCTGGAAACATTCAGGATTTGCTGCGGATTGGACGCTACGTACAGCCACAGCGTCCAATCCGCAGCGTCCAGATGTTACATCATAGTGGAGGGGATTTTGTGAACTCCCATCTCCACTACGCATGCAGGGCCGCATCTGGCTTCCCTGCGTATCTGGACATGCGGCGCGTCTTTCCAGACTCCAGCATGTCTATTTATCTTACGCAGACAAATAACCCTGTCTATGGATAGGATGCGGAGATTCATTGAACACATGCGGTATCACCTCGCGTACAACAGGGGGCAGCGCTTTGGGCAGAGAGGGGTTTCCGCTGCATCCAAAGCGCTGCATATCCGGACCATGGAAACATACCCTAAGTCTGGTCCTGGCTTCTGTTCAAAGTTTTGAGAAATGCTTTTGTAAGTTGAGCAACAGATTTGCACAGCAAAAAAAAAAAAAATGTTGAAATGATCAAATGGATGTCTCGGGGAAATGCCATTGTATTTATTAATTGTCATGCTTTTGGGTCATCATTTTTTTCAAATAGCCGACAGTTATTATATCAGCAAGTTCTGAACATGTGAGAGGCGTGATGCAACCACAGATGCAGACAGATGATAAAGCTAGAAGAAGCAGCAGTGTAATTGATTTCTTTTGGTTGCATACCCAGAGAAGTTCTGTTTTTTTTGGGGGGGTTAACCCCTTAATGACCAGATGAAGTTTTTGAAATCTGACCAGTGTCACTTTATGTGGTAATAACTCTGGAATGCTTCAACATATCCCATCGATTCTGAGACTGTGTTTTCGTGACACATTAAACTTTATGGTAATGGTAAACGTAGGTTGATATGTTTTGTGTTTAATTATAAAAATATCAGAAAATTAACAAAAAAAATTTAAAAATTTGCAATTTTCAAACTTTGAATGATTATCCTTTTAATCCAGATAGTCACACCACCCAAAAAAATCATTATTAAATAACATTTCCCTCATGTCTGCTTTACATCAGTACCATTTGTAAAATGTTCTTTTATTTTGTTAACATTTTAAAAGGTTTAAAAATGTAGCAGTAATTTTTAATTTTTTTTTTCAGGGAAATTAACAAAACGTATTTTTTTAAGGACCAATTCAGTTTTGAAATGATTTTGAGGGTCCTATATATTAGAATGCCCCAAAAGAGATAACATTTTAAAAACAGCACCCCTCAACGTATTCAAAACTGCTTTCAGGTGGTTTATTAACCCGTCAGGTGCTTTTCAGGAATTAATGCAAAGTGGCATGACAGGAATGAAAAAATATATTTTTACCATCTAAATGTTTCTAACTTCTGAACAGGTTACTACAGCCGGCAGACTATAAGGCCGTTATTTTGCCATGAACTGAAATCGCAAACATCAAGACCACATGATCAAGATCTCACGGTGCCAATGGGGTTAAAAAGGGAACCCCCACACTCCCTAGATACTGTATTCACAGCAGTATTTAAGGGGTTGAACAGCTATAGTCGGTGCCAATACTGATCGCGGCTGATGCAGCAAGTTGTCAGCTATAGTGTACAGCTGACAGCTGCTTGATTGTCACCTGTCGGAGGATGCTAGTCTCATATCGCAGGTCAGTTTTAAGTCGTATTGGTGGTCATTAAGGGGTTAATGTACACTATAGATCCTCTTCAGTGGTGCGTTATCTGTTGTGGTCTATGTACACAGTTGTATCACGAGTTTACGCTGTTCAAATCTGGAGAAACCTCAGAGCATAAAAAGTGTAAGGGATGGCAGGGGATAATAAAAAAAACACTTTATACTCACCTGACTTTGTCCCGCAGTTAAAGGGAATCTATCACCCTAAATTGGCGGGATATTTAAATGATGGCAGTCAGGTCAGATGGGCGGTGTTTTGGGTACTTGCCTTAACATGTTGTTCGCCGCTGTCTCCATTATTTCTGGGAATTGTAGTCGTTGCCCTCCATATAACGCGCCTGCGCATTGCAATCTTGAATTGCGCACGTGCAGTATGCTTTGCCCGCAGATTGCAATGTGCAGGCGCGTTATATGGAGGGCAACGACTACAAATCCCAGAAATAATGGAGACAGCGGCGAACAACATGTTAAGGCAAGTACCCAAAACACCGCCCATCTGACCTGACTGCCATCATTTAAATATCCCGCCAATTTAGGGTGACAGATTCCCTTTAAAAGGGGGAGGAGCAATGTGCGTCATTGATGTCATTGAAAAGTGTTTTCCCCTCTTGTGATCTCGTGGTCATCCACGTTGGAATCCCACAAGGAGTAATAGGGGGCTGAGGCAGCAGCAAAGTGGGCTCAAGGAGTCAGGGGATGGGCTGGATAAGTGGGTGAATGTGTAATTTTTACTCTGACCCCTTCTCAGCCCTCAGAATAATCCAGCAAAATCGTGGCCCAATGGCTGCAATATTGCTGGATAAGGGCAAATCAAATCCCAAAAATTTTCAGATTTCTCAAAATATGGATTTTTATGAAAATTACTAACTAACTCGATTAATTAAGGGTCATTTTGCTTATCCATAAATGACACCATATATATATATATATATATTTTTTTTACAGCCTCTTTTGGGCTATGTCTGGTAATAAAGATCAACCTCTTTCAAATAAATGATGCTCAGCTACAATACCAATATACACAGCCAAAGGACAAGGACAGTTAACGTCTGGGGGGATCAGACTCTTATTTGAGTTATATGAATCAACATAACAATAATAATGTAATTTCCTAATGTTAAAGCTAATATGGCTCCAAAGTGCAGATATACTAAATGTGTGATAAAAATAACCAGGAGAATTCTTGGCTCTATTATGGAGTAATTAAAAGTAGATGTGACTGGCAGAGCTCCGGATTCATGTGGGTTATCAGTCAGAGAATCAGATGACTGGACGAATGTCATGAGTGGCTTTACACAATCCTACCTCGTGTACTGTCCTTGGTCACTCACAAGCTGATATACAGTCATAGATAGTGGGGAAGACCTAGTCAAATATTTCAGCTTTGTCATGACACTAAAAGTGGTCCCAATGGACTTTGACACAATAAAGTATCAGAATCCCACTCACCCCACCAGATTATTTCTGTGTAACTTGAATTCATTTCCACCTAAAACTTAAAGGGTGCTTATATAGGATAATATACTTATCCTATAGTCTATGATATCACAGTTTTGTGATACAAAGGGAAACTGAAAATCTCTTATGAAGCCCAACCTGTGCCAACATGGCAGCCATGACTGTCTATAGCTGGCCTCTGTTTTCATGGTAACTCATTGTCACCACACAATTATGTCACAGGTGGGGGACAAAAGATTACCAAAATGTCGTGCTCCCATGATCACTCCCCTTATATGTCTGTCAATTATGTACAAAATGAATAATCATGTGCACAGCCGTATAGGAGTATCTGAGTAGGTTCCCACACCATATAAATATAGCAAATAAACTCAGAACTCAACTTCAGTAGAGTGATGATTTTTAATTGTGTCCACAGTAATAACAGAAACGTTTCGGTCCTGAACTTGGACCTTCATCAGTCACTGTGTGGTTATAGAAAAAGTAAAATAAAGTAAAATAAAAGGATTTTACAAAAGGGAAACAAAGTATGTACAACAATAGTAATAAATCTTGGTCAAACGAAAATAACAGTTCATGAGTATGCTGTAATTCAGGAGCATAACTAGATCAAAAATTGAGGACGGATGTGATGTGAGAGTAATAGGTAATAAAACATATCATGGACTACTGTGAGTAGGTGGACCCAGCAAAAAGAGGGGCTATGCCCGGAATATCTGTATAATGATATAATAGGCATAGTGAGACAATGTGGCTAAGTAAAAGGATCAGTGATAAGTGAGAGATAAACCTACCAGGTTTAAATTCTGTTCGATATAGGTGATCAAATATGGCAGCGGTTACCTGGAGAAAAGCAGGTGGAACATGAGCAGAGTGCGGTACTGAGCGGTATTCCATGAAGGATATACTGGATAGCGAGTAACTAACCTGGGGGGTCCCGGTGAAGCAAAAAATGTGCCTGCGGTGGACGCGGTATCCACCGCTAGTCCGTGCATGTAGTGAATGCAATTGTGCAGGCTAAATAAAGGGAAGAGGCGGGACTATGTAGCTATGGTGCCTATCAGGCGGCTCCAGCTCAGAACAGGAAGTGACGTGGCAGGAAGTGAATGGCCGTGCGTGTCACTGTCAGGTGATTTATTCCAGTGGATAGCCAGCATTCTCCTAGGTCTTAAAGAGCGGTGCTGTGAGAGGAGGCATTTTGTAAAGTTATTATTACCGCCTTAATAATATAAGGACTAACAAATATTTCCTTTCTGCCGCCTATACTAGCCTTTTGAACATGTTTCCTCACATGCCGGACACCTTACTTTGATATCCGCACTACCTGTTTCTACTTTACAAAATGCCTCCTCTCACAGCACCGCTCTTTAAGACCTAGGAGAATGCTGGCTATCCACTGGAATAAATCACCTGACAGTGACACGCACGGCCATTCACTTCCTGCCACGTCACTTCCTGTTCTGAGCTGGAGCCGCCTGATAGGCACCATAGCTACATAGTCCCGCCTCTTCCCTTTATTTAGCCTGCACAATTGCATTCACTACATGCACGGACTAGCGGCGGATACCGCGTCCACCGCAGGCACATTTTTGCTCCACCGGGACCCCCCAGGTTAGTTACTCGCTATCCAGTATATCCTTCATGGAATACCGCTCAGTACCGCACTCTGCTCATGTTCCACCTGCTTTTCTCCAGGTAACCGCTACCATATTTGATCACCTACAGTCATGGCCAAAAGTTTTGAGAATGACACAAATATTATATTTTCACATGATCTGCTGCCCTCTGGTTTTTATGTGTGTTTGACAGATTTTTTATCACAGACAGAAATATAATAATTGCAAACATATGAGTAACAAAAGCTTATATTGACAGTTACAATGAGTTAATGCAGCAAGTCAATATTTGCAGTGTTGAACCTTCTTCTTCAGAACCTCTGCAATTCTCCCTGGCATGCTCTCAATACACTTCTGGACCAAATCCTGACTGATAGCAGTCCATTCTTGCACAATCAATGCTTTCATTTTGTCAGAATTTTTAGGTTTTTGTTTGTCCACCCGTCTCTTGATGATTGACCACAAGTTCTCAATGGGATTAAGATCTGGGGAGTTTCCAGGCCTTGGACCCAAAATCTCTATGTTTTGTTCCCTGAGCCATTTAGTTATCACCTTTGCTTTATGGCAAGGTGCTCCATCATGCTGGAAAAGGCATTGTTGATCGCCAAACTGCTGTTGGAGGGTTGGGAGAAGTTGCTCTTGGAGGACATTCTGGTACCATTCTTTATTCATGGCTGTGTTTTTAGGCAAGACTGTGAGAGAGCCGATTCCCTTGGCTGAGAAGCAACCCCACACATGAATGGTTTCAGGATGCTTAACAGTTGGCATGAGACAAGACTGGTGGTAGCGCTCACCTTGTCTTCTCCGAATGAGGCGTTTTCCTGATGTCCCAAACAATCGAAAAGGGAATTCATCAGAGAAAATAACTTTACCCCAGTCCTCAGCAGTCCACTGCCTGTACCTTTTGCAGAATATCAGTCTGTCCATGATGTTTTTTCTTGGAGAGAAGTGGCTTCTTTGCTGCCCTCCTTGAGACCAGGCCTTGCTCCAAGAGTCTCCGCCTCACAGTGCGTGCAGATGCACTCACACCTGCCTGCTGCCATTCCTGAGCAAGCTCTGCACTGCTGGTAGCCCGATCCCGCAGCTGAAACACTTTTAAGAGACGGTCCTGGCGCTTGCTGGTCTTTCTTGGGCGTCCTGAAGCCTTTTTGGCAACAATGGAACCTCTCTCCTTGAAGTTCTTGATGATGCGATAGATTGTTGACTGAGGTGCAATCTTTCTAGCTGTGATACTCTTCCCTGTTAGGCCATTTTTGTGCATTGCAATGATGACTGCACGTGTTTCTTTAGAGATAACCATGGTTAACAGAAGAGAAACAATGATGCCAAGCACCAGCCTCCTTTTAAAGTGTCCAGTGGTGTCATTCTTACTTAATCATGACAGATTGATCTCCAGCCATGTCCTCATCAACACCCACACCTGTGTTAATGGAGCAATCACTGAAAAGAGGTTAGCTGGTCCTTTTAAGGCAGGGCTGCAATGATGTTGAAATGTGTTTTGGGGGATAAAGTTCATTTTCTAGGCAAATATTGACTTTGCAAGTAATTGCTGTTAAGCTGATCACTCTTTATAACATTCTGGAGTATATGCAAATTGCCATTAGAAAAAGTGAAGCAGTAGACTTTGCAAAAATTAATATTTGTGTCATTCTCAAAACTTTTGGCCATGACTGTATATCGAACAGAATTTAAACCTGGTAGGTTTATCTCTCACTTATCACTGATCCTTTTACTTAGCCACATTGTCTCACTATGCCTATTATATCATTATACAGATATTCCGGGCATAGCCCCTCTTTTTGCTGGGTCCACCTACTCACAGTAGTCCATGGTATGTTTTATTACCTATTACTCTCGCATCACATCCGTCCTCAATTTTTGATCTAGTTATGCTCCTGAATTACAGCATACTCATGAACTGTTATTTTCGGTTGACCAAGATTTATTACTATTGTTGTACATACTTTGTTTCCCTTTTGTAAAATCCTTTTATTTTACTTTATTTTACTTTTTCTATAACCACACAGTGACTGATGAAGGTCCAAGTTCAGGACCGAAACGTTTCTGTTATTACTGTGGACACGATTAAAAATCATCACTCTACTGAAGTTGAGTTCTGAGTTTATTTGCTATGTCAATTATGTACAACTGCATTTAAGGAGATGCACTGGGACTCTGGATGAACAGGGGGCCCACTCGCCGTCACAGACACCGGCACACTATGGGACCCAAGAGTTGCTGCGGGGAACAAGGAGAGATGAGTATTTGATTATTTATTTTATGTATGGAGCAATATATGGGGCCCGTTATACTCTATGTAGAATTATATGGGGCCCATTATACTGTTTGGAGCATTATATGGGGCCCATTATACTGTATGGAGCATTGTATGGGGCCATTATATACTCTATGGAACAATATAAACAATATATGGGGTCCATTATACTGTTTAGAGCATTATATTGGGCCCATTATACTGTATGGAGCACTATATGGGGTCATTATATGCTGCATGGAACCGTATATGAGGATACTATATACTGTATGGAGCAATATATGGGACAATTATATGCTACATGGAGCAATATATGAGGCTCATTATACTGTATGGAGCAAAATATGGGGCCCCTTGTTCTGTATGGAGCATTATATGTGGCCCATTACACTGTATGGAGCACTATGTGGGGCTCATTATACTGCAAGGAGCAATATATGGGGCCTATTATTCTGTATGGACATTATATGGGGCCCATTATACTGTATGGAGGACTATGTGGGGCAAATAATACTGTATGGAGGACTATGTTGTGCCCATAATACTGCATGGAAGACTATGTGGTGCCCATAATATTATATGGAGGACTATGTGGTGTCCATAATACTGTGTGGAGGACTATGCCTTGCTCATAATACTGTATAGAAGACTATATGGTGTCCATACTGTATGGAGGACTATACTGTCCAATCTAAAATGAAAAATATGTAGTCACTCTGTGTGACTGCAGATTTTTGAATCCCCCAGGGCATGCACTGTGCGCTGCGAGGATTCGCTGGCTCGAGCTATTGTAGAATTTATATTAGATATCACTCATGTAATGTAAGAAGTAAGTGAAATCTTTGGCATTGTACTACACCTATATTTCTTATCTGTGCATCATGAATCGTGGTATGTGTTAAAGGGGCCCTCTGAGACTCTTTCGCCCGGGGCCCGCGAAAACCTGGAGCCGGCCCTGCCTATAGCAGCACCTGACATCTCATGTACTAGTATATCCTGTGTTGGGAAGGGGTTAAAAATAATTGTGAAACTCTGTATGCAATCAACAGACTTTTATTCAATCCCTCAATGTAAATTGGAAATATATTTCTTAGGCAGTAATGATTTGAAGCCTTTTGGTGGAAAATAAAAACAACTCCATTGCCATGGTCTGCCATTTTTTGCATGGTCTGCCAGTATTATCTTTCCTGCAAAAATGACAGAACCCCTTATTGGTTTGTCAGATCGCGACAGAGTCTGTTCTGCAACGAATCTTGTTTATAACAGAAACTACAATGCAAATGTGAACAGCGCCTAAGACATGAAAATATTATAAGTCTGTGAAGTGGGAATACCCCTTCAAAGCATTCACTAAAGGGATTATGTCCACAGGCTTTTTTGCTAAGTGATCTGTGGACAGCGTGAGATAGGGGATAAAACACTGAATTCAACAATGTGTCACTTGTCAGGCTGTGTGCTGTTTATTTACACTGAGGGATTTATTATCTGGTGATTATCACTGCTGGACTACAGCAGTGCCTGCATGCTAGTCAGGCTCCACCCCTTCTGTGATGAGCAGCTCACTGTCTGTAGACAATATACATACAGAGCCTGGTGTGGGCCGAGTTAGCTTTCTCAGCTCTGCTGCATTGCTAAATCTAAAAACTCTGATTGTGTCTGAACGGCTGCACCCAGTAAACTAAGTGATACATCGCTGGAATCAGGGTCTCTTTGCCTACATTACACTGCTCACAAATGAGGTAATAAAAACCTGCTGGAAAATTCCCTTTAAATGTCGCCTCTTCCAGTCTATACAGCAAAGGTTAAGAGAACTGTTTCACACATAAAACGTCAGTCTGTTTCATATACACTAGTGGGTAGTATCAAACTTAACATTTTTGTTTACATATGGCTAATCAAAAATGTAAAAAAAGAATGTTTTTCCATAAAAAACTCAATTTAAATAATCTGCTGTCTCCAAACGAATGCATTCCCTTTACGTAATCGAGCTTTCAAGTCCGTCCTGTGGAACAGAGAAAAAGCTTTCTGAATAACAGCAGAGATTCACATTGACATTAATAATCCTGAGACCCATTGTATAATTACATTAACTGATGCAGATGTAGACAAAGGATGATGTCATACCTCTTCTACGTTCTGTTTTTTTTCTTTTCATTCCCTTTAACTCTCTCCCTCTCATTTTCTCACTCGCCCTCCGAAACCAGAGACAGATATCAGATAGGAATCTGTTTTACTGCCTTTAATCGGATTAAAGTTCCTGGCAGCTGATGATCGATTGGTTACTGGAGGAATCAATAAACGCTGACAGATTCCTGGGTTCATGCGAAGATTTGACTCCTCAAGTACTGCTGGATGTATCATGGCGCACACACGGCTGTCAGAAGATACATGGACGGGAGAATAGCGAGTATGAAATGTGATAATACAGGTAGCTGAATCTATGAATATGGATTGTCTGAAGGTGGTGTTTCTTTATGAGGAGGGTTTGAGAAGCATTACCTCATCCAGTGCTGAAATCAATAGAATGAGTCTGGCAATCAATTATAGACTCCCGAGGTTCTTATGTAAGTGTAACACTTCTGCAGGAAATATGATTACTGAGAGCTACGAAAAAAAAAAAACAACGCTATAATCTGCTAAGCATCAGTGGCTGCCAGGATCTCAGACCCCAAAGCAAGCAACAGATCTTATGAAATATTAATGATCTCGTTGGAATCAATGATAAATGCATGTTAACTTCAAATCTGATCAAAGCCTCTCTCCTCCATTATGAATAGCGATCTCCAGGAGAAGTTTAGACTCAGAAATACTAATGAGCGCAGAAAACTGATCTTTTGGGTCACTAACACATCCAGCTTGTAAATTTGATTTTGATGCAACATCGGAGAATACACAAAAAAATGACATCAAAATCTGCAATGTCTGCTGTCTACACGTTAACCCGGGAGTTGGATGCAGAATTTGATGCCAATGACTCTACAGTTTACTCCTAGATGTGATCTATTATAACACATGGCACATATAACTGTAGACTGCATTTAGACTAAACGAGAGACGATCAGCTACAAGGAAGCGGTGGTTTAGTGATTTGTTTAGAAGGGCAGAGCGCACTTCCCACGCGTACAGAATGAATGGTAATAGATCGCTCTGTGTGGATAGACCGCCATTGATGTCGGCAGTGTATGCCCTGTGTGCACAGGGAGAGGTATAGCGGAGAAGGATGATTTTTAAGCCAGCTTAAAAATAATTTTATCCCACGGATAAGCATTTTCCTCATCGGGTGATCAGCAGTCTGTTTATATTGGCCGAAACAAGTGTTCCTAGGAATACTCATTTACTATATTGTGGCACTGTAAATGCACCCTAAAGATGGAGTCAAAATTAATGGAGTGTCTGGGTCTTTTATATTGATGGCTTATCCCTAGGGTAGATCATTAATATCTGATTGGTGTTGGTGAAACATCCGGTATTCCTGCAGATCAGCTTTTTCCAGTGCCAACAGCAGCCAGAAGTGCTCAGTTGAGTTGCTGTTCAGCACAGCTCCATCATCTGCATAGTATCTGTGGCTGCGAACCACTCATCCTCCATGTGTTGGAATCAATAGGGGGCAGATGTGCAGTACACGGCCATAGCCACCATACAGGTGATGGAACTGTGCTGAACAGCTCCTCAACTGAGCACTTCTGGCTGCTATTGGCGCTGGAAAAAGCTGATCGGCAGGAGTACCGGATGTTTCAATAGGGGGCACTTGATGCTAGTGAGAAATAAGCAAGTAGAGTGATTAAGTCACATTCAGGTGCAGTGGGCTGCTAAGTTCATCATGTACCTATCATTCAAGGCAATGGGACACCGTACTGGAATCACGAGTGGATGTTCCTGTCATGTCCGGAGCCCAATGTTTGGCATAGGGGCTGTCGGGCACATCGTGTCTTCTGGCGTACAGGGAAAGATGGACAGGAACCCGTGTAGATGGAAGGTAAAGAATCCTGGGTGCAGTGCCGAACTGCAAGGGAGATCCCTGGGGCTAAAAGAGCCAGTGGACAAAAGGATGCTCAAGGAGAAACGAATAGTAAGGCTGAAGATGTGTTGTGAACTTACACGGACTGACTAGTAAAGGTTTGCTTGTAGCAATGAACTTGGTGTCCCACATTTGTATGCTGCAGGTCCTGAAGATGGAGGCTTGCGGCCTACAAGTAAGTGTGATGCACCCCACACCTGACAGCATACTGGGACTGGGACACTGTTTTCCTGTAAAGTGCCAGAGTGTAACCGAACAGCAGCTCGGTCAAGTGAGGATGTACTGGGGGGGCCACGGCCCCTTAAAAGGGAGGGCGACATGACAGGGTTGAGAGGGACATGAAGAGCATGATGAGGGTTTAGAAAAAGGGGTTCGGAAAGGGTTAAGTTGTGCAAGGGGATAGGGGCCGGACTGGGTTAAAAGAAGGGGAGGGTACTGGCGAGGGGGTGAGGCTAGTATTAAAAGAGGGAGCCATTTTGTGGGGCAACCATTTTAGGTCCCCTTCTCTAACTAGAAACAATCTCTCAGCAGCGTACCTTATGGAGGTTGAAGCAGTCCTTCAAATGCTGCGGGATGCGGCTGGTTCCCTCGGCCCTGGATGGCTGCAGGCCTCGGTGCAGAGTCTGCTTCAGCCAAACGGATGCCGGCCTCGGAGAGCTAGACCACAACCCCCCGGGTCCGGCGCCGCATTAGGAGCCCCTCTTGGGACCATCCAGCAGGAGCCACAAGCGGCAGGCCGGGAGCTTGTAGGCCCAGGGCTGGGAAGAATCCAGCGACACGGTGGGCCTATATCGGGGGGAGGAGCCGACCTCCCTCAATGCGCAGCAAGCATCTGGGAGCACGGAGCCAGGAGTTGGAGCTGCGGCTGCCCAGTGTGGATCGGGCGCCGCTCGTCGCACGCAGCGGGAGGCGGTGAGCCGGCGGAGGCTTGAGTCGCAGGCTTCTCAGCAGGATCGCAGTACGGCGGTGAGGAGTCGTAGCCCCGCCCCCGCCGAGGGGCTCGGGCGGCAGCATCGTAGAGCGCCGGGATTCAGGATGCGGGGGACGGTGGGGCAGCACTGGGAACTGCGCCCGCCCAGCGGCGGATTGAGGAGAGGGGGAGCACACTGAGTCCGGCTGTACTGGCGATCCAGCACCGTGCTGTGGGCGACCTTGGGGAGCATAGCTCTGCCCAATCGCCTGTCTCAACGGACACGAGTTCGACAACCAGGCAGCTCCGTGCTGGCATGCACGGGGGGGTGAGGGGGGCATCGGCACGCAGGATTTGCGGGACGCAGGATTTAATGCCACAACCGGGCAGCTCGCCGCTGGTTTGAGTGGGGGGGGGTAGGAGGCAGCAACATGCATGTGTCACAGGATGGAGCACACGGATGCGGCCTGCAACTGCAGGGCCAGTTCTTTATGCAAGCCAGCCCTGGGATGTCAGCGCAGAACTGCATCGAAACACCTCGTCTGGAAGCCGGACCTTCGGCTGCTGGGCCCACAGCACCCAGGCAGCCAGGTGAGAGTACAAATAATTTTGATATTAACCCCCTTATTGCTTCCATGGTAAATACAGGTAGTAGCGGAGTGGCGGGGGAAGTAAGTGGGGGCATGGGTTTAATTTGGCGGGGTTTGTGCGATTTGGGGAGGGTATGGGATGGGGGGAATATTCAGAGAGCGGCGTCACCTACGGTGGCATGGTTAGGCGGTAGAGGACATGTGGGGTTATCAGGCCAAATAGTGCGGCCAGAGTCTGGGGTGTGGGTTCAGGGTCAGCCACGGCTAGTTCAGCAGTTAGCGCAGCCATGATTGTTGATGATGGGGAAGTTGCGGGGCAGAGGGCGTTATCTGGGGACGGGGGAAAGACGGATAAGGGGGATTCAGTTTGTTTGGATGATACGGCTATAGGTGAGGTATACGTGTGTTTTGAGGGGCCGTTAGGGGCGCACTTGAACCAAGAGGTTAGGGAGAAGATCTGGAGGGTGGAGTATGTGGAGATATTTTCCCTACTCCCGTTAGAGCGTTTTAATTTGGATAGAGTCAGAAGGGATGATTCAAAGAAGGGAGACGAAGAAAAGAGAGGTTCCGGTTAATTCCGAGAACTTTTACGAATTGGCTGCAGGCGCTTGCTATTTTAGCCAGTATTATAGGCGAAAAGGCACCGGATAATTGCTCTGGCCTGTTTTGCTACATGGACGCAATAGGGGAAGCCTACAGGGTGTATAGGGGCCAGGGATGGTTGAGGTATAACTAACAGTTTCGTCAGAGAAAGGCAGTGCGGCCTAGCATTCGCTAGGACCATAAGGATATCGTCTTATGGATGAGAGTTATGGCCCCAGATATGTCAGGGCAGATTAATCAAGGGTTTCAAGGGGGGCACCGGGGGTTCAGGACAGTCGGGACACTCGGTGGCTATCCAGAGAGGACTGTGTTTTTCCTTCAACGAGGGTGCATGCAGATTTGGGGGAAAGTGTAAGTTTAAACACGAATGTTCAGTCTGTGGGGGCAGTCACGGGTCGTCCAAGTGCTTTAAGAGCAGTAAGCAGAGGGGGTCAGACAGATTGGAGAAAAGGGGAGATGCCGGTGCGTCTAGCAGAGATGGAACGGTTTCTAAATAGGTACCCGGATAAGGCAGCAGCAAGGTTATTGTTGGACGGTTTTAGGGATGGGTTTTGAATTTCGTTTATTGACGTGAACATGCGGCTTTCTACTAGGAATTTAAAATCAGCAACGCAGTTCCCTGAGGTGGTTTCTGAAAAGTTGAGTAAGGAAGTTGTTTTGGGAAGGATGGCGGGAACCTTTGAGGCATCTCCTCTCGAGAATTTGAGGGTTTCACCGCTTGGGGTAGTTCCTAAAAAAGAGCCTAACAAATTTAGACTTATTCACCACCTTTCATTCCCAAAAGGCTCATCGGTGAATGATGGCATTGACCCTCTGCTATGCTCAGTTCTGTATACATCCTTTGATGCGGCCATGGATTGGGTGCGGCAGTGCGGTAAAGGGGCATGGCTAGCAAAAACGGACATTGAGTCAGCATTCCGTTTGTTGCCGGCTCATCCAGACAGTTTGCATTTGTTGGGATGTTTTTGGAATGGGGTTTTTTACGTGGATCGCTGCTTACCTATGGGGTGTTCTTTGTCTTGTTCTTACTTTGAATCTTTTAGTACGTTTTTGGAGTGGACGGTTAAGGAAGTTTCGGGTTTAAATTCATGTATTCATTACTTAGACGACTTCCTGTTCATCGGCCCAGCGCTAAGTAGTGATTGTTCGTTGTTGTTGCATACTATGGAAAGCTTGGCTAAGAAATTCGGGGTCCCTTTGGCGGAGGGTAAGACGATAGACCCGGTTACCTCGTTAAGTTTTTTAGGCATAGAGATTGATTCGGTTCAAATGAAGTGTCGACTACCGGATGACAAAGTAGTAGACATGAGGGCGGAGGTGACTGAAGAAGACGACCTTGCGGGAAGTGCAATTGTTGCTTGGAAAATTGAACTTTGCTTGGGGCTACGTGTCTGTTGAAGCGAGGCACTATGGGTGAGAGTGGATGCTTATATATACATCTCTGTGCACTATGATCCCTGCTCTTGTACATATATTTACAGCCGGGTTAGCCGGGTGACGTCACCGCTTATTATATACCACTGTGATTTGGCTTTACCTGAAACTGTGGAAGCATGGCTTTGTATACATTTGATTTATGTATCTTAGATTTTATTAATTGAAGCAGGTTATGTATTGTTATGCATACTCTGTGAGCATTACCCCCCACCTCGTAGTATTGCGGTATCTTATTTAGGACCGCAAAAATACATATGGTTGTTTGTCTCTTCCCTTATTTGTGCCTTATAGGCGTTTTGTATATTTTTTGCATCTATAAAAAAAACTCTTTTGATACTAATAAAATGGATATTTTACTATATTGGTGGTGTTGTTACACTTTGTTGTTTATGTCTTAAGTATTATGCCAATGGGTAGGGTGTTTTGTCGCAGGCTGTCTCTGGCGACGGTTGAGATACGATCCCCGAATCATTTTATCAGGCTTAAAAGGGAGCTGCGTGATGATCTATAGGTTTGTGTTATGTTTCGGTAGCTAAGGAGGACAGGAACAACAGCAGGGCAGCCGAACACCTGAGATGTTGGTAACTGATGGGTTGCAGATTCCTAAACTAACGACACAACTAGAGGTAGCCGTGGAGCGTTCCTACGTTGATCCTAGACGCCTCGTCAAAGCCTGAGAGATAACTACACCTAAAGGCAGAAAGATGAAAGCTATCTGCCCCGGAGCAGATCCCCAAAGAAAATAGGAAGCCCCTAAACATATAATGGCGGTTAGACAAGATGAAAATACAAACATAGGCAGAAAATAGACTGAGCAAACGCTGGGGCCACAAGCTGACTAAATAGGATAGGACAGGAGAGATTACTTTCTGCAACCCAGAAAACCCAACAAAAATCCAACAATTCTGATTACAAAAATACTGAGATCACACGATCTCGCCACCCACTAAATCAGATCTCAGTATGAACAAAAACCAAGCCGCAGCCGCTGAAAAAACAGGAAAAAGCAAATGAGCAAATAACAGTGGCTGCAGAAAAACTGTGAGGAGCTCAGGCCCCAAGAGGGGACCTGGCTGACCTCCACAAAAGTGCAGAAAACAATGCAAAAAGCAAGCACAAAAAGAAAAGCAAAAAATATCTTATCTGAAAGCAGGAGATGCAGGCAAGACTCCAGCAAACTTCCAAATGAACCAGGAACCACAATTGAGACAAGAACAATTGATCACTGGCAACCATCATGGGAGGGAACCTCCCTTATATCAGACCAGTCTGTGATTCCAGATTGCCACTCCTCGCTGAAAGGTTCAGTACTGTCTGTAACCACCAGAGGGAGCCTCTGCTCAGAAACCATCTCTAGCACATTCATAACAGTACCCCCCCTTGAGGAGGGGTCACCGAACCCTCACTTGTGCAACCAGGCCGATCAGGATGAGCTCGGTGATAGGCACGGATCAGTCTCCTAGCATGGATGTCCGAAGCAAACACCCAAGAATTGTCCTCCTGACCATAACCTCTCCACTTAACCAAATACTGGAGTTTCTGTCTAGAAAAACGAGAATCCAATATTTTCTCAACCACATACTCCAGATTGCCCTCAACCAAAACAGGGTCAGGAGGCGCAGCCATAGGAACCACTGGCTCGACAAACCTCTTCAATAAGGACTTGTGGAACACGTTATGGATCTTAAATGTCCCTGGAAGAAGCAAACGGAAGGAAACAGGATTAAGAATCTCCATGATCTTATAAGGTCCAATGAACCTGGGCTTAAACTTTGAAGATGCAACCCTCATAGGGATATTTCTTGAGGACAACCAAACCAAGTCCCCCACTTTAAACCGAGGACCATCAGTCCTATGCCGGTTGGCAAACTGTTGGGCCTTCTCCTGAGAGAGAGACAACCTCTCCACTACCTGGTCCCAAATCTGCTGCATTCGATCCACAACAGAGTCAACACCCGGACAGACGGAAGCCTCCACCTGTCCCGAAGAAAATCAAGGGTGAAACCCAAAATTGCAGAAAAATGGAGACATCAAGGTGGCAGAGCTAGCCCTATTATTAAAAGCAAACTCAGCCAAAGGCAAAAAAGAGACCCAGTCATCTTGATCAGCAGACACAAAACATCTCAAATAAGTCTCCAAGGTCTGGTTTGTTCTCTCGGTTTGTCCATTGGTCTGAGGATGAAAAGCAGAGGAGAAAGATAATTGAACACCAAGTTTAGAACAAAATGTCCTCCAAAATCTGGAAACAAACTGGACTCCTCTGTCAGACACAATGTTCTCCGGAATGCCATGTAACCGAACCACGTGCTGAAGGAACAAAGGCACCAATTCGGAGGAGGAAGGTAACTTAGGTAATGGCACAAGATGTATCATCTTGGAAAACCTATCACAGATTACCCAGATAACGGTCATTCTCTGAGAAACAGGGAGTTCGGAAATAAAATCCATAGAGATATGGATCCATGGCCTCTTGGGCACAGGTAATGGCATTAACAAACCATTAGAGCAAGAGCAAGGCTAGGAGCGTGAACAAGTCCCACAGGACTGCACAAATTCCCTGACGTCACGAGACAAAGTAGGCCACCAAAAGGACCGACTCACCAAGTCTCTGGTACCAAAAATCCCGGGATGACCAGCCAACACGGAACAATGAATCTCAGACATCACACTCTTCTTCCACTGGTCTGGGACAAACAATTTCCCAATAGGGCAGCACTCAGATTTATCCTCCTGACACCCTTCCAAGGCCAGTCTCAAATTGGGCGAGATGGCGGAAAGAACTATACCCTCTTTCAAAATAATAGTAGGATCAGATAACTCAGGAGAGTCCGCAAAGAAACTCCTCGAGAGGGCATCCGCCTTAACATTCTTAGTGCCAGGAAGAAAAGAAACCACAAAATTAAAACGTGTGAAAAACAAGGCCCACCTGGCCTGTCTAGGATTAAGTCGCTTGGCTGATTCGAGATAAACCAGATTCTTATGGTCCGTGAGGACCACCACCTGATGTTTGGCTCCTTCCAGCCAATGTCTCCACTCTTCAAAGGCCCACTTCATGGCCAATAACTCCCGATTACCCACGTCATAATTACGTTCAGTTGGAGAAAATTTTCGAGAGAAAAAGGCACAAGGGTTACTCTTAGAGGTCTCTGGATCTCTTTGGGACAAAACGGCACCTGCCCCAATTTCAGAGGCATCAACCTCCACCTGAAACGGTAGAGAAACATCAGGCTGCCGTAGAACAGGAGCAGAAGTGAATCTCTGCTTAAGTTCCTGAAACGCAGAGAACGCCTCAGGAGGCCAATTCACCACATCAGAACCCTTTTTGGTCAAATCAGTCAATGGTTTAACAATACCGGAGAAATTACCAATAAATTTACGATAAAAATTGGCAAAACCCAAAAATCTCTGAAGAGCCTTTAATGAAGTAGCTTGGACCCAATCACAGATGGCTTGAACCTTGACCGGGTCCATTTCAATAACAGACGGAGACAAAATGAATCCCAGAAATGAGACCTTCTGTACGCCAAAAAGACACTTTGATCCCTTCACATACAGTGCATTCTCTCTCAAAATCTGGAACACAGTCCGAACATGTTTCACATGAGAGTCCCAGTCATTGGAAAAAATCAAGATATCATCCAAATAAACCATCAGAAATTTATCCACAAAATCCCTGAAAATATCATTCATGAAGGATTGGAAGACGGAAGGAGCATTAGTGAGCCCAAAGGACATCACTAGGTACTCAAAATGCCCCTCTGGGGTATTAAACGCCGTCTTCCATTCATCCCCGTGCTTAATGCGAATAAGGTTATACGCCCCCCTGAGGTCAAGCTTGGTAAACCAACTAGCACTTTTCACCCTGGAAAACAGGTCAGAAATCAAGGGTAACGGATATTGATACTTCACAGTGATATTATTCAAGAGACGATAATCAATACACGGCCTCAATGAACCATCCTTTTTGACCACAAAGAAAAAACCGGCACCCAAGGGTGAAGAGGATGGTCTGATATGACCCTTCTCCAATGACTCCTTGATATAAGATCGCATAGCATCGTGTTCAGGTACAGACAAGTTAAAAAGGCGACCTTTAGGAAATTTACCACCAGGCACTAATTCAATAGCGCAATCGTAGCTCCTGTGAGGGGCAAAGATGCAGATTTACTTTCACTAAATACATCCGAAAAATCAGTCAAAAAGTCAGGAACATCCTGAGACTTGGGAGAGGCAGAAAAAACAGGAGTGTCGGCATTAACACATTGGCAGCCCCAACTGGTCACAGACACAGATTTCCAATCCAAAACAGGATTATGAGACTGTAACCAAGGGAAACCTAGTACAATAATGTCATGCAGATTATACAGAACCAGAAATTTGCAACTCTCCTGATGATCTGGTTCAACCCTCATTATCACCTGAGTAGAAAACTGGGGTTTATTCTCCGCCAAAGGGGTAGAATCAATGCCCAGTAGGGGAATAGACTTCCGCAGGGGTATCATGGGAAACCCACAATGTTTGGCAAAGTCAAAATCCATCAGGTTAATAGCTGCTCCCGAATCAACAAAATCCTGAGCAGAAAATGTGGACAGGGAGCAAATCAGGGTAACAGTCAACAGAAATTTAGTCTGAACACTACCCAAGACAACTGAGCGTGCAAAACATCTTCCCCGCTTAGGGCAGACTGAAATAGCATGAGAGGCATCACCACAGTAGAAACATAACCCATTGTGCTTTCAAAACTCATGACGCTGAGCCCCAGAAGTTACTCTATGACACTGCATGGGCTCAGAAGCTGGCTCACAAGGCAACACTATCTCACGCATACCTCTGCGCTCACGCAAACGTCTGTCAATTTGAATAGCCAATGACATAGAATCATTGAGACCAGAGGGAGCAGGGAATCCCACCATAGCATCCTTTACATTCTCTGACAGCACCTTCCGAAAAAGGGCTGCCAAAGCATCATCATTCCATTTGGTCAGGACTGCCCACTTTCGGAATTTCTGACAGTACAACTCAGCGTCTTCAAGACCCTGATTTAATGCCAACAAGGTTTTTTCAGCTTGATCAGTGACATTAGGTTCATCGTACAATAACCCCAGAGCCAGAAAAAATGCATCAATATCATTCAAAACAGGATCCCCAGGTGTCAGGGAAAAAGCCCAATCCTGAGGATCGCCACGCAGGAGAGAGATGACAATTTGAACCTGCTGTGCTGCGTTACCTAAAGACTTAGGCTTTAAGGCAAAAAACAACTTACAGTTATTTTTGAAATTCAGAAATTTAGCTCGATCCCCCAAAATCAAATCTGGCATGGGAATCCTAGGTTCCACATCCGGCAACCTAGCAAGATAGGTAGCAATACTACGAACCTCAGTGGCAAGCTGATCCACACGGCCAGACAACTGTGCAAACTCCATTGAGAGAAAAAAAAATCCTCCTCAGCACCCAGAGAAAAAGAGGGAAAAAATGCAACAGACAGAAAAAAAAAAAAAATCTCTGACAACTGACAACTTTTTTTTTTCCACACATATTTTCCCTTCTGTGAGTACCATATAATTTTCAGTTATGGCCGGTGATACTGTTATGTTTCGGTAGCTAAGGAGGACAGGAACAACAGCAGGGCAGCCGAACACCTGAGATGTTGGTAACTGATGGGTTGCAGATTCCCAAACTAACGACACAACTAGAGGTAGCCGTGGAGCATTCCTACGTTGATCCTAGACGCCTCGTCACAGCCTGAGAGATAACTACACCTAAAGGCAGAAAGATGAAAGCTATCTGCCCCGGAGCAGATCCCCAAAGAAAATAGGAAGCCCCTAAACATATAATGGCGGTTAGACAAGATGAAAATACAAACATAGGCAGAAAATAGACTGAGCAAACGCTGGGGCCACAAGCTGACTAAATAGGATAGGACAGGAGAGATTACTTTCTGCAACCCAGAAAACCCTACAAAAATCCAACAATTCTGATTACAAAAATACTGAGACCACACGATCTCGCCACCCACTAAATCAGATCTCAGTGTGAACAAAAACCAAGCCGCAGCCACTGAAAAAAACAGGAAAAAGCAAATGAGCAAATAACAGTGGCTGCAGATAAACTGTGAGGAGCTCAGGCCCCAGGAGGGGACCTGGCTGACCTCCACAAAAGTGCAGAAAACAATGCAAAAAGCAAGCACAAAAAGAAAAGCAAAAAATATTTTATCTGAAAGCAGGCGATGCAGGCAAGACTCCAGCAAACTTCCAAATGAACCAGGAACCACAATTGAGACAAGAACAATTGATCACCGGCAACCATCATGGGAGGGAACCTCCCTTATATCAGACCAGTCTGTGATTCCAGATTGCCACTCCTCGCTGAAAGGTTCAGTACTGTCTGTAACCACCAGAGGGAGCCTCTGCTCAGAAACCATCTCTAGCACATTCATAACAGGTTTGGCCGCTTTTCCTGGATTCATATAATGGCAGGTCATTATGGATTTCTCCGGTTACTGCGGCCGAGGACTTAGGCCTTTATGTTGGCTTGGTAGGAGCGCACGGTTTTTGCATGTTCTTTCAACGTAATTTGCTTCTGGAGTGGTGGCCACCTGTGTGGTGGGAGATGAGTTTATCGGCAAATCCAATTTTGCAGGAAGTATTCGCTATTTTGGTGACACTGTCTTTCTGGAGTGGCGAGCTACGAAACAAAAAGATTTGTTTCTGCTGTGAATCATTAGGTGTGGCAAGGGTCATAAATTCTTTGTCTTCACCAGACAAGGACGTGATGAGTTGTTTGCAATGCCTCGTATGGATTGGTTTGAGTAACAACTTGTGGGTGGTAGCGGAATGTAAAGCTGGTGTGAAGTTTGCAATTCTTGAAGCTATTTCTATTTCACAGTGGGATCGGGTTCTGGAGTTGGAGCCTCAAACGTCACCGGAGGGGTTGACTTGTGCAGCAGAATTATGGAGCCTTCCTTTGGGACGGTAAGGGAATTGTTGTCCAGGTCTTTGGCGAAAGGGACTTGGTGTCATTACGAAAAGGCATGGAGCGTTTGGGAGGAGTGGAAGGTATCATTCAGGGAGGTATTGGACGACGAAAGTAAGCTACTATTGTTAGTCGGTCATAATTGGGAATCAGGTTGGTCAGTTCCGAAAGTAAACCAATTTATGGCGGGTCTGGTATTTGGGTTTAAATTTAGAGGCTTGAGGGATTTGACTAAATCATTCTTGGTAGTTCAGGCTGGAATAAGGGATGGAATAAGGGATGGAGAGTTTTGGACGGGAGAAGACCGGTGTCGTACGAAATCTTGCTGATGCTGGATAATCAGTTAAAAGGGGTTTGTCGTTCCAGTTGGGAATTGTCTCTATTTAAATTGGCTTTTTTATTAGCTTTCTTCGGGGCGATCCGTCTGGGAGAATTAGTTAGCCCATGCAAGGTTAAAAAAGGGGGAATTATGAGGCATGATGTGGATGTTTTTGGGGATAGGGTAGTGATATTTATCCCTAGGTCAAAAACGGATTCAGAAGGTAAAGGTTGTAAATTGGTTCTGTACGAGATAAGGGCTCACCCATGTGTCCTATCGGTTGTTTGAATGATTTTTTAGGGAGTAGCAGGCCTGGGGACTCACCATTACTGTTACACGAAGACGGTACATTTTTATTTTGTTTTCAATTCATGGCGTTATTTAGGACTTGTCTGGAGAGGGCGGGCATCTCGGCTGCAAGATATAGTGGGCATTCCTTTTGCATAGGGGCAGCTACGGAAGTGGCAAAAAGGGGCCTGGAAGAGGAAGTGGTTAAAAGAATTGGGCGCTGGGAATCTGTTAGGTTTCGCTCTTACGTCTGCCCGGCGTGGGTGTAAATGATAAGGTCATAATGTGTTTTCTGTTTTTTTATTTGGTTGTTGTATCTGCTTTACATTTCAGCACCTGGACACCTCCTATGTTGGATCATGGGGCACTCGTTCGTATTTTGGGCGGCCTTAAGAGCAGCACTGCGTCCGGACGGGAGGCTACTTGGGGTGATTTGACATAGTGGTCATGGGAGATTTCAACTATCCAGACATTTGTTGGGAATCTCTCTGTCACGCTGTCTAATGATATGTATACAATGTCAGTAAACTATTAATACAGGAACAACACTCTATACAACAACTAGTATAGCAACATCAGCATGTAAGTATAGAATAGATTTACCTGACACGATATCTGCTGAACTCAGGGTTAATCTTGAGGACTTGAAGAGCTGAAACAGGAAAGAGGTGGACCGGGATCTAACCTGACCCTAAACTGGGGTCCTAACTAATCCCTCACCTTGGAGGTACTGATAATGGTTCAGAGGTCCAAGTCACCAACCTAACCCTGTCTCCTATCAGACCCTGAACCCTGTAATCAGTCCTAAGAAGGATCCTGACTACCACCAAAGGGATATGGGCTGATCTTAGCTAAATACACAGATTAGACATATAAGACAGACAGGATAACACTCGCTTGCATACACACTCAAACACCAAAGGAACATAAATGGTCTGGGAAATAAACTTTAACCAAGTTGAGCTTAGAACAACTAAGGAGCTCACAACTAAAGTCTATACAGATTCATTCCTATCTGTGGTCTGCATGAAGGTTTCACTGGCAACTCCCCAAGCAGACAACAAGGAATTTAAAGGAAACCAATCAACAAATAATCAATTGCAGCCGGGAGAAACTGCACCCAGTCCCAGCACCGAGCACAGACAGAATTAACTCCCTAGCTGCCAAACACAAAGAAACAGCAGCTCAGCTGTGAGAAGTCAAAATGTGCAACCGCGACGATCTTCGTGGCAATGCACACATGACAGTACCCCCCCTTCTACGAGGGGCCTCCGGACCCTCAGGGCCAGGCCTGCCCGGGTGAGTTCTGTGGAAGGTCCGAACCAAACGATCTGCGTTAACATCAGACGCAGGGACCCACGTCCTCTCCTCTGGACCATACCCCTTCCAATGCACCAAGTACTGAAGGGACCGGCGATTCAGACGTGAGTCAATGATCTTTGATACTTGAAATTCCAAGTTACCATTGACCAACACAGGAGGAGGAGGTAGAGGTGACGGTATGACTGGTGCCACATACCTTTTAAGTAATGACTTGTGGAACACATTATGAATTTTAAACGTAGGAGGGAGGTCCAGACGAAATGCCACAGGATTAATTATGGAACTGATCCTGTACGGCCCGATGAATCTGGGACCCAGTTTCCAGGAGGGCACTTTAAGTTTTATATTCCTGGTAGACAACCATACCAGATCGTTCACATTCAGATCTGGACCAGAAACTCTCCTCCTATCAGCCATACGTTTATAACGGTTCCCCATCGCACTCAGATTATTCAATACACCTCTCCACACAGAAGCAAGTGACGACGAGAAACGCTCCTCCTCAGGAACCCCAGAAGGGCCCCCCCCCATTGAAAGTACAAAACTGGGGATGAAAACCATATGCCCCAAAAAACGGGGACTTGCCAGTGGACTCGCTCCGCCTGTTGTTAAGAGCGAACTCTGCCAGAGGCAAGAAAGAAGACCAGTCCTCTTGGTTCTCTGAGACAAAACACCGGAGATATGTCTCTAAGCTCTGATTCAGACGCTCTGTCTGACCATTGGTCTGCGGATGAAAAGCCGAGGAAAATGACAATTGCATCCCCCGACGTAAACAAAATGCCCTCCAAAATTTGGACACAAACTGAGACCCCCTATCTGACACCACATCAGAAGGCAACCCATGAAGTCTAACGATCTCCCTAATGAACACCTGCGCCAGAGTTTTAGCATTAGGGAGTGCAGGAAGAGCAACGAAATGTGCCATCTTACTGAACCTGTCAACAACCACCAGTATGACAGTATTCCCTGACGACGGAGGAAGGTCCGTAATGAAGTCCATAGATAAATGAGTCCATGGACGCTCCGGAAGTTTCAAGGGTAAAAGGGTCCCAGACGGACGGGTATGAGGGGTTTTAGAGCGAGCACACACCCCACATGACGCGACAAAAGTTATAACATCTTTATTAGCATTAGGCCACCAAAACCGGCGAGAAAGGAGATCTAAAGTAGCCTTACTCCCTGGATGTCCTGCTAGAGCAGAATTATGATGTGCCTCAATAACCTTTTGTCTCAACAGATTTGGGACAAACAGTCTCCCTGGAGGTCCTGCAGGGGCGTCCCCCTGAGCCTCTAACACCTCCTCCTCAAGCTCAGAAAATACAGCCGACACTACCACCCCCTCCTGAAGGATAGGACTCGGGTCATCCGTTTTCCCGGCCCCTGGGAAACTGCGAGACAAGGCATCAGCCTTTACATTCTTAGACCCCGGGCGATAAGTGACGACAAAATTAAACCTGGTAAAAAACAACGACCATCGAGCTTGTCTGGAATTCAGACGCTTAGCGGATTCCAAATACAACAGGTTCTTGTGATCAGTAATAACGGTAACCGGGTGGACTGCCCCCTCCAAAAAGTGACGCCATTCTTCAAAAGCTAACTTAATGGCCAAAAGTTCCCTATTGCCGATATCATAATTCCTTTCGGCGGACGACAATTTCTTAGAAAAGAAAGCGCACGGATGCCATTTACCAGGGGACGGACCCTGGGACAATATAGCACCCACCCCTACGTCAGACGCATCCACCTCCACAATGAACGGCTGAGATGCATCTGGTTGGATGAGAACGGGTGCCGAAGCAAAACATTTCTTCAAAGAGGAAAAGGCTTGGCAAGCTTTGTCCGACCATTTAGAAAAATCCGTCCCTTTTCTTGTCATGTCAGTGAGAGGTTTGACGACAGATGAGAAATTACAAATAAATTTCCGGTAGTAGTTAGCAAACCCCAAAAAACGCTGCAGAGCCTTAAGATCCCCTGGCTGATCCCATTCAAGCACTGCTCTCACCTTTTCAGGGTCCATACGGAAACCGGAGGCTGACACCAAAAAACCCAAAAACTGAAGTTCCTGTACGGCAAATACACACTTCTCCAGTTTGGCGTATAATTTATTGTCTCGCAAGATCTGCAACACCTGTCTCACATGCTCCTGATGAGACACAAGATCTGGCGAGTAAATTAAAATGTCGTCCAAATATACAACCACAAACAGCCCCACAAGGTGACGAAAAATGTCATTAACAAAATGTTGGAATACTGCTGGTGCAGTAGTCAGACCAAAAGGCATGACTAGGTTCTCATAATGTCCCTCCGGCGTGTTAAACGCCGTTTTCCACTCATCCCCCTCTTTTATCCTAATCAGATTATACGCCCCCCTGAGATCCAATTTAGAAAACCATTTGGCGCCAACAATTTGATTGAAGAGATCAGGAATAAGAGGGAGTGGATACGGATCTCGAACAGTAATCCGATTAAGTTCGCGGAAATCCAAGCAAGGGCGTAGGCCTCCATCTTTCTTCTTCACAAAGAAGAACCCCGCGCTACTGGGGAAGATGAAGGTCTAATATGCCCTTTGGCCAGACTTTCAGAAATATAATCTTTCATAGCCTGCCTCTCAGGACCAGAAAGATTGTACAACCTAGCTTTAGGCAACTTAGCATCAGGAAGGAGATTAATAGAGCAGTCATACACGCGATGAGGAGGCAACTCCTGACACCCCTCCTCAGAGAAAACATCCCCAAAATCCTCCAAAAAAGGAGGCAATGTACTAGGCACGACCGCACTGATGACTGTGTTCATGCAGCTGCTTTTGCAAAACTCACCCCATTGGCTTATTTCTCTGGACTGCCAATTAATCACAGGGTTATGTTTAACCAACCAAGGAAGTCCCAACACAATGGGAGTAGGTAGACCCTCCAACACATAACAAGATAATTGTTCCCTATGTATTGCCCCTACCCGAAGGTCAATGTTATGAACCTCATGAACAAAGCTACCTTGGCCGAGAGGCCTGGCGTCAATGGAGAATATAGGGATCGGTTTGACCAATACACTCAGATGCATACCTTGAGCCTGAGCAAACTGAGCGTCAACCAGATTAGCCCCGGAACCACTATCAAGAAGAACAGACAATCTCTCCACTCTCGTACCAACTACCACCTCCACTGGTACAAGGAACTGAGAAGAACTGGCGGATGAAATACATACTCCCAGGTTGTCGTCCACCACACAACCTGGGATTAACAGTTTTTCCGGCGACTTTTGGCTCAACAAGGCACGGGATGGACATTCTCCAACAAAATGTCACTCTTTCCCGCAGAAAAAACATCTTCTAGTCCTGCGGCGTACCGCCAATCCCCTCCTACGAAATGATGTCCCTCCCAACTGCATAGGCTCATCCGAACAGACAAGGGGAACCTCAACATAAGGGACTTTAGTGGTAGGTGGAGAAACAACAGGGAGTGGGGTTACCTCACCCCTCTCCCGAAGCCGTCTATCAGTACGGATAGCTAAGGCCATAGCAGCCTCCAGAGAAGGAGGAGACTCATACTGAGCCAAAACGTCTTTTAATTTATCAGAAAGCCCATGACAAAACTGGCTCCTAAGAGCTGGGTCATTCCACTGAGTATCTGTGGCCCATCTACGAAACTCAGAAGCAAATTCCTCTGCCGGACGATCTCCCTGCTGTATCTTACGTAATTTTGTCTCAGCAAGAGAGACCCGATCTGGGTCATCATATACCAATTCCAGGGCAGTAAAAAATTGATCTACAGACAGTAGAGCCGGGGATCCCAGAGGAAGGGAAAATGCCCAGGATTGAGGGTCCCCTTGCAGAAGTGAGATAACAATTCCCACTCTCTGCTCCTCACTCCCTGATGATCGAGGCCGAAGCCGAAAATACAATTTACATGCCTCCCGGAAGGTGAAAAATTTGTCTCGCCCACCAGTGAACCTGTCCGGGAGAGCAACCTTAGGTTCAACTCTGGTTTGCTCCAGGGGAGACAAAACTTTGGACTTAATGTCCGTCAGCTCCATGGATAATCCCTGCAACTGCAGAGCCAGCTGGGCTACTGGATCCATGGTAACTGGAGATAATTTTTATGGCCAGTGAAAATGTCACGCTGTCTAATGATATGTATACAATGTCAGTAAACTATTAATACAGGAACAACACTCTATACAACAACTAGTATAGCAACATCAGCATGTAAGTATAGAATAGATTTACCTGACACGATATCTGCTGAACTCAGGGTTAATCTTGAGGACTTGAAGAGCTGAAACAGGAAAGAGGTGGACCGGGATCTAACCTGACCCTAAACTGGGGTCCTAACTAATCCCTCACCTTGGAGGTACTGATAATGGTTCAGAGGTCCAAGTCACCAACCTAACCCTGTCTCCTATCAGACCCTGAACCCTGTAATCAGTCCTAAGAAGGATCCTGACTACCACCAAAGGGATATGGGCTGATCTTAGCTAAATACACAGATTAGACATATAAGACAGACAGGATAACACTCGCTTGCATACACACTCAAACACCAAAGGAACATAAATGGTCTGGGAAATAAACTTTAACCAAGTTGAGCTTAGAACAACTAAGGAGCTCACAACTAAAGTCTATACAGATTCATTCCTATCTGTGGTCTGCATGAAGGTTTCACTGGCAACTCCCCAAGCAGACAACCAGGAATTTAAAGGAAACCAATCAACAAATAATCAATTGCAGCCGGGAGAAACTGCACCCAGTCCCAGCACCGAGCACAGACAGAATTAACTCCCTAGCTGCCAAACACAAAGAAACAGCAGCTCAGCTGTGAGAAGTCAAAATGTGCAACCGCGACGATCTTCGTGGCAATGCACACATGACACTCTCTCAGGCAAAACTAACAGGTCAAGGAAATTCTTATCCTCTCTTGCTGACAACTTTATCTTTCAAAAGGTAGAGGAGAAAATAAGGGAATCTGCTACCTTGGATCTAATCCTTATAAACAGGGAGGAAATGGTTGAGGAGGTAAGAGTGGCTGGGACCCTAGGAGGTAGTGACCATGCTATTTTAGAATTTTGGATAACAAGAGGAGGAAGACCTGTGAAGACTCAGACGTCAAGGTTAGATTTCAGAAAGGCAGATTTTAAGGGACTCAGAAAGAGAATTGGAGGGATCCAATGGCAGGATATCCTTAAGGACAAAAATGTCCAGGAAGGATGGGACATCTTGAAAAATGAGATTCTCAAAGCACAATCGTTAACAATTCCAAAAAGAGGGAAGAATGGGAAGCATTTAAGGAAACCAGGATGGATGAACACAGAACTTAAACACATGCTAAAAAGGAAGAAAGAAATGTTTATCAAATGGAAAGAGGGAGGCATATCTAAAGAAGAATATAATGCCATCTGCAGAACCTGCAGGGCACAAATCAGATTATCTAAAGCTGACAATGAATTAAGGCTTGCAAGAGATGTCAAAAGCAACAAAAAAGGATTTTGGGGATACGTCAAAAGTAAAAAAAAGTCAAAGATGCTATAGGATTTTTACAGGATGAAAATGATGAAATGGTAAGAAAGGATGTTGAGAAGGCTGAACTTTTAAATTCCTATTTTGCATCTGTTTTCTCTCAGAAAGGAAATGTAACATCAACTGATCTTCACTGTCCTATTAAAGGAATAGAAGAATCCAGGATATCTATAAACAGAAAGACAGTGAGGAAACACTTAGCTAACCTAAATGAATTCAAGTCTCCAGGTCCAGATGAATTACACCCCAGAATACTGAAGGAGATAGCAGAAGAATTTCTTGAACCACTGTCCTTAATCTTTGAAAATTCTTGGAGAACAGGAGAAGTCCCAGAAGACTGGAGAAGAGCAAATGTTGTTCCTATCTTCAAAAAGGGGAAGAAGGTGGATCCAGGGAACTACAGGCCGGTGAGTCTGACTTCTATACCAGGAAAAATCTTTGAACAAATTATTAAAGAACATGTATGTAAGTACCTGCATAAGAATGAAGTGATTGAACAGAGTCAGCATGGGTTTGTAACTAATAAGTCATGTCAGACTAACTTAATTTCCTTCTATGACAGAATCACTGACTGGGTGGATCAGGGAAATGCTGTAGATATAGTACATCTTGACTTCAGCAAAGCATTTGACAAAGTATCTCACACAATCCTTATTGAAAAAATGACTAAGTATGGAATGGACAAGGCAACTGTTAGGTGGATTCATAACTGGCTTAGTGATCGGACTCAAAGAGTGGCCGTAAATGGCTGCACATCCAGTTGGAAGAATGTCTCAAGTGGGGTACCACAAGGCTCTGTTTTGGGCCCTGTATTGTTCAACATCTTTATCAATGATTTAGATGAAGGAATTGAGGGTAAACTGATCAAATTTGCTGATGACACAAAGCTAGGAGGGGTAGCTAATACTAGAGAAGAGAGAGAGAGGATTCAAAAATATATAAATAAACTGGAGCAGTGGGCAGCAACTAACAGAATGTTTTTTAACAGGGAAAAATGCAAAGTACTACATCTGGGCAATAAAAATGAAAAAAGCATATACAAAATGGGAGGAATAGGGCTAAGTAACAGCACATGTGAAAAAGACTTGGGTATACTAATTGATCACAGACTGAACATGAGTCAACAGTGTGATGCAGCAGCAAAAAAGGCAAATACAATTCTAGGATGTATCAACAGAAGCATACAGTCTAGATCACGTGAAGTCATTATTGCCCTCTACTCCTCTTTGGTCAGACCTCATCTGGAATACTGTGTCCAGTTTTGGGCACCAAATTTTAAAAAAGACATCAACAAATTGGAGCAAGTTCAAAGGAGAGCCACCAGAATGGTGGCCGGTCTGCAAACCATGTCCTATGAGGAACGGTTGCAGGATTTGGGAATGTTTAGCTTGCAAAAAAGAAGACTGAGAGGAGACTTAATAGCTGTCTACAAATATCTCAAGGGCTGTCACATTGTAGAAGGATCATCTTTATTCTCATTTGCACAAGGAAAGACTAGAAGCAATGGGATGAAACTGAATGGGAGGAGACACAGATTAGATATTAGAAAAAACTTTTTGACAGTTAGGGTGATCAAGGAGTGGAACAGGCTGCCATGAGAGGTGGTAAGTTCTCCTTCAATGGAACTCTTCAAACAGAGGCTGGACAGACATCTGTCTGGGATGATTTAGAGAATCCTGCTTTGAGCAGGGGGTTGGACCAGATGGCCCAGGAGGTCCCTTCCAACTCTACCATTCTATGATTCTATGATTCTAAGAGGCGGTCGTGAGATGGATCGGGAAAAGGGGTATGGTCTGGAAACAGTTGCTTCCGGAGTTTCACAAATTTGTTACATTGGACCGGGCTCCGGAGATAATGGTGGTACATCTGGGGGCAATGACCTGGAGAAGAGGCCATGCAGGGAGCTGATCGGTGATATAAAGTTTGATATGTTACGACTGTGGTCTATGTTTCCACGAGTCTTGGTAGTCTGGTCGGACATTATTCTGAGGAAAGTTTGGCATGGGGCCCGCTCATTACAAGGGGTTAACAGGGCCAGAATTAAGCTGAACAGGGCGATTTCACAGTTTATGGTACGGAATGGAGCAGTTGTGGTACGTCATTTGGATTTGGAAAATGGTGAAGGGGAATTTTGGCGAAAGGTTCACGTAAACGCGGTTGGGTTGGACATGTGGTGCTTTGCGGTGCAGGATGGCATCGAGAGAGGCTTAAAGGTGTGGAGGGACATAAATGTCTGAGGGGTCAGGGCATTTATGTTGGTGGCGTAGGGGGGGTCCTCGAAGTCGGTGAGGCTGGTGGCTCTGGGGGGGATTGTGAAAGGTCCTGGACTCCCCCCAGTGTGGGTTTGAGTGAAAGGTACTTAATCGTTCCCAGGAAGGGAAAAAAAGGGACCTGGTTTCCATGGTGACGGGAGACTGGCCAGCCGGGTTAGTGGTGCCTCTGCGCTGGTGCTTAGCGGCGGGAGGCAAGACTCGATCTGGGGCCAAGTCTGGTTTACTAACCTAACGGGTTGTTTGGGCGTTTGAGGCTTCTAGGACTGCCCCTTACAGGTTTTTGTCACATTGTATTAAATGTATGTTACATGTTAAATAAATGGCTGCTGTGGCCAATTTGCCCAAAAGCGACTTGTGTAAAATTATTTGGCCGCAGGGGAAAAAGAGGGGCTCAGTGGTCCGGGGAATACGGGCGGGGGGGCAATCTACCTCGTTGAGTGTTAAGAAAGGGGGAGACTTATAGCTCGTCGGGAGTCTCGAATACCCCCTTGTCATGACTACCACTCTCGGTCACTACGCGATTCAGAGATGTCTGAATGTGGCCGTAGGGTGGTACACAGGGAATAGTTTTACTATCAATATTCATATCTATTCATATCCACAAGTCAAAAAGCTTGATGCAATAAAAAATAAAGCTTGATGCAATAAAAAATAAAGAAACATATGGTGAAAAGATAGAAAAGCTTTCTCAGCCGATGAATGTAGTGATCCTACAGCTCCAAGTCTCAGGATTTGCAAACTCTGCAGGTTCTCCCATCTAGCCTGCAGTTTACCCTTGACCCTTCCCGTCTTGTCTCTAAGCAACATAACAGCAGTTAAACACAACCTTTCAGCCTGCGAAATGCTGTGAACACTAAGCTCGGGGAGCCATTAACACCTACAAGATGACTACTTGATGAAGCAATATGATGCAACATGACTGTACTAAAAAAACCTTCTAAGAAGCGAGGTGGTGTATAAAACAAAAATAGCACCTATACCTACATTGCCAAAATAAGCTGGTAATACATAACACGAGGCAAACACTAGTCACTACAACGTTATTTTCAGCCAATTTTAAGCAGTTATTTAGTCTTGTCACGCTTAAACATAAATTCGAGCCAAAACTGCAACGATGACTCCAATGAAAAAAAAAGGATTATCACTGCAAAAACCTGACAGAAATGTAAACCAATGACGACTCATAAACAAAATTTAAAGTAGGAAACCTCAAAGAAGTAAATGGATATATTTAAAGGGCATTTCCATCTGAGATATTCATGATATATTGACAGAATATCTGCAATGTTTGATGTTCCAACAGAAATGAAAAGAGATGTGCACATACGCGGCCATCTCTCTATTTCTTACAGTTCATGACGAGGCATGAGATGCGAGTTCCAGCAGGATGGATTAACTTTAAAGGGGTTTTTCCACAAACAAAGTACATTTTAATTTATGGATTTTATAATAAAATAAGTTCCACATTTGGATGTGATAAAAAAAAAAATGTTCCTGTGCGGAGATAATCTTATAAATGTGCCGCTGCTGTGTACTGTGTAATGGCTGTGTCTGACCGTGCTGGATCATGGTCTGAACATACCACAGCTCCGGGCTAGAGAGGATACAAAAGAAAGTATACAGACAGTTGTAACGCCGGTGTGTTTGTGCCATGTTTACCTGACATTACTGTGCATGTCTGTGCTCTTACCCTTTGCTCCCATCCCCCCTAACTAGCTGGGATACTGTTGACTGTTACCTGAATGGATGCTGCTCAGTTCCCTGGTCTGTTGCGTAGCCGTACATGTGTTGTGGTGTCTTTGCTCTGCTGCACGTGAAAGGGGTTACAGAGACTGACCTATGCCCCAAGTAGGTCCCGGTTAACTGTTGATAACTGAATGTTCTAATCTGTATATATGTATATATTGTAATGTACCTATTGCTGCTATGTATATATATTGTGTAGAATAGGGAAAGTTAAGTTATTGGGTTAGCCACTAGAGGGGGCATTGTCGGATAGGAATAGGAGCTTAGTATAGTAACTAGTTATTTTAGGAGGGGCCAACTGTGGGTAAGCCAGGAGGATTTCCTGTTACTAGTTAGCAGAGCCTGAGAGCCTGGACTGGCAGGTGGCCCCGTAACGTTGAAGCACTGACCAAGTCGTCCAGGGCCTGAGGGCTGAAGGTCACAGCAGTAGCAGGATGCAGGGCAGCTCCAGTATGTGGCAGCTAACTTCATGGGCTGATGAGATTTTATCTGGGGCAAAACGGACAGGGGGAAATCCTGAAGATAGTTAGGCTGGCCAAAAGGAACGCTGCGGTACCGGACGATCCGGTACGACCCTGGGACATCCTGGAAGAAGTGAGGAAAAAGGAAGGTATTCTGTGATGATCCTTGTGATGCAACTGTGTCTGAACTGGACGTACTGAGAATGGAAACAAGTAAACTCATTTTTGTTAAGTTGGAACTTGACTCTGTCTCTCTTTGAAAACACCAGAAAGCAGTCCTCAGCAGCTCAGAAGGGATCTGGATGGAACCAAGAGCAGGATGCAAGGTACAGATCAAAGGGGACATTGTGTATATGTGATGGGAGAACAGGGCGTGATTGAGCAACCGTTGTCAGCCACGACTATGGCCCTGGCTCCCCCTGTGTGGTCCCTGGCTACCGCTGTGAAAGCTATCCACAGGTTGCGAGGTCCTCTGCAGCTGGTGCATGACTGTCCACGTGTGTCCAGGCTTGCAGTCGCTGCCAGGTGCCTTAAGCCTCAGTTCCTGTGCTGGCTATGCTGTACTGGTTTCTGTCTGTGCTTAGGGTGCGCACGTCCACACCTTCCCTGCTTTTATTAAGGGCAGTATGTGCGCTTGAATTGCTGTCCCGAGCCTATTGCTGAGGGGCAGCTCCTATTTAAAGTTCCTCTTCCCTGTTGGGCGTGGCCAGAGCTTCTCATTAGGTTCCTGAACCTAGCCATGTGTGTTTGGTCTTCCATGTTGCTCCTGGTCTGCCTTGTCTTCAGCTCCTGTTCTGCCTGCTATCAGTTCTGGGAAAGCTGATGTCTTTGTTCCTGGATCTGTCCTGTCTGTGTGTTGGTACCAAAGTCCTTGCCCTTGAATGTGGATTCCTGCTGTGTGATATTTTTGAAGTCCTTCTGTGTCTTGTACCATGTACCCAGTGACTGTGAGTTTCTAGAGACTTGTGCTTTGTAGATGGAGTCCAGTGTTCCGGCTGAGCATCTACTACGCTGTTCTCAGCTTATTATGCGGTCTAGCTACGTCCAGCTCTGGTCCAATCCTGCGGTGCTTGCACCATGATGCTTGAGTTCCTTTCTAGGTCGTGTCCGATGTCCGGATTCTGGCAACTGCTATCTGGTGCCTTGAGCCTTATGACCGCTGCTCAATGTCATGCCGGTGTCCATGAAGTCCTGCCGGTTTCTCTGATGTCCTGCCTGTGTCCTGATGTTCTCTCCCTGGAGCCTAGTCTGCCGTCCGGAGTCCAGATGTCTTGCCTTTGTCCTAGATGTCCAGCCTGTGTCCAGATATCCAGTCTGTGGTCCTGGTGGTCAAGCCGGTGTTCCAGAGTCGGTCCCACTCTTGTTCTTGGATGGGCTCCTCCTCCGTGTTCCTGGGGAGTCTCCAGTCTTGTTTCCTGTTGACGGCTCTGCTTGTGAGTCCTGGATCTGACCAACCGATGTCCTGAGCTGCTATTTCGATATTCCTGGATCTGTCCTGTGCGTGATTTGCCCGTGTCCCGATGTCATGTCTGTTCCCTGGGGTCCATCCTGTGATGACATGTGTCCGAGGTCAGTATCTGATGTTCTCCTGCTGTGCCTGCGCTACGTCTGAGGCCTGAGAGAGAGGTTCTCCTTATATGCCGTGCCAGATGAATCTGGACTGCATTAACCCGTGATGACCTCCTACTATCTTCTGATGTCCAGAGACCTCTGATGTTCACCCTTCCTTGATGTGCGGAATCGGGTGCCTAGCATTATGTCTTGTGTTCTGTATGTGACTTTATTTAGAAAACTTTATGTTTCTTTATATCTGAAGTTGTGCGGTGTCATCTGGTCCTGCATGTCACCACCCTGCCCACATGCTCAGCTGCCACAGACCCTGGTCTCTGCCCTTCCCTAGTCCGGATAGGTAGTCCAGTGGTTCCACATTCCATTACCACTTGGGATGCATGCCCCACGTCATCGTGGCCTGGCGGCGAGGGAGTGCAGGCAGTGACGCCGCTATAATGAGGCGACTTGAGCCTCTTTTTCAGGCGGCGGCAGCTAGGGGGCGGCAAAGCAGGGGAGCACAGTGAATGAAAAGGCCCGTGGGCCCGCCGACATTGAACTGACAGTTCAGTGCCGGCGGGCCCTTTAATCGCGGGCGGAATGCTGTGAGTGAGGAAGGCCTTGCGGCCTTCCATATGCAGCACAGGCGACGTGATCGTCATCACGCCGCCTGCGCGCCGTGATGACGTCACGCCGCCTGTGCCAGGAGAAGACGGAGTCCAGCGCGTTTCTTCAGAGCTGCGGGGGAGATAGGTGAGTACTGACTTTTTTTTTTTTTAACACCGGGCCCGGCTTATGGGGGACTATGCTGGCTATGGGGGATTATGCTGGCTATTGGAGGATTATGCTGGCTATTGGGGGATTATGCTGGCTATTGGGGGATTATGCTTGCTATGGGGGGATTATGCTGCCTATTGAGGACCTATGCTGCGTATTGGGACCTATGCTGCGTATTGGGGACCTATGCTGCGTATTGGGGACCTATGCTGCGTATTGGGGACCTATGCTGTGTATTGGGGACCTATGCTGCGTATTGGGGACCTATGCTGCCTATTGGGGACCTATGCTGCGTATTGGGGACCTATGCTGCCTATTGGGGACCTATGCTGCCTATTGGGG
The DNA here is from genome assembly GCA_033576555.1 of Oophaga sylvatica. Lineage (NCBI taxonomy): Eukaryota > Metazoa > Chordata > Amphibia > Anura > Dendrobatidae > Oophaga > Oophaga sylvatica. The sequence goes on from JARQOD010000001.1 coordinate 933,803,339, forward strand.
ACCTATGCTGCCTATTGGGGACCTATGCTGCGTATTGGGGACCTATGCTGCGTATTGGGGACCTATACTGCCTATTGGGGACCTATGCTGCCTATTGGTGACCTATGCTGCCTATTGGGGACCTATGCTGTCTATTGAGGACATATGCTGTCTATTGAGGACATATGCTGCCTATTGGGGACCAATGCTGCCTATTGGGGACATTTACCTGCCTATTAGGGACTCTCGCACCACACCAGTCTGAGCCTGAGCTAAAAGCGGAGTTGCGCCAATATGTGCACTGATGAGGATGAAATGATATGGATTGGCAAGGCTGCAGTGATGGGCAGTGCAGACTGTATGTCTCTGTGTGGGCAGTTTTATTGCTGGTATATTGTTTTTGTAGCGCTGTATATATATTGGTATTTTACTAATAGCAATTTGGAATCCCTAGGAAATAATAATATCAAGAAAGAGAAAAATTGCTTCACTTGTGACAAATATGGAACCGAACATTGACCATCTCATTAGCCAAAAGCAGGCCCATAGTTCCCACTGAAATACCAGTAAGTTTGTTGATTTTTAACTTTACTTGTTCTTTATTTTAAGTATTGTATTTGTTCCTGTTCTCTTTTTTTTTTTACTTCAAAATAAGAGTGTAGTATATGGTGTATACAGGGTCATACACATCGTGTGCGGTATATAGAGTGTAGTATATGGTGTATACAGGGTCATATGTGTAGCCCTGGTGTGAAGGCACACGCAGTACCCTGGAGGATGTGTGGAGAGATAGCAGTTTAATGCTCAATGAACATTCATTTCAACACACACTTAGACACGCCCACAGGTATATAAAGTCTAGTCACAGTCAGGGAGTGTTCAGTGAAGAGGGGAGTCGAGTTCAGTTCAGTCATTCAGTGAGGTCCAGTCAGTCAGCAGCAGAGCTGAGTGCAGTCTGTGCAGTAAGAGAGAAAGTGAGTTGCAGATATACTTCAGTCTCCTGTCCCAAGGACAGTGAAGGTTCAGAGACGTGCTCCTGCCTAGAAGATTACTGAGTTTCTGGCAACAAGCTCAAGAAAGAAGTTAAGAAAGGGACTGACTTTTGTAGCCTTTGAAGTGAGAAATGCTTATGCTACCAGCGTGGACAAGGCGAAAGGCACAGTGGTAGGAATTCTGAGTGCTATAGGATTGGAGAAGTCCTGCACATTGTCACCGGTCACTGGGGACCGAAGGATCACTATAGCTTCACGCATAGTGGTAAGAAAACCAGAGGCTTACCGGACCTTAGGTCGCGGCAAGCAGCCCTTGGAGTGTCGGTACGTAACTGGGGTCAGGTGGAATAGGAACTTTGAGCTAGGCCAAGCAGAGAAGAACCTAGTTTCATCACAGGAAGGCTCCGACCACAAAACTGACCGGGCAGTACAGCTTGGAATAGCTGGAGTTTATAGAGGGAACTACGCTTCATGCTGGTTGGACTCATCTTTGTGAAAGTAAAGGAGGCCCCTAACTTGTCCAGCTGCTACCTCAAAACACATCCTCCATTGGATCAGCCTCCCTGGGACCTGCTTAACCATCTTACAAGTAAAAGGTATGGAAAGACGCTGATGTGTGAGACTGTGTTATTTGATTGCATCCCTGCACTACCCCATCATAACCATCGACCTGAGGGAAGAGTCCCACCTGTAGGGGACCCGACATCTAGCTGCCTCACCATCCCCTCAGAGCTCAACAGCAGCGCTGGTACAAATTACCAGAAGACTACAGGTGGCGTCACGAACTGTATATATATCCCCTGTAAATATTCCCCCCAACATACGCCTGACCGCCAGGGCCACAGACCGAGCCATCGCTACCTGTGACAACCCCATAGACTTCTACGGGCTCGGCTCTGAGTACCCCATTGCCCTGGTAACCCACAATTGTGGTGCGTGGTCGAGTCACATACACATCGTGTGCGGTATATAGAGTGTACTATATGGTGTATACAGGGTCATACACATCGTGTGCGGTATATAGAGTGTATATACACTGCTGTATTATACTTTTCATATACAGGTTATAATGCCTCTTATTCTTTGTATAGAGGTTAGTGTACCATGTATAATATATGGTGTATACAGCAAAGTGTCGCATACATTGCTGTATTATACAATATGCAACAGTTCTAATGCTCCATACCTAATATGCAGGATAATGTACAGTGTATATGATGTGACCTGTATAAGATGTGACATTGGCTTGCCCCCCTAGTTTTGATCCTGGGTACGCTCATGCTCCTGCTGCTGACTGCTGCGCACGGTGCTGCTTCCTTGATATCCTTGTGACTCCCTCCCCTCATGTCCAGAGTTAGGAGAAGTCAGGTCGGTGACTAGTTATTAATGCAACTACTTAAGTTACTATATGGGACTTGAAAACATGATCTCCCGACAAGGGAAATACACAGGCCTGTGTAGCGCTGCGGTGATTCCGGATGTGTTCAATGAGCACATCCGGATTCACCGCGCGTTCAGAAAGGGGCCGAGCTTTGTACTGATTTTACAATGGGGGGGGGTGTGTCGACCCGCCACCACAATTGTGGGTTACCAGGGCAATGGGGTACTCAGAGCCGAGCCCATGGAAGTCTATGGGGTTTGTCACAGGTAGCGGTGGCTCGGTCTGTGGCCCTGGCGGTCTGGCGTATGTTGGGGGAATATTTACAGGGGATAGATATATTTACAGTTTGTGACGCCACCTGTAGTCTCTGGTAATTTGTACCAGCGCTGCTGTAGATCTCTGAGGGGATGGTGAGGCAGCTAGATGTCGGGTCCCCTACAGGTGGGACTCTTCCCTCAGGTCGATGGTTATGGTGGGGTTGTGCAGGCATGCAATTAAATAACTCAGTCTCACACCGTCAGCGTCTTTCCATACCTTTTACTTGTAAGATGGTAAGGCAGGTCCCAGGAGGCTGATGGGGTTGATGGAGGATGAGTTTTGAGGCAACGGCTGAGCAAGGCAGGGGCCTCCTTTACTTTCCAATGATGATGAGTCCAACCAGCATAAAGCGTAGTTCACTCCTGAAACTTCAGCTATTTCAAAGCTGTACTGCCCGGTCAGTTTTGTGGTGGAGCCTTCCAGTGATGAAACTAGGTTCTTCTATGCTTGGCCTAGCTCAAAGTTCCTATTCCACCTGACCCCTGTTACGTACTGACACTTCAAGGGCTGCTTTCTGTTACCTAAGGTCCAGTAAGCCTCTGGTTTTTCTACCACTATGCGTGAAGCTATAGTGATGCTTCGGTCTCCAGTGACCGGTGACAATGTGCAGGACTTCTCCAATCCTAAAGCACTTCTGATTTCCTTCCACTGTGCCTTTCGACTTGCTCAAACTCTCAATCTCAGCACTGACTAGGCTAAGGTGAACTGGCTCACCTGTACTAGCCTCCACTACTGTACTGTCTCTCTGAATCGACAGGAATCTTGGTGCTCCAGACAGGCACTCCTTCTCTCTCCCTTCACCTCAGGAGACACTACAAGACTCTCTTGTGCTCAAAACCACACCCCTCTACACCCCTGCTGGGTGTGTCCGAAGTATATGTGATGTCATGTAGAGCCCTTAACCGTTACCTCTCCACTCATCCTCCTGGTATTGTGTACCTTAAATACCAGGGCTACACATTCCCCCATGGTAAACGACAGCACTCCCGGGCTGTGAAATACAAAGAGACAATTTTGTTTATGCATTAAACATTAACATTAACTCGTCCCATCCGGGAGGTAAGGATTTCTTGAACGTTGCAAACAAAACATTAAATATAGAAAAATACAAAATATTAAATAGACATGTTCATATAATAAACGGCAAGATTCTTGTGAAGGACCCGCACCAAACCTTCAACGTGGGTCCTGGGTGGGCTGCAGGACATATGAATGCAGACCTCACTCAGTGCCACACCACACGGGTTTTATGTTCAGAGGTAAGTCAAGGCTTCGTGTGAAACCATTATAAGGCACCTTAGTGCAACTATTTACAAGATAAGTTCTGGGCTGGCACAGTCCTCAGCCTCTCAGTCCATTATAAGACACCATAAGGAAAAGACACATATATATATATACTTTTTACAATATTCACATTAATTTGTTATAATTACTGCTGGTATCGAATGGGTATCTTCCCTTTTGTGATTCGCTCTGATCTACGTGGAGTAGCTTCAGGTATATTAAGTTGTGATCTGTCTGCACTGCGTAACGGCAAACTATAGAACTGCCTCAATCTTTCTATGGATCTGGCAAGCGTACTGATGGCTGGGCGGTGTGAGTCAGCTTCACCAGGGGATCCCATAGTATGGGGCGCTGCTTCTGATGATCCTTCTTGAGATTCCGTAGGTTGAGGTGTTGCTGGAATGGGTAACTCCTGAACGGACTCAACTGGCACCACGGACACAACTGGAGGTAGAACTTCCTCTTGTGGCTGATAAAACTGCAACACCGGAACTATTACAGCATCTCCCAGTCGGGGCCAATCCGCAGGAAAATCTCCCAGATCCGTGTGTATGACCTCTTCTTTTCCTTCCTCTTGATTGATGACAGGGTTCTTTTCACAAAGCTTTAAGGGTACTGGACACAATTTCAAATGGTCTCTGGACACAGTGGTTATTGTTCTTCCTCCGTCCTTACTGATGATACAAACTTTTCTGTTGTCATATTTAGAATCTTGTACAACGTAGGGTTCTTGTTCCCACTGGTTATCCAATTTGTGCATTTTCCTTTTCCTTTTTAATACCACTTCTCCAGGCATCAAAGGCTTGGCAGGAGCATTTCTGTTGTAAATATCTTCCTGTTTCTCCCGTGCCTTGTTGAGACTTTCTTCTACACAGGTTTGCACTCGTCTGTACTGCTCTTGCCGATTGCTGTCCCAGTTTTCAACGGCGTCATCGGCCTCCGGTTCTACCACTCCAAGTTCTAGATCCATTGGTAGTCTTCCGGGCCTTGCGCTCATAAGATAGGCTGGAGTGCAGTTAGTGGAACTTACAGGTATATGGTTATACAAGTCAACCAAATCAGGTAGTAAGTCCGGCCATCGATTCCTGTCTTCCAACGGTATGGATCTCAACAAATCAAGGACAATATGGTTCATTTTCTCGCAAAGACCGTTGGTTTGGGGATGGTATGGTGTTGTTCTAATTTTCTTACACCCATACATGTGACAGAATTCCTTAAATAAATCAGCTTCGAAAGCAGGTCCTTGATCGGTTAATACTTGCTCCGGATACCAATGCGGTCTGCAGAAGCTTGCTTGAAAGGTTTTCGCGGCCGTCACTGCGGTCTGATCCTTAACTGGAACAACCACCAGAAATCTGGAGTAATGGTCCACCATGGTCAGGGCGTATGAGTATCCAGATCTACTTGGCGACAGTTTGACGTGGTCCAGGGCCACAATCTCCAGGGGGCGAGTCGTCCGGATAGGTTGCAGGGGTGCCTTCTGACTACCGTAGTCCTTCCTTCTGAGACCACAGGGTCCACAGTTCCGACACCACCTCTCAATGGAGCTGCGCATCCCTACCCAGTAGAACCGGCATCTCAACAGGGTCTCCAGCTTTCTCCAGCCAAAGTGTCCTGCTTGATCGTGGTATGCTTCCAACACCATTGGGACGTCTGCCTTGGGGACCACGATTTGCCAGACCATCTCATGGGTTCTGGGGTTGACGTATCTCCTGCACAACTTCTCACGGTATAGGAACAACCTGCTTTTCTCGTTCCACAAGAGCTTGGCTGACATAGGTGCATCCTTTTCCAAAGAGGAGCCTTCCTGTCTTAACAACTCCTTGATGCGGCTGACCACTGGATCACTGTCCTGAGTCTCTTTCCAGCTGTGATGGGGTAAAGGATTTAATGTTGCACCATACTGCTTTCTGTTGACTCGATGCTCGTGGACTACCCCATTTCGATGGAACGCAGGTAGCTCAATTTCTTCCAGGTCGTCCGATTCTTCTTCCGTATCAGAGTCATGCGGCATTCGAGACAATGCGTCAGCATTAGCATTCTTTCGACCTGCCCGGTACTTGATAGTAAACTGGTAATTGGACAACCGAGCCATCCATCGCTGCTCCATGGCACCCAGCTTGGCGGTTTCCAGGTGCGTTAAGGGGTTGTTATCTATAAACGCAGTGAACCGATTGGAGGCCAGATAATGCTTAAATCTTTCAGTAATGGCCCAGACCAGCGCCAGAAACTCCAGCTTGAAGCTGCTATAATTTTCCGGATTCCTTTCAGTTGGCCTGAGTTTTCTGCTGGCATATGCGATGACTTTTTCTTGGCCATTTTGCTTCTGACTGAGAACTGCTCCCAACCCTTCATTACTGGCGTCGGTGTACAACAGGAACGGTTGGCTGTAATCAGGATAGGTTAAGATCTCATCACCTGTAAGGATCTCTTTCATCTTTTGGAATGCTTCAGCCTGTTCCTTACCCCAATTAAAGGGAGGGTTTCTGCTCTTTAGGGATTGTCCTACTAGGAGGTCCTGTAAAGGAGCTGCCTTCTTCGTGTAATCTTTCACGAATCTCCTGTAGTAACCCGTTAGTCCCAGGAACTGTCGCACTTCCTTAAGGTTCTTCGGCTCCGGCCACTTCTGGATAGCAGTGACTTTCTCTGGGTCCGGCGCTACTCCTTCCGAACTGACGATGTGCCCCAAGTATTGTACCTTCTGTTTGAGTAGATGGCATTTTGAGGGTTTTAATTTCATCCCGTACCTGGACAGGGACTCGAATACTTCTGCCAGGTGCTTCAGATGATCCTCATAAGTCTTGGAATACACGATGACGTCGTCTAGGTATAGCAGCACGGTTTCAAAATTGAGATGTCCCAGGCAGTTCTCCATCACTCTCTGAAATGTTCCTGGGGCACTACTGAGCCCAAACGGCATTCTGTCGAACTCTCAGAGCCCCATTGGGGTGGTGAAAGCCGTTTTCTCACGATCCTCCTCAGCCACAGCCACTTGCCAGTAACCACTAGTCAGATCAAGGGTAGAAAAGTAGTTAGCCGTTTTCAGAGCAGCTAATGATTCCTCTATGCGTGGTAACGGGTATGCATCCTTGTGTGTTATGCGGTTCACCTGCCTGTAATCCACACACATTCTCATACTACCATCTTTCTTTTTAACCAGAACTAGAGGGGCTGCCCAGGGGCTACAACTATCCCTTATCACCCCGGCCTTCTTCATATCATGTAACATTTCTTTAGCCTTCTGATAATGGGCTGGGGGTATAGGCCTATACCGCTCCTTGATGGAGGATGACTGCCTGTAGGGATATGATGTTGGACTCCCTTAATTACCCCAAAATCAAGTGGGTGCTTGCTAAACACTTGGGCATACTCTTGCACCACCCGTAATACCCCTTGCTTCTGGTGAGCGGGAGTGGTGTCCGTCCCAACATGGAGTTGCTGACACCATTCCGCCACCTGAGTTGCTGGGTCATTGTCCTCCGCTATTTGACAGGAGTCTAAGGACTCAGCCGGAAGAATAGAATTATTGTCGACAGCATGTAGTTTAGCAATGGTTGCATAACGGGGTAAGTTTACCTCATCATCTCCCCAATTGAGAAGCCGTACCGGTACTCTTCCATTCACCACTTCTACTACTCCCCTAGCAGTCATAAGTGTAGGTCTATGTTCTGAATGGTGGGGTTCTACTACAGCTTGGTAATTCTGTCCTCTCAGACCTATGGCTGCCCTGCACCAGATAATCATTTCACTCATTGGGGGTATCACAATAGGATCCGAGTCAGTGACCCGTACATTACCAATTTCGCCGTCTGTAAGCTTCGCTTGCTGCTGACACACCAGGGCCCGGATCTCTCTTTGGATTACTCCTTTCTGCCTTGGTCGGGCAATCTCAGCGAGCTGTTGGAGCAAGAACACAACTTCTCCCAAACAATTACCGATAATGTTAGTGCCCAAAATTATATTTAAACCGTTCTCCTCATTTGCAGTCTTTACTACCAGAAGCCCCTGGTCTTTCAACTCCTCTCTGCCCACCTTTACATCTACACATTTTGTCCCGAGTACTTCTACAGGAAGACCATTAGAAGCATATACGGTAAAGTCAGGGCTCGGGGGTTTAAGACTGTCCATTGACCAGTACTTAGTATATAGGGCATCAGGTATTAGGGTCACTTGGGACCCAGTGTCTAACAATGCCGGAACTGCAATACCATCTAGGATGATAGACAGGTAGGGTCGCCCACCCACATACCTGCGGTTCCAGTCTAAGGGGCCTGACGGGTATTCTCCTGGGTGTTGGCCCTTGGACCCAGGTTCTGCCCGTTTAAAGGACACTGTGGAGACATATGACCTTTCCGGTTGCATCGATAACAGATGATCTCTCGACGAGGAGGGTGTTGATCAGAGGTCGCTCCTGGGGGTGGCGTTGTCCTCCTCCGGGGGGGCGACGTCTTCTTTCTTCTCCGGTGCATCCACGGGACGTCTTCTGGGCAGTCAGCTAACAAGATCTTCCCTTCCTCCTCTTTCCGCAGCTGCAGGGCACTCATTACAGCAGCCAGATTTTTAGTCAGCTGGCGCACCTCTGAGCGCAGACAATCCAATTCACTGGGAGGTGTCACCTGCGTTTTGGTTTCGGCCACTAACGGGGAACAGGGGGTTACTGCCGGTTCCAGAGTGACTTCACCCTGATGATGTTGGGTTGCCACCTCAGGTTTGCCCAGGGGCCGCAGCCCTTTTATTGCCATGTCTTTTAGGGCATCAAAGGTAGCATCCGGATGATCTAAGGACCACCAGTTTACAGTTCTGCGTTCCTCTTGGGATCTCAATCCCTGGATAAATTGTTCTTTCAGCATTTTATTCTCATCGATAGCATTTAAATTATTAATCTGCTTAAGAGCTCTCAGGGCTCCTTGTAGTCGGCAAGCGTAGTCCCGGATGCTGTCACCTGGCTGTTGTGAACAGTGATAGAAGGCCATCCGGAGATCCGTTTCTGTGCGGTCTTCAAATATGGCATGCAGCTTAAGGAAGATCGCAGGTACCGACTCCTGATCAACGGTATCCCAAGTCTCCACTTCCCTCTCAGCAGCACCAGTTAGCTGCCCTATTAGCACAGCAGCTTTTTGTCTCTCAGGCATGGAGTACATTTCTAGGATGCTGCATAACTTCCGCTTGAAGCCTGCTAATGTGCCTGGCTCACCGCTGTACTGGGGAAGCCATTTCGCCCCAGGCATATATGGGAGCGTTAGTGGCATGATCGGGACTACCGGACTGGGTGCTGGACCTGCACCCCCATCTGGCGCTACAATACCAGGCGGTGCGGGATTGGGGCCTCCGGCCGGGGCCGCACTGTCAGCCGGTTGTTGTGACATCTTAGCGCCCCCTTGGTTAAACGGAGCCTACCGGTTTCAGATGCTGCTACTTCACAGGCACAGCAGTGGGAACAGGACCTTCGTCGCAGGCGCTCTGATGTCAGAGCGTTCACTTCCTGTTGCAGGACCTGCCGCTGAGTCAGAGCCGGGGGCGTGTCCAAGACTTTGCGCGCTCTTTCAGGTACGCCCACCTTCTTCTCCAGCGCCTTAGGGCGCGAATCTGGCGGCAAATATGGCGGTATTTGGCGCCAAACAATAGCAACAGTCTTTTTCACCAAAACACTCCACAGGCACACAGGGCTCGCAATGCTGCAAGTTTCGTATCCTGTTCGTGACGCCAAAGTTTTGTGTCGACCCGCCACCACAATTGTGGGTTACCAGGGCAATGGGGTACTCAGAGCCGAGCCCATGGAAGTCTATGGGGTTTGTCACAGGTAGCGGTGGCTCGGTCTGTGGCCCTGGCGGTCTGGCGTATGTTGGGGGAATATTTACAGGGGATAGATATATTTACAGTTCGTGACGCCACCTGTAGTCTCTGGTAATTTGTACCAGCGCTGCTGTAGATCTCTGAGGGGATGGTGAGGCAGCTAGATGTCGGGTCCCCTACAGGTGGGACTCTTCCCTCAGGTCGATGGTTATGGTGGGGTTGTGCAGGCATGCAATTAAATAACTCAGTCTCACACCGTCAGCGTCTTTCCATACCTTTTACTTGTAAGATGGTAAGGCAGGTCCCAGGGAGGCTGATGGGGTTGATGGAGGATGAGTTTTGAGGCAACGGCTGAGCAAGGCAGGGGCCTCCTTTACTTTCCAATGATGATGAGTCCAACCAGCATAAAGCGTAGTTCACTCCTGAAACTTCAGCTATTTCAAAGCTGTACTGCCCGGTCAGTTTTGTGGTGGAGCCTTCCAGTGATGAAACTAGGTTCTTCTATGCTTGGCCTAGCTCAAAGTTCCTATTCCACCTGACCCCTGTTACGTACTGACACTTCAAGGGCTGCTTTCTGTTACCTAAGGTCCAGTAAGCCTCTGGTTTTTCTACCACTATGCGTGAAGCTATAGTGATGCTTCGGTCTCCAGTGACCGGTGACAATGTGCAGGATTTCTCCAATCCTAAAGCACTTCTGATTTCCTTCCACTGTGCCTTTCGACTTGCTCAAACTCTCAATCTCAGCACTGACTAGGCTAAGGTGAACTGGCTCACCTGTACTAGCCTCCACTACTGTACTGTCTCTCTGAATCGACAGGAATCTTGGTGCTCCAGACAGGCACTCCTTCTCTCTCCCTTCACCTCAGGAGACACTACAAGACTCTCTTGTGCTCAAAACCACACCCCTCTACACCCCTGCTGGGTGTGTCCGAAGTATATGTGATGTCATGTAGAGCCCTTAACCGTTACCTCTCCACTCATCCTCCTGGTATTGTGTACCTTAAATACCAGGGCTACACAGGGGCGCCGTTTTGCAGTTCGCCTCAGGCAGCAGAGAGGCTAGGTTCAACCCTGAGTGCAGGCAAGTTAAGCTGCGTCCCGTCCTTCCTATCGTGACAACAGAGCAACATGGGATCACAGCTGATTGTTTTTGTGAGGCGAAACATGTCACTGCCTGGTTTTAAGCAATGCTTTACTTCAAAGAAAGAATTAGCTGTAATCCTCATGCTGTAATATCTGTATACTTTCTTTTCCTTCCTCCACTGCCCAGGAGTTGTGGTATAATCAGGCCATGTTCCTGCACTGTCAGACACGGCCATTACACAGTACACAGCAGGGGACATTTATAAGATTATCTCAGCACAGGAACATTTTTTTTAAAAACACATCCAATTATGGAAGTTATTATTATTATTCAAATATCTATTGATTAAAATGTTGATTTGTTTGTGGGACAACCCTTCTACCAGCAAAATGAATGAGATTCCTGAAGTCTCATACACACAGTGCTTATTTTTATTTTTTTTTTGCAGATTCACAGCATGTCAATTTTTTCAGCGTTCTTATGCAATTTTCACCTTTCCTAATGAATAGGAAAAATGAATTACATTTGCAAGCAAAACACTGAGTCAAAACGCATGTATTTATGCTGCGTTTTTCCTGCCAACACATCAGTATTTGCAGAAGATTTTTCTGCTGCAGATGCTGAATATGAATGACGCGCACCACATTGGTGGTACCAGGGCTATGGGGTACTCGGAACCGAGCCCATGGAAGTCTATGGGGAATGTCACTGGCAGCAGAGCTCGGTCCGTGGCCCTGGCGGTCATGCAATGGGGGATATTTACAGGGGATTTTAGAATAGTTCGTGACGCCACCTGTGGTTTCTGATCTGATTGACCAGCGCTGCAGAGTAGATCTCTGAGGGGATGTTATGGCAGCTAGATGTTAAGTCCCCCACAGGTGGGACTGTTCCCTCAAAGTCTATGGTGATGCAGGGTGTAGATAAGAATTCAATCACACACAATGCAGTCTCTTTCCATACCTTTACTTGTAGGTGTTGCAGGTATGTCCCGGGAAGCTGGTCAGGTTGGAGAATGCACATTCAGGAAAACTGTTGAGCAGGTTAGAGGCCTCCTTTATCCTTTTTCTGTGTGTGAGTACAACTTGCATAAAGTCAAGTGCAACTCTTTTAATAGCAACTACGCCCGGCCAACATTGTGGTGGAGCCTTCTATGTCTCTGATTATCAGATGTTGAGAGAACTAAGTCCTTACTTTTGTCGTGCACTGACTCAAAGTCCCCGTTCTCCCTGACTCCGGTTACGTATCAGCGCTTAGGGCTACCTTCTGCGACTTGTAGTCCAGAAAGGCCTCCGGTTTTCTTATTACTAGGCGTGAAGCACTAGCAACGCTTCGGACCCCGGTGTCCGGTTAACTGAGTGAGGGTGATTTGTCCCTTTTGTCACTCTTGCTTCTCCACTCGCCCTTCGCCCTGCTCTCGCCCTTAACATAAGCACGTGTAGCAATGGTATAAAGGTCAGCTTTCCTTCAGTGCTCACTGACCTGTTTTCAGTTGACTCGTTGGTATAACTGCTGTAATTCCTTTCCTTCTTTCCTTCACAGAACTCTGTCCAGAACAGCTCACAGTACGCTTCGTCAGACTGTATTTACGCTGTAGCTCTGAGAGTCACCTTCCACTTTCTTAGGAACACAGGCAGCTTGTTCTGAGTAGCAAGTTAAGATGTAGCTCTGACTAGGCTAGGATGATTCACTTCACCCGTACTAGCCTCCACTTTCTTATCAGATGAGCTACACAAGCTCTGTGTGGGTTCAGTCTTCTCTCCTCTCCCTCCAAGACTAATCTGATCTTCTCTGTCCAAAGACAGGAACTTGAATGAATCACTATTGCTACGTCACACTACTAAATAGTCTGATATGCCTCTAGTGGCAATGCTGAGAAGTGTGCGTGAATGAATATCAAGCTTTACAGTTACCTTCCTGTGCATTTTCCAGGAGACATGTGTGCCTTGCGAAGCTGGGCCACACATCCCCCCCTAGTTAAACTCAGCACTCCCGGGCTGAAATAGAAAAGAAAAACATTTTTGTTTTGCATATAACATCAACATAATAACTCATCCCTTGCGGGAGGTAAGGACTCTTTAACGTTACAATTTGTACATAGATCAGTAGAAAATTATCAAAATACTTTTCAATAAATATACACAGTATAAGACAAGATTCTTGTGGAGGACCCGCACCAAAAACCTCCCACGTGGGTCCTGGGTGGGCTGCAGGACTTCTGACTGCAGACCTCACTCTAGGCCACACCATACGGGTTTTTCTTCAGAGGTAGTTTAGGTTTTATGTAAAACCAAAATGGGGCACCGAAGTGCGAACTATTTACATTTAAAGTTTTTGGGCTGGCAAAGTCCACAGCCACGCAGTCCTTTGCATATGAAAACACATTTCAAGTAAAATCACATTAGCATGTAAACATTGTCATCATATAACTTTCTCAACAAAATGCAATTCTCTTCACAACTTTGTACATGTTCAGGTGCAGTAAACCCCAGTCTGGGTCCTACTGTTTTTCATCTTTCTTGCTTACAACAATTACTTTTTCCATCCCTGGGGCCAGAAGTATACGATGCCCTCGGGAACCCATTACAAGAAGATCATGTCCTGCAATGTACGTTTGCGTAGCGACATCTTTTGTTTGATCTTTGGACCCAACGGGTACCTTCCTGGAGTAGAACGCAGGTTGCGTTGCAGAAGGTGCCGCAGTGTACAATTCAGATTGCGCTTCAGAACTGGTCGCAGGTTGCGATGCTGAAATGGTCGCAGGTTGCGTTGCAGAGCAAGACCTGGGTGTAGAGGAGTACGCAGGGGGTGATGCTGGTGCACGGCCTGGTGCGGACGCCAAAGATGACGCTGCTGGGGTTCGCGGTGCTGTGGCACGGGAGACCTCACTGGTTTCAGGGACGGGGTCGCTGACACGGGTGACGTTTAAGGCGTACCACCCTTTTAACCCCCAGTGCCGCGTGTAGCTGACAATGTCCCCGTTTACAAGATCCCTCCCAGGGTGCCCGATGGTTAAATGGGACTCCACATCTCTCCGACTCACAAAGATCTCTTGGTATAGGCCCGGCTCATGTATGAAGCCCCAGCCTTTGCGGAGTTGGAACCCTGTTATGCACCCCTGACGCCGCGGTTCCCGTCGCGTACCTTTGTTCTTCCGGACGGCCTCCTTGTCAGCAAGGAACTTTTCATGGTACTGCTGCTGCGCCTCTCTCTGCTCCTGTTGACGTTGCTTATCCAGATCACGGCGTCGCTGCTCATTTTCCACTTTTACAGCATAAGTGACGTCATCCAGATACTGCATTGCGTCCCAATCGATTTCTGGCAATGATGGCTGGGACCCCTCCGGTGTTCCTACCGGGGAGCTGTAATCTGCTGCAGCCTCTTGGCCTAGCTGGCACTCCGGAACAGGCAGGACCTCCTCAGCCTCCTTCTCTTCCACCTCTCCATCGGTGGGATCAGGTACAGCTCTTTTGGGGGCGGCCTCCGGTTTTCCTTCAGCTTTTTTCAGCAGGGACATAGGAAAGTCAGGTGATGGCGTTATGTCTGTGGGAGAGAGCACTGCGTCCCACAGCAGCCGCTGTGTCTGGGCACACCAGCGTCTCTCGGTCTCCTCCATGTCTGCCTGGCTCTGTATCAATTTCTTAAGCGCTGCATTCTCCTCCTTGCACTCCAGCAGGGTTTGTTGAAGGTCCCGGACTAGGGATGGCTCCGGTTCAAGCAACAGCTTTACTGGGGAACAGGGCCTGCGCTCCACCGCTCCCTCACACAGCTGCTCTTGTCCTTCTGCCATCTCTCTCCAGGCCAGACTGTGTTTTCCATCAGGAACAATCTGGTCTCCTCCGTGGAGGCGGGATTTGCGCTTCCTCTTTTTTGCATAGAAGATGAAGAGGAGGCGGATCTCCCTTGCAGTGGGATAGGATCTCACATTATAGTAGCATTTTGAGAGGGCGGCCATAACTTTCGCGCCACAGGGGGGGTACGCCCTCGAATGCACGCCCACCTTCTTCACCAGCGCCTCAGGGCGCAAATATGGCGGCAAAATGGCGGAAAATGGCGCCAAAAATCACAAAAACGCTACACAGTCTTTTTGCACAAAACAGTTCAATAGGCACACAGGACTCACAAATTTGCAAGCTTCGTATCCTGTTCGTGACGCCAAAGATGACGCGCACCACATTGGTGGTACCAGGGCTATGGGGTACTCGGAACCGAGCCCATGGAAGTCTATGGGGAATGTCACTGGCAGCAGAGCTCGGTCCGTGGCCCTGGCGGTCATGCAATGGGGGATATTTACAGGGGATTTTAGAATAGTTCGTGACGCCACCTGTGGTTTCTGATCTGATTGACCAGCGCTGCAGAGTAGATCTCTGAGGGGATGTTATGGCAGCTAGATGTTAAGTCCCCCACAGGTGGGACTGTTCCCTCAAAGTCTATGGTGATGCAGGGTGTAGATAAGAATTCAATCACACACAATGCAGTCTCTTTCCATACCTTTACTTGTAGGTGTTGCAGGTATGTCCCGGGAAGCTGGTCAGGTTGGAGAATGCACATTCAGGAAAACTGTTGAGCAGGTTAGAGGCCTCCTTTATCCTTTTTCTGTGTGTGAGTACAACTTGCATAAAGTCAAGTGCAACTCTTTTAATAGCAACTACGCCCGGCCAACATTGTGGTGGAGCCTTCTATGTCTCTGATTATCAGATGTTGAGAGAACTAAGTCCTTACTTTTGTCGTGCACTGACTCAAAGTCCCCGTTCTCCCTGACTCCGGTTACGTATCAGCGCTTAGGGCTACCTTCTGCGACTTGTAGTCCAGAAAGGCCTCCGGTTTTCTTATTACTAGGCGTGAAGCACTAGCAACGCTTCGGACCCCGGTGTCCGGTTAACTGAGTGAGGGTGATTTGTCCCTTTTGTCACTCTTGCTTCTCCACTCGCCCTTCGCCCTGCTCTCGCCCTTAACATAAGCACGTGTAGCAATGGTATAAAGGTCAGCTTTCCTTCAGTGCTCACTGACCTGTTTTCAGTTGACTCGTTGGTATAACTGCTGTAATTCCTTTCCTTCTTTCCTTCACAGAACTCTGTCCAGAACAGCTCACAGTACGCTTCGTTAGACTGTATTTACGCTGTAGCTCTGAGAGTCACCTTCCACTTTCTTAGGAACACAGGCAGCTTGTTCTGAGTAGCAAGTTAAGATGTAGCTCTGACTAGGCTAGGATGATTCACTTCACCCGTACTAGCCTCCACTTTCTTATCAGATGAGCTACACAAGCTCTGTGTGGGTTCAGTCTTCTCTCCTCTCCCTCCAAGACTAATCTGATCTTCTCTGTCCAAAGACAGGAACTTGAATGAATCACTATTGCTACGTCACACTACTAAATAGTCTGATATGCCTCTAGTGGCAATGCTGAGAAGTGTGCGTGAATGAATATCAAGCTTTACAGTTACCTTCCTGTGCATTTTCCAGGAGACATGTGTGCCTTGCGAAGCTGGGCCACACATCCCCCCTAGTTAAACTCAGCACTCCCGGGCTGAAATAGAAAAGAAAAACATTTTTGTTTTGCATATAACATCAACATAATAACTCATCCCTTGCGGGAGGTAAGGACTCTTTAACGTTACAATTTGTACATAGATCAGTAGAAAATTATCAAAATACTTTTCAATAAATATACACAGTATAAGACAAGATTCTTGTGGAGGACCCGCACCAAAAACCTCCCACGTGGGTCCTGGGTGGGCTGCAGGACTTCTGACTGCAGACCTCACTCTAGGCCACACCATACGGGTTTTTCTTCAGAGGTAGTTTAGGTTTTATGTAAAACCAAAATGGGGCACCGAAGTGCGAACTATTTACATTTAAAGTTTTTGGGCTGGCAAAGTCCACAGCCACGCAGTCCTTTGCATATGAAAACACATTTCAAGTAAAATCACATTAGCATGTAAACATTGTCATCATATAACTTTCTCAACAAAATGCAATTCTCTTCACAACTTTGTACATGTTCAGGTGCAGTAAACCCCAGTCTGGGTCCTACTGTTTTTCATCTTTCTTGCTTACAACAATTACTTTTTCCATCCCTGGGGCCAGAAGTATACGATGCCCTCGGGAACCCATTACAAGAAGATCATGTCCTGCAATGTACGTTTGCGTAGCGACATCTTTTGTTTGATCTTTGGACCCAACGGGTACCTTCCTGGAGTAGAACGCAGGTTGCGTTGCAGAAGGTGCCGCAGTGTACAATTCAGATTGCGCTTCAGAACTGGTCGCAGGTTGCGATGCTGAAATGGTCGCAGGTTGCGTTGCAGAGCAAGACCTGGGTGTAGAGGAGTACGCAGGGGGTGATGCTGGTGCACGGCCTGGTGCGGACGCCAAAGATGACGCTGCTGGGGTTCGCGGTGCTGTGGCACGGGAGACCTCACTGGTTTCAGGGACGGGGTCGCTGACACGGGTGACGTTTAAGGCGTACCACCCTTTTAACCCCCAGTGCCGCGTGTAGCTGACAATGTCCCCGTTTACAAGATCCCTCCCAGGGTGCCCGATGGTTAAATGGGACTCCACATCTCTCCGACTCACAAAGATCTCTTGGTATAGGCCCGGCTCATGTATGAAGCCCCAGCCTTTGCGGAGTTGGAACCCTGTTATGCACCCCTGACGCCGCGGTTCCCGTCGCGTACCTTTGTTCTTCCGGACGGCCTCCTTGTCAGCAAGGAACTTTTCATGGTACTGCTGCTGCGCCTCTCTCTGCTCCTGTTGACGTTGCTTATCCAGATCACGGCGTCGCTGCTCATTTTCCACTTTTACAGCATAAGTGACGTCATCCAGATACTGCATTGCGTCCCAATCGATTTCTGGCAATGATGGCTGGGACCCCTCTGGTGTTCCTACCGGGGAGCTGTAATCTGCTGCAGCCTCTTGGCCTAGCTGGCACTCCGGAACAGGCAGGACCTCCTCAGCCTCCTTCTCTTCCACCTCTCCATCGGTGGGATCAGGTACAGCTCTTTTGGGGGCGGCCTCCGGTTTTCCTTCAGCTTTTTTCAGCAGGGACATAGGAAAGTCAGGTGATGGCGTTATGTCTGTGGGAGAGAGCACTGCGTCCCACAGCAGCCGCTGTGTCTGGGCACACCAGCGTCTCTCGGTCTCCTCCATGTCTGCCTGGCTCTGTATCAATTTCTTAAGCGCTGCATTCTCCTCCTTGCACTCCAGCAGGGTTTGTTGAAGGTCCCGGACTAGGGATGGCTCCGGTTCAAGCAACAGCTTTACTGGGGAACAGGGCCTGCGCTCCACCGCTCCCTCACACAGCTGCTCTTGTCCTTCTGCCATCTCTCTCCAGGCCAGACTGTGTTTTCCATCAGGAACAATCTGGTCTCCTCCGTGGAGGCGGGATTTGCGCTTCCTCTTTTTTGCATAGAAGATGAAGAGGAGGCGGATCTCCCTTGCAGTGGGATAGGATCTCACATTATAGTAGCATTTTGAGAGGGCGGCCATAACTTTCGCGCCACAGGGGGGGTACGCCCTCGAATGCACGCCCACCTTCTTCACCAGCGCCTCAGGGCGCAAATATGGCGGCAAAATGGCGGAAAATGGCGCCAAAAATCACAAAAACGCTACACAGTATTTTTGCACAAAACAGTTCAATAGGCACACAGGACTCACAAATTTGCAAGCTTCGTATCCTGTTCGTGACGCCAAAGATGACGCGCACCACATTGGTGGTACCAGGGCTATGGGGTACTCGGAACCGAGCCCATGGAAGTCTATGGGGAATGTCACTGGCAGCAGAGCTCGGTCCGTGGCCCTGGCGGTCATGCAATGGGGGATATTTACAGGGGATTTTAGAATAGTTCGTGACGCCACCTGTGGTTTCTGATCTGATTGACCAGCGCTGCAGAGTAGATCTCTGAGGGGATGTTATGGCAGCTAGATGTTAAGTCCCCCACAGGTGGGACTGTTCCCTCAAAGTCTATGGTGATGCAGGGTGTAGATAAGAATTCAATCACACACAATGCAGTCTCTTTCCATACCTTTACTTGTAGGTGTTGCAGGTATGTCCCGGGAAGCTGGTCAGGTTGGAGAATGCACATTCAGGAAAACTGTTGAGCAGGTTAGAGGCCTCCTTTATCCTTTTTCTGTGTGTGAGTACAACTTGCATAAAGTCAAGTGCAACTCTTTTAATAGCAACTACGCCCGGCCAACATTGTGGTGGAGCCTTCTATGTCTCTGATTATCAGATGTTGAGAGAACTAAGTCCTTACTTTTGTCGTGCACTGACTCAAAGTCCCCGTTCTCCCTGACTCCGGTTACGTATCAGCGCTTAGGGCTACCTTCTGCGACTTGTAGTCCAGAAAGGCCTCCGGTTTTCTTATTACTAGGCGTGAAGCACTAGCAACGCTTCGGACCCCGGTGTCCGGTTAACTGAGTGAGGGTGATTTGTCCCTTTTGTCACTCTTGCTTCTCCACTCGCCCTTCGCCCTGCTCTCGCCCTTAACATAAGCACGTGTAGCAATGGTATAAAGGTCAGCTTTCCTTCAGTGCTCACTGACCTGTTCTCAGTTGACTCGTTGGTATAACTGCTGTAATTCCTTTCCTTCTTTCCTTCACAGAACTCTGTCCAGAGCAGCTCACAGGACACTTCGTCAGACTGTATTTACGCTGTAGCTCTGAGAGTCACCTTCCACTTTCTTAGGAACACAGGCAGTTTGTTCTGAGTAGCAGGTTAAGATGTAGCTCTGACTAGGCTAGGATGATTCACTTCACCCGTACTAGCCTCCACTTTCTTATCAGATGAGCTACACAAGCTCTGTGTGGGTTCAGTCTTCTCTCCTCTCCCTCCAAGACTAATCTGATCTTCTCTGTCCACAGACAGGAACTTGAATGAATCACTATTGCTACGTCACACTACTAAATAGTCTGATATGCCTCTTGTGGCAATGCTGAGAAGTGTGCGTGAATGAATATCAAGCTTTACAGTTACCTTCCTGTGCATTTTCCAGGAGACATGTGTGCCTTGCGAAGCTGGGCCACACATCAACACATACAGTCATGGACAAAAGTTTTGAGAATGACACAAATATTAATTTTTACAAAGTCTACTGCTTCACTTTTTCTAATGGCAATTTGCATATACTCCAGAATGTTATAAAGAGTGATCAGCTTAACAGCAATTACTTGCAAAGTCAATAATTGGCTAGAAAATGAACTTTATCCCCCAAAACACATTTCAGCATCATTGCAGCCATGCCTTAAAAGGACCAGCTAGCCTCTTTTCAGTGATTGCTCCATTAACACAGGTGTGGGTGTTGATGAGGACACGACTGGAGATCAATCTGTCATGATTAAGTAAGAATGACACCACTGGACACTTTAAAAGGAGGCTGGTGCTTGGCATCATTGTTTCTCTTCTGTTAACCATGGTTATCTCTAAAGAAACACGTGCAGTCATCATTGCAATGCACAAAAATGGCCTAACAGGGAAGAGTATCGCAGCTAGAAAGATTGCACCTCAGTCAACAATCTATCGCATCATCAAGAACTTCAAGGAGAGAGGTTCCATTGTTGCCAAAAAGGCTCCAGGGCGCCCAAGAAAGACCAGCAAGCGCCAGGACCGTCTCTTAAAAGTGTTTCAGCTGCGGGATCGGGCTACCAGCAGTGCAGAGCTTGCTCAGAAATGGCAGCAGGCAGGTGTGAGTGCATCTGCACGCACTGTGAGGCGGAGACTCTTGGAGCAAGGCCTGGTCTCAAGGAGGGCAGCAAAGAAGCCACTTCTCTCCAGAAAAAACATCATGGACAGACTGATATTCTGCAAAAGGTACAGGCAGTGGACTGCTGAGGACTGGGGTAAAGTTATTTTCTCTGATGAATCCCCTTTTCGATTGTTTGGTACATCAGGAAAACGCCTCATTCGGAGAAGACAAGGTGAGCGCTACCACCAGTCTTGTCTGATGCCAACTGTTAAGCATCCTGAAACCATTCATGTGTGGGGTTGCTTCTCAGCCAAGGGAATCGGATCTCTCACAGTCTTGCCTAAAAACACAGCCATGAATAAAGAATGGTACCAGAATGTCCTCCAAGAGCAACTTCTCCCAACCCTCCAAGAGCAGTTTGGCGATCAACAATGCCTTTTCCAGCATGATGGAGCACCTTGCCATAAAGCAAAGGTGATAACTACATGGCTCAGGGAACAAAATATAGAGATTTTGGGTCCATGGCCTGGAAACTCCCC